>CM042147.1:28224327-28266827 GCA_023376005.1 Doryteuthis pealeii | reverse complement strand
GTCTGTGTGTGACACAAGGTTATTTTCTTAAGCAGAGTTTAACAGGCTTGAATTCAGGGTTTTCCTTCTCCTAGACTGGTTACCTAGCCAAGTTTAAAGAGCTCAGTTTGCCCTACTATTTACCCATAGCTGGAAGGAGAAAATATGGATTCATACCTTTCCCAGGGATATTAGCACTATGTGAAATGCAAACAGCCTTGTCGAGGATTTGAACTCAGATCAACGAGTCCATTTCCTATGACTCTAACCATTACACGACAGACCTCCATGCTCATGATCAAAAAATTTGAAAAGCCTGAGATCAGTCGTTGATTGGGTTTGTGACATTCTTTGTCCACCAATTTTTTCCTATCGACTGTGCCAAAAAATGTGGATCGACCAACACAAGCCTTCACCACTATAAACAAAACACTATGTGAGTTGTTCATGCATTGAAATCAATGAGAAAGTCCATTCCATTTTTCATTTTGATCAAAATTCATTTACACACACAATATTCTATTTAACATTATTTTAGTTATGAAATAAAATTAAATGATAGAAACAAAATATCAGGCATACAAACAAGAGATCATCCGAGGACATCTTATTTGCATGATATTTTGTTTCTATTATTTTATTTCATTTCATATTTAAAATAATTTTAAATCCTGGGAGCTGCATCACACAAAAGAGCAGCTATCCAACCACTTGTCCGCCCCCCCTTCATACAAACCATCTGAGATGAACAAGATATACTGAACACTGCTGGAGAAGAAACAAGGATGGGTTCTCCCACGAACACCTGCATATGAACATGCCAGTGTCGGTCAGCCAGCAAAAACCTACATCAATCAGCTCTGTGCAGTTACTTGATGCAGTGGACATTCCAGGATACTGATTGGAACAGATTGTGAGTAAGAGTCATGGAGTCTAGAAAGCTTTATTCTACTTAGAATAATTGGTACATTTACTGGGAGTTTATATAGTCTAGTATTCACTAAAGAGTTCTCCAAAAGGGAGGTAATCATAAAATAGGGGAGGTAACTCTCAATTACTTATTACTCTCATCTAATATAATTTTATCTATGTTTGATATCAAATCATTTTGCCTAACACACACTCTCTCTTATATATATATATATATATATATATATATATATATATGTTTTTTTTTAAATTGTAAGGGTTTCATATATGTTTTACATATTAAATGACATGGTTATGAAAAATAAATGTATTGTTTTTTTTAAGCTTGAAAGAATAGTGAAACTAAGAATTAATACCAATAGACTTTGGAAAGGTTTATTCTACTTAGAATAATTGGTACACTTATTGAGAGTTTATATAGTCTAGAATTCACTTGAGAGTTCTCCAAAGGGGGGTAATCATAAAACAGGGGAGGTAACTCTCAATTACTTATTACAATGGATCTTAAACTTTATTATTTTGTGTCTTATTTTTGAGGATTACACTTTCTTCTGAATTGAACTTAGAAAATGGAAAGTATTTATCATTATTATTTACAAAAAAAAGTAATAAAAACCAGAAGAAATGTAACAGATGATAAACATATCTTATCAGTCAGCAGGTTCCTTATCAAAAAGAGTGGGTTATCTCCCCTTAAGGCTTATAATGCTGGAAGACTTCTTTACCAAATATATCTTATAGTGAAAGATTGTACGAAAAAATAAAAATTTATAAAAAAATTATGAAAATAATTTAGATAAATACTCCCCCCCCATATATCAGCCACATTTATTTATTCAGCATTGTTATATATATATATATATATATATATATATGGACAGTTGGTGTGTAAGTATGTATTTATGTCTGGGGGAAACTATGAAAATAAAATGATTAACAAAATGCAAATATATATATACACACATTCACTATCACTAGTGCTTGGTTTTAGTGCAAAAAATAATGAAGATTTTATTTATATTCATGAACATGTTTAAGAATTAGGATTTGAAAAGTAAAAGAAGCGAAAGTGATTGATGGTGTTTGTGATTAAACTGTAAACAAATCAATTATGGGAGACCAAAACAATCAATGGATCTGCAAGACTGACTTTTTTTTTTATCCCCCCCTGCTACTCAGGCAATGCCGGGTAGCCACTTCTAGTATGTAAATAACAAAATTTATTACTGACAGGAAACAAATTAAAATGAAATTGTCAATTTGAAAAGTATCTCTCTAAAAAATTAACATGAACTAGCAAATATATGCAGTTTTAATGTAATAGAATATCATATTAAATTAGAAAGGCTAATGAGACTAAATAAGAATGCAGATATAAAGATTTGAAACAGTGGAGGGTATAATCGAAAAATAGAACAACTGAAACTTACTCTTCCATCACTCCCATCTTTCATTGCTAAATTTTCCTAATTTAACTATTAAGTTAAAATAGGAAATAAAGAATAAAATTACAGTTATTTCTTCTTGTTAATGGATTTCTTTTAAGATTTATCCCCAAGATTTTTCCTCATATTGATTAAAATAAAACCAAACAATTAGAAATCAACAATATGAAGCACATATTTATTAAAATCAAATTCTTAATATGAATATACAAATTAGCCTTCTTGTTTACACTGCAAACTGCTATTTTGTTTTATATATAAATAAAATTACATGCAACCAGAATGCAACAGAATTAAACTTCTAAGTCAAAATACCACAGTATATATATTAAAAAAAAGATTTGGCATTAAATAACCAACAAGGTTTAATATACCATTTAAAACCAACCAACCAACCAACCAAAAGACTAACAAGAATGCAACAGAATAATGGCTTCTGTATTTTTTTCTTTCTTTTTATTTGAGATATTCTAAATTGCAATTTGAGAGGAAATAATAATGAGAGCAGAAATGATGAGCGATGTTACATAAAAAATATTTAAAAAAACAAAAAAATAAAAAACAAACAATATAAAAAATGCGTCGAGTTTACTAAGACTGATAAGGAAGTCAGAAATCCAAATAGATGATTATGTAGCTATGGAAACAGTTCAGCTAGATGAACTGAACATCGAACAGACGAGGATTAGTGAACTGGATAAATAAAAAGATAAGAATAAAAATAATTGCATCTAAAAATAGTTGAAAAATAAGCAGATTAATCTTCTTCAAAAAAATTTCACGATGAAGCATTTAAATACTATGGCATGTCAACCCTTGTTGGGTAATTTTATGCCGAAGATGGTTTTGGAATATTTCTCTGAATTTTTTGAGATGAGGCTTGGTAATCTATATTATTAGTGTGAGACCCCCAAAAAAAAAAACCCAAATAAATTTTATTTAATCTTATCAACATCTATAAAATTTCAAGAAACTTGTTGGACTTAAACTTTCCATGGTTGACCCTTGTAGAATAATCATACTAAGTCCAATTACCGTCGAATTGGCAAGACAAGACAGCAAGCAATCGTAACTGAAATACGATTCTGGTTTGCTGCAAAGACTACTGCAAAATGGTAGGATTATGGAGCCTCAGAGGATCCTACAAACCAAGCAGCCAATCAGGACTCAGGGAATGGAATCACCCAAATGCATGAGTGGACTGTTCTGAATTCCATAAGTACCAGTTGTCTTGACACTGGTTCAGTTGTGCTTGGCCAGTCACATTGTTCAAACCAATAGTAGACTGACTGACTTCAATAACCCTGACATATTGGAGAAAATTATTTTTACAATATTTTAAGCACCAAACTGACTGTATATTCTCAAGAATTAAAATGAATAGTTTTATTACAAAATTTGTGGGTTCTGTTTTTTTTTTGGTCAGTATGTATTTGGATTATTTGGACTATTGTTCTCATCTTTGTTGTTATAAAGACAACGTTTCAGCCAATGTGCAGGTGTTTCTTGATTTATATTTACAAAGATATCTAAAAATTAAAATATACATAACAATAATAGATCTGCGAGACTAACTTGCTAACCATTACACCAGATGTTTTTGTCCCCTTTCTACCTAGGTGATGCTGGGTAGCCGCTTCTAGTGCAATAATATTTCTTACACTTAAAACATTAGAAATATTCAGAGACAGAGGAACCACCATGAATGTCATTTCTCTGAATTTTTGAGATGAGGCTTGATAATTTGGATTATTTTGATTATTCGGACTATTGTCCTCATCTGTATTTTTAACTGCACAACGTTTTGGTCGATGTGCCCTCCAGCCTTCTTTAGGTATTTCTTGTTGACTCGGGAACCTTTGCGAACTCAGGAACCCCCTCTTTAAACTTGGGAATCTTCTCTTTAAACTTGGGAGCCTTCTCATCATAATTGGGAGCCTTCACTTCACATATAAACATATGAACAGACTGAAATAAGTAGACAATAGATTTGTAAATAGATACATATGAAGTCAGATACATACATACACATATACAAGCAGAGTGAGATAGATAGATAGATATGCTTACATACATACATATGAACAGACTGAAATAGATAGATAGAGAGAAGAGAAACAGTCTGACATACATATATGCATATGAACAGATTGATATATATATATATATATATATATATATATAGAGAGAGAGAGAAACAGTCTGAAATACATGTATACATGCATATGAACTGACTGAGATAGATAGGTAGGTATGAACAGTCTGACATACATACATACATACATATGAACAGACTAAAATAGATAAATAAATTGATAGATCGATAGATAAATAGATTGATGGATATGAACAATCTGGCATGCATACAGACATAGATACATATATATGAACAGACTGAAATATATAGATATACAGACAGATATACAGACAGATAGGCAGATGGATAGATGGATAGATAGATAGATAGATAGATAGATGAAGAATCTGTTTGCTGTTGATCAGGATAGAAAGAGTAATCAATTTTCTTCTATTTCTTAATGTTAGCTTTCATCCCCCTCAAGTATAGCTCTTGACGCCCTCCACCACATTGATCGACCTTCTTCTGACCCACCCAGGCATTTATTGACCCCCTTGGATAGTCTCACTGACACTAGGGGTCAGAGGCCAACTACTTCCGGTGATCTCTGTCCCTGATACTAGAGTGAATTTCAGTTTACAACTTGGTCATTTTCACCTTCCTTTCTGTGCTGATAGCCGAAAGGGAACCAGTGTTATCAACACATTACTGTCACAAGGATTGTGTTGAGCAGTTCCTAAGAATTAACCACGAAATCAATTATCCGCTGGCCCATTTCCAGATCTTGGTTGCACTCAAGTGACAGACTGTTGATTACCAAACACCTCAGGAGATGCAATTGCTTGGACTACTCTCTCAACAGCAGCGGTGGAGGGTTAGGGGTTAGGGTTAGCTAGGGTGTTTGTGGGATTTTCCAATTTAATGCAATGGATGTTGTTCTGGAAGCGGTATATAAACGAGATCCTCTGTTCATCAAAATAAGGCTTGTACGGCCAATGGATCATGTCACTGGCCCGTCAGGTGGAGTTTGCTTGAGCTCAGGATTAGCTGCTTCTTAGAGATCAAGTGGACAAGCAACAAAGGTGGGATTGAGCCGTTTTGATCAGCGATCAGATCGGGGGGGGGGGTGTTTGTATTATCACTTCGGTGCACGGTGAAGAAAAAATGTCTTCTCCAAATGTCACCGCTAAAATAATTTCTCACATGATTTGATGCAAAGTACAGCGTAACTTCTGCTAATCTTATTGTAATAGAGATTCGGTATCTGTCTGTCTGTAACTGAAACTATGTCACTTCTTACATCACAATACCCTCAGAAATTGTTTAAGTTTATCAATGAGTATCTAATTTTTAGCAAAACCATTCATACATAGAATAATAAATCTTATTGAAACTACATCACTGCTTACATCACAATACCCTCAGGAATTGCATAAGTTTATCAATGAGTATTCAATTTATAGTCAAAACCATTCATACATAGAATAATAAATCTAGTTAGATTTGCCTCAAAACAGCCCATGTTATTAGTGCATATAGAATTCTGCTATGAACTTATATATTACTTGGAAAAAAAAGTTAACATAATATATGGTGTGGTTAATTTGCATACTGGTTTTAACAAAACTGGGTTTAATAAATAATTACTTGGTGTAATCTCTAATATGATTTTTTTTATTCTCCAATGAATTAGAATCAATCAAAGTTGCCATTTTTTGTGACACCCCAATCAAATTTGGAGAGTTATGTTGATTTTTAGAATCAACATAACTCGCCAATTTTTGGAATTGGAAACTCAAATTTTGGGTATTGATAACTTTAAGATTGTCCACACCTGGGCATAATTTAAAAAAAAATTGAAGTGCAAAATTTTAACAAATGTTTGCAAAATGTTTTAACCTCGGTCTGAGCAAATATCAAACAATCTTTTTGGTACAAATAATATTCAATATATGTGAAATGATAATAGAAAAAATTGTTGTTGTAAGCCAGTTGTAAAAATTGGGAGAAGAAAGAAAAAATGAAATGTCAGTTAATTCACTTTCTCCACTCACTGTTCCCCTATTTATCTATTTAGTTCTTGTACTTTTTTGTTTTTTTAAAGTCTATTAACTTTTCCAGTTGCATTTTTAAAACTCTTTGTTTTATTCATAACAGTTTGGAAAAATGCCCATCCATTAATTCTGAGAAGATAATGGTATGGATTTTAATTTCTAGCCATTAATCACTTTTATAAAAGACGAACATTTACTAAAATGAAAATAAGTAACTCATTAATAAATCTTAAAACAAATTATGCTGGGTGAAAGTGTGTGTGTGTGTACGGGGGGAGGGGGTTGCAGTGGAATTTAAATGGACAGAGAAAGGCTGAGAGAATATTGGCAGATTGAAGGGAGGAGGGTAGAAAGTGATGAAGAATAAAGAATAGATGGTGGGAGAAGCAGAATAGGGTGATGGATGTGTGATTTAATTTTTGACTTAATTTTTCCTTGAGCAAGAAAAATCAATTATGATGATAAATGCTATACCAGAATGAGCAACGATTGGTAACATTGTTAATTATGCAATTGTATACACACACAACACACACACACACACACACACACACACAACATATATATATATATATATATATATATATATACAAGGTGTGTCAAAAATTATTGGGATTTTTTGTACTTTTTGACACACCTATTTGAAAAAATAATGTTCCATTCATTGTTCATTTCTATCTTGGTAAATATAGTTTCATTCTTGATACTTTTATGACACACCATGTTATAATATATATATATATATATATATATATATATATATTCACATGGGCATTTTTGTGACTCAAGGTTTCATGCTGTGATGCATTCTGTCTGGTGAATGCACCCCAGCATGATACCCCGGATCACAGAAATGCCCATGTGAATATATATATAAGTTTACTAATGTTTTTGTGGTTATGAATGCTAAATTTCTAGAAAATGTTCCTATCTATCTATCAATCTTGGTCAGTTCACATCTATCTATATATCTATCAATCTATCTTGGTCAGTTCATATCTGTCTATCTATGTTCATATCTATCGATCAATCAATCTCAGTCTGTTCATATCTAACTACTTTTATTTTTTGTACATCATTGAAGTTTATTTCAGTGAATTCTGTTTCTTTGTTAAAGAATTTCATTTATTCAAGTTTTTTTTAAATCACAGATTTTTTTCTCCCCATTTTGATAAACTATGTTTGCTGAGCTGAACTCAGACAGAAAATCCACAAAATTACTATTACTGTTTTATTCTATATCATTTCTATTTGGCAACTTACAATCACACAAGAATATTTGATCTCAACAAAATAAGGGCATTTTAAAGAAAACAGAACAAAAAATATCTGCTTAATATCAAATAAAAAAAGAAAAAACGAAGTGAGTAAAATGCAAATTATTATTATTATTATTATTTTTGCAGAAGCCTTGAGCAATTTTCTGATAAGCAAGCTGGACTGCTATTTACAATCATGTTTATTGCTGGAATACTTCTGAAATTCATGGACATGGCTTTTTCGCAAAGAAGAAAAAAAAAGAAAAACAAAAACAAAATGGAAGACTGAAAAGATAATGAAAGAGCAGCAGCAGCAGCAAGATGGAAGAAAGAGGCAGGAAAATAGATCAAAAGATGAAACGAAAAATTCCAGAAATAAAAAAAAAAAGAAAACTGAAAATATAATTGGTCGAATAGACAGAAGGTTTTCATTGGTTGGTAAAAAAAAAAAAAATTGGGGGTACGTTTTTATCATTGTTTGACGTAGTACGCACATAATCCAAGTGAAAGATAAAGGGGGGGGGGGTTAGGGGGTGCTATTTGTTGCCTGGGGCATAAGCGGCTGCACCTACATTAGTAATTTGCATTGATTTCTGCACGAATTCAGACTGTGGCTTGGAGAGTCGGGCTCTTCTCTGATATTGATGTTTTAACAACAGGCATGTGCGTGTGCGGGAATTGCTATCTGGGCTGGGGGTAGGGGAGATTCTTTGTGTGATTGTTCCTGTTGCAAGTGGAACATAAAGTCCGGACACTAAGAAGTCCGGTCTGTTGTGTCTCAAAGCTTTACTGAGGTGGAATAAGCACCAAAAGTGCTTTGACTTTAAAGGAAGAAAAAAGACCAAAAAAACAAAAGACATGTCAATGAAAAAATGTCTAAAGGAAGTATAAAGTTAAAGTTATATATATATATATATATATTTATATATATATATATATATATATATATATATCATATATATATATATATATATAGTATTAATGTGCATATAGAAATAACCTACTTGAGTTTCACCATAAGGATCTCCAGATCTTACAGACTACAGAATCAGACCAGTTAGAAGAAATGAAGAAACAGACTATAAAATAAGATAACAGCTAGCTACTCGAGCTACTTCGAAAGACAAGTAAGTAAAAAAAGACATACATTTGGGAGACATAACCACGGATGTCTCCCCAAAAGAAAGTAATAGAAAAGAACTCTCACCATTTATATACCCAGAAAAAGGGATATATATAACACTAAGAATAATGGAAATAATAAAGGAAAGTGAAATGAAAAGTCAAGGGAGATAATTCCACTATTTTGGAAACGTTTCTAAAAAGACATAAAAACTGAAGGAAATAAGACAACTTGGAAGTTTATTAAAAAAATCATTTTTAAGAGCACGAATATAAATATAAATACAGATGTCATGCAAAAAATTTCTGATGAAAAAAAAATCACTTAGTCTTTTCGAAAAATGAATGCTACAATAAATAAGAAAGAAAAGTCGAAAGATTGTATGCAGAGTTTTGATATTGAAATGTCATGTAAATAATGATTTAGTGAAATGAAATGTTGTCATATTAGAAATAAGTAGAGCAAAGCAGAGAAGTCAAAGTAAAAAAAAGCTTTTGGGGCAGAATTGAGACATGATCAGAGAAATCTACTTAAATGGAGTAAACAATACTAAAATTTGTATCTTGAAGTTTAGAATAGTGCAATGGAGGGGAACCTTTTCAAGTTGAAATGCATACTCAATACAATTTTAGTATTTCTATAAGAAAATTAAAGGTTTGAACTATTTATTAATAATTCAGTCCAAATATTTTGCACTTGTTCACTAATGGAACAACAAAAGCAGCAGCAGCAGCAGCAATATCATTGTTAAGAGGAAATATACAATATTTTATTTGGATAGTTATCAGTATGGTGGATTGGTAAAGGTTTCTGCATTACTTATCAAGCATCCTTCCTATATATATATATATATATATATATATATATATATACCAACCCCTCTGCATGAGTAGGATGTGAAACAAGGTCAATTTTTTAAGCGAAGTTTAACAGGTTTGAATTCAGGGTTTTCTCCGAGACTGGTTACCTAGCCATGGTGAAGGAACCCAGTCTGTCCTGCTATTTACCCATAGCTGGAGAGAGAATTGGATTCATACCTTTCCCAAGGGTATTAGCACCATGTGAAATGTAAACAGCTTCATCTAGGAATTGAACTTGGGTCAACGTGTCCATTTCCTATGACTAACTATTAGACCACACATCTCCATGCATGTGTGTGTGTATATATATATATATATATGTAAGTGAGAAAAATGGAAATGAATTTGATATGTTGAAAACTTAAATAGAAAAATATGGATGAAGTTTATTATTTCAACAGGAATTTGCTTACACATACAGTATTGTATTTAAAGTTATTCTAAATATAAAATAATGTTGGAATATTTTGATATATATAAGGTGTGCTACAATACACCACTTAAATTTATAGACTAGGTGAGGTCATGTGGTTTAAACTTCAGCCAATCAACAGCTCTAATGTGTGGCTGGTTGACTATTTAATCACTGTTACTGAGAGATGTCCATTTGCAACCATTGGTGAAGGACTTGCAATACCGAGGAGCACCAAGGAACAACCAAAGGATTCTTTACCAAGGATTTCTGTTGGACAAGTGTTCTTGCTTGGAGCCTAAAGGATGGCCCATAAAATTGTAACAAATAATAATAATAGAAAAATATATATAAACAATACATCTTCCTAAGAGCTGAGTGTTTTTTTGTTTTTTAAAAGAAAGGTCATTCAGGAGAAATATTCAAAATTGAATATGGTGTAAAATGGAATCTTTTTATTTTAAGTGTTTCATGGTTTGTAAAATGATATGGAAATATTTTTAACTGTTTATGTTTTGAAAATTTGAAAAGAAAGATTTTTTAATTTTTGAAATTGGGAAGTATAAAAAATCTTCGAAAAAATAATAAGCTTAGCTGTTATTTATTTCAGTGAAAAATGTTTTTGGTTTGAATAAATTTTGGGTGTTTTCAAATTTAAATGCATTGTGATAGATTTTGAAATTTGTTTAATTTTTACATAGATTAAATTAAGTTAAATTAAATCTCTTATTATAATGGAGATTGTCTGTTTTTCTGTCTGTAACCTAAACTATATTACTACTCATGTCACAATTCCCTTAGTTAATTACGTTACATTCTCCATGATTTTATTTTTATTTAAACCTCAATTATGAATAAAATTGATTTACATTATTAATGCTGTTGGCCATATCTACATGATATTTTCCACGTACCCCACTTGTACGGGTCAGGCACAAGGCCCTATTTATGTGGGACCACCCACAAGCCGAGACTCATGGGGTGGCGGTTGAAAAATTGCGTCGATCCCGTCGGCATTCCCCCCTCAAGGGGGGCGCCTCAGGCACTGGGCAATAAACCCAGCCCTGCCCCTTTAAATCGAGGGGGCAGGTGTTGTCTGGGGGGATGGCCCCCTGGGATCGACGCCATTAGCTCGTAAAGATCCAGGGCCGAAGCCACTGGACCCTGGCGTTGGCCAGATCTACATACTTATAACATGCAATATTATTTGTATATGCAACAAAATAGTGGTTTACAGTGGGAACAGGAAGGCTAATTTGCATAATTGTATTAAACATTTGCTTTTAATAAATATGTATTTAGTATTATTAATTTCTAATTGTTTGGTTTTATCTTAATGGATATGAGCAAAAATCTTGGGGATAAGTCTTAAAAGAAATCCATTAACAAGAAGAAATAACTGTAATTTAAATCTTTACTTCCTATTTTAACTAAATAATTAAATTAGGAAACTTTAGCAATGAAATATGGGAGTGATGGAAGAGGAAGTTTCAGTTGTTCTATTTTTCGATTATACCCTCCTCTGTTTCAAATCATTAAAACTTAAATACTTGCACCCAGAGGCTGCATATATTTGCTAGTTATTTTAAATTTAAATAGTATGTAAAATTGTGAAAATGCCTTGTTGTAGTAATTAAACATTTTTGTAGTGTGTGTGTGATTATGTGACAATTTTGACAAACCAGAAATAGTTAAGTTTTTATATTAAAATTGGATGTTGAAATCTTTTAGCATCACTTTTGCCCAGAAAGGTGATATTTTATGGAAGATAATGAAACACAGTCAATGATTACCAAATATATCTGTCACATTTTTTTCATTTGATTTTCACTTGAAGATATAATTTCTTGATGGAGCTTCATAATATCACTCCTTAATACTGCCCTGATGATGGTTAATATATTTAAGTCATATGAAAAAACCGTAATGTTCAAACGTCTTTCAAATAACCTTTTTGTTATAGACCTGCATTTAGATCCAAACTCAGATCCATGGTCCCGTGAAATGAATGGATGCCAGGAGCTAGCTTTTCATAGCTTAAGGAACAACTGAAACAGTATTGAACCAGAAAATAGATATTAAGCAACATTCGTGTTTCCATAGAAGAAACAGGGGGTATTGTTTTTCACTGAATTGAAATCAGTCAAATGAATAAACTCTGTGAATCCATTTGCACTCTTTGAGTAAAATAGAATTCCACTGCAAGTCGGAAGAAAATAAACTTAAATAGAATTAAAGAAATCTATAGAAAAAAAAAAAAAAAAAAAAAAAAAAAAGATAATATGGAAGAACAAAATAGCAAAATAAAATTAAAGAAAAAAAAAAAAAAAAAATAGGAAAGTAAAACAAAGATGCCAACTACTACAATGTTAGTTCATTAGTCCAGAATCTTTTGTTCCTTGTGATGCCCGCAAAAGTTGAATACTATGCAATCCAACAAATGAATGCCTGTTCAATGCGTTTCTAATTCAAAGAGACTACAACTCAATTCAAGGGATTCTTTGTATTGAAAAACAAACACGTTCCACGTAAACTAAGATCAAAGTATCTCACCATTAGTCTTTTTCTTTTTCTTTTTTTTTTTTCATTGCCTGAACAAAATTGAATTCTTTGTATTACTTTTTATTTAATGGTTTCTAAATTTAGAACATTATTTGACTTTATTTAATCACCCCTAACATTTGACTTATATCACTTTCAAGATACCTTTGGGTTTAAAGCCCTGTAGGCTGGGGCTGTGAAATACACCTCTGCAGAGGGGTAAGACCCTCCCCTACTAATGAAGCCACTTGTTGGCAATGGGTGTTGACCTGTGATACTTAAGGACAAAACCCTCATGGCTGAGTAATCCAACACTTCACTTTGGCCCTTACTTAGGCTAGATGGATGGTCGGAGAGGGCCTCTCTGATCAATTGGTTGGTCACATCAAGCCCTAACACCTATATGTTCATCTAAACCTCTTAACCCTTTTTATCCTATATTTGCTAGAAGGTGGTGGTTGAGAGTCATAGTCTCCTGGGTATGATATTAAACTGTATCTCATGGTGTAGTTCCAATTCTGGAGCTCTAAAGAGTGTAGAGTACCCTCATTTCTATTACTGTTATGAATGTTAACCAATAATATTGGTTTTTAGGTATTTACCTATTATATATATTATTATTATATTATATATATATTATTATATATATTATTATCTATAATATATATATAATAAATATAGATATTTACCTAAGCTTTTTGCCACAAGTAGGATGTGACAATTTATACAGTCTAGCAAGTGAAATCATTGATTTTCATCATTTTCTTTTTACTCTTTTAACTCTTTACATACCAACTTTCTCCTACAGGTGTACCAAATTTTCTTAGTATTTTTTACCTGTATGATGACTTATTTCAAAGTTCATCTCCGAACTCATTCTATTCAAATAAAGATGGCAGTGGTGTTCACTTAGGGATTTTTGATTGTTCTTTTTCCCTCAGCGAGTAATGACAATGAAGGGGTACTCGTCACTACCCAGAGCTCTAGAATTGATACGTCATGACTAGATACTGTTTAACATCATACCCAGGACACTAAGACCTTCAGCCACCATCCTCTAGCACATAAGAACTCATTTTATTCAAATGATCTGATAAAGATTGTATTTCTTCATTCCCTCTGTGGTTGCAACAATTGCTGTTACTTTAGTAGTTGTAGTAGTAGTAGTAGTAGTAAATTGTTTGCCATTCTCTTCTGAGAAAAGAAAAAAATAATGAATAGCAGACCTGACACTAAATGGAACAAACATCTTTTGATTCCTCCCTAGCATTTTGACTTCTTAAATAAAGCTAGAAGCCATTGTTTCATTTTGAAACACTCCATGAATTAATCAAAGCGAACTGCAGATTCCTCGGATCCTGTCACAATATTAATTTAAAGCGAAAAATAAATCTATTAAAAAATAAATTTGGTAAAAAAAATTAAATTTACAGATAAAAAAAATATTTTTTCCTCTCCAGATAACTATATCAATATTTTCTTTTTTTTTAAATTTCTGTCATTAATAAAAAATATTTCTCTGTTTTTTTTTTATTAGCATTCTTGTTGCCATTTTCAAAGACATTTTCGTAATAATTAATAATACTCGTTATTTCGTGTTGTTGATTTTCTTAATTTCATTCCCACTGCTGTTTTTTTGTCCTTATTAGGAAAACTAATTTGATTTATTTTTTGTTATTGGAAAATGAAAATATGATTTTTATGAGAAAATATGTTTATCTTAATTAGTACTGTGTACAAAAAATATCCTATGAGGAAAGTATTGAATACATATAAAGAGGAACTCGTTGGTCTTGCTTGAAATCAAAGTCTGTAATTGTCTTAAAGTGTTTATATATATATATATATATATATATATATATATATATATATAGGTTTGTCATAAAAGTATTGAGATTGAAGCTGTATTTCCCAAGATAGAAATGAACAATGAATTGAATGTTAATTTCCTCAGAATACAAGGTATGTCAAAATGTACAAAAAATCCCAATACTTTTTTGACACACCTTGTATATATATATATATATATATATATATATGATAAGTTGTAAACAAGGTATGTTTGGAATGGCTTTTTTTGCCGACAATTTTTGGAGAATATGTGCTTAATTGAAGTCGTTATTATTAATTAATTAATTTTCAAAATTAGGTACGACTCCAATTAAGCACATATTCTCCAAAAATATATATATATATAATATCTAAAAGGTGTTTATTTTGGTTTTACTAAGTAATGACATCAACTTAGTCAAGTATGAAGTAGGGTCCTGATGAAATCATTTAGATTGAAACCATGGTAAACCCTTAACTCTTTTCCGCTATTACTATTACTACTACTACTACTATTATATATATATATATATATATATATATATATTAATATATATATATAAACCGGTTGCCACACTGAGGTTAAAGAGCCCAGTTTATCCTACTATTTACTCATACCTGGATGGTAACTACCTGGATTCATACCTTTTCCAAGGTTATTAGAACTATGTGAAAATGTGCATATGATTATAAAAAACCCCATAAAAAACTGTTTCTTCCATAGCCAACTGTTACATAATTTATGAGCAATCATAATTTATGAACATACCTATAGTTAGAATATTGATTAGGGTCCATTAATTTAAAATAACTGGGTCCTATGGAAAGTTACTTGCTGATTATGGACAGTTAGCAACCTTTTTACTTGACCCCTTGAAGGCGCCTGATTGGACATGTGGGAATAGGTTTTAGTTAGAGATTCGACCCAGCTTTTAAGTAGCATAGACATTGTTGTCAGCTCCAGGGGCCATCTCACCCACGATGAAATCAACATGGGCTGGAGCTCACCTGTGACGGAATCAACATGGGATGGGGAAATAAAGCTTTATTATAAGAAACAACCAAGTTTTGTTGTTAATTAAATATTAAAGACAATGGCCAGCCCAGCTCTGCAAGGAGAATTAACAAAGAAAATCAACACCCAGCAGAAGCCCCTAGATCAGACCAGAGAAAATGGCCAGGCCAGTCCAGCCCTAAAAGGAGAGTTAACAAAGAAATCAATACCCAGCAGAAGCCCTGAGATCAGACCAGAGAAAATGGCCAGCCCAGCCCAGCCCTTTAAGGAGAATTAACAAAGAAAATCAACACCCAGCAGAAGCCCCGAGATCAGACCAGAGAAAATGGCCAGCCCAGCCCTGCAAGAAGAATTAACAAAGAAAAGCAACACCCAGCAGAAGCCCCTAGATTAGACCAGAGAAAATGGCCGACGACCTAGACAAAGAAGTAGAAGCAGCAAGCGGAGAGTCAGTAATGAGAAGTGTAACAAGTAAGACCTAGTATCATCTCTAATCAAACTGTCTGTCTCTCTCTCTCTCTCATATATACCCGATGTAAGATGTGGGTATATATGACAGTTTGAGTGATCATTACTTTTATTATAATCTTCAATATATTAGTGATTTATCTTAGCACAGTTCCTCTTGTGCAAATCAGTGCTGCTCTTTCAGTTATTGGCTCGCTAATAGAACTAAATATTATTGCTATCATTATTGCATTGTTATCAGCTGCGTTATCTCTCCGAGGCAATCAGATACGTGTCAATCAATATTATTTTTCTGTTATTTTATGGGGAGAAAATTGATTTTGATCCATTCTCGATAACAAGCAAATTGTATTTGGATAAGATAATTCTATGTTGCTAAATGTTTGACGCTTGTAAAATCCTAAACATCTATAAGAGTAAAACAAGGTCATCCCCAGCTATGGGTTAAATAGTACCAATACAGTATTTGTATAAGATAATTCTATGTTACTGATTGTTGACACTTGTAAAATCCTAAACATCTATATGAGTAAAACAAGATCAATGAGGGCCCCATCCCCCATCTATGGGTTAAATAGTACCAATACTGTTTTTGGATAAGATAATTCTATGTTTCTAAATGTTTGGTAAAAATACCAAGAATATTGCTGAAGCAATTGGCAGTAAGAAGTGTTGTTTACAGCTGTAAGAGAGGTAAAACATTTCATTGTAATTTCTCTTATTGCTGAAAATGATCCTCAGTTTATTATTGTACATTAATCTATACAGAACATCCCTGCCATCTTTTGTTTTGTCTATGTATCAACTCGGAGATTGGTACTTGATCTTTTTGCAATAGAGAACCAGTTGAATAGATAGTGAACTTTAAAATATCCCATCATACATGTAAAAAATGTAGAGAAAATTTGGTACGGCTTTCTGGGAAATTTGGTAGGCAAAGTGTTAAGTGTAAAAATTTACTGAGTAAAGCACAAAATAGGCCTTCGTTTTTCTGAATTTTATACATAGTCCATGACATCATTGAGGCCTTTTTTAACATAATGCTTTGATGTTATTAGGAGATAAATATAGCTTTGACAAGTGGAGGGGGAGAAAGATATGTTTTATAAAGATTTCAATGAGCTCTATTCAATGATATAATGGGTTTAAACTAGCTGTAAAAACATACTGAGTAAAATACAAAATAGACCTCCATTGTGTTTCTAATTGTCAATACGTCTACTGCAAAACAAAGCAATGAAATAACAACAAAAGAAATCTTTTATGATAATTCACTTCTTTTTCTTTTTACATTACTTCCGGTACAGTAGTCAGTAAAGAAGGTAATGCTGACATTCTGGGACATGAAAGAACCCATCACTATTAATTTCCTTAGAAAAGGTACAACTGTATGCAGTACTTCCTATTGTCAACTCCTTAGTGATGAAGGAGTACTCCAAATTCCCCAAACCTACAGAACTGGAACCTCACCATCAGTTAGAGTTTAACGTCATTCCCAGGACATGAAGACCCTCAGCCACTGCCTTATAGCGCCAATATGATAAATAGGGTTGGGGCAATCATATAGGTGCTAGGGATTGATGTGACCAGCCGATTGATTGGAGGGGGCCTCTCCGACCATCCATCTAGCCCAAGTAAGGGCTAAAGTGGAGTGTTGTATGTCATGGACTGATCAGCCACCTGGGTTCCATCCTTAAGCATCACAGGTCGTCACCCACAGTCAAAAGGTGGCCCCATTGGGGGATTCTTACCCCTCTACAGAGGTGCAGTCAGTGGGGCAGGTAACAAGTAAGAACCATCATCTCTCTCATCTCTAATCTGATCTGTCTCTCTCTATCATATACCAGAGAACTCTCTCCATTATCACAGATCATGTGGCCCAGTTTAGCTCAGTCGGTTGAGCATCCGCCTAGGAATCACAAAGTTACTGGTTCCATAATAATTATTTTAGAAGGAGATATTTTCAAAAATGTTAAATCTTATAAATGAAAAAGAAAATTATTCTGATCAAAACAAATATCAATTTAATATTGATTGATTATTTATGAAGTGAAACAAAATGATAATTTTGTTTTCATATTATGGAGCATAAATAATGAATCTTCCATATCAGCGGTTGGAGAATACTTTTTGCCATTGCATCAACATATAGTCAATATGACTATATATAGCCATTACCCAGGAGATTTGGAAAGCATTTTATCTGTGTGCACAAGAAGAAAATAATGAGATTTAGGAACATTTTTTGTTGTTGATAAAATCGAAGATGCAATTGTAAACAATTTTAATCTGGAGTAGTAAAATAAAGATGGCAGAGTGGCCTATTATCAGAATCAGCCAGACAGCAAGAGAGTCTATCCCCTTTTTACTAGTGCTAGACCGAAAAGATTGTTTTAGTGCCCGATGTGGAGCACCACGCCTACCATCAACTCCCCACTTTAGTGCACAGATCAAAGCTGAGATACTCAAGCACTGAGCTGAAGGTCAATATTGAAGACAACCCCAATTCTCTGAGCCTTGTCTATATCATAAGGATTTGATTTTTGTCTATATATATATTTACCAACCACTCTGCATCAGTAGGATGTGACACAAGGTCAATTTCTTAAGCGGAGTTTAACATATTTGAATTCAGAGTTTTCCTTCTTCTAGACTGGTTACCTAGCCATGGTTAAAGAGCCCAGTCTGCTCTGCTATTTACCCATAACTGGAGAGAGAATTGGATTCATACATTTCCCAAGGGTATTAGCGCCATGTGAAATGCAAACAGTTTCGTCCAGGTATTGAACTCGGGTTGATGAGTCCATTTCCAACGACTCTAGCAATTACACCACACACCTCCAGATTTTTGTATATAGTTAAATATTTGGTTCTTCACAAAGCCAAAATGTGATACAAATAATAGGGCAGACTGGGTTCTTTAAACTTGGTTAGGCATCTATTCTAAGTGAATAAAAAACTCTTAATCTAAACCTGTTAATCTCTGCTTAAAAAATTGACCTTGTGTCACATCCTACTCGTGTGAAGGGGTTGGTCAATATGTATAAGTTACTACTAATAATTAATACAGCTTTACACTTGTACCAAGCTATGGTTAGCAGAATGAGAACAGGATACCCCCATGGATTGAATAAAGAGTTGGGATCAAAATTCTGTGATGGCTCCCAATTATGACAAGAAGGTTCCTGATTTCGAAAAGAATGTTTCCGGGTCTGATAAGAAATACCTGAAGAAGGCCGGAGGGCACATTGTCTGAAACGTTGTACAGATAACAATAAAGATGGGGACAATAGTCCGAATAATTCAAATACTACAAATGTATAAGTTAATAATTCCTACTTAAAAAAGTAACCTTGTGTCACATCCTACTCATGTGGAGTGGTTGGTTGATATGTATAAACTAATAATTCCAAGTGATTTTCTCTGATAATTGACAAGAATGTTCCCGAGTTTGACAAGAAGGTTCCTGAGTTCGAAACGAAGGTTCCAGACTCAGGAGCCTTATCGAACTCAGGAACCTTCTTGTCATAATCAGGAGCTATTACCCAATCCTTTATTCAATCAACAGAATGATACAAATAATAGGGCAGACTGGGCCCTTTAACTTGGTTTGGCAACTATTCTAAGTGAATGAAAAACAAATCTAAACCTATTAATCTCTGCTTAAAAATTGACCTTGTGTCACATCCTACTTGTGTGAAGGGGTTGATCAATATGTATAAGTTAATAATTCCCTCTGATTTTCTCTAATAATTGAGTGTAGAGGACACTACACAAAATACAAAAAAAGTGTATGATAATAAATTTCATTAGTTACACATAAAAATGCATTGATAGAACAAAAACAAAATGGCTGTTCATTCTAATTATCCATGTTTTATTTTTTTAATCTTTTTATTTTTTATTTTTTTTACAGAATTAGCCCGAAGGTTCTGGTGTTAAAAAAATGAGAGTAGTTTTAGCAAACTATCTGTAAAGTTATAATGTAATGAGAAAACTTGTGAATTTATTTTTTTTATCAGAGTTTAAAAAAAAATCCTTTGAGTAGTACAATGCTTTTATCACAAACTCCAAAAGCAGCAGTGAGACTATGACTTTTCTCTTTTTTTCTCTTTTCAGTGCTTTCTGTTACCAGGTGGATACATTCATGAAGATTACCTTTTCTTTTTTTTAATTTGCACATAACTGATTAGGTACAATTAGACAAGGGTAGTTTGGTTCATGTCCGCCGGATGGATGATGGATGAATCCCGAAGGACATCCTCTATGCAGAGCTTTCGTCTGGTAAAAGACAGATTGGTTGCCCCCAGCTGCATTTCAAGGATGTCTGCAAGAATGATCTCAGGTGCTTTGGCATTGCCCCTTCCAGCTGGGAAAATTTGGCTCAGGACTGCCCTCGGTAGTGGCAGGTTCTCTCTATAGAGGACTGTTCATGTCTGAAGTCACTCTGACGCAACACCATGAAGCTAAGAGGTCCAGAAGAAAGCAGTGGCAACAAAGCACTGGCACATCAACATCTTCAGGGACAGCCTTCACATGCAACATCTGTGGTTAAGAATATTTTTCAAACATTGGTGAAGAATAATCAAAGTTCCAATTACCGTCGAATTAGGAAGACATGGCAACAAACGGTTGTAACCCAATACAAACCCGAATAGTCGCCAAGTCTACTGCAGAATGACAGGGTATTTATAAAACTCAAAGACAGTTGGTATATATAGAAATCAAGAATGATCCATTCATGAATTTGGGTGATTTGGGTGATTCCATTCCTTGAGTTCTGATTGGCTGCTTGATTTGAATGATATTATGTAGTTTTATAAATACCCTGTCATTCTGCAGTAGACTTTACATCTATTTGGGTTTGTATTGGGTTACAACCGTTTGTTGCCATGTCTTCCCAATTCGATGGTAATTGGAACTTTGATTATTCTTCAATTGGACTTCACAGTCACTGGAGGCGCTGTAACTTCAGGGGCACAAAAACTCTATTATAGTCTTCCGAGATTGAAATGCCAATAATAATAGTTTGCCAGTACTGTTCAACATATCTAACTCTGGTTTCGACTGGGGATCCAGTGGCTTTGGTCCTGGACCTTACAAGCTAACATCGTTGATCCCAGGGCACCATTCCCCCAGGCAACACCTGCCCCCTTGATTTAAAGGGGCACAGCTGGGATTTATTGCCCAGTCCCTTGAGGGTAAATACTGACGGTATCAACGCATTTTTTTGCCATGAGTCTCGGCAAAATTAATAGGGCCTTGTGCCTAACCCGTACACATGGGATATGTGGTAAATCTAGTTTTCCAATCCTGTTATTCAGTATCCCCTTCATTAGGCTTTTTTCAAAGGTATCAAAAATACTGGGGATGATGGGCCTTATACTGATAAAATAATAGGTCCATAATGAATAGGTAGAAGTTTTAATTCAGAATTTTTCTTCTTATATGTATCTATCAACCCCTCTACATGAGTATGTGTATCTCTCTCCCCTCCCTCTCTCTCTATTTATCTATGTATCTATCTATTTATCTGAGTGGCTTAATAATCCCGAGGAAGGGCAGGGGAGTAAACCGATAATAAATCCGGAGCTGGAGAATTTCAGTGCTACACAGCAACTCATGCAATACAGCTGTTGCCAAACTGCATAGGTTTCTTAGCTTTCCTTTGGACCACAGCGGAAGTGTGGAGAGGGGTATCTGCTGCTTGGGCAACAGCACATCCTCCAAAACAAACCACCCCAGGCTACATAGCTAAAAAAAAATATATATATATAATAAAATATATACATTAGTAGAGTGGATTTAGTACTAATGTGTATATTGAAATAACCTACTTGAGTTTCACCATAAGGATCTTCAGGGTTAATTCCAATGAATTAATCAAGATATCTTAATTCCTTGGAATTAACCCTGAAGATCCTTATAGTGAAACTTGAGTAGGTTATTTCTATGTGCACCTTGATACTATATATATATATATATATAGATAGATAGGTATTTGCACCTGTGGAATTTCCACCAATCCAGTTGGTATTTATAAGATCCATAATGCTCCAGATATATATATATATATATATATATATATATATATGCATAAACATCTGCCTCAGAGATTCTAGTGTGACTCTGAAATGTTTGATATGTTCAGAATTGGCAATCGACGGCAAACGCCCCCACCCCACCCTCAATGGTCCAAATCATTATTGACTTATTAAGTCATAGACAAAATGTTGCCAAGTGACCTGCACACGGCAAAAATCCCAAGTACTTTAGTCTGGACAAAACAGAGCTGGATAAGGAATTGTGCCAATAAGATGTTGGACTCTTTTAACCTGTCTCCATCATCAACATATACAAAATGACTTTTTTTGAAAAATAAACATTTATTTACACTAAAAAACAACAATATGTTTATAAGAAATAAAAAATATAGTTTTAATTATCCTGGGGTTTATCTTGAAACATTAAAAAAAACAAAAAACAAAACAAACTCAGTCGGTAGAGCATTCAGCTAGAAACCTCAAGGTTCTTAGTTCGATACCAGCCCTCACCAACTCAGCATATGAGTAGCACAGGGATCTGTGCAATAAAGTAAGGAGCTGATGGTAGGTGTGGCACACCACCTCAGATGCAAAAACAATCTCCTTGGTCTAGCACTAGTGAAAAGGGGATAAACTCCTTCACTGATACCAACTTTAGGCCACCCCGACGACTATATATCTACAAGTATATGTTTACTCAACTTCTCTACAATGAACATGATGTGACACAAGGTCAATTTTCAAGCGAGATACAGCTGGTCTGAATTAAGATTTTTCCTTCTCTCAGAATAGTTGCCTTTCCAAGGCTAAATAACTTAGTCTGCCCTACTATTTACCTATAGCTAGCATGTTGTTTAACTCTTTATATACAATCAATTCGACGAAGGCTGGAGGGCACATTGGCCAAAGGATTGTACAGATAATAATACAGATGAGGACAATAGTCCGAATAATCCAAATAATACTAATTATCAAGCCTCATCTAAAAGATTCAGTGAAATAGTGTCTTCATCTATTATTCACCCGTCTCCAGTTTTAAATGAATCAGTTTATTGCTTGGGCACATTATAACTAGTTTAGTAAGTTGGTACAAACTTGATAAACTACTCAAGCTTTGATTTGTTTTGCACAAATACAATAGAATAAAGCAGAGTTTTTTTTTTACACATAATATACGATGGTTAGTCAAAAAGTAATGTCATTTTGTTTAGGACTGGTATAATTACTAACACAGGAACATATATCATACATCAAAATAAAGCTGGTCCTCTGTGGATCACATCCCTACTTCTCCACAGTCATAATTTCTCTCAATAGCAATGTTCCACCTTTGAATGAAAGCCTGTATTCCTGCCCCAGTAAAAAAATTTTGACTGTTATTTGAGCCACTTCTTCACAACAGATTTCACTTTCTTTTCACTGGAATAATGTTTGCATCTCTACAGCTTTAAACTTGGTACTTTTTTTACACACCTTGTATTCTGAAAAAAAAAATGAATGGAACATTATTTTTTCCCAGAATACAAGGTGTGTCAAAAAGTACAAAAAATCTCAATACTTTTTTGACACACATTGTATATTACAATTAGAAGTCAAATGTTCAGAAATCACCCTCCATTGCACTTATGGTTAAGGTTGCATTGATATCTGGAGCAATAGCCAAAAGAAAAAAACAATTTCTCGATAATCCATCTTGCAACTGAGTTGCTACTAAATACCCCACATTGTGTTATGATTGTCCTCATCGAGATAAAAATAAACACATGTAAAATTAATAACAACAGCGTCTACTTTAAAAATATACAAGACACTTTTGCAGTATTTAAAGAGCAAATTTGTGTTATTATTAACATAAGTATGTATTAATATTTGTCGAGGCCAGACAACCCCCCTCCTAGGTGGATATTGACTCACTAACTATATTAGATGGATGGATGTTTTTCCTAATCTGATCGACTGTCAGAGTCCCATGCTGAGTATTCCTCTTCATGGTCTCTCTCAGAGCTATTGTGGTTATTTAGCATTGCCCGTCTCCTTTCCTTGAACCTACTCGATCATCAGTACTATGCTGAGTATTTCTCTTCATTGCATCTCTTTGGGCAATGGTGGTTACTCGGCAGAGTTCGTTTCCTTTCCAGGGTCAATTTTTGAAACAGAGTTTAACAGTTTTGAATTTAAAGTTTTCCTTCTCTTAGACTGGTTATGTTACCAAGGTTAAAGACTCAAGTCTGACCTGCTATTTATCCATAGCAGGAAGGAGAATAGTTAAATTCATACCTTTCCCAAGAGTATTTGAAATGCAACCATCCGCATCCAGGATTTGATCTTGTCTTACCATGTCCATGTTCTATAATGATAACCATTACAAGACAAGCAACTCTATTACATATCTATATCTATCTATCTATATATATAGGTGTGTATCTAGCCACACTGAAGAGATGTGAAATGTTGCAACACAGTGTCTATGGATAACTATTATATGCTCTTGAAACCCGGTAGATCTCTCTAGGAGTGACTTTAATTGACTTTCACCGCTAGCATAATAAGGCAAGGCTTGTCTGTTGTTTACAGATATGAACTCTCTGGTGATCGTAAAATATATATACACTGATGTATGTATTAATTAGTTAAAACGATGCTCCTTAGAGGCAGCTGCTGATGGCCGAGAAGCTAAGGAATGGGACTGATGAAAAGTCAGTTGGGTTTTGCTCCTGGCTAGAAATAGTTGCTTGGTCTAGCCACACTGAAGAGAGGTGAAACATCGAAATATGGTGGACTTATTATCCACCAGAATTCTGTCCTTAAGCATTGTGTGTTGCCAGCCATGGTCAACAGGTTGTCCCATCTGTAGAGGTGCAGCGGCACATTCTACAACCCCAACTGACAGCTCTGGCAAGATGTTTGGCAGAAGCCCCAAAACATGTAGCATTTGGCTAATATATGTTATTTGAACAAAAGTCACTTGAGTGTAATTGGGGAATATCCAGTATTTGTAACATGATGAACTTGAAATACAAATGATGGGTGAAAGTAAATAAAGAAGGAACTAAAACCATTAATGCTAAAATTACATAAAAGATAATCAGAATTTGGTAAAATCCCAAAGCAGATTATAATTTGAGGAGTTTGACAGTCTTCAACAAATATAAGCTAAACTTATAAGTCATAAGCTACGGATTATAAAACATATACTCTCTGCAAGTGGCAGGCATTTTAAAAAGATCTCAGTTGACAGATCATCCGTCTTGGAACTGCAAGGTTTGGTGTTCAATACCAGCCCTCGTCAACTCAGTGCTGATCTGTGTGGTAAAGTGGGGGAGCTGATGTTAGGTGTGGTGCACCACCTCAGATGCGAAAACAATCTCCCTAGTCTCAAGGTGTGAGGTTCAATACTGATCCTTGCCAACCCAGTGTGTGAGTACCACAGCTTGGATCTGTGCGGTAAAGTGGGGGAGATGATGTTAGGTGTGGTGCACCACCTCAGATGCGAAAACAATCTCCCTAGTCACAAGGTTTGGTATTCAATACCAGCCCTCACGAACTCAGTGCTGATCTGTGTGGTAAAGTGGAGAGCTGATGTTAGGTGTGGTGCACCACCTCAGATGCAAAAACAATCTCCCTGGTCTTGCACTAATGAAAAGGGGATAGACTTCCTAGATGCTAAGCTGATATCGACAATAGGCCACTTTGCTGACTTTACTTTATAAGGGCTGGTTTTGCTTAGTCAGTAGAGCATGCATCTCACTGAGTGCCCCATACTTATGTCTATGTCTATTTCAAGTAAAGAGTGAGAATAGACTGAGAAGAAACTTAGTAAATAATGGACATCCCATCATGGTGTAATGTTTAGCAAACTAGTCTTGCAGATCTGTTACAACAGAAAAATGAGTTTGATCCTCACTGAATGCCTTATACTTGCAACCTTGTGTCACATCCTACCTGGGGCTAGATTAATAAACCATTGTTAATGATTTCTCGGAATTTTTAAAATGAGGCTTGATAATTAGTATTATTTGGATTATTCAGACTATTGTCCTCATCTTTATTGTTAACTACACTATTTGTTTGAATTTTTGAGATGAGGCTTGATAATTTTTATTATTTGGATTATTCGGACTATTGTCCTCATCTTTATTGTTATCTACACTATTTCTCTGAATTTTTGAGATGAGGCTTGATAATTAGTATTATTTGGATTATTCAGACTATTGTCCTCATCTTCATTGTTATCTGTACAATGTGCCTTCTTCAGGTATTTCTTGTTGGACTTGGGAACTTTCTCAGACTCAAGAATCTTCTTTTTGGACTCAGGAACCTTCTTGTCGTAAGAAGATTCCCAAGTCCAAGAAGGATCCTAAGTCCAACAAGAAATACCTGAAGAAGGCTGGAGGGCACATTGGCCAAAACGTTGTACAGATAACAATGAAAATGAGAACAGTAGTCTGAATAATTCAAATAATACATTGTTAATGAGTTCAATTCACATTGGGTGCCTCATATTTCTGGCCTTATCCTACCCGTGGCAAATGGATACATTGAATACCAACTTTAATATGCAATGTCTATTTAAAGCAAAGAGTGAAGATATACTGGGAAGAAATGATTATCAAAGAGGTTTCTTATTATTTGCCTTTGATGAAAGAGGCAATCAATTTTATCTGTGAGTCTGGAATCAGAAGAATTTGCCAATAGTGCAGTGATGAGGAATTTTCCTAATTAACGAAATTCTATAATCTGTTTTAAGTTGGAATTGGATATTGTATTAGTCTTGAATAGAGTTGCAGGTGGCATGATATTTATCAGTGCAGAAAATAAAATCACTGAGCTGAGTTCAATTTCCAGCTGAGGCTGTTTTTGCATTCACTTTGCATTTAAGAAAAGCATGAATCCATTTCTTCTCACTAGCCTTGATGGGTAACCAGTCTAGGAGAAAGACAACTCAATATGAAATGAGGTGTTGGAATTCCTAAGACAGTCCTGTGTCTTCAATATCATTGGAAAAGGCATGAATGCATCTCTTCTTTCACCATTTATAGATAAGATACTTGGATAGACTGGTATCTCTAGCCTAGTTTGGCAATCAGTCTATGAGAAGGATAACTATCTTGTCCAAAACTTGTTTTGTAGGCTATAGGAGACCTTATTTATCAATCAGTTTCATGATGCTTTTTACTTTAAATATACGCTCCTACATTTTGGGCGCTGGTAGGTGTTGTCAGTGATGTAGTATGCATGGGTCACTGGAAAGTTTTGGGTCTTTCAGCATCAAACTTCCCTTGCTATGCTGACCCTATCAGAGATGATCAAAACTCTGATCCACCCACTGTCTTAAGACGCTAACTGACGTTTGACTTTTTATTGTTTTTGGACGATTGTAAAATTCTCTACCGTGCATTTGATTGGATGGCGCTAACAACCAATCAAATGCACGGCACATTCCTTTTAAGTGGTGTATGTGGACAATAACACTTTTCTTTCTTCAAAATGGATTACAAGCTTAAGAGGGGAAAAGGTAAGTTAACCCTTATTTATTACATGTAATGTTAGTTGTTAGGTTGTTTTGTTTTATGGCATATCAACCATTTTCAGGTTATTTAATGCCAAATCAAGTCATTTTGAATAACAAAGCTCTTGGTTGTTGAGGTGTTGTGTATGTATAAATGTATGTATGTAAAAACATAATGAGAATTTTAGTTCTATATAGATAATGCTACCTACTGTCCATTTTTAACATGGCCGAACAATGCCCACAATCCCAAACAAAAAATTGTCAACTCTATTTTGTTTCCACTGATGGTACTATGGCGATGAATAGATATACTGTATGACAACAATGAAGTAAAGGAAAGAAGACTGAGTTGCAAGTTTTGTCTGTTATGGCTGTGAGCTGTGGGATAGGAGGTCATTGCACCAAATATCAGCCATCACAGATTGTCAGCTTTTGTGTTGGCAATGTTCCAGTTGAAATGGATAAAAAAGGAAGAGAACTATAAAGGAAAACATGCTTAAACAGTCTCAACAACAGCTATCATATAAGGAATAAAGATAGTAGCATACACAGGTATAAAAAAGGCTTAAAGAACATAAGCTTAATAATCACACACACACACACATATATATATATATATATATGTAGTTCAATGAAGTAACAAATAAAAGTTTTAGCTTTTATTTATTTATTTTGGAATGATATTACAACCAATGGTTTCCTTCTGAAAGCATTCATCAGGTAAACAAAACGGTTTTTCAAAGGAACCATTTTGTTTACCTGATGAATGCTTTCAGTGGGAAACCATTGGTTGTAATATCGTTCTGAAATAAATAAATAAAATAAAAGTTTTATTTGTTACTTCATTGAACTATCAACGCTCTATCACAGATATTGAGCACTCTTCTAATAACACTGTACGTTGGATTACTATTACTTTTTCTAGTATACTAGTGCTAACCATACACATTAATAATTAATATATATACATGTATATATATATATATGTGTGTGTGTGTGATCATTAACATGCTTAAACAGTTACAATAACAGCTACCATGTAATAAATAAAGAAAGTACCAAATTCAGGTATAAAAAAGGCTAAAAAAGGCTTAATAATCACAAACACACACCCATATATAATATATATATATATGTGAATGTGTGTGTGTATGAGTGTGTCTGAAATATATATGCATATACTTAAATATCACTGCGTATATGTAAACCTGGTTACTCTTATGGGATGAGCCAATAGGCTAAAAGAACATAAGCTTAATAATCACACACACACACACACACACACACACATATATGTGTGTGTGTTTTGTGATTATATGTATGTGTGAGAGTCTAAAATATATATGCATATATTTAAATATTAATGCGTACATGCAAACATGGTTACTGTTATGGGATGAGCCAATCGGATTTTTCCGTTAGGGAAAAAGAGTGGACTTAACATTGGCAGGCTTTCAAAATTCTGGATAAACCAGTTAAAGTTTTGTTCTATATAATATCATTATATATGAGAAATTTGTTTGGACTAATATCTTGATCCTTGCTCACTCTGTCTCTCAATAGAAGGGTGTTTTCTCTGATTCACTCATTTATTGATTCATAAAATCCTAGTAAATCTGACCACTGATTTGATGGAGTTCTTTTTTTCCCCTCTTAGTATGTTTACTAGCAGGACCAGTGGATATACACAGTATGGTAATTCAATTATTACTACGTTTGATATGATTTCTTAAGAGCTATTGCGAAATAGTTCAATATATAAAGTAAAAGTAATTACATATTTACCAACCGCTCTGCATGTGCAGGATGTGATACAAGGTCAATTTTTTAGGCAGAGAATTCAGTAACAGGTTAGAATTCAGAGTTTTCCTTCTCTTAGACTGGTTGCCTAACCAAGGTTAAAGAGCCCAGTCTGCCCTGCTATTAAACCATAGCTGGAGGGAGAGTAGTTGGATGTATACCTTTCCCAAGGGTATTTGTGCTATGTGAAATGTAGACAGCCTCGTCTAGAATTTGAAAACTTCATAGTAAAAGTAAGTTAAGAGGTGGCCTAAAGTCAGTATCAACCATCACCATTGGTCTTCACTAGCTGGTGCCTAATATTAAGCATTAGACATGATACTGAGTATTGGACCTAACATTAAGCATTAGACATAACAAAAAGTATTAGAATTAATACTACATATTGAACCTAACACTGAATACTAGACCTAACATTACATATTAGATATAATATCAGAAGTTTTCATGCATTTTTAATTCTTAATTTTTCACAACTATATTTTGTTTTAACATCTCAATTATGATTCATATTCCAAAATGTTTAAGTAAATATCAAATCAAATTCGGATATGTTTCTTGGGCCCATTATCGGGATTCTGCTAATCATGTGATTCTAGGAACACAGTAATTTAAGCCGACTGAATTTCCAACCAAATTAATTTGAGCAAGGACGATGGTTGGGGAATTTTGCGTTGCATCATTGATATTGGCATGAAGGCAAATATCTTTTTATGAAAGATCCTAACAAGTACGTGATCCATACCTATGATATTCCTGACAATACATTTGAAACTGATGAGGACAATGACAATGATGAGGAAGATGATGATGATTGGTTTAGTTTGTTTTGTGGCATATCAACCTCAGTGGGTCATTTAATGCTGACAAAGTTTTGAAATAAATTCATTCTTAATGGATAATCAATTTTGTTTATAAACTCATGTTTTTCTATTTAACCCATAGACGGGACTCTAACAGGTACTACCACTCCGGGTCAGAGTGGACCAGGGAGCAAATCTCACCATCACATAGATAAGATCATTCCCAGGACATGAAGACCCTCAGTCACCGCCTTCTAGCACCCATATGATAAAAAAAGGTTGGGGTTTCCCATAAGGGCAATAGGGCTGGGGCAACCATATAGGTGCTAGGGCTTGACATGACCAGCTCTCTGACCGCTGATGATGATGAAGAAGATGATACTAAAGCATACTCAGCTTTTTCACTGAATCTGGATTTAGACTGAAAGTGTTTATCAAATAAATGCGCATCTTTACATTTTCTGTAAATAAAACCAACCAAATATCAATATATCCGCAGTGTTCTTTTTCTTTTCTTTTACAATTCTTTTTAGTTTCTTTATTTTTTCTTCTCTCCTGCAACTCTAGGGAGGATTCTTGTGCTCTTCATTTGGGTCAGAACCATTCACTTGGGAACTAAATTTCTAAAGAATTGACTCAAGTGAGCATTGTCTAAAAGAAAATTATCTCACAGCAATCACAGAAAACTGTGACCAAGAACTATGTCAACACAGAAAGTACTTCCTGTGTCGATCAAAGAAAATGTAAGGTACAACCTCATGTAAATGTATTACATGCATATCTCAGCATGTGTGTCATTCAAAACAGTTATGTTAGAAGTGACAAAGAAATAACACTGCAGTTGTATTGGATTCCAACTGATTTAATGTAAATCTATTGTATATAAACACAGCAGGGATTTTCATACATTTATTAATGATTAATTATCAACTGCTGTTTTCCTCCTACAGATTCTCAAAGATACTTTATATTCTAAAATATTTATATAGTCAAGATGTGATTGGTACACATATTGTCTGATACATTTCCATATTTTACTCACATATACATGGGTGTGTGTGTGTGTGTGTATATATATATATATATATATAGTATCCGATTGCCACTTTAACTTTTCCGTCGCAGTGGCGTCAGTAAATAATCCAAAAGCGCTCAATATATTAAAAATATAGAGCTGTAATATTACTAATAATATTATTATATGTAAAATAAAGGGTCTACCATGGTTTCAATCAAAAATTGATCTCGTCAGGACCCCACTCTACATTGACCAAGTTTATGAAATTCCTCGGTTAAATTGAATATAATAGCGGTTGAACGCTATGTTATTTTTTCTCAATCTTTTTGCGCCTGCACACAAAAAACTGAGAAAAAACAATGTATCATTCCACATGTATAATCATTCTTTAATTTGCATAATATATATATATATATATTTAGTAAAGAAAAAAGCTTAAAAAGCAGCTATTTTGCAGTTATGGTACCATTTCCACTCACAGGTATCTGAATATGCCCATGAGCTTCATCAGACTGCTATCTTTATTGAAATTCCATATTTAATATAGATGAAGCTCATGGGTATATTCAGATACCTGTGAATGGAAATGCTAGCATAACACAAAATAGCCAATTTTTAAGATTTTTTCTTTACTAATTATATTGCTCTGTTTATAAAAAAAAAATCAAGCTCTCATATTGGACCTGAACTCTCTAACATTTTACCATTGGAAGAAAGAACCAGATTAGAATCATCCTAATACCAAATTACCTGGTAACCCATCTACGAATATATATATATATATAATATATATATAATAAACAAACACAAATTTCTAATACTCGAAGCCCTATACATTAGACAAAAGAAAACACACTTTAAATTTCAAAACTAACATATTCTCAAATTCCTATAATTTCTCACCAATTCTTCTCCCACCATTACCATAACACTCCACCTCAGATGCAAACATAATCTCCTCGGTCTAGTCAAAAGGAATAGACTCTTTTGCGGTCTGGCAATACTGACTTTAAGCCACTCCGATGACTTTACTTTTATGTTCCCAAGTACTTTTGGTTCTATCATGGTCTATCCTTAGGGTATAATGGTTAATTTTTAATTGCTGTTTTCCTCTCCCAGAATCTCAAAGATATGAAGACAACCATGGACATGATTGAAAGTATCTAGTTACAAAATATTACCATCTGGACCCCTATATGCAAAAAACAAGAAGAAGACTTGAACGTTTAGCCATCTTTTTTATATTACAAATATATTGGATACAAAGGTATAATGGGGGCATTTGGCATCATGGTTGTTATCATAGGAAGTGAACATAGTAACCAGAGTTCAAATCTTGGACGAGGTTCTTTGAATTTTGCATAGCACTAATACTCTGCAGAAAGAAATACATCCAGCTATTCTCCCTCCAGCTATGGGTAAATAGCAGGGAAAACTGGGTTAGGTAATCAGTCTAAGAGAAGTAAAACTCTGAAACTTGTTAAACTCCAAGAAATTGACCTTTTGACATGCTGTTGTTTATATATATATATATATATATATATATATATATATATATATATGTATGCAGCTGAATGCCCTCCAGGAGGTCAAGTGAAGCAGTTATAAATTGTTCTGATGTCACTTGCGGTGACCTAAGACAGAGACAGCACAGGTGCACTTAATTCATATATATATATATATATATATATTGACTATTACATACCAGAAGTCGATCAAACGAATCAAACGGATATCGATTGATTGATTTGAATCCCGCTTATGATCCATATTTTCAATGTAGTTCTTCAAGTGCTCAAAATACATGCAAGATCTCAATTACAGCACCTGTGAGTAGCTAATAACCATCACCATGGCAACCACTCGGGAGGTAACAACCCCTACTTGCTAAATTGTTATTGTTGTATGTCGTCGTACGGATGTTCACACTGATGAAGTGGTAGATTAGTGTCTTTGTCTTGTTGCTGTCATGAAGATGATGTTATTTGATAAAGATCATTGTAACGTATTTTACCTTTCACGTCTTTGTTTTCACTTTTGAATTCGGCTCACCAGGCCTCTCTACCCACCCCACCCTCACTCAAGATTTCTTGTTTCTAACTCCTTCCTTTTCTTCTTCTTTCTTTTCCTTTCTTTTCTTTTTCATTGTCTTTGATTTTAGTTCATTTTGTTTTATCATTCTCTCACTAATCTATCAACTAATTTTCTTTTTGACATCTTTATCAATCTTTCTGTCTTCTTTAAACTTTCTGTTCTAATGTCTCTCTGTGTGCATGAATATATATATATATATACATATATATATATATATATGTGTGTATTTTGGAAGCATTCTTTCATTTATACATGTAGAATTAAACAAAAGACACATCTCCTTAAACAATCTTTTTGAGCTTTCTGGCCAACTTTTTTTACATTTGGATGAATCCATGGATTAGTCCACCAAAGTTTTTATCCCAAGTACTTTTGGCACTTCGAAATGCTATCATCAGGGGTGTTTGTGTTCCAGTTTTTTTTCAAGTTAGTAGTAGTAGTAGTAGTAAGAGTAATTAGGAGGGGAACTTGATAAACTTGGGATAAAACTTGGGATAAAAACTTTGGTGGACTGATCCACAGATTCCACCCAAATGTAAAAACGTTGGCCAAAAAGCTTGAAAAGATTGTTAATAAAACATGACAGCAAGATAAATCAAAATGATGAAATAATTTTGGAAAGTCTATTAAACTGTTAGGTATCATCAGTCATACGGAAGTGTTGATTGTGGAGTAAAACTTGACAAAAGAATCTTATAGAATATATTTTAACTAAGAACATCATTACAACATTTCACGATAAACCAGACATGTAAAAAAATATATACAACACATAAATATATCTTGAAACATTTTAAAATTCACATTCTCAACCCACTAAAAACACTAACCTCTACACAGTTCATGATCACATCAATTTCCAATTGACTGGTAAGTTGGGGATAATTCTATTTGGGATCATCAATATCCCTGTACATCTACAATGCATGCTCATGTTGATGCACACCTATAGATTTATACAAGGATTTTTACAAATCCTCAAGAGAGCTCAATGTACAATAATTTATAAATTGATTATATACAGAGCAAGTTTTGTATACATTGACACTAAATTGAAACACATTTCTTTGCTTTCTTTTTCATTTGTATTTGATTGTTTTTCTATTATTATTCACTCCTTTTGAGTTTTCACATCAGTGTTAGTTGATGGTCTTTCACTGGAGTCTGAGGGACAGCAAGTCTCCTCAGGTCTCCAGGACTCTTCTGAGTATTCTGGCAGATTGCAGCAGTGCAGTGTTCTGGATGGTATCAATTCTTCCTCTGATTTCCAGACTTTCCAAACCATTATTATTATTATTATTATTATTATTATTATTATTATTATTATTATTATTAGCATATATAAGGTTTTATGTGAGTGTGTTTGAAGATGAGATTTCACTGGTTTTGTAAAAAAAAAAAAAAGAGGAAGAAAAGGAAAAAAAGTTTGTTCTCTATTCTAGTTTGTTTTCTTGGTTATTATGTAGTTGGCTGTCTGATGAAACGGTCAAAATAAATTAATATTAGCCAAATGACTGTTTGTTAATTTTTTCTTTCTTATTGAAAGTATATATATATATATATATATATATAAATATATGTGTGTGTGTGAGAACAATGTAAATGAATCTGACAATTATTGAGTGAGTCACAATTTTGATTGTTGATAGAAATAATTAACTGAATAAGTCAGTTATGAATGAATATAAAAGTGCTCAAAATGTTTGTAGAGCTGGTTTAGTTATATAAATAGCATTGATTAATAAATAAGATTTATTCTATGTATTAATGATTTTGACAATAAATTAGATACACATTTTTGCCCATTTCTGAGGGTATTGTGATGTCAGCAGTGATGTACTTTTGGTTACAGACAGACACCAAATCTCCATTATAATAAGATAATATGTGAGTACATATGTATTTCTGTCTTTTATTGTCTATTTTGCTAGCATTTCATGCCACTCCTACACACCAGCACAAGTATCGAAATACTAAAAGTCTTTCTCTCATTTTTCCTTCCCACTTTATTTCTCTTCATTTTCGCTTTGTGTTGTAACGACCAAAGAAAGACTATTGTGCGACAAGTTGAAGTGAATTAATCAAATTGCTTTTGAGTTCATTAGATTCCACTCATCATGTACAAGACATTTCCCATTCATTGCCGTTCTTTCTTTCTTGTTTATTCTTTCTCTCTCAACCCATTCGTTTCCTTCAATAATTGGAGTCCATCCGATGCGGACCCATGGATACATCATAATAGAAAGGAATCCACGCAGTCGCAAGTTCCAAGGTTTTGCTCATTGCGCATGCATGTCTTGGGTATGACACAGAACTGCAACCAGTGATGAGTCTCTGATTCTGGAGTCCTGGGGAGTGTCAAGTCATCCCTTTATTTGCTATTAGCAGCAGCTACCTGGCGTCACCTGGATAGATAGGGATTTTTTAAAAGTTAGTCCCTTAGAGCCATTATTACTGAATTGTGAGTTGAATCCTCATGGGATGCCCCATTTAAATCCCTATGTAAGAAAAAAATAGACCTTGCATTGATCCAGCTACTCTGAAAAGAAATGTTTATGTCTACTATCTAAAATATTAAATGAAAAAAAAAAATCCATGCTGTTATCATTTAAATTTCATTTTTTAATTATCTTCACGAATATAAATCAAATCTCTATTATTTTTGCTCAAAAACCAAGCTCTGGTGATATTCAATGTGTATATATATTTACTCTGTCGTTAATTGTTTTATTTTTGAAGTTTCCTCCAGGCATACATATACACACCACTGCCCTTTATATATATGTATAGGTTACTCCCAAAAGATTGAAATGTATATAGGGAGAAAAAGATGTGTAGAGATCACGCAGTTGTAAGTTCCAAGGTTTTGCTCATTGTGCATGCATGTCCTGGGTATGACAGAGAACTACAACCAGCGATGTGTCTCTGGTTCTAGAGCCCTGGGGAGTGTGAACCCCCTTATTTACTATTATTCCCAAAAGATTGAAAGACATATAGGGAGAAAAAGACATGTAGAGACGACACAATTGCAAGTTCCAATCTTAGTGTCAACAAATATATATTTTTTCAAATATTAGTAAATCATCCTCACATTTTCTATTTTACAATCTCACTTATTATTATTCAATACTCAGTTGTTCTCAATTGGCATTCATATGGACCCTGGAGGTCCATGTAACCTTACTGGGGGTCCTCACAAAATATATATATATATATGTATATATACTGGATTGGGGGTCCACAATAATATTCTAGTGGTCCATATCATTTGTAATGAGTTTGTCTGAAACTATCACAGCTTAAGAGAAAGTGTTTGACAGTGAGTTGTACTTTGCATATTGAACATATTGGAGCATCTTCCCTTTTTAGACGGTTAAACATACTTAAACATATCTGCGCAAATTACTATCAAGCAAGAAGACATCTTTAAGAATACAATCCCTGAAAACATTTTAAATTTTATAAAAAAAGCAACCTTTACAACAAAATATAACAGAACATAACCAATTATCTCCATAGAACAACTACTTTAAAGACTGAAATCCAAAATAACCTTTTTGGCATTAAATGACCCACAGAGGTTGACATGCCATTAAACAAAACTCAAACTCAAACTCAAACTCAAATTGGAGATGTGGGTGTGCCCAATGCAAAGTCTGGAGAGTATCACTTCTTTGTTTCTGTTTCTTCTGTAACTTGTATTTCATTGGAGCAATTCTAATTCAGAACGATTATTACTTAATTCTTCTGTAATCTATTTTGCATTTAAATTCTAAGAGTAGAAATAATCAAGTAACTATGAATTTCAGTGGTCTATAAAGAAATTCTACTTCAGAACAATTGTTTTTATTAGAATTAAATTTCTACAGTAATCTACACCATATTGAAATACTAAAGTAGAAATATTCATGTAACTATGAATTTTTTATGGCAATCAAGTAGAAGAAAACAACTCTATATCTTGACAGTGTTATAAATTTAAAGTTATCTAGAACAAACAGTTGTGAAAATAAAGTGTCTTTTGTATTCATGTTGTAATTAATAACCTTTCCACAAATGAAGAATGAAATGCTTGGGATGAATTATTCTCGTTCCAACATTTTGCCACATCCAATGTTCTTCCTCAGGAATTTCATAACTCATAACTATTCATTTTTCTTTATGATGTCAATTTGCACCCCCCCCCAACTCTTGATGTATATACATTGTATATTGAACGGCAGATACGTTTGGATAACTGGTCCAAAAGAATCAATATATAATGGCAACGCCCTTGTCTCAGAAATAATAAAGAAAATTGATGAAGGGTTTCAGACTAAGGGATTATATTTTTATTTACTTACAACAACATCTGGAACATTGTTATCTTAGTGACTGTCATGACCCTAGTATTAGCCAGTCACCAAGATCTACCATTTTGTAAACATCTGGTTGGGATCCCAGCTAAATTTTTCAAGGATGGTTGGCTGGTTTTTATGGCATGTCAACTCTTGTTGGGTTATTTTATGCCGAAGACGTTTTGTTTTATTCATTTTTGATAGGTATTCAAAATTTTCTTTTCCAAACTCAATTTATTAAAAAAAGTTTTTTTAAACACATTTTTTCTACTTAGCCCATAGATAGGACTCTAACAGGTACTACCACTTCGAGTTAGGGTGGATCTGGGAGTAATGGCCATAAAGTGTACTCCACATTCCACAGAATTCTAGAAGTGGAACTTCACTAGATGCAGTTTAACATCATACCCAGGACACTAAAGTTCATCAGATGGTAAATCTCTAGTTCCATAGCTCTGGAGCGGGGGTGCTATTACTCCCAGTTCTTCCCCCCCCCCCCAAAGTTGTTGTACCTGTTTATGACCAAGCCAGGAGTCAAATAGATCTGTTTGAAAATTATTAGTATTAGATTAGAAATATTGAAAATCATATTAGTGTGCAAACAAATGATTATTATTATTATTATTATTACTAGGAATAGTTACCTGAAACCATTAAACATGTTGGGTAAATGCCTACCTTTCTTTACTTCTTTTTCACCTCATTCATCTATTATCATCCAAAAATGAATAGTGTACAGAATTCTCCCTTCATTGTAATAAAGACTCACAATTCATAAAATTCAATAGACCATTCCATAATTACTTTTGTCTTGAGTGCTAATAGGATTTAGTCATTGCCAGAAACAATAAAAATTACAGACTGTGTTATAAGAAAAAGAAGAAAAAATGAATATTATAAGTTATCTCCCTTTAAGATATAAATACAATTTGTAAAGACTATTTTGGCATTTTTTATTGATTGTACAATTTTTTGTTCTTATCATTGTTTATTCTGTTGTTGAAGATCACAAAACAAAAACAAAAAATCAAAAAATACACTAAAAAAATCACTTGTTTTATGCATTTACCCAACCCTTCCTCATGAGCAGGGTGAGACACAGGGTCAAATTTTGTAGAATGTTACAGGTTTGAATTCAGAGTTTTCCTTCTCTTAGACTGGTTGTCATACCAACGTTAAAGAGCCCAGTCTGCCCTGCTATTTACCCATAGCTGGAGGGCGAGTATTTGATGCATACCTTTCCCAAGGGTATTTGTGCTATGTGAAATGTAGACAGCCTCGTCTAGAATTTGAAACTTCATAGTAAAAGTAAGTTAAGAGGTGGCTTAAAGTCAGTATCAACCATCACCATTGGTCTTCACTAGCTGGTGCCTAATATTAAGCATTAGACATGATACTGAGTATTGGACCTAACATTTAGTATTGAGTTTTCCTTCTCCTAGACTGGTTGCCATACCAACGCTAAAGAGCCCAGTCTTCCCTACTATTTACCTGTTGCTGGAGGGAGTATAGTTCATCAGACACTGGATGCCACCTAGAGGACTTGCCTAGAGCAATGAAGTGGGATTGTACTCAAAATATATGAATAATTGAACAATAGTTAAAATCTATACATATACATATTTTTTTCCTACCAAACTACTATGAATCCAAAACTTAGTTGGCATTAAATGACCCACCAAGGTTGATATGCCATAAAACAAAACAAACTGCACAGATTAAGGCTGTGAAACTCATGTTCTGAGTTGGCTTGGGTTGGTATCAAACTCGAAACCCCAACTGAACTAAACTGAAAAAAAAAGAGTTGATTAAAAAAATGAAAATGATTTTGATCCAATCCAATAAGATAGATTTGATGCATTTCCTTTATCTAATCAGACTTTTAATGGTTTAGTTTTCTATATTTTTCTATAGTTTTTCTATAACATTCTATAGTTTTTTTTACAGTTTTTCTATAGTTTTTCTATAATTTTCTATAAAGAAAAGGTGAAAAAAAAAAAAAAAAAACTCTGTCAACATTTTAAAAAGCATTTGAATGTAGACAAGTAGTTTTATTCATTTTGCTCGTTAATCTTGTTTTTTGTTTCCTCGTTTTCTTTTCAATAAAAATCAATCAAAACAACTGCCTTCTGCATCCAAGTTTGAAAAGTAAATAAATAAATAAAAGGGAAAGAAAAAAAAAAGATTTCTTCCATTTTGAGATTTTTCGGGAACGTAAAAAAAACAAAGAAGGAAAAGAAAATCAACATTTCAGCCGTCATTCTTTATGTTTGGTCTGAGCTATCGTGCTACGTACGGTTGATAGTATGAACCACCTTATGACAAGTTACAACAGCAGACAATCTCTTCAGTGATTTGTCGGCCATTTTGAATACTACCTCTCTCTTGTTCCTATCATGATTTAGTTTCTTTGTTGCAAATACCAGCAGTTGCAATGCTGTTATTGATACCGTGAAGAGAACACAATCAATACTTTGCAGTAAACACTACCATTCCAAGTGTTCAGCTTCCTTATTTCTTATGCTTAGTTCTGTGACTGCATAAAGAAGGTGGGTAGAGAGAGAGAGAGAGAGAGAGAGAGAGAGAGAGAGAGAGAGAGAGAGAGAGAGAGAGAGAAAAGAAAGAGTAATTTCCATAAGTTCTGTGACTGCATAAAGAAGGTGGGTAGAAAGAGAGAGAAAGAGAGAGAAAGAGAAGATGAGAAAAAAAGAGTATTTTCCATAAGTTTTGTGAATGCATGAGAAGGTTGGGAGAGAGAGACATACAGAGAGAGAGAGAGAGAGAGAGAGAGAGAGAGAGAGAGAGAGAGAGTATGAGAAGAAAGAGTAATTTCCATAAGTTCTGTGACTGCATAAAGAAGAGAGAGAGAGAGAGGGGGGGGAGAGAAGGTATGAGAATAAAGAGTCACTTCCAAATTTACTATCAGAAGAACGATTAAGTCAAATTGTTGTGAACCTGAAGATTAAAAGACTTTAGCACTGTATGACTATGATGAGACGTCCTCGCAGACCTGATATTCTTTGCCGATTATTGTGCTAACCAGATTTGAATTTTCACAATGGAATCACGTTCTTATCAAGTGGCAAGAATAAAAGACAACACAAAGCAAATTGTGGAAAGAACGTGAGAAAGAACCCAAAATTAAACTCAATGCTTGTATTCCAACTTTCAGTTTCAAGTCTGTCAACAAACAAAAGCATTTAAACATTTTTGTGAATCTATTAAAAAAAATTCTACATCCCTATGCATATTATGTCACATAATTTTAATTTTTTTAATTTACACCCCTCCCCCCAAAAAAAATCTAGTGTTATTTAGCATCATCTTAGCAACACTTGGTACAAACAATGATAACCTCTTTAAAACACCCTTGATAATGGTTCTAAGTAGAACCAAAAGTACTTGGAACAATTCTTTCAGATTTTTCCTAAATTCTTTCCATGATGAAAATATTTGTGGATAGAATCAGTGAAAGTCAAAACCAAATGCGTGCATCGAGCTTTCAGTTTTAAATCCGTCACCAAACAAAAGCATTGAAACATTTTCATGAATCTATTAAAAAAAGAAAATCTACTTCATATTGCTTATCCCATCAAATATTTTAAAATTTTTAAATCTAACCCTCCCCCAAAAGTTTTAATTAACTTTAATCTTAGCAACATTTGATACAAACTCTTTAAAACACCCATCAAGATAGAAACCAAAAGTACTTGGAACAATTCTTTTGGATCTTTTAAAAATTATTTTCATAATGATAATATTTATGGAGAGAAAGAGTGAAATTATCAAGTTGAAACCCAATTCGTGCATTTGAGCTTTCAGTTTTAAGTCTGTCACCAAACAAAAGCATTTAAACATTTTCATGAATCTATTAAAAAAAATTCTACTTCACGTTACATGCTGGCAGTATCAACAGGTATGTCTCAGTTGTCTGGTGAGGAGGGTGAGCAAGCACCAGAATCACAAAAAAAGAAAGAAAAGAAAAAAAAAAAAAAAAGGAGCTGGAAAAAAGTGGATGAAACCTCGAGGACTTTAACATCCCCATAGGCAGTTGTCAAAATGCAACCAGAGACTGAACATATTGGAGGAAATGGATTCGCATGGTGTCATCATCGGATATGATGGACAGCAAGTAAAATAGATAAAGAAATAAGTTTACAAAAAATTGTGTTTAAAAAAACTGAATTTGAAAAAAATTGAATACCCAACAAGAACTTCACAGACAGTGGGGAACTGACCATAGGTGTGTTGCTTCACCTCAGCAAAAAAAACTAATCTCCCTGGTATTAGCGCTAACCAAAATGGGATAGATTCCCTGGCTGATATTGACAACAGGCCACTCCACCATATATATGTGTGTGTGTGTGTGTTTGTTGTATGTATGTATATATGTTTGTGTACGTGTATATTGTGTGTGGAAAAGTAATAAATAAATGTGAAAAATAATAAACATGAGGCTGATTCATTAATATTTAAAAAATAATTTGTTGACGTTTAAAAAGTTTCCATTGTTATGGATATATCAAATATATATCTATAATTAAACTAACAAAATGTAACCCATTGGGTCACCCATTAAGCTCTGGGTAGATAATTGAGATTAGGGGAAAGTAAATTTGTAAAACAAATATGTTTTTTTTAATAAATACAGCCAGACAAAACATTAAAATCATTTTGTAAGATTTCTAAGAAAGGGAATGTTTGACCTAATTTACTACTGTTGCTGCTTATGAAATTTAACATACTAATACATTTCAAATTCTCCCATTTCTCTCTCTCTACATGAATACATATATATACAAGGTGTGTCATAAAAGTATTGAGATTGAAGCTGTATTTACCAAGATAGAAATGAACAATGAATGGAACGTTACTTTTTTCAGAATACAAGATGTGTCA
>CM042147.1:28216827-28221827 GCA_023376005.1 Doryteuthis pealeii | reverse complement strand
GTAAATACAGCTTCAATCCCGATACTTTTACACACACCTTGCATATATATAAAAGAAGTGTCAAAAAAGTATTGAGATTTTTTGTACTTTTTGACAAACCTTGTATTCTGAAAAAAAAAATGATGAATAGAACATTATTTTTTCAGAATACAAGGTGCGTCAAAAAATTAAAATAATCTCCATACTTTTTAGACACACCTTGTATATATATATGTGTGTATGTGTATATGAGGAGTAACAGATTGGCTTAATCCAACAAAATGTGATAAAAAATTGAGGAAAATGTATAAAGCACAAAACAACTTCATTTAATTGATATTTCGTCTCGGTATGTACATGAAGTTTTGTCAATAAATTTATATATGAATTTTCTGATGAAGCTTCATTTCCATACCGAGATGAAATATCAATTAAATGAAGTTGTTTGTGCTTGATCTGTTTTTCTTCAATTTTTGAACAAACACACACACATTATATATATGAGGTTTATTCAATATTTTTAAAGGTTTAATCACTAAATTATATATCTTAATTGAACTTTATTATTGAAAGGTGAAGATTCAACGCCATTAAAACCAGGGGACGGTTTAGCTCAGTAAATAGAGCACCCACCTTGGAACAATTAGGTTCCGGATTTGATATGATTGGATGTTTCAAAGTTCCCTATCTATTCACCACAGAACTCATTCTATTCAAATAAAGTCCTATCATTATTGTAATCTGAGTCCTTCAGCTCAATTATAATGAACTAACCATCAGTTTTTGTACTTTGCTTAAGTGTGGTGTGAGTGCCGCTGTGAGCAGCTTAACTCTTTGCCTACCAAATTCCCTGGCATTTTTTACCTGTATGATGGGATATTTCAAAGTTCCCTATCTATTCACCTCAGAACTCATTCTATTCATTAATAAAGTCCTATTATCATTGTAATCCGTCCTTCTGTTCAATCATAATGAACTAACCATCAGTTTATGTACTTTGATTGGGTGTGGTATGTGTAGGATCACAGTGGTGGGAAAGCCGTAGTGAGCGGTTTAAAGTAGGCAAAGTGTTAAACGGCAGCAGATACTTAAAAATGTTAAGAACACAGATACTTTTTTAAAGTTAGTTCTCGTCTCACTTAGTTTCGATTGCCATTGTGTGGCAATTCTTTTGTGTTGAGTTCTTTTAATCAACAAATCTTGGAAAACAAAAACAGAGAACAAAAAATAATGGTGCAGGGTGGGGATGGGGGTGGTGGTGAAAGAAAGAACAAAATAAAAAGGGAATTCTTGAAAACAGACATTTTGGTAATGATTGATTGCTCTCTACTTTGTGAAATTTCTTGAAAAATATCTCACATGATGAAAACAGGTTTTTTTTATCCAGTTGACAGCATAGATTTAGTGATCAGTGGGGGTGGGGTGGGGATGCAGAGTGAAGATTAAGTTGGATTAAGTGTGGCTCATTCTAGCAGATAATCCAGAGAGAAACCAGGTTTCACAAATGAATCCTTTTGATTCCCTTTGACAGCAAGTATGGCCAAAATTGTATATGTGTATGTGTATGTATGCATATTTCACAGTAGAGATGAGGATAACAGTAAAAATAAAATAATAAAAAACCAGAACTAATACACGGGAATTGATGGGCGTCCTGCTTTCTATTTGTGTGTTCTGATTTTCCAGCCACTTTTAAACTTCTCTGTCCACTGTCCTCATATTGTGCTGAAAACTTCCATTGAATTTCAGCCCCTGAAACTCCTTCCGAACAGAGAAATCAGGTCACTTCCTTAGTGCATACTGCTATGGTTGGGACACACCACCCGCCTGCCTGCAGACAGACTCCCCCATAAAATACTTTATGGCGAACTCGCAGATGGCACACAAAGAACAGGAGACCCCAAAAGCGGTTCAAAGACCATATTAAGATGACGCTGAAGAAATACACCATCACACCTTCAAGCCTGGAAGATCTGACCTCCAACAGACAGGGTTGGCGAGACACATGCCGCACAGGAGCTAAGCGGATCAATATCGAGATTAACAGAGCTGCAGAGCGGCGATGTCTTCGTCGTCATGAACCACCAAATGCAGATAGAAAATTCCCTTGCAATGTGTGTAACCACATCTGCAAGTCCAGAATTGGACTAACTAGCCCCCAGAGGGTCCACAACTGTTGAAAACATGGAGTGACGTCATCATCATCTGTGACGGACTTCTAAAAGGAAAGAAAGGGAAAAGACTGCTAGTGGAGTGGCTATGTTTACACTATTAAGACAGCCAGCAAAATGGAGCAATCAGTGACCACAACCGTGCCAACTATAGGCATTCACGAGCAGAACACAGTGTCGTTCCGGGTTTGATACCGGTCCTCGGCAACTCAGCACGTGAGTAGCACAGGAATCTGTGCGGTAAAATGAGGAGCTGATGGTAGGTGAGGTAATCCACCTCAGACACCAAAATAGTCTCCTAGTCTCGCGCAAGTGAAAAGGGTATAGACTCCCTCGCTGTCTGGCTGAGACCGACTTTAGGCCACTCCGATGACTTTACTTACAACTTTTATGGTGAAACTAAGGATATTTTTCTTTACTCTCCCTCGTATATTCAGAGTCCATAAAATATGTTCTTAACTCATTTTTCGACTTTATAATCATCACAATCGATTAAAGAAAATTAAATCCTAATATGAAAATACACTCGTATTCATATGATAACCATAAGAAAAATTCACTTTTGGGCCAACTTGAACATTTTCTTTTTGATAAAATCTGAATAAAAGATCCTTGCCTGTCATATCTAATTAAATAGGTTTAAAAGCGAATTTTCTGCATAAAATCCCAATTTATATTTTAACAGACTCAGGTGGAAGAACATAGCCAAAACAACAGAAAAAACAAACAAAAAAAAAACTCCTGATAAAGCTAAATCATGTCACAGGATTTTTGCAAATTCAAAAGTTATTTTTAAACTTCACTGAATATGAATAAAAAAAATATATAAAAATAAAAAATAAAAATAAAATGGGGGAATTTTTTCGCTCATTACCAAAAAAAAAAAAAATTCACAATATGAGCAAGGTAAAAAAAATCGTACATAATAAGTACGAATGTAAAAATCTAGGAAAAAAGAGAATTGAGTTTATAAGTTCTAAATATTCACTGAGGATTTTCCAGTTGGAGACATGGCATAACGGATATGAGGGTTGAGTTAATACAGTAGCTATCATCTAGAGATTGCAGGTTCAATCCCCACTACAGAGTTAGGGTTTTGGAAAAATATAGAATACTTAAGACAGCTTAACACTAGTACCCAGTCATTGTTAACTGAATGAGAACAATCTACCCCCAATGGATTAGATATAGGGTTCGGTTTGAAGTTCTATGAAAGCACTTGAATTCTACAAGAAAATTTGTGAGTTTGGCCAGAAACACCAGAAGAAAGCAGATGAATACATTGATGGAAATGATGTGTATATAACAATAAAGATGAGGAAAACAGTCAGAAAAATCTAAATAATACAAATTACCATAAGAGTTTACACTAAATCTCTGGTAGGATAATTTTGATTTCATCTTATTTTCATATTTCCTAACATCATTGGTTGGTGTGAGATTAGATTTTCATTGAATTTTATTCATATCTGGCACTCGTTCTGAGTGATGCAAAAAATGAAAAAAATCCCCTCAGCTTCAAAAGGGGGTCATCACCCCTCCAGGGCCGGTATCGAATCTGGAACCTTGTGGTTCTTTGGCAGATTAAATTAGTTAGATTAGTGAAATAGATCACTAATTATGACTGAGCATATTCTAGTAATGACCACCCTAAGCGGAGTTTAACAGATTTGAATTCAGAGTTTTCCTTCTCCTAGACTGGTTGCCTTACCAAGGTTAAATAGCCTAATCTGACTTACTATTTACCCATAGCTGGAGAGAGAATAGTTGGCTTCATATTTTTCCCAAGAGTATTAGCGCTATGTGAACTGTAGTTTCGTCCAGGATTTGAACTCGGGTCGACGAGTCCATTTCCTACGACTCTAACCATTACACCACCTTCAACTTAATTGACAATGAATTGGAAATAAAAAGAAGTAGAAAAGAATTGAAAAGAAACAGAAAAGAAAAATTAAATTAAATCTGAAATAAAATGTGCAAAAACTTGGAAATCTCTAAACGAAAAATAAATAGATAAATAAAATGAGAAATAAAAGGGGGAAAAAAGAAAGAAAAATGAGGATATTGCTGTTTTTGGTTTACAATAATTCATTCAGCAAATAGGAGTGCTGTCAAATTCGAATTCAGTATGAAATGTGAAAGATTCTTTAGCAATAATTTCAATTGAATAATCACCAAATTGAAGGAATTGCAATGAGATTTAACCAAAGGAATAAAGTTCTTTTGTAACATCAGAATAAATTGCATTTGTGACTGGAATAAACAAACCAGCCTTATAAGATTTATCAATGATTCAAAATAGCTAAAAAATATAACCAGTTTATCATTTATAAATACAAATCATTATATATATATATATGTGAGGTATTGAAATAGAAAAACAATGTTAAATATTGTGCTAACAGATATCTGTTTCAAAGTGTGTGGTTTATAAAGTGTAATTCAATTGAAATCCTTTTAAAATTGAAATGAAGACAAGTTTTAAATCAAAATACGTTTGTTTTTAAACAACTTTTTAAAAGACATTTCGACCCAGAACGTGAACTTTATTTGAACCTCTCGTGTCAAACAGTTAACTTTTCCTTCTTTCTTTTTCATTCAACAAAAATATGTGGTCTGATGAAGACCAATGTTTGTAAAAGACGTTTTATAAATATAGATGAAGGAGATTTATTTGGCGTATGAGTCGGGCGCCAAACCTACCACCAGCTCCTGACTTTAACGCACAGATCCCTGTGTTACTCATACTCCGAGTTGGCGAGCTAAACCAGCCCTAAATTTTCTTATAAACATATTAAAATAGTATTGAGAGTGGTTTAGTAGTTAACAATAAATTACCATGTGGCATTT
>CM042147.1:28146827-28211827 GCA_023376005.1 Doryteuthis pealeii | reverse complement strand
CTCTCTCTCTCTCTCTATATATATATATATATATATATATATATATGAGAGTTTTATAATTTGCTTGAAGCATTGTGTATATATTGGTTATGAGGTTGATTTAGAAGGCTATCACAATGCAGGTGTAAAGAAAAAATAATAATACGGTAACAATGGTGTTGTGTGTTAACCTGTATTTAATTCTTGAATCTTCGAGGTAATATATATATATATATATATATATATATATATATATATATATATAGTTAAGGTTGTGGTGACATGGAGCCAACCCCTGGTTTCTTGCCTATGCACTCTTCAGTTTGAAGATCGCATAGGCGAGAAATTTTCAGCAACCAGGCATTTACTCCATGTCCATGCTACTTTAACTCAAATCTAAACGCTCTATCAATGATATTTATAATTTGTCTATGACGTAATGAATTTCGAATGCTTTTCTTGTATTACTCGTTTAAAAATATCGACCTCGCGGTTTCCTGTAGATAATCTATAGTTTGCATACCAGATATTTTGTTTTTATTTGTTTTATATTTAAAATAATTCTAAATAGAATATTCCATACATGTAAACAAAACCTGATCGAAACATGTGTTGACTAAATAACAGCAATAAATTTCATTCTTTCCAAAGTATATATATTTTTCGGACCATATTACCTGTAGGCACCCCTTTTTGATATCGATTAAGAAAGGATATGTTTTTCATTTACACCGTCAATATCCGGTTGTTTGTTAGGGGTTAGGGTTAGCGGTAGTTTTATAATTTTAAAAAATCGTCTGTTAAAACAACCGGATATTAACGGTGTAAATGAAAAACATGTCCTTTATTAATCAAGATCAAAAAGGGTGCCTAAAGGTCATATGGTCCTATTTTTCTTCCAATCATTTTTTCAACATATTTGTCGGATTAATTTCCATTTTACTCACACATGTATATATATATATATATATATATATAAAGTATGTATGAGGGGGTTGGATGTGGCGTGTTTAAAAAGTATATTGACTGGGGCTTTATTTACAAAGACAGAAAAGAAGAATGAATGAAATTTTCATTTTCTTCTATTATAGTTCACTTCAGAAAGTTTAGTTCAGTAAGCTTTTTTGTTTTACTAGCAGAGAATTGCATTGAATACAAAAAAAGATTGCATAGGCGAGAATCTGTCAGTAACCAGGCACCGTTGACTCCATATCAAGGCTACCTTAATTATATATATATATATGTATTATACTAGAAGCAGCTACCCAGTGTCAACTGGGTAGAGGAGACAAAAAACCCGTGTTTTGATTTTTTTACTTTTGAGATTTATAAAATGCCGAACATATTCAAGTAGAATGTCAATGCTATTTCTACGTATATTTCAAATTCTAAATATCTTCGAATATAAATCAAATATTCATAATTTTTGCACAAAAAGCAGGAACCGGTGATATTTAATGTGTATATATATTTGCTTTGTTGTTAATTGTTTTATTTTCATAGTTTCATTCGGACATACATACACACACATATACCAATTACACTATATATATATATATATATATATATTATATATATATATATATATATATGTGTGTGTGTGTGTGTGTGTGTGTGGTATGCAAATATGTAGAAATGCACGCACATTTTTATGATCACATTATGTTCTAAATATGTTGAAGAGTATCAGAGTAAAATCAAAAATATCGATAAAAATCATTTCTCTTAAATTAATTACCTACGAGAATGTATTTTCGAATTAACTTTATCCTCTTTCTTTTCAACTTGATTAATGGAAAAGGCGGGCACACGTGTATATGAAAAGAAAGTCCACATATTGTGTGTGTCCGTGTGTGTGTGTCCGTGTGCAACTGGTCTTTTTAAAACAGTTAAAACATCTATATATTCATAGTGCGTGTACATGTGCAATGATGTTTTTAGAACACCTACCACCCTCGTACATCTCTCTCTCTCTCTCTCTCTATCACGCACATGTGTGCGTGTGTAATAGGTCTTTTCAAAAACAGCTAATAACATCAATATATTCAAGAATGTGTATATATGTGCAAAGACATTTTAGAACACTTACCTCCTCGTATATCTGCACTCACTCACTCCCTTTCTCTCTGTGTCTGTCTGTGTGTCTCACTATCTTACACACACACACACACACACATTGTGTGTATACGTAACTGGTCTTTTTAAAACAGCTAAAAGCATCTATATATTCAAGAATATGTGTACATATGCAAAGACATTTTCAGAAAACCTACCACCCTTGTACATTTTCTCTCTTTATTATATATATATATATATATATATATATAATATATATATATATATATATATATATATATATATCTGTCTCTCTTTCTCACACATACGTAGATACATACATATTGTGTATGTATGTAACTGGTCTTTTCAAAAACAGCTAAAAACATCTATATATCCAAGAGTGTGTAGACATGTGCAAAATGTTTTTTAGAACATCTACCACAATCATACATCTACGTTCACGCTCTCTCTCTCTCTCTTTCTTACACACACAACAGACACATACATACATTCAGATTATTTTTATACACAGCTTACTCCCCTATGCATAAAGATTACCTACTCAGCAATATTCATCAACAGTAATTGCAATATTTGTAGACATTGTTTTTTAAATGTAATTTCCCAAGATAATAGAAATCGCCTTGTCTTCAGAATCTTTTCATTTTTTCTTTCCCCCCCTTTTTTTTTGTTTAAGTGGAAATTATTATTGATAGCATTAACTTTAATAAAAATATTTTATCACTCACAAAATTCTTCATTGGTCAATTCTTGTATATTACCGAACAATCATTTGAATTTTTCAAATGACGCAAATAAGCACTGTGTATTTCATGTTAAGGGAAATATTTCTTCTGATTTTAGATACTAAATTTGGAGCACTATCATTATCCTTTATAGCTCCATTTTTCTTTTGGCAATTTTATTTTATTTTTATGTCTTGGCATCCCATGTATTTCTATATATTTCTATTGTACTATTTTCATTTCTGGTGGGGAGAAATCACTATTGTTATCATTTAAATAAGAATCAGTATTATTATCATTCAGATAAGCGTACAATAATCTAGTTTATATTTATGTCATATAGTACCTAAATAATGAGAAGGAAATCGTATTGGTATCCCATAATGCAATTCAAAGTATTTCTATTTCTCTGAATCTTTTAGATGAGGCTTGATGATTTGTATTATTTAGATTATTCGGACTATTATCCTCATCTTTATTGCTATCTTTACAACGTTTCGGTCGATGTACTCTCCGGCCTTCTTCAGGTATTTCTTGTCGGAATCTGGAGCCTTCTCAAACTCTGGGACTTTTTTTTCGAACTCGAAAACCTTCTTATCGTAATCGGGAGCCATCACGGAACCCAACCCTTTATTCAACCCACGTTTTTCAAATTTCTTAATATTGTCGGATTTATTTCCATATTTACTCTCATATATATATATATATATATATATATATATATATAGAATTGATTAAAAAATGTCCACAGGCTAATACTTATAAAATTAATTTTTATTTGAAGTTTTTACAATATAATGCTAAATCAATAATCAATAAAAATTAGGTTAACTGATTGGCATCCTGACTTTATCAGTTAGTGTTGTTGAATTAACATTTCCTTTTAAGAAAAATATTGACTGGTAAAATATTAAATGCTGTACTTGGTAACCATATTGATTTTCAAAAGACATTGAAGAAAAAAAAATTGGAATTCTTTTGGGGGTTGGGTGATAAAGAACCTAATGTTAAAAGGTAAGTCAATAAATTACTTATGACAATTTCAACAGTTATAGATGGTAAAATAGAAAATAGTCCGAAACTCTAATTCAGCCACAAATTTCAAAGGTAAATGCCCACTTTGCAAATCGGAAAAAATAGAAATACTACTGTTTAAGAAAACTACTTAATAAACGCAATGAACTGATAGCCAAGTGTAGGCACAAAGTGAAATTCCAGATATAAGGTTATCATATAGACTATACTAGCCCTTAATTTTAACTTTAGGTAAACCTAAATATATTAGTCGAACTTAACGCCCAGCTATGATTTAGTCACTCACAAGAATTCGCCTGACGATATCCGGCCTAAGACGACTGAAATAACAAAAAAAAAAAAAAAAAAAAAAAAAAACCTTCATCAAAATTTTCTTGCTGAACATTAAAGAGATGAAACTTTAGTCAACTAAAACAAAAATTCAGAGAAATTTTCTCTGAAAATGTTTTAGTTGACTAAAGTTTCATCTCTTTAATGTTCAGCAAGAAAATTTTGCAGAAGGTTCTTTTTTTTTGTTATTTCAGTCGAGATGAGGTTTGATATTTTGCATTATTTCTATTACTCGGACTATTGTCCTCATCTTTATAAAAAAGTCTTATGAATTCATCTCTGCTTCTCTAGCAATGTCCAGCATATCTTTGTCTTACTTGGATAGATTATGAGATGAGTAGTAAGTGGTCGTACAGCTACTGTTCCATAATTTGTTTAAGACAGCATGCGACATCCTTGCGTAATTACCGTCCTTTTCAACCTTAGATCACTGTCAGGAGAACATTTTTATCGTAGAAAATTTTTTCTAGAAACTTTTAGAAACAGTTTTTAAAATATTGGTTGGTTGGTTTTTACATCATGAACCCCTTGGGTCATTTTATGCCGAAGTTGTTTTATTTTATTGATTCTTGATGGATATTGAACATTTTATTAAACTCAATTTTTCAAACACATTTTTAAACTCACTTTTTCTATTTAACCCATAGATGGAACCTTAACAGGTACTACCACTCCGGGTCAGAGTGGACCTGGAAGTAATGATGATGAAGTGGTACTCCACACTACCCAGAGCTCCCCAATTGAAACCATTAGATGCAATTTAACATCATAACCAGAACACTAAAACCCCTGTCTTCTAGTACATCTATGATAAAACGGATTGGAGTTGCCATAAGGGTAATAGGATTGAACAATCATATAGGTGCTAGGACATGACAAACCGATTCATCAGAGGGGCCTCTCTGATTGCCTGTTTAGCCTAAGTAAGGGCCAAAGTGAAGTGTTCCATGTTATTGACAGCTCTGCCACCCGGATTCCGTTCTTAAGCATCATGGGTTGTCACCTAAAGCCAACAGGTGGCCCCATTGTGGAGAGTTCTTAAGAGTGGATATGCTATAAATGAAGCAATGAAAGATAAAGTGGTAATATAACATATCCATTTGTTATATATACATTATTGTATTATTAATCATTGTTTTATTTTTATGTTTTCTTTCACGTTTTTTTGTTGTTGTTTATGTCTTATATCCAATATTCTTTGATATTAAAAGTCATAAACAGCAAAAATGAAAGATGAAATGATCTCATTTTTATACAGAAAGTTTATTCGAATGAGATTAATTCTTATAGAAAGACATCAATCTGATTTACTGTCATCCTATATATATATATATATATATATATATATATATATATATATATATATATATATATAGATATATTTGTTCTAAATATATATATATATATATATATATATGTTTCCTAAATATATATATATATATATATATATATTTGTTCCTAATATATATATATATATATATATTGTTCCCTATATATATATATATATATATATATATATATATATATATATATAATAATATATATATATTATATATATATATATATTAAATATATAATATATATATATATATATATATATATATATATACAATCTCTGTCTGTCTGTCTACATATATAACATATTTGGATGAAATTTATTCTCATAGAAAGACATCAATCTGATTTATTGGCTTCCTTTTCCATACATGATGGAATTTCAGTCCAAGCTGCATATATATATATATATATATATATATATATATATATATATATATATATATATATTATCGGTAGATCTATGTTACGATCACCAGAGAATTCAAGTCTGTAAACAACAGACGAGTAATGCTTTACACTAAAGTGGTGAAAGTTCGTTAAAGTCCCCTATAACGAAAATTGATTTGATATACTTAATATACGAGAAAACTGACTCACAAGTGAATAAATTAAACATACACAGTGGTATTTTGAGTTATGAGTTGGTTTAGCTCAGTTGTTAGAGCATTCACCTTGAAGCCACAAGGTTTCCGTTTAGATAATGGCCTTTCCCTACTCAGCACATGAGAAGCACAGCTTGAATCTGTGCAGTAAATTGAGGAGCTGATGGTTGGTGTTGCACTTCACCTCAGATGCTAAAACAATCTCTCCAGTCTAGTGTTAGTGAAAAGAGGATATACTCCCTCATTGTCCGGCTGATACCAACTATAGGCCACTGCTCTGATTTACTTTACTTACATTCCTAAGGGCTGTTTTAGCTCAGTTGGTAGAGTATCAGCCTAGGATCCTCAAGGTTGCAGATATGATACCAGCCTTTGCCAACTAGGCGCATGAATAGCACAGCTTGGATTTGTGAAGTGGGGAGCTGATGGTTGGCATGATGTTCTACCTCAGACACAAAAACAATTTCCTTTGCCTTGCTAATGAAAAGGGAAAAAAACTCCCCTGCTGCCTGTCTGATACCGACTATAGGCCACTTCACCAACTTTACTAACATTTTTAAGGGTCGGTTTAGCTCACTAGTGAAAAGGGGATAGACTCCCTTGTTGTCTGGTTGATATTGACAATTGGCCTTCTGCCTACTTTACTACTGTTGTAATGGGATATTCCATGCTCTTTCTTACCCATGTGGTCTGACTATATATATTGTGAGCACAGCATTATACTGGGCTGGTTTCGAGGATTCGTAGTGTGCCTTACTATTCCTTGTCTGTCTTATATCTCTCTACAATAAAACCCTCTATCTTAAATCTACGAATATGTTGACTGGTCCTTCCACTCAACTACAACCTTGTCTGTTTGTATCCCTTTTAAGGACACCACAACTACTATTTATAAGAAAGAAACATTTGAAGAAAGAAATATTTATAGGAAAAGATGATGAAAAATTCATGTAAAAGAAATATGCAGATAAGGCCAAACAGAATTTAAAATAATTGTTTAATAAGATAAAATAAGAGTCTTGAATGTGTTGAAATATATCAAAGTTTTTTTCTTCGTTTTTTTTTTTTTTATATAAAAGGAATTTGATAAATAAGAGAATTTCAAGGTTTTTCATGAAAATAAAAAACAAAAACAAAATGGATTCCAAAACAACCCCAAAAAAAACAAACAAACAAAAAAACAAAAACAAAACAAAACAAAAAACACTGTTCAAAGAATACTTTACAGGACTAGCTTAAAAGATTCTAAAAAGTAAGATTTGAAAAAAGTATCATAAAAGATGGAAAATAAATCTAAGAACATTAAAACCAAAGAAAAAAAAGAAGAATTTAAGATCTATAAAGAAGAAGAAAAAAAAAGAATGAATGAATGAACAATGAGAAAATCTAAGCAACATTAGTTTCTTGCATAACCCTATAAATCTGTAACATGCAAAAAAAAAGAAAGAAAAAAAAAGAAAAGTCTTTTCACAGTAAAGATGGCTGTTCACCAGTTAAGAGTTGATTGATGGTTGCAGAAGATACTGAGCGGCCATTTTGTATTCTTAAGAGCAGTCACACTGAGCTGCAAAAATCCTCCTTCTAATAATATCTTTATTATTATATTGCCCAGTTGTATCATTGAATGTACTCAACAAGTACAATAGAAAAAAGAAAAAAAATAGATAAATACTCCAGAGAGACTTGTTTAACATTTATAAGAAATGTCACGATAAGTATCATAATGATCCTTAACAATCTTGTATTAATCGTCTTTCATTTTAGCACAATATCATTCACTTTCTTTTGCAGAAGCTGCAACCGATTATACTTCAGCAGAAAATAGATTTAAGATTATCCCTCTAAATACAAGAGTAATTATTTTGTCAGATCAGCTTTTAACTCTGGTAAAAAAAAAGAAAGTATTAGAGTATAACAAAAGTTTTTGCAGAAGAGCTTATTTCATGTATACATTTAAAGGCTATGAGTCCTCTATATCATTAATATTATTATTAAATGTATCAAAAGTATTTTTATTGTTTTATAGACCTTTACTTCAAAGCTTACTTCATGTACATAACCAGTGATGGCTTGTGACATTAATTTGTGGAGCTGCTGATATATATATATATATATATATATATATATATATAATATATAATTGAAACAGCAATATCCAATTAAATCAATGGAATGAGACAATTTTCAAGTGTTGTCAGTGTAACAAATTCAAGCTTACATAGGATACACTTTTGTATATATATATATATATATATGTAAATATGTATGTTTACCTATTTTTATGTATGCATATATGTGAGGGTGTGCATGAATGTGTATATGTGTATGTATATGTACAAAAAATTTGATGTTTGTGTGTGTATGTGCGTCTGTTCACCAGCCTGACACAATTTCGTAAATGTTGTGAAATATATATGTAGCAAAATCTATATAATTCAATCTGACACTATCTGACACTCTCCTTCAAACAATTTGACAATAGCTGTTCATTTATTTATCTTATTATAATGGAGATTGTTTTTCTGTCTGTAACCAAAACTATATCACTACTCAAGTTACAATTCCCTTAGTTATTTACATCACATTCTCCATGATTTTATTTTTATTTAAAACTCTAAATTATTAATAAAATTGTTTTACATTATTAACCCTGTTGGCCATATTTACATACTAATAACATGCAATTGTATTTATATATACAACAAAATAGCAGTTTACAGTGTGAACAGGAAGGTTAATTTGCATATTGATATTAAGAATTTGATTTTAATAAATATGTGCTTGGTATTATTGATTTCTAATTGTTTGGGTTTATCTCAATAGATATGAGCAAAACTCTCGGGGATAAATCTTAAAAGAAATCCATTAACAAGAAGGAATGAATATAATCTTATTCTTTATTTCCTAATTTAACTAAATAGTTAAATTAGGAAAATTTACCAATGAAAGATGGGAGTGATGAACGAGTAAGTTTCTGTTGTTCTATTTTTCGATTATATCCACCTCTGTTTCAAATCTTTTCATCTGCATTCTGATTTAGTTAGCCTATCTAATTTAATATAATTAACAATTGAGGTTTAAATAAAAATAAGATCATGGAGAATGTGATGTAAATAACTAAGCGAATTATAACTTGAGTAGTGATATAGTTTTGATTACAGACAGAAAAACACACAATCTCCATTATACTAAGATTATTATTATTATCAATTTTAACTAGTATTTCCCCTCATCTTCTTAATTTGGTATCTTAATTGTTCTTATTTTAATCTTAACATCTAAAAAGCTCCAATTACTATTCTAAAATCTTATCTCTCTAGTCCCATACTGTCTCTGGAGATTCCAAATCATTGGCATGTTTCCAAATATCTAGAGTAGTCCATCTTAGGACATTAAGATTAAGATCTATGGTAACGAAAGGGTAAAATATCAACTGATCGTTTGTATCGACTGTTCTATCTAAAGAGACAGTAATGAACATTATCAAATAGCAATGTATTCTCATTGTAGAATCTAGAAATGGATTTTAGTCTGTCTACAAAATTAACTGTAAACTTCTGTTGGTATTAAGAGATGAAAGAAAGAGGAGACTGTTCTATCTAAAGAGACAGTAATGAACATTATCAAATAGCAATGTATTCTCATTGTAGAATCTAGAAATGGATTTTAGTCTGTCTACAAAATTAACTGTAAACTTCTGTTGGTATTAAGAGATGAAAGAAAGAGGAGACTGTTCTATCTAAAGAGACAGTAATGAACATTATCAAATAGCAATGTATTCTCATTGTAGAATCTAGAAATGGATTTTAGTTTGTCTACAAAATTAACTGTAAACTTCTGTTGGTATAAGAGATGAAAGAAAGAGGAGACTCTTCTATCTAAAGAGACAATAATGAACATTATCAAATAGCAATGTATTCTCATTGTAGAATCTAGAAATGGATTTTAGTTTGTCTACAAAATTAACTGTAAACTTCTGTTGGTATTAAGAGATGAAAGAAAGAGGAGACTCTTCTATCTAAAGAGACAATAATGAACATTATCAAATAGCAATGTATTCTCATTGTAGAATCTAGAAATGGATTTTAGTTTGTCTACAAAATTAACTGTAAACTTCTGTTAGTATTAAGAGATGAAAGAAAGAGGAGACTGGTATATAAAGTCTTTGGGAAATAAATGAGATTTATATTGGCATAACAGAAGATGATAAAGAACTATTTAGAGACAAGTTGTTGGGCTAAATAGAGATTGAGTTTAAGTTAAGGTGATGTCCACAAAGTCAATTTAGAAGAGGATTTAGTCCGTAATTATAATTAGACCATTCACTATTTAATATGCAATTCATTTGTGTTATATACAAGGTGTGTCAAAAAAGTATCGAGATTTTTATACTTTTTGACACACCTTGTATTCTGAAAAAAAAAATAACATTCCAAAAAGATAAATTTTGTTTTACACCTTTCTTTCAGAGCTTTTGTTCTGCTCGCAATTGTTGAACACAATAATAATGTGGCCCGCACTCGTTATTTTTAAAAATTATCTGGCCCACTGTGAAAAAGGTTTGGTGATCCCTGTATTAGATTATGAAAGGATATCAATTTTTCTGAAACATTCTGTATAATGAACCATAAAAATTTCTTAACCCAACTTAAGTTCTCTCCAGAATTCTTGCTGTTTTATTCTCTAGAATTTTGAACATTTCAAAATTGCCTGTCTTCAAAAATAGTCAAAAACTCAACTGCCTTTTTATTTGCAGCATTTTATTAAAATCTGTAGTGACATTTTTCAATTAAGCATTTGAAATCAAATTACAGATTCTCAGAAAAGAAAGAATAGGCAAATGTATGTGTGAGTGAGTGAGTGAGTGAGTGAGTGAGAGAGAGAGAGAGAGAGAGAGAGGAGAGAGAGAGAGAGAGAGAGAGAGAGAGAGAGAGGGAGGGTACAAGAAGTAATTTCCATAAGTTATGTGACTGCATAAAGGAGAGAGAGAGAGAGAGAGAGAGAGAGAGAGAGAGAGAGAGAGAGAGAGAGAGAGAAGAGAGAGAAAGAGAGAGAGAGAGAGAGAGAGAGAGAGAGATGTAAAAGAAAAAAGAAACACGAAAAGAGAATGAAAGAGAAAATGAAGGGGAGAAAGGGAAAAAGTTATGGGAGAGAAGAAGAAGAAGAAGAAGAAGAAGAAGAAGAAGAAGAAGAAGAAAGTGAGTTGATACGAAAGGGAAAAGGGAAAGAAAGAGACAAGAAAAAAGTAAGAACTATTAGGTTAAAAGTGATAGGAAAGAAAAAAGGAAAGGTGATAGAAAGGGAAAAAAGAAGGAAAAAAGAACAGAAATCTTTCTTTCTCTATTTTTCTTTCTCTATTTTCTTTTTTCTCTTAAAAGTGACACAAAACAAAAAAAGGAAAAAGAGAAAGAAAGAGAGAGAGAGAAAAAAAAAGAAGAAAAATAGTGAAAGAAAGAGAAGAGAAAAATTGATAGAAAAAGAAAAAGAGAAAGAGTAAAGAATGAAAATAGAGAAAAAAGATAAAGAAATAGAAAGAAAAAAAAGATAAAAAAGATTTAGAAAGGTAAAGACGCAAGAGAACAAGAAAGATAATAGAAAAATTAAGAGAAAGAGAGAAAGAAAGAAACAAGAAAGAGAAAAAGAAAAGAGATGGAAAGAGAAAAAGAAAAAGAGAATGAGAAAGGTTAAGACGAAAGAGAAGAAGAATAAAGAAAAACGTCTCTTCTTTTCCTTCCTTATCTCAACCTCCTTTTATTCCGTTTCCCAGGGAGAAAAAAACAACAACGTATTAAGCAAAAGAGAGATCAAAGGAAAGATGAGAACGAAGTGGAAGAGATAAGGGGAGGAGGAAGAGGATAATAAACAAAGTTACATCAATTAAGCTTAATTGATTTTAATTAGTCAATTTCAGAAATAGAAAAACGTAGCTAATCCAGTAATTTCTTCAGAAGTTAAAGACAATGGCGATCGAAGGATAAGGATATCTAGTGGGAAAATAATTGGCTAGTGCTGTGGTCTATTTTTCACGGGCTGATGATTTTTAGTTTCATATATAACTGGGGATGTCTTTATTTGGACTTAGCTTTGATACTTGAGTTACAACAGAAACTAACACAGAAATGATAGGAAGAAATACGAGTATTAAGGATAAGGACAAGGGTTTACTAAGTAAAGATACAAGGTGAACAGAGTAATTAGCAATTGCTAGGTTGAATGAACAAGTCCTTTGAGATCTTGTTGATAACAATTATTAAGGACAGGGAAAAAGGTTTGCTAAGCAAAGATACAAGGTAAAGAGAGTAATTAGTAATTGTTAAGTTGAATTTTGTTTATACACATATATATATATATGTATATATATATATATATTTGAGTTAAGGTAGCGTGGACATGGAGTCAACATCTGGTTACTAACAATTTCTCACCTATGCAACCTTCATACCAAATAGGGAAATTGGTTTAGCAGTTTGTTTAAATACCCTGTGGTTTGTTTTTGGATCAAAATTTTGTTCTGAAGAAAACATAAGTGTGAAACTGTTAGTAACCAGGTGCTGATTCCATGTCCACGCTACATTAACTCAAATGTAAATGCCATATCAATGATATTGAGCACTTTCTACTCAAAGATATAGCACCCATATTATCTACAAATAATAATAATAATAATAATAATAATATATTGTAAGTTGAAAATGGAAGCGAATCCGACAGTATGTTGAAATGAAAAATAAAGGAAAGAAAATGTTGAATGGATAAAATAGGATTTATTTTATTTCATTTTACTGACACGTGTTTCGGCCAGGAGTTTATCCATGCATACATGTATTCTATCTATTATTATTTTAAATACAAAATAAAATAAAATAACAATAATAGAAAAAAACTACAGAAATGTTTAGTATACAAAGAAATAGCGGCCTTCGTCAGAATAAATCCTTATTGTTTTAAATGAAAACGGTTGAAATACGGAGAATTTCCGAGATGTTGAAAATAACTTTTTGAAATCACTTGAAGAAAGTGTTCTAACGCGATGGAGAAAACAGTTATGATAACGTCATCGTCGCATGCGACGGATTTTAAAAAGGAGAGATGGCTGGAAAATATTAGGAACAAATTCAGGTGGAATTTTAATTTTCAAAGCATGAGAAATATTTGAATTAAACATTTTTTAAAAATAGAATTTATGCGTATATGTGTTTTGTTGGTGGTTCATTTATTAATTTGTTATTAATATCATCATAGTGATTTTTTATTTAAAAAATTTTGTTTTAATATATATATAACTCATATATATGAGTAAAGATGTCTGCAAGAGGGACATGAAGACATGCCACATCAACACCAACACATGGGAGGCTTGTGCAGAAGACCGAACGACCTGGCACCTCCTCGTCTAATAAGGAACGGAATGGAGTGAAAAAGAGAGGAAAGAAGCCGCCACAGAAAAGAGGTCCAAAAGGAAGGAGAGACAACAGCAACTCCAGCAAGCATCACTGTTTTTTTGCAGTCACTGCACCAGAGATTGTCATTCAAAAATTGGTCTGTTCAGCCACTCACATAGTTGCAGATAAAAAAGTGGACACTACGCCATCGTCTTTAGTAGACGAACGGATGCCAACACACACACACACACACACATATATATATATATATATATAAATATGTATGTATATAAATGTAAGATAATCCAAATGACTGGTAAGTAAGGGATGATTCCATTTGGGATCATCAAAATCTCACTGTACAACCATACTGTATGCTCTTGTAGGTGCAAATATATATACTCATACAATGATTTTAAAAATAAATCCCTAAAAACAGCTCAATTTGTCATAATCAGTAAATTAAATTATATACAGAGAAATATTTAACATTCAAAGCAAGAAAAACTGGCTAAACTTGCAAATCCGTCAGAAAATTAAAACATATTACAGGGTGACCCAGAAAAAACAGAACCCAAATTATTTATTTATCTTCCCATTAAACTAACCCTAAACCCCAACCCTAAACCCCCTAGTTAAAATTAAGAGTTTTATTACAAAATTTGTGGGTTGTGTTCTTTATGGGTCACCTTAATTTTCCGACCGATTTGCAAGTTTAGGCGAAAAACTTAACAAACCGTCATCCCATTATATTTTTATTTCGACCAGAAACTCACAAAAATGAGTCTAGCCTCATCAGGCGGGTTTTACAAATAAATAAATAAAATATATATATATATATATATATATATATATATATATATATATAATATATAATGAGAATTTTATGAATATATAAATGTAAAAAAAAAAGATGCTTCAAACTTTTGCTACAGTCTAATGATATGATATTCATATGCAGAAAAGAAAAAACTCTGTTCACACATAGTTACGAACAAAATTGCTGTATATGTTCCTAGAAATTCATCTATTTGTACGTCAGGTTTTTCATCCGTTATCCTCTGGAGAAAAGTGAAATCTTCTTTTATAGGTTTTGGGTACAAGTGATGAGATTTTTGATGAGCACACCATGTGAGTAGTTGAAGAACTTGTTTTAGCCTGCAGGTAGACTTACACTTAGATTTACGTTGGAGAGCAGAAATGAGAGGCTGGGGGCGGGGGTGGTGGTGGAAACAAAAAATAACAAAGGAAATAGCAGAAAGTAGAAATTAAAAAAGAAAAGAAAAGATAAATCAGATAAAAGACAAAAGAAAAAGTTCAACATTTGTCTGAGCAGATTCGTTTTTGGGCTGAGAGATGATTGATTTTTGTTCAATGGGAAAAATATAGAATATGTAGATTCTTTTATGTCCTATATATATATATATATATATATATATATAATATATATATATTTTTATATATATATATTATATATATGTATATATATATTCACACACACATATATATTTATGCTTTTATGTCCTAATATATATATATATATATATATATATATATTTATGTCCTCTCTCTCTATATATATACACATATACATTTATACAAATATATATATTATGTTATGCCACACACACATTATATATATATATATATATATATATATATATATACATAAAATGATGTTTAAAAAAAGCATAACAAAAGTAATAAGAGATAATCGTCAGCAAATGTAATATATATGTGTGTATGTGTGTGTAAAAGAGATAATAGCAAATATATATGTATATATATATATATATATAAATTTATAAAAAAGTTAGAGATAATAGTCAGCAAATATAATTCATATATATATATATATATATATATATATATATATATATGAGTATGTGTTGTGTTATATGTATGTATGTATGTATGCATGCTTGTCTGTATATAGATATATAAATATGTGTGTGCATATATACATATACAGGTGGTTACCAAAAAGTTGAGGGAAACTCAACATACAAAATGGCTTCCACAGAAAAAATGATTATAGAAAATGAGATTCCTTATTTCCTGATTTTGAGAGATATGCGTGAAATATCTGGAAAGACACGGGAAAGGTTGGATAATTTGACAGATGAACAAATTGATGAGTGATTATTCTTCACAAATTCTCCAAAGTTTTGGGACTTTTCTGACAACTCTCGGGAAAATATTGCAGGAAACTTTTAATAACAGCTTCTTTTAACACCATAGGTTTTAAAGTAAAGAACAGTTTTTAGATTATCATCATCATCATCATATTGCACCAAACAGCACGGATATCCATGACAATCTCTCGCCAACCATCCCCATCATTCATTGACCTCCGCACAGCATGCAGTATCCGCACAAAGTTAGTCTAGGTCTTTGCTGGATGACCTGCGCTAGCATGACTATGTGCTGGTTTCCACAGAAAGACATCGCCTGTGAGTTCTTCCTTACTTCTCCATCAGTGTCCGGCATATCTTGTTCGTTTTACTCAGATGGTTTGTGTGACAGGGGGCAGGTGGCCATATAGCTGCTTTTTGTGGGATGTTGCTTCCACGATTTGTTTAAGATTGCACACAGCATCCCTGTGCAGCTCCCATCCAGCCTATTTTCCAAGCACCTCATCGAGCTCCAAGTGGTGCAGCCGTAGAGCAGCACTGATACCACTATGCTCTGGAAGAATTGTTGTTTCAACTTTTAGATCATAACTATATATATATATTTATCAACACAGCCTCTCAATCTCTTAAGCGGAGTTTAACAGGTTTGTGTTCAGAGATTTCCTTTTCCTACACTGGTTGCCTAACCAAGGTTAAAGAGCCCAGTCTGTCTTACTACTTACCCATAGCTAGAGGGTAAATACTTGGATTCATACTTTTCCCAAGTGTATTAGCGTTATATGAAATGCAAACAACCTCGTCCAGGATTTGAACTCGTCTCGCAGTGTCTGTTTCCTAAAACGGCAACCATTATACCATGCATATATATATGTGTGTGTGTATGGTATGTATATTTGTATATGTATGTGTACATGTATGTGTGTGTGTATATATATATTTATATATGTATATATACACAATCACACACACGTATACAAACATACATATCATATATATATATCATATATATATATTCATATATATATGTATGTATAGGCGCATTTATGTTGTATATGTGAATATATTTATATGAGTACATATACATGTATAAAATCCATTTATGTTCAAATAAGCATGCATGTAATTGCATGCATGTTTACACGTATATGTATATCTGTAAGTATGTAATATATAATGATTAAATCAATATTGAAGAATAAAGAGAAGGAAAAAATAAATAAATAAAATTTCCCGAAACTAAAAAAGAAAAGCAGAAAACAAAACGAGCTCAGAGCCTTGTTTTGTGTTCCTCAGGCAAGGAATATTCCAAGTCCATTTTTCCAAGTTGAGGATTGTCAAAAAATACAAAATAAATATTGATTACTTCTTTTGTTGCAAAAAGCAACAAGCAAAACCTGATGAAGCAAAAATTCATTCTCTGATCTTGTTCTTCATTCCTCGGTCTTCATTCAACCCCCCCCCCTCCCACGTCTTTTTCTTTCATTTCCTCTTTTTCCAATCTTCTTTCAAACATGCTTTTACTACTCAATAGCCTCTAACCAAAATCTTCTTCCTTCTTTTTAACAAGGGACTGGTTTAGCTCAGTTGGTAGAACATCTGCCTCAGAACCACAAGGTTCCGGTTATGATACTAGCCCTCGCCAACACTATACATGAGTAGCACAGCAGTGAAGTGAGGAGCTGATGGTAGGTGTGGTTCTCTACCTCAATAGCCTCTAACCAAAATCTTTTTCCTACTTTTTAACAAGGGACTGGTTTAGCTGAGTTGGTAGAACATCTGCCTCAGAACCACAAGGTCCTGGGTATGATACTAGCCCTCGCCAACTCAATACATGAGTAGCACAGCAGTGAAGTGGGAGCTGATGGTAGGTGTGTTTCTCTACCTCAATAGCCTCTAACCAAAATCTTTTTCCTTCTTTTTAACAAGGGACTGGTTTAGCTGAGTTGGTAGAACATCTGCCTCAGAACCACAAGGTTCCGGTTATGATACTAGCCTCGCCAACTCAGTGCATGAGTAGCACAGCAGTGAAGTGAGGAGCTGATGGTAGGTGTTGTGCTCCACCTCAGATACAAAAACAATCTCTCTGGTCTAGCACTAGTTAAAAGGGGATAGACTCCCTTGATGTCCTGCTGATATAGACAATAAGCCACTCTGCCTACTTTACTTTATAAGGGACTGGTTTAGCTCAGTTGGTAGAGCATCTGCCAAGGAACCACAAGGTTCTGAGTTTGATACCGGCCCTCATTAACTCTGCGCATGAGTAGCACAGCTTGGCTCAGTGTGATAAAGTGGGGAGTTGATGGTATGTGTGGCTACTTCACCTCAGGCTCAAAAAACAATCTCCTTAGTCTAGCACTAGTGAAAGGAGGATAGACTCCCTTGCTGTCTGGCTGATAGTGATTATAGGCTATTCCATTAACTTTACTTACTTATAACACTTTCCTTCCACCCATGTTTTCAATTCAACCCTTTCTTTCTTTTTAGCTACTTTTATTTTCTACTAGCTTAAAAGACACCCTATTGGGCAGCAATTAAGCTAGGGGGCCCATGATTGGCTCTTTGGCCTAACAATGACATTTCATCTATTGAGTACATGCTAAAGTCTATTAGACCTAATCAATAAATTTTAATTAACAATTTTCATCAAAACAATGATATAATTTGACTATTTGGAACTTATTGCAAAATTGCATGGTAAACAATATTTTTGTTGTCCCATTTGAGGTCAATACAAATAGCACACAGGGTCTGTTTAGCTCAGTCGGTAGAGTGTCAGGTTGGGAACCTCAAGGTTCCTGCTTTTGGTACTGGCCCTCACCAAACTAAATTTTACTTAGTGCTAATACCATTGAGAAAGGTATGAATTCTACTCTCCCTATAGCTATGGGTAAATATTTGGGCAGACTGGGCTCTTTAACCTTGGTTAGGCAACCGGTCTAAAAGAGGGAAAACTCTGAATTCAAACCTGTTAAACTTTGCATAATGAATTGACCTTGTGTCACATCCTGCTCGTATGGAGGTAAAGTTAAGAGCTGATGGTAAGTGTGGCGCTGTCGCAGACACTAAAATAATATCCTTGGTCTAGCACTCATGAAAAGGGGATAGACTCCTTTGCTGTCTGGCTGATACAGACTTTAGGCCTCCCCGATGACATTACTTACTTACAAATAGCTTGTTTTCATTCCCAAACCCTGAACAACCAACATAGAGCTGGCCATGAGAAAATCATTCTCTTTCTTTTTTCTTGTTTCTGTTTTCTTTTTTAATATCTTCCTCCTTTTCTTTTCTTTTCCTTTCTTTGTTGCAATTCCTTTTTTTTACATTTATTGTTCTTATTCTTTTGTTTCATTTTTTAAAAGAACTATTTCCCTGTTTGATTTTTGAATAACTTGAAATCATGCTGGATGTTTTATTGTCTCACTTAAATAGAGGAATTACTATTGCTTGGTTTAAAAGATTGACAAATAATCAGATACCAACAAAAAAGAGACCCAATCTCTACTGTATATTTAAAATAATAACCATTTTTCTTCTTTAAAGAATTACTTAATTCTGTTATAATATTTTTTATAGCTCCAAAGGCTCTTTAAAAACAACACAATGTTTTGTTTTTATAAAGAAAAAAAAATGCTTCACTCCAAAAAGGATGAGATGGTCTACTAATTTTTTTCTTTTTGCACAAAAAAAAAAAAAAACCAAAAAAATTAAAAATGGATTTATCTAAAAAAAAAATTTTTTAAAATACAATAACAATAATACATTAAATTTTATCTATTAAGACATTTGAATCTTTTAAAACATTTTAAAACTGCTTTCAATCTCTTCAAATTTAAATCTGAAAACCTATGAAATAGCAGAGATGATCATGACTAGAATAGGCTCAGTCCTAATTAGTGATCATCCTCCACACATTAATGCATTAATTAATTATTTGTTTGTTTGTTTTTTTTTTGTTAAAAATGTAATGTGTGAAAATGAACATCTTTTTTCCTTTCTTTTCTTTCTTCTTTTCTTTCTTTCCTTGCATTTCTTCCTTTCTTTCTTCCTCCATTTTGTTTTCAACAAGTTAATAATGACAATTTTAATGTTATGTATAAATCATAAAACTCTTAATAATTCTATTTCTCTTAATTCAAATGTGATAATTCATAAAATACTGAACACAACTCCTCCATGTCTGCGAAATAAAATTATTAATAAAGTAACAATAAATTATCCTTTAAATTATGTGTCCATATTTGATTAAATTATTTTTCTTTTCTTTCTTTGTTTTCTTGTTTCTATGTATTTTACATCATGGCTTTATATAAAACTATCATGTTAAATACATAGAAACAAGGAAATGTGTTTTTCGTTTCTTGAGTATGCTTTTCTTTTTTTGTTTTGTTTATTTTTTTTTTTATATATATCTCATATACCTTGCTTTCTTCTTTCTCTTTATTGTTTTACATATCCCTTATATACATATATCTTTCTTTTTTGCTTTCTTTCTTTCTATCTTTATTTCTTTATCTTTATTCTTTCAAATGTCCCTTATATATATATATATATATATATATATCTTTCTTTTTTTTCTTTCTTTCTTTCTATCTTTATTTCTTTGTTTTTATTGTTTCAAATGTCCCTTATATATATATATATATTCTTTCTTTCTTTCTATCGATCTTTATTTATCTTTAATGTTTCACATATCCCTTATATATATCTTTCTTTCTATCTTTATTTCTTTATCTTTATTGTTTCACATATCCCTTATATCTTTTTCTTTCTTCCTCTCTTTCTTTCTCTTTCTTTTTTTCTTGCTTTCTTGAGTATGCCTTTCTCTTTTTTTCTTTAATGCTTTATATGTCTCTCATATACCTTCCTTTCCTTTTTTCTTTCTTTCTCTTTATTGTTTTATATGTCCCTCATATATATATCTTTCTTTTTTTCCTCTATTGTTTTATATGTCCTTCACACACACACATACATATATATCATCCTTTCTCTCTTTCTTCCTTTAATGGAGTCCATAAATTAGCCTCTTACTTACGTCTTAAAGCTAACAGAACATTTTTGAGTATCTCATGTGTTATTAGCAGCAAAACCCAATATATTATCACTATGGCCTCTTCATTTCTTTGATCTGATTTTTATATACATTTTCATGAGCCAAAGTAAACTGACCAAAATCTGACCAATATATGTAAATAGTATTTCCCAATTTTCATAAAGAATTCCCAAAAGATAAACATACAAGATAAACAAGAAAAACATCAATCAAGTTTGGTTTACCTCTGCTTAATAACAATTATTCATATCTTTGATATTAAAATCTAAACTATGAAATGAAACAAAAATTACCACTTATATTTATGGACTTTACCAAAATATCTTTGATATTAAAATCTAAACTTTGAAATGAAGTGCAACTTTTTCATTTTTCATTTTTGTTAATTTTTGTATTGTTGGCAACACTAATAATAAGACAACATACCATTAACAATGATTTTCATTCCAAACTTTACTAAAACACATATTAGAATTTAAAAAAAAAAAGATTTTTACAAGAGAAAGTTCTGATACCTAGTGGAGAGTGTTTTCTGCACTAGTAGTTATAGACCTCTGATGAAATGTATCAATCTTATTTTTCAAAATGTCTTTTGCTTTCTCATTCTGTTGGATATCATTCCAAACTTTACAAAAACTCATTGTTGATTGTTTTTTATTCTAGCAAGAGAAAGTTCTGACTCCCTGTGGAGAGATTTTTCTGCACTAGTAGTTATATCAAAAAGCAACCTGCAACAATGCAGGTTTGATGAATTAGAAAATCTTTTTCTTTCTTATTCCATTAGATTTCATTCCAAACTAAAACTCATATATTAGAATTTTTAAAAAATTATATAAAGAGAAATTTAATATATTCTTGCAAGAGAAAGTTCTGATACCCTGTGGAGAGTGTTTTCTGTACTAGTAGTTATATCAAAAAGCAACATGCCAGCAGACCAATGCAATTATAATAAATAAGAAAAATCAAAACCTGACTTTGACATGAAAGGACAGAATAGGAATAAAGAAAAGCGAAATTGTATCATTATTACTGAGACTCAGTTGTCCATCAAATGACAATATGGCCTTGCAGACAACTAAGAACCAAATAAAATAAAAAATGAAATTCTCAGTATCAAAGAAAGTACATTAAAATAAAATAAATAAAATAGAAAAATATGGCTGCTACAATAATAACCATAATTGTAGGAACACTTGAACTAATTAGCAGACATGGTAGAAAACATTGCTTAAGATCGTAAACCAAATATATCACTGACTACTACGATATCTGTCTCTTTTTCATTTCTTCTTTATAAATGTTGTCTTTTCTTTCTTCTCCTGTTTACTGTTATTCTGTATATGTTCTAAGTGATCTGATCTCCCAACTCTATTTTAGGACAAAAAACTTTCCATTTTTGTCTTCCTCTTTCAAGAAATTCGTCAAATGCTAGCTTGCCTCAAGGACTTGAAAAGATATCAAAAGGAGGCTTTGTTAAATAACCTGCACCTTAACTGCTACAAAAATCTTAAGTGGTCAGGGTGGCTTTTGCTAAAATAGACGAGTCAGATCACAGTTCTCCCTTCCTTGATAAAGTAAAAAAAAAAAGAAGGATAATATCTATAAAAAGGAAAAATAAGAATAAGAATTAGCTAAAGCCAATAAAAAGAGTTAGTTTTCATTGGCATCAGCTTGAAGAATGAATAACCTTGTGTCAAAATATCTAAAGATATTTACAAAGAGCCAGTCCCTTTTTAAAAATGCCAAATCCTTGAAAAGTTATTCAAGCTTAGCACAAAGCTCCAAAATCTCAGAACGTTCACTCTTCAAAAAAGAAGTTACTTTTCTCCTTGCAGCATTGGCCTAACATCCAATTTATTCCTATCCAATCCAAGATACCTCTTGCTTGCCTCTCCTCTTGGATTTTTATTCTTATCCTCAACAGCATCATGATTATACTTTATAAGGATTTATTATATATATATATATATTATATATTATGAGGAAGAATGAATAAAGAAAAGAAAGAAACAGATTTTTTCATTAAAAATAAAATTTCACTCTGATGAAGGTCGAATATTCTCTGTGTGCGGAATATTTTCACACAGATGAACTGACCGAAACACATGTGTAAGTGATATTGATTAAATTCATCTTTTATTATCCATTCTATTCTTTCTTTTCTTTATTCATTCTTCCTCATATTGTCGGATTCATTTCCAATTTCATTTTTACATATATATTATATATATAAAACCCCACCATCAGATAGTTTAACTGGTGAATGAGTCACCGGGAAATTGGATGGGTCCCAACTTAATAAATTGCAGAGTTTTTATCTATGAACAACTAAAGCTGTCTAACTCCTACCTTGTACCCCATACAATGTAATTCATTTCCAAGAAAATATTGAAATGTATCTACATTTAGCTAAAAAGGAAGGGGGAAGAAAAAAAACACTGGGATGCATGGATACGATTTTTATGCGTCAGTGACGCAGGATGCATATCTATCAGCATTTCTGGCATTATTTTAGTTAAAGACGTATTTGTTTTATTCAGTCTTGTTGGGTATTCAAGTTTCTCTCTCAAACAATTTCCTTAAAACCTCATTTTTATATATTTAACCCATATATGGGACTCTAATAAGTACTACCACTCCGAGTAAGAGTGGACCTCGGAGTAATGATGATGAAGAGGTACTCCACACTCCCCAGTGCTGCAGAACTGTAACCCCATCATCAGATAGTTTAAATTCATACCCAGGACATTGTTCTCTGCAGATTAGTCATGGTTCTGCCTATCAAATCATCAACAATGAGCTTGGCTTCCATAAAACAAGAGTACACATAATTTTTGAATCTCCCTTATACAAGGTATGTTAGAAAACTCTGATGTGAGGGGCATCGTTCACTGTGAGTTCTTACCACTGGGCCAGACGATCAACCAGCATGTCTACAAAGAGATACTGTGGCGTTTGCTTCATTCAGTGCGCGAGAGAGGCGAGAGATGTGGCAGGACAACTCATGAGTGCTTCACCATGACAACGCACCTGCCAACACTGCCCATGAGTATCTGAGAGTTCCTGGCCCAGAAGAACATCACTGTGCTGGAGCAACCTCCCTACTCACCTAACCTGGCTCCATGTGATTTTTCCTCTTCCCCAAGCTCAAGGGGGTTATCAAGGGAACCTGTTTTGAGGATGTGCATGACATCAAAAAGGCCATGGCGACAGAGCTACGGAGAATTCCAGAATAATTCTTCCAGGAGTGCATGCAAATGTGGCAGAGAAGGATGTGAAAGTGCATTAGACTCCAAGAGGATTACTTTGAAGGGGATAACTTGTAGTTTGGAGTTGAAACACCAATCCTGGAACTTTTCTAACATACCTTGTATATCTCTCTCCTCTTTCAATTTTGATCTACTACTCTTATCCTCTTATTGTCAATGAAGGTGCATATTAATAAATCAATCCCTCGGCTTAATTCCCCTTAGGGTTCAATTGTTATTAATTGGCATTAAACATTGTCAAAGAATAATCAAATTAACCAAGAATTATTGACAAATAACCATTCTTACTTCTCAGATGTACGTGTAAAAATTCTTAAGTCTGATAGGAAAAGAGCCAATTTCTATTAGACTTTGTAATATGAGGTGTGTTCAAAATGTATTGAGACTGAAGCTGTATTTACTGAGACATAAAATGAACAATGAATGAAACCTTTTTTTCTTCAAAATATGAGGTGTGTTCAAAAAGTATCAAGACTGAAGACAGAATAAACAATGAATGAATCATTAAATTTCTTCAAAATATGAGTTGTCATGGGAAATGGACTTGTCATCCCAAGTTCAAATCCTGGACGTGGAAATTACATTTTCATTTAGTGCCAATACTCTTAGGAAAGGTATGAATCCTACTCACTCCAGCTATGGGTAAATAGTAGGGCAGACTGAGCTCTTTAACCTTGATTAGGCAACCAGTCTAAGAGAAGGAAAACTGAGTTCAAACCTGTTAAACTTTGCTTAATAAATTGACCTTGTGTCACATCCTGCTCATGCAAAGGGGTTGGTAAATATATACACTACATGTCTTGTTTTTGCTGGATTATGGTCATCTATCTTAGATATAAATATATATTCATGCTTGATGGGTATTTAAAATTGATTTAACATTTTGAACACATTTTTTCTATTAACCCATAGATGGGACCCTAACAGGTACAACCACTCCAGGCCAGAGTGGACCTGGAAGTAATGGCAATGAAAGGGTACTCGATGCTCCCCAGAGTTCCAAAATTGGAACTTCACCATTAGATGCAGTTTAACAACACTAAGATCCTCTGCCTTCTAGCACATATATCATAAAAAAGGGTTGGGGTTTTCCATAAGGGCAAAGGGGTTAGTGCAATCATATAGGTGCTATGGCTTGACATGAGCAGCCAATTGATCGTATGGGGTCTCTTTGACCACCTGTCTAGTCAAAGTAAGGGTCAAAGTGGAGTGTTGTATATCATGCACTGCTCAGCCAACATGATTCCATACTTAAGCATCACAGGTCACCACCATGGCCAATAGGTGGCCCCATTGGGTGGAGGGGTATATAAAATATGCTCAACAACTATTCATTTCTTCTTAAACATACAAGCATGAATATGTATTTGAATATCTTTTTCTAAGATGAGTGATGATGTTTTAATCAAAGAGACCATCATCATTGGATTCTTCAGACTCTTCTTTCTTTTATTCCTTCTTGGCTTTTTCCTTTGCTGGTGTGGCTGTTTCACCAGCACCACCAGCACCACCACCACCAGCCACAGCTACACCTCCAGATGGACTGAGGCAAGTTTCTGTTGACCAGCAGCAGGGGCACCACCAGCCACAGCTACACCTCCAGATGGACTGAGGCAAGTTTCTGTTGACCAGCAGCAGGGGCACCAGCCACAGCTACACCTCCAGATGGGACTTTTCTGTTGACCAGCAGCAATCTTCCTTTCATTTCAAGCCAACAGCCTTCATTTTATTTTCACCCACACTACCAAGAATTTTTTTTTGAGATCTACCTAGGTGGGGTTCTTAGAACCACCAAGAGTAGCAAGAAGGTAATCGGGCATGTAACGCATTTTTAAGTCTATTCAGAGCCACAAAGACATGTTATGCCAAAGAAATGAAAAGTCTGAATATTATATAGATGCAGAATAGATTGCAGGGATAATGTATCAGGAATTTTCTGGAATATAATTCAGACAATTTCACTTAGTTCTAATACCTTTGAGAAAGGTATGAATTCTATTTTCCCTATAGCTATAGGTAAATATTTGGGCAGACTGGGCTCTTTAGCTTTGGTTAGGCAACCGGTCTAGAAGAGGGAAAACTCTGAGTCAAACCTGTTAAACTTTGCATAATGAATTGACCTTTTGTCACATCCTGCTTGTATGGAGGGGTTGATAAATATACACTACATGCCTCGTTTTTGCTGGATTAAGGGCCGGTTTAGCTCAGTTGGTAGAGCGTCTGCCTGGCAACCATAAGGTTTCTGGTTCAAAACCGGCCCTCGACAACTCAGTGTATGAGTAGCACAGGGATCTGTGCGGTAAAGTGAGGAGCTAATGGTAGGTGTGGCGCTCTGCCTCAGGTGCTAAAAGAACAATCTCCTTGGTATAATGCTAGTGAAAAGGAGATAGACTCCCTTCGCTGTCTGGCTGATACAGACTTTAGGCCACCCTGACGACTTACTTTACTTATGGTCATCTATCTTAGCAATATATAGAAACAGAATTTTAATGCATCAGCATGAATAATACCACAAACACAATTAAAGATTTTTTTCTCTCTTTTCATTTTTAGATAATTTCTTTTTCACTTGTGAATGTTACACATGGACAGACTTGAGTACAAAACAACTTGAGAGATCAATTTCTTGGCAGTGTCAAAAATGTATCAGGAATTTTCTGGAATATAATTCCAACAATAATTACACACCTTTTGGATTTCTTTTTCAAAATTTATTGACAAGTGTTAACAAATGCTATAAATGGTTCCCTTTCACTTGCAAAGTTCTAATTACTCCATTAATTGGATTGCTAATTGCCCGCAGCGTCTGTTGATTAATTTAAAAGGTGATTAGAAAATAATCTAGAAGGGTTCTTTTTTTTTTTTCTTTTTTCAGATTGCTTTTTCTTTGAAAGGATAATTGTGTCCTTTTTTTGTTGTAATTTTATTAGTCCTTTATATCATTATGGTTTTAATTGGCGAAGAAAAAAAAATCAGTTTAAATAACGAAACTTAAGAATTATTGAAGCAGTTTTTGTTTTTCTAAATATTATTTTATGGTAACGGGTTTGGATTTCTTTATAATAAAAAACAAATGTTTATTTTGCGTCAGATATAGAAATAAAATGTCTAATAAATTTGTGTTCCACTGTTTTTGTTTTGCTTTTTGGAAAATTTATGGCCAAAAATGAAAATGAAATAAGGAAAGAAAGAAGAAAGTTGTGTAATTTTCCCAAATAAAGTACAGTTGTACCGTGACTTATGAGTTTAATTTGTTTTGATCGTAACTCAATTTTCTCGTATATCAAATCAATCTTCCTAATTGAAATAAAATAAAATGCCATTAATTTTTGGATGTTTGTTTATTTTAGAAGCATTGTTGATAAAGTAATATTAATATTTATATTTTTGCTTGAAGGCAATTACAATACAGATATCGCATAAACTTCGATAATTATAGAAGATAATAATGACAAGTGAATTTCGCAAAGAATTGCTCGGTGTGTAGAATATCGTACAGACTGTTACAACTTTATTAAGTCTCATCAGCGATATATGCTAACGATTTCCCTCTGACAGAAATCGAAACCGGGACTTCAGCAGGATAGTCAAAAACCATACTGCTTTGGCCACGGTACAGCACGGAGAAATTCCTGCGAAATTAACCTGTCAATGATACTGAGACATCTCTACCATGTGAGGCAAGGGGACACTGAGTGAACAATAACAAACCTGGAGCCTTATGCTCTTTGGCGAAGGAAAAATAAGATTTTTGGATGTTTGTTTATTTTAGAAGCATGGAGAATGTGATGTAAATAACTAAGGGAATTGTGACTTGAGTAGTAATATAGTTTCAGTTACAGATAGACAAACACACAATCTTCCTCATAATAATGACATATATATATGGCTGGTTTAGCTCAGTCGTAGAGAATCTGAATAGGAATCACAAGGTTCCTGGTTTGATATTGGCTCTTGCCATCTAAGCATATGTGTAGCATAGAGATCTGTGCAGTAAAGTGAGGAGCTGATGGTAGGTGTGGCACACCACCACAGACACCAAAAACAATTTCCTTGGTCTAGAACTAGTGAAAAGGGGATATACTCTCTAGTTGATACTGACTTTAGGCCACCCTTATATATATATATATATATATATCAGCTACTATATGTATCATTATTATATGCAATACCTTTTAGGTAGTTATTTCATTTAATTTCTTTTATTTTAACTTTTAGATTACTTTACATTTTAGATGTATTAAACAAGTGATATTGATTGAAAATAAAAAAAAACCCACAAAGATCTGAATTTTTATCCCTTCTCTATTTGGAAGCCTGTCTTTCATAGACAGTGCTTTACTAATTAGGCTACAAAAGCTGACCCTCAGACACTATTCAAATTTATTCATAAGGCTATACTTTTCCTTGTCCAATTTTTTACTTCTCATCAATAAAAAGCAATAAAACCAGATGTTATTTATTCATTGGTTTTTGATATATATATATATATATGTATATATATATATATATATATATATATATATATATATAGTATATATAAAATTACACTATTTGCCATTTTCTAGCAATTTGTAGGCAAAAATGTTACCTTCTTGAAATATTTATCAATTCACATACCTAGATAGCAATATCTCATCTACAGAATTTGACATCAAAATCGCCATAAGAAAAGACATGGATTTCTATAAATAGATTATCAATTATATGGAAATTTGATCTCACTGATTTGGTATAGCGATAATAGTTCCAAGCCATGGCCGTATCAGTGCTACTGTATGGCTACACCCCTGAACTCTAATGAAGCACTTAGAGAAAAAGCTAGATGGGATCTACACAAGAATGGAATATCCCACAAGAGAACAGCTATACAATCATCTGCCTCCTATTACACAAACTATCCAGGTGAGGTGAATAAGATATGCTGGGGAAGCAGGGACAAATTCATAAGGGACATTCCCCTATGGACAACTATACATGGACACACCAGTGTAGGTTGAACCAAATAGGGAGCAATGGTGATGAAGGGGTGCTCCACATTCCCCAAACATCCAGAACTGAAACCTCACCATCAGATATAGTTTAACGTCATTCCCAGGACAAGATAACCCTCAGCCACCAATTTCTAGCACATATATGATAAAAAGGGTTGGGGCAGTCATATAGGTGCTAGGGCTTGATGTGACCAGCCGATTGATCAGAGGGGGCCTCTCGGACCGCCTGTCTACCCTAAGTAAGGTTCTAAGTGAAGTGTTGCAGGTCATGGACTGCTCATCCACCAAGACTCCATTCTTAAGCATCACGGGTCGCCACCCATGGCCAACAGGTGGCCCCATTTGGGGGAGTCTTACCCCTCTGCAGAGGTGCAGTTGGCGCATTCCTATGCCCCAGCCGACAGGGCGGGTGACATGATGAGGATGATGATGATGAGAACTATTACTGACCTTTGCCCCAAGGAATTTGGCATACTAATTGGATGGGAAGAGGTGGACAGACTTAAGCTCAGTAAAATCTAGACCCCCCCGCTACCCAAGCATGTATACATTTACAGCACAGTCAGTACTTTTACTATTCCATAAAATTAATCGTTAGCACACCAGCTCTTTCCAATGATAACTTCACCTTAATAATTCTCCCTGCAAACACCTCTCCAAGAAAGAGTGCTGCACCTACGGTTCCCATTTTACTACACAGATCATTTACCCAATCTGAGCTATTCATGGACTGAGTTGGCAAAGACCAGTATTGAACCCAGAACCTTTCAATCCTAGTTGACTGTGCTAAAACTGGCCCCTACTTAAGTAGTCACCCAATTAAGTATTGAACAGGCTCATTGCTGCTTAACTTTGGTGATCTAGCAGAAACCAATGCTTTCAGTGTGATTTGACCATAATTTTTTGAGTTGTATAATCCAACATTCAAGAAAGTCTGGGAATCAAATTAGAATTTCTCTTTTAGTTCCCTGACTTTTGGTAATGTTTGTTTCTGTTTTTGCTGAACGGTTTGTCTCTGTATTCACTAAATAATCGAGCGATGAACCTCACTCGGGTCAGCTATCTAATCTGATACCTATAACAATGACAAAATAATCCAGACATTTTTTTTGGCATTTCCTCATCTAAAAAAGACATTACTTTATATCATCAGATTTCCTAGGCAGACATAATATCATTTAAGGAAATCATTCAGACTAGTATCTTCATCTTTGTTGCATTAATCATCATGATTTGTCTGGCATGGAGAATTTACAGTATTATATCAACATTAGTGACTTGGACTAGTGAAAAAGTGATATATCTATTATTATAAGAAAGCTAAGTGAATCAATGATTGTTTGCAAAAGGCTTTCAAAATTCATACAAAAATATTCCTTGGTTTTAGGATTGTTTGTTTTGTTTTGTTTTATGGCATATCAACCACGGTGGGTCATTTAATGCTGGCAAAGTTTTGAAAGATTTGTAGCGATAGTTTGGAAGAATTTTATAAACTAAATTTTTTTTTTTTGTAAACAACTTTTCTATTTAACCTATAGATGGGACACTAACAGATACTACCGCTCCGGGTTGGAGTGAACCTGGGAGCAATGGTGATGAAGGGGTGCTCCACATTCCTCAGACCTCCAGAACTGGAACCTCATCATCAGATAGAGTTTAACGTCATTTCCAGGACAAGATAACCCTTAGCCACCCCCTTCTAGCATATATATGATAAAAAGGGTTGGGGCTTGCCATAAGGGCAATAAGTTTGGGACAATCATATAGGTGCTAGGGCTTGACATGACCAGTTGATTGATTCGAGGGGCCTCTCCAACTGCCCATCTAGCCTAAGTAAGGGCCAAAGTGGAGTGTTGCATGTCATGGATTGCTCAACAACAGCATTCTATCCTTATGTGCACTGTATGATATTGAACACTCTTTACTTATGAATATAGCAAACTATGTTATATATATATATATATATATATATATATATATATGATATATTGAAAAAACAAAGGATGTTTACAGATGCATGGGCTCATCAGGAGAGAATGTGCAAACCGTTTCGGGGCCTTCCTCTCTACGGTTTTAAAAAAGCAACATCAGCCCTCCTCACTGATGATTTTAAAAGCGTAGAGAGGAAGGCCCCGAAACGGTTTGCACATTCTCTCCTGATGAGCCCATGCATCTGTAAACATCCTTTGTTTTTTCAATATATCATATTCACACTGTCGGATTAAGTTCCAATTTTATTTCACACACACATATTATATATATATATATATTTATTTATTTATTTGAGTTAAAGATGCGTGGTCCAAGAGTCAACACCGGCAGACTTCTTCATTTCCAAATTGATTGATTATTCTTGTTCTGAAGATTGTATAAGTGAGAAACTATCAGTAACCAGGTGCCATCAAGTCCATGACCATGCTACTTTAACTCAAATATAAATGCCCTATCAGTGATATTGAGCACTATCTGCTTAGAAATATACCACCCACATTATCGACAATCAATCTATCTATCCATCTATCCATCTCTCTCTCTCTCTCTCTCTCTATATATATATATATATATATATATATATATGGGACGTAACATATCAATAGATTTCTTTGATATTTTAACATCTCACCATGTGATTCAAATATATCATGATATGCACGCTGGATCATCATTCCCGTATTATTACGTAACATCAACTAACAGTTTCTGCAAACACGTAATGACGTCAATGGCCGAAAGTAAACGCATTTTAAAAAAAAAATCACAAATTGCACTGATAACGAAACTCCTTAGATGAACGGATCTTATAATTTCTTCCCTGCATTTTTTTAATACCCTGTCTGGTGGCAAAAGCTGCTTGGTAGCGCTGGGAGTGGCAGACCCGCCTTGAGCTACTGAAACTGTGCTATCACTCCTAGTTGGCATCTGATGAGGGCAGGGTATCGCACGTACTATCACACGTTGTGTGATGAAAAAAAAAATCTCTATATAGAGACTGATAGATTGATGAACATATATATATATATATATATATATATATATATATATATAAATATAAATTTCTCAATATTTTTATATCTCTCTTGTACGTTCCCATTTAAGTATACACATTTACTAATTTATTTAAGTATACATAATTTCAGTATGCATATACACATATTATATAGACATTTGATGTGTATATAATTATGTGTGACCATGTGTACATGGTTTGCATGTGTATGTGCGCATATACATGCCAGCATTTATTTTAATAATCAATTAATTTAGAAATGGAGAACTCTGCCAATGTTTTGAGGCTTCTAGGAAGAATTTCTGATTACAGATATTTTCCAAATGTTCCCCAATTTGTTTGGATTTCAAAGATTTCCTGCGGCACCACAAAATATATTTTGCAAGCATCGACCATTTTTCATTTATTTATTTTTTTTGGCACGATGTAAAACTTCAGAAAAATTTATGAATTAGAAAATCATTGGATTTTTCTCTTTTCTGCTGCATCAGCTTCATACACCATCCGCATGCCGGCAGAGAGACTCCCCCATAAAATACTTTATGGTGAACTCACAGATGGCATGTGAAGAATAGGAGACCCCCCAAAAGTGGTTCAAAAACCATATTAAGACAATGCTGAAGAAATACACCATCACATCTTCAAGACTGGAAGATCTGGCCTCCAACAGACAGGGTTAGCAAGACACATGCTGTACAGGAGCTGAGTAGCTCAATATTGAGATTAACAGGGCTGCAGAGCAGTGACGTCCTCACCATCAGGAACCACCAAATGCAGATGGGAATTTCCCTTGCAATGTGTGTGACCACATCTTCAAGTCCAGAATTGGACTAACTAGCCACCAGAAGGTCTACAACTGTTGAAGACATGGAATGACATCATTGTCATCTGAGATGGACTTCAAAAAGGATAAAGGAAAGGAAGGTTGGTTGGGATTTATGGCATGTCAACCATTGTTGGGTTATCTTATTCTTTTATTTATTCTTGATGGGTATTCAAATTTTATTTTAAACTCATATTTTTTCTATTTAACCTATAAATGGGAACCTAACAGGTACTTCCAAATCTATCTATCTCATTCAATTCATATCTATCTATCTATTTATCTATCTGTTTTCTTTCTTGCAGCCAATTATATACCATACACTTACAAACCACATTAAGTTTATCTGTCTATCTCTTTCAGTTCATATGAATCTCTCTATCTCATTCAGTTCATATCTATCTCTCTATCTATCTCATTCAGTTCATATCTATCTCTCTATCTCTCTATCTCTTTCAGTTCATATCAATCTATCTATCTCTTTCAGTTCATATCAATCTATCTATCTCTTTCAGTTCATATCAATCTATCTATCTCTTTCAGTTCATATCAATCTATCTATCGATCTCATTCAGTTCATATCAATCTCTCTATCTATCTCTTTCAGTTCCTATCTCTCTATCTATCTCTTTCAGTTCCTATCTCTCTATCTATCTCTTTCAGTTCCTATCCCTCTATCTATCTCTTTCAGTTCCTATCTCTCTATCTATCTCTTTCAGTTCATATCAATCTACCTATCTCTTTCAGTTCATATCTATCTATCTATCTCTTTCAGTTCATATCTATCTATCTATCTATCTCTTTCAGTTCCTATCTCTCTATCTATCTCTTTCAGTTCCTATCTCTCTATCTATCTAATCTATCTATCTCTTCAGTTCATATCTATCTATCTATCTCTTTCAGTTCATATCTATCTATCTATCTATCTATCTATCTATCTCTTTCAGTTCCTATCTCTCTATCTATCTCTTTCAGTTCATATCTCTCTATCTCTTTCAGTTCATATCAATCTATTTCTTTCAGTTCATATCTATCTATCTATCTCTTTCAGTTCATATCAATCTATCTCTTTCAGTTCATATCTCTCTATCTATCTCATTGAATTCATATCTATCTATCTATCTATCTATCTCTTTCAGTTCCTATCTATCTATCTATCTCTTTCAGTTCCTATCTCTCTATCTATCCCTTTTCAGTTCCTATCTCTCTATCTATCTCTTTCAGTTCATATCTACTATCTATCTATCTCTTTCAGTTCATATCAATCTATCTATCTATCTGTTTTCACCCTGAATCCACTTGCTGCCAATTATCTACTATACCTATTGATTAGTCTATACCTATTTATTGAACAATCTTTATTAGTTTGCTTCTTACCAATCTTCTTTCTTTCTTTCTTTGGATGAATCTATAAATCTATACTTTCCAATAATATATTAATACACCCATATATCTGATAAAGTCTTTAACAAAAATGTACCCCCCCCCAAAAAAAAACCCCTTCTTTTTTTGGAAATGTCCTGAATAATTTCCTTTATCCTTGGCACTTGTAGAATACATTTTTGGCCAACAGCATGATTACCATTTATCTTCCGCCTTGTCTCTTTTGGTTGTAGACAAAATGGGACAGTCCTTCAGAGACGAATGATTCCTACTTCTTCATTTTGACCAATTAAGGCTATTCAAGTAGCTGGTGCAGCAGCAATGTCGATTGATAGCCTTTAGCACTTTCCTTCTTTTTTTGGGGGTTTGTTTGTTTAACTAGACGATTTCGTTAAAATTTCTTGTTGATATTTTAGGTTTCAGTCTGCCAATTTCTTTCACAGCTTTCTCGCTTATGACCGAGATAGAAAAACAAACCAAAAACAAAAACAAAAAACAAAAAAGCTTAGATACTGTCTTGAGTGGGCGGTAGAATTGGTATGGATTGATTCATAATGTTGTTTGTTCTAGCTGTCACTGTTGGCTGGCTGGTTGGTTGGTTTTTACGGCATGTCAACTCTTGTCGGGTTATTTATGCAGAAGACTCATTCCTTTTGGTTTTTCAACTTAAAAAAAAACTCAACTTTTAAAAAATACATTTTTTAATACTCATCTATTTAACCCATAGATGGAACCCTAACAGGTACTACCACTCCGAATCAGAGTGGACTAGGAGTAATAGTGATGAAGGGGTATTTACATCACACACCATGTATGCGGGTATGACACAAGGTCTTTTAATGTGAGACCACCCACGAGCTGAGGCTCTTGGGATGGTAGGTGCAAAAAATGCGTAAATCCCGTCAGCATTCACTCTTAAGGAGGGTGTCTCAGGCACTGGGCAATAAATCCAGCTCTGCCCCTTTAAATCAAGGGGCCATGGTGATAAAGAGGTACTCCACATTCCTCAGAGCTTCAAAACTGGAACTTCATCATTAGATGCAGTTTAATGTCATACCCAGGACACATCACTGTTGGCTTGAAAAATAATTGGCCAATGTGTCAGACAGAAACATTATGCAGGAAAAGTAAATAACACAACACAAACAATTGATTTTCTGTTATTCATTTACCCTACATATTGTTTCACATTTTATCAGAATTTTTCTGAATCTGTTATTTTCTTCTCATATATATATATATACATATAATAATGTATATATGTCTAAGTGTATGTATGTATGTGTGAGTGTCAAAGTGAGAGAAAGAAAAAGATAGAGAGAGTAAAAAAAAAAACAACTCCTTTTGCCAAATCAGCTTTGTAATAAAGTCTTTGGGTTTCTAATAAAGTCTGATACTTTTCAGTCTGAAAATGTCATTTGCTCAGAGCCCCACAAACAACAATAAAATGTCATCATAAAACAGCACTGCAAAGTTTTTTAATATCCTAAATAGAGAAATTTTAGATTCTTTAATATTTAATTAAAAGTTGTTGACTTGAACCAAGAATTTTAATTTAAAAAAAAAGAAAAAAAAAAAAAAGAAAATGAAAGAAATGAAAAAAAGACAAAAGTAAAAAGAATGAAATAGAAAAATTGAAGAAAAAGAAAAGAGAAAAAAAAAACTAAGAAGAAAAGCAAGTAAAAAAAAGAAAGTAGAATAGAAAGAGAAAGAAAAATATGAAGAAAAAAATTGAAAAAGAAAGAGAATGAATCGAAAAAGAAAAAGAAAAAAGAAAAAGAAAAAAGAAAAAAGAAAACGGAAAACAAGTAAAAGAGAAAAAAATATGAAGAAAAAAAGAAAAGATAAAAGAAAAGAAAGAAAAATTAAAAATTAGAAAAGAATAAAAGAAAGGAAAGAAATAAAAGATTGAAAAAAAAGGAAAAAAAAGAATGTGAAAGAAAAAAGAGAGAATTGTTGAAACAAGATAGAAAGAAAGAAAAAGTATCATGAAAAAAATGTAGAAAGAAATAAAGAAAAGGAAAAAAGGAAAAGAAAGAATAAAAAGCAATCAAAATCCTTGAAAATGAAATTGTAAAGGAAGAAAGAAAGTTTGAAAGAAAGAAAAGTTGAAAGAAAGAAAAATAGCATGAAAAAAGAGAGAAAGATAGAAAAACAGATAAAAAGAAAGAAAAGGAAAACAAAAGAAAAAGAAAGAAGGAAGAAAAGTAATCAAAATCTTTGAGAATGAAATTGAAAGGAAAATGAAAAAAGAAAAGAAAGAAAGAAAAGGAACATGAAAACAAGAAAGAAAGAATGATAGAAAGAAAGAAAAGAAAAAGAAAGAAAAGCAATAAAAAATAAAATTGTAAAAGAAAAACCAATAAACCCCCCCAAAAAACCACAAAAAAACAGATAACCCCCTGACAAACATTAACCATCAGGATTTTTCAAAATGAACATAATCGAAACAAATCAATCACCCAAACAAAATGGTGCCAATTTTTGTTTGTTTCTCTTCATCGAAAGATTCTTAACCAAAAAAGGAAAAATCCTTTATCTCTTAACCGTTTTCCTTTTATGCTTATGTAATCAAAGAAGAGAACATTTTGATGAGTTATTTTAATTAGGATTGTTTGTCTGTCTTGAGAGTTGATGATATCAAAGATGATAAGTGAATTCCTTAGGATAGTAACAGTCCTTTCTGATTTGTTTTGTGATTTATTGATAAAATGTAAGAAAACAGTAATCATAACTGCTACATTCTTCACAAAATCTCATCACTGTCTTCAATGGTTGAAATTGAGTCAGTAATATATCCCTTACTGATAATTGGATAATTCCATGTTAAATCAAATTTAGTCCAAGTGTGGATTATGTTTAAATTAGACAATCCCCAAAATTTGAGCTTCCAATTACAAAAATTGACAGCGTTATGTTGATTTTTAGCTCTCCAAATTTGAGGTCACGAAAAATGATGACTTTTTGTAATCTATTTTTATCTATAAAATGAGTTCTAGAATTTCTCTACTCCTAAAAGTTGGTTTATAAAATCATTTTTGCTCAAAGAATCCAAAATTACTTAATACCACTCGAAAGGGATTCAACCAAAAACAAATGAAAGAAAGAAACTTCAAGAGTGCCAAATACCCATACCAAAAAAAGAAAAGAAAAAAAAAAAGATCCCCAGAAAAATCCTGCAAAAAGCAATGAAACATTTTTTTTATGAAGTTTATGGCATTTTAGTGGGAAAGAATAGACGACCAGAGATAATTCTCGAAATAAAGACATACTGAAAAACTCTACGTGATTTTGTCTAATTTAACAGCAATTTCTTTAAAAATAACATCAAACTATATTGGTAGTCACTCAAGGGTGTCTATAATACAGTATTGTTTTTGTAATTGATTTTCTTTGGAGCCAGATATAGAGAGGATCTTGACTTGTTTCATCTTACATCTTGATACCTTATACACTGACGTTCTAGTGACTGTTGAGACTCCTGAACATAGAACACTTATTTTTAAGTACGCAATCCCTTAAGATGACCCCTGTCATTGGTTACTGCTTCCTGAAAGTGATTCAATAAGGTTTCTTCCCCAAAGTGTATCATGTTCATATAAGTTTATTTTTAAGACGGCTTTGCTTCTCAGCAGAGACAATTTTATAGATGATTACTAACTGTAATATAGGCCTAAGGAAAAACTCGAAAACACAATCAAGACTTAGGAATCAAAACAACAGAAATGAGGATACTCATAATTCACAAAGCTTAGCCTCAGTTTGTCCTGAAGTCAGGAAAAGGGAGTTTCCATTAAGAATGGAACTCAGTAACAATCCTCATTGGGAACCCCAAACTTGTGGTTGACTTCTATTAGATCAACTTGTTAGATTTTAATAAAAAGTGCATTTCAGTATGGAGTTGTGAGCCATTACTATAACAGTGAGTCCAATCCTCATTGGGAACCCCCACACATGAAAGTATGATAGTGCAATCTAAGTATATTTGATATCAATAAAGAGAGCACCTATGTTATGAAATAATTAGGAAACTAATATTGCAGACTATTATTACTGTAGTAATTTTAATCCTCATTGGGAACCTCCACACATATATTTGTATGATAGAGCTATCTAAGGATATTCAATATCAATAAAGAGAGAACCAATGTTATGAAGCAATAATTAGGAAGCCAATATTGTAGACAATTATTACTGTTGTGATTTCAATCCTCATTGGGAACCTCAGCACACATGACTATGATAGAGCAATCAACATTTATTTGATATCAATAAAGAGAGCACTAACACTATGAAGCAATGATTAGGAAGCTAATATTACAGACTATCATTACAGTAGGAGGTTCAATCCTCATTGAGAACCCCGACATATATGTGTGTATGATAGAGCAATCCAAGTATATTTGAAATCAATTAAGAGAGCACCTATGTTATGAAGTAATAATCTGGAAGAGTAATTTCAATCCTCATTGGGAACCTCCACACACATGTCTGCATGATAGAGCAATCTACGTTTATTTGTTATCAATAAAGAGAGAAACTACACATGGAGTAACAATTAGGATGCTAATATTGTAGAATATTATTACTTCACTGGTTTCAATCCTCATTGGGGACCCTAAACTTGTGGTTAACATGAAGAGTAAGGTAAACTAAGTAGATTGAAATAAAAAGTGCACCTCAGTATAGAGTAGTGGTTAACAAGTTTGTCTTGTAGGCAATTACCACTAACATGAGTTCAATCCTCATTGGGACCCCCCCCCCCCACATGTCTGTATAATGGAGCAATCTAAGTTTATTTGATATCAATAAAGAGCATAATTATCATAGATTAGTAAGCTGATATTGTAAACCATTATTACTGTAATAACTTCAATTCTCATTGGGAACCTCACAGGTGTGGCTTTGTTCTTGCAAAAAATAAGTTTAGTAAATATTGATACAACATTTTGTCTTAATTTTTGAGATGTGGCCTGGTAATTTGTATTATTTAGATTTTTCAGACTGTTGTCCTCATCTTTATTTTTATGTTCCCTATGGCCTTTTCAAGTGTTTCTTAGACATATGGCACAACATATTTAAGAGTTGACTTATTAAAGTTCTGAGCAACAATCATCTGTAGGTTGTAGGTTCAATCCTGACACTGGATGAAAATAACATAGAATACTTAACATAGCTTAACATTTAAACCCAGTCATTGGTTAACAGAATCTACCCCAATGGTTTAAATAAAGGGTTCAGTTCAAAATTCCATGAAGGGTCCCAATTTCAACATGAAGGATCCTGAGTTTGACAAGAAACATCTGAAGAAGGCTAGAGAGCACATAGGCCGAAACATGTATATAAACAATAAAGATGAGGACAACAGTCCAAAAGATCTAGATGATACAAATCTATATATTAATATCAGTGTTCCTTAAAGTACGACTGTTATCATCTTGCAATACTCTCTGGTTAAAAATAAGACCGTCAAAATTGTCCAAGATCAAATGCAAAAATGTAAATCCTGATTATCTGGTGTTGCTTATCCACTGAATTCTTAATTCTTATGAGTACTGTCACCTCAGCTAAATAATGGACCATTCCATTTTTATCATAAAAGAAAGAAAAGGAAGAAAAGGACATGCTACACAGAAAAATATAATAAAGAAAAAAGAAAGAGTAGGGGGAAGATAGAGAGAGGGGGTGATCATGTGGAAGTGATAGTGCTAATCTGTTTCAATCGAACATAATAAAAAGATGAAAAGATGAAAAGATGAAAAGAAAAAAAAGAGTGAGAGAGAGTTAAATGAAGATTATTATACTTTTACATATTGAAGTATATTGCAATAGCTCTTAAGTAAACATATCAAATGTTGTAATAATTAAATTATCATACAGTGGTCCTGCTATTTTTTTTATAACCCTCACAAAGTAGTGGATACAGATTACAGTCTTAAAAGTAGAAAGTAATTTTGTTCCGATCAGAGTTGTTTTTAATAAGACAATGGCATGTGGTGATTTATTAATGTTTGCCAATAAAATCCAGGATAATTACAGCCTGCTCCTTTTTGATGTAAAAATATGGAAAATTCTTATCTTCAATGCTTTTAGTGGGAAATCAATTAACGCAGCCTTGTTCATGGTTATTGCATAAGGAATGTCCTCATCTATTAATTAATTGGTGAGTGAAGGAGGGGTCACAATATAACAAAGATGTATTCTTTGTTATATTGTGTGTATGTGTGTGTATATATATATATATAAAGAGAGAGGCATATGGTGTAATAGATAGAGTCACTGGAAATGGACTTGTCGACCTGAGTTTAAATCCTGGATGAGACCGTTTGCATTTCACATAGTGCTAATACCCTTGAGAAAGGTATGGATCCAACTATTCTCCCTCCAGCTATGGGTAAATAGTAGGGCATACAGGGCTCTTTAACCTTGGTTAGGCAACCAATCTAGCATCATGAGTCACTACCATGGCCAACAGGTGGCCCTATTGGGGAGATTTTACCCCTCTGCTCAGGTGCATTCAGTGTATTTTACTACCTAAGCTGACAAGGCAGCTTTTACTCTGGTGATCTATCTTCCAAGACTGCACCTCCCCCCAAAACACTAGGAGAAGTCTTCTCTTATGTCTTGATTAATTAGTGATTACATGGAAATGAAGACTTTAATTGCCCGGTTAAAGATGGTTGTCTTCGGCCACGATTCGGCTCGATGTCAAGTCTTATTTATAGGATTTGTATTATAACTAGAATACTTCCGTTAATAAATGACAGGATTATCTATGTATGGATTAGCACGTAATACTTTCCCCTCTTTCTTTCTCTTTCCCCCCCCCCTCTCTCTCTCTCTCTCTCTTTGTTCTTGTTTTCTCTCTTATTATCAAGTTTTTCAGGCTTCATCACTTTTATGCTCTTTCTCTATTTTCAATTCATTTTCTCTTGGTTTTCTTTCTTTCTTTCTTTCTTAATTTTTCTGTTTACTTTACTGATGACCATAACAATAGAATTTCTCATTAATCAGGAAGTCTGACCTATATATATATATATATATATATATATATATATATATATATATATATATAGAGAGAGAGAGAGAGAGATAGATAGATAGATAGATAGATAGATAAATGAGTAAATAAAAGTTTTGGCTTTTTTTAAAATTATCAATGGAACAATTATTGCCACCATTTGGTTTCTTGCTCTGTGGCAGTTTTCAGGCAACAAAATTGTTTTTGAAATATGCAATAACCAAATGGTGGCCATAATTGTTCCAATGATAATAATAGAATATAATAATAATAATAATAATAATAGAAAAACATATTTGGCCTAAAATAACCCAAGGGTTGACATGCTGTAAAATTCACCCAACCAATCAACCAACAAACCGAAAAGTTGTCTGCTGTAGAGATTCCATTCTTTACTTACTAAGGTTAAAAGAAATGAGTTTAAAAATTTATATACTCATCAAAAATGAATAAAATAAAAACGTCTTTGGCATAAAATAACCCAACAAGGTTTGACATGCCATAAAATCAAACCAACCAACCAACCAATCAAAAATGGTATTGTGTAGGGATTCCATTCCTTACTTTCCAAAGTTTTAAAAGATGAGTTTTAAAAAAGGTGGAATACCCATCAAGAATGAATAATAGAAAAACGTCTTTGGCATAAAATAACCCAAGGGTTGACATTCCATAAAAACCAACCAACCAACCAACCAACTAAACATTGTCTCGTGTAGGGATTCCATTCTTTATTTGCTAATGTTTAAAAAAAATGAGTTTAAAATTTTGAATACCCATCATGAATGTATAATAGAATAACGTCTTCGGCATAAAATGACTCAAGGGTTGACATACTGTAAAACCCAACCAACCAACCAACCAACCAACCCACCGACCAAAACTTTAATGCTATAATTATATTTTATTCCAGTCAAGAGTAAACAGGTGAGAATGCTTTTCTGAAATTTAAATTTCAAATATTCAAAATGTCTGCAAAAACAAAAATAAAATAATCCAATATATTGACGTTTCCAATTGGAAGATTTCAAGATATATATATACCAAAAAAAAAAAAAAAAAGAAAGATTGCTAATTAAATGTGACCTTTCCTATCTCATCAGTAGACATGGCAGAAGGCCCGCAATTATGACTAACAGCCAAAAGCAGTTTTAATTTTTACTTTTGTTTTCAAATGTACATCCTAATTTACAATGAGGATATGCAATAAAAGATCTCATCAAATTGCATTAACTTTGGTATCTTTAAAATTGTAAGTATACTTTCTCTTATTTTATAACTTATTGCGAGTTTTTCACACCAGCATTTGGTGGTGGTCTTTCACTGGAGTCATACTTATGAACACCTCAACATAAGCAGGATGTGACACAAGGTCTATTTCTTAAGCAGAGTTTTACAGGTTTAAATTAAGAGTTTTTCTTTGAAGAATAATTAAAGTTCCAATTACCGTCGAACTGGGAAGACAAGGCAACAAACGGTTGTAACTTAAATACAAACCCAAATAGTCACAAAGTCTATGGCAGAATGACAGGATATATATAAGACTCCACAATGTCATTCAAATCAAGCAGTCAAGCAGCCAATCAGAACTCAAGGAATGGAATGACCCAAATCACCCAAATTCATGAATGGGTCATTCTTGATTTCTATATACCAACTGTCTTGGACACTGCTTAAGTGGTACTTAGTTAGCTTCTGTTATTCAAACCAACAGTAGACTTACTGACTTCAATATTCTTCTCCTAGACTGGTAGCCTAATGAAGGTTAAAGAGCCCAGTCTGCCCTACTATTTACCCATAGCTGGAGAGAGATTAGGTGAATGCATACCTTTCCTAAGGCTATTAGAGCTATGTAAAATGCAAACAATCTTGTCCAGGATTTGAACTCGCATTGATGAATCCATTTTCAACAATTCTAACCATTTTTCTGAGTCTGAGTGATATATCCATTTTGGTCAGTCCTGGGAACCATAAGGTTTTGTGTTCAATACCAGCTCTTACTAACTCAGTGCATGAGTAACACAGCTTGGATCTCTATGGTAACAGCTGCTAACTCTCCGGGTTAAATATTGTTCTTTCTTATTGTAAAAGTTTCCTTTGAAGCCATTACTCCATACTCCCCAATGCTCCAAAATTAGAACCTCACTACTAGATGTAGTTTAATGTCATACCCAGAACATCTGACTATTAAGTTAAATATTGTTCTTTCTTATTGTAAAAGTAAATTTCAAACAGGATCTATGTTGCTTTTTTATTTACAAATGTCAGCTGAGAAACTCATGTTGATCAAGATACTTTCATGGAATGTGACCAAATAAGGTTTATTTTTTAAAATAGTCCCTCTTCTGGTCCACACAATTCTTCTATCATTGTTGCAGTGCTTGGATCTCATTGGTGAAAAAAGTCATCAATGGCAGATAAGAACTTTTCAGCCTATGGACATTTCAAAAACCATTATGGCATAGCGCTGTCAATTCATTAAGAATATACTCAGTAATATTTTTTTACATAAGTGTATAAAACTCTTGTGGGAAATAGTCAATTTTTCTCAGTCGGTAGAGCATTCGGCTAGGAATCACAAGGTTTCTGGTTCAATACCAGCCCTCACCAACTCAGCGTATGAGTAGCACAGGGATCTGTGCGGTAAAGTGAGGAGCTAATGGTAGGTGTGGCGCTCCACTTCAGATGCTAAAATAGTCTCCTAGCGCTAGTGAAAAGGGTATAGACTCTCTCACTGTCTGGCTGATACTGACATTAGTCCACCCCGACAATGACTTATGATAAAAAAAACCTACTTCAGTCAGTATTATATACCCTACCAATGAGGAGAAATGTAGACAAACATGGGATGTTACAATGGATGGAAATTTATTATTGGTTGTAGTGTCAATGTTTGAAGATTTCGGTTTATATAGAAACCTTCTTCAGGACAATTGTTATTGATGCCATCCTTCCGTCTACAAAAGACGATGGAGTAGTTTCCAAAAGGCTTTTTTTTTTTTAATGATATAGTCTGGGTGAGGTTAATATGGAGGATGTGTTGTTACCCAAGCAGTAGACCCCCCTCTCCATACAGCTGCTGTGGTCCAAAGGGAAGGTAAGAAACAGCAGGAGTTGCTGTGTAGTGTTGAAGTTCAGCATTACTCCATCTTAGGGACTCTGGCTCCAGATTTGTTTTCTGGGCTTACTCCCCTAGCTTTCCTCAGGATCATATAAAACCGCTCAGCAGCAGTGGTTTTGTAACAAATCTTTCCTAGTTGTAGATGGATTGACAGTCTGGGCCAGGGAGCAGCATCTAACGAAATTGGGTTTTGTGTGTGTGTTTAGTAGATACACCAATCCTACTACTGTCTGTATGAATGGTGGTTGGCTCCTGTGTGTGATTTTTTTCATTTTTTTAAAGGAAAACAGATTTCTTTCAAAATGGAGATCTTGTTCAACATTCTCATAGTCAGAGAATGAAGATTCATTCTTTAAGAAAAAGAATGAGAAACAAGAAAAAAACAAAAAAACAGACAAAAACAAACTGGTATCAGATAATCAGTAAAAAAGCTAAATTTAGCCATTGGAATTTTAGCCCCACACAGGAATAAAATACTACAGAACTTTTTTTCAGATTTTCATTTCGATATTTCCTCCTTCTTTGCAACTTGTACTGGATCCGGTTCCCAAAAATTAGCCGAGAGAATTATGAAGTTTTATATTCAAATTGGAAGGCGAAGACTGGCTCAAAAGAACAAGGTGAAAAGATAATTTTAGTAGTTTTTGCTTTCGGTTCCAATGAAAAAGCAAAATTCTTCAGGCTTTAATTTCTGACTACATTTCCTTTATTCCACATTTACAAAGAAATTCCTTTCGACTGGAGAATATATTTCCTAATTCATTGTGTTTCCTTAATGGATTCTGGATTTTGGATTCTGGTGTGCAGTACGACTTTCGGATCCACCCACCTTTGGTTTTGTGTTTTAGATTACAAGGCAAAAAGACCAAAAAAACAAAACAAAAAACAAACCCCTTCCCCTCATTCCCAATGTATTTCAATATAGAATGGATTTTATCAGATCTTATTTTATAACATAATCAATCTCCCTCACCCTCAAAAAAAAAAAAAATTTGTATCAAACACTGACTAGTAAACCTGTATCAAACAGTCTTTGCTCATTATCACAGATTTTTAAAGGGACAGTTAAGCTCAGTTGGTAGAGCATCTACCTGGGAATCGCAAGGTTCTAGGTTTGATACTGGTCCTCACCAACTCAACACCTGTGTATCTTTAGGTGTCTATTGTCTATATCTTAGTGTACTTTGTCATGAGTATGTGTATGCCTGTCATGTATGTATTTCTCCACGTGCTCACTAAATAAAGTATATGTTTGTTATTATATATAACTTCTTTGTTGGATTAATTCATGTACACATATCTACTCACGTTGGAAGGTTACTTTGAACCTTCTAACATATCAATGTTTATTATCAAGATCATCTTATAACTGGTGACCCCGATGTGATGAATATGCTTAAAAAAAGATTTTATACCAACAAATTTTCTTTATCTTCTAACTGGGTGACCCCAATGGGATTTGGTTGTTGAGATCAGGGTAGAAAAGTTAAAGGGTTATGTAACAGTAGCATGAGGACTACTTCCCTATGTGCACTCAGTGTAACTCTGTAGCGTAGGAACACAATGTGAACTGTCACACACACACACAGAGGAACACTTTGAGCATACTCAGGCTTAGACACACCAGTTTATATTGTGCATCTGTATATCCAGTAAATATAAATAAAAGCCTATTTATATAACTCTCTGGGTTAAATATTATTCTTTCTTATATAGCAACTCAAATTTATATTTATATAACTATAACTTTCATTATAGCAACTCAAATTTACAGGTTAGTTAAGGGCTCAGGAAAAGTGATGTCTCATTGGTCAAGGGGCTTGATAGGTAGAGTAATGTCCCTTTAGAGGAACTCTCCAAGAGTATCTCAAGATGGTTGCCCACTAGCTGCATTACAGACTCTGAAACCTTTCCTGGAACACACCCCAAACCCATACAATCAGAAAATTTATAAAATATCTTGCTGGTGAGAGGTGAGATATAGAAAACTTATTCTCATCAAAACAGAGATCTCAATGATGCAATTCAATAAACATTATTTACAATAGAAAGAAAGAAAGAAAAAAGTTCTGATACGTTTTGAAAAGATGCATATCAGATATCTTGGAAATAATGGAAATATTCAAATACATTAAGATGAAGTTTTCACCAAAATTGTGACAGTGCCAATAAATCTGAAAGGAAAAAAGAAAACAAAAAAAAAAACACGCCAGAAAAGAATAAGTATGATTTATGAATTCTATAAAAGCTGAATAAGACTGTGTATAGCCAGTTGGTACCCACACCAGTGATCCAATCATGATGAAACTGTCTATCATTGATTTATGAATTCTATAAAAGCTGAATAAGACTGTTTACAGAATCTTGGTCAAGCTCCTACCTTGTCTGATAGCACCTATAAAATCTTTTCTTTAAAAAGTGATATATATATATATATAATATATATATATAAAACCCAAATTAAACCAAAAGGTAAATTTATTTGTAGATGTTAAAGTCAACATTAAAACGTTTTGGTTTATCATAAAACCTTCATCAGGACATTAGGATGATCATAGTGTTGTCTAAACACTATGATCCTCCTAATGTCCTGATGAAGGTTTTATAACAAACCAAAACGTTTTAATGTCAACTTCCTCATCTACAAATAAATTTATCTTTTGGTTTAGTTTGTTTTTTCTTATTTCTACATGCTGTCAGATTTATTTCCATATTTTTCCACCCAGTCATATATATATATATATATATATATATATATATATATACATATTTTTGGGAGAATATGTGCTTAATTGAAGTCGTACCTAAAATGAAAATTAATTAGTTGATAATTAATGAATTAGGCCTGCATATCTGTTTAAATGTAAGGCATAAACATATATATACATATTGATGATATGCAATACACAGATGATAAGTTTATTTTTAGCTTTTTAAAACTAGTGTTTTCTGCTTTTAAACAAAGGGTATCTGTTTTTAAGTAAATTACACACACACACACACACACACATATATATACTTTGAATGGTAGTGCCAATTTTTATGATCTCACAAACATTTATACATTTTTCATATTTGTATATATGTTAGTAACAATTCAGAAAAATAAGTATCATTCAATCTATATTTGAATAGGTCAATAAAAAGATCAATTAAAATTCGCATTAACCATCTGTTCTATTACAGTAGTATTTTTCTTAACAATATATATTATTCTTCATGAATCCACCTCTGCACTTAGCAGCCATATTGAAAACAGGGAATTACAGACACAATGGCAAACCAACAATAAACAAATAATTTTCATTTGAATCAATACACAAAATTTTTCACCCACAAATAAAGACACATGTTTAATTCTTAGATTTTTTTTAATGTTACATTTTTGGGAGTAAAAAGAAAAATTAAATGAATACATTTTTTTATCACTTTAACTTAAGCAATTAAGAACTGAATTTAAACTTTTGTCATTTGAACAAAAAAAATTTAAAAAATTGTTTCAAAATACTCATGAGTTTAGAGTTACATTTTTAAAAATAATATTTTTAATGTAAACAAAAAAGAAAAAAAAAAAAAAATTTCTAAAATAAACAAACATTGTAATTCTTGTAAATTTTTTTGCGATTTATTTTTGATTTGATAAATAATTGTCTAAATTATTTTCCTCCAACTCCCTTACTCCTGTCTTTCCCCCTTTCTCTCTCACTCCTTGGTGTTCCTAAAATTCTTTTTGTCCAGTCATGGATTGGGTACTTCTGTTTGTTTCTCATAAGAAATGTAATTTATTTTTAATACATTTAAAGTGATTTTACAGTCAATTTATATTGCGTTCAGCCTGAGACACTGTTTAAATACGGTTTGTTTACAAAATTAATGTAACATTCGCGATTGCAAAAAAATTACCAAAAATCAGGGAATTATCCGATTTTAATGAAATTTTCAGTATTGATTTATCAATTAATGAATTATCTAATGCATTAGTTATTTTATTTTAAAACTTTAAGTATTTCTGCTATGATAAATTAATTTATAAAATTTAAAACATGGGCAGCAAAATTTTGAGTTTAAAATGTCATTTTATTAGATTGTAAAAAATGTTTTTTTAATAACTACTTTACTTTAGTATCAATCACCCATTTTTTTTTAATTGAAAACTGTATTGGAAATTAAGTGCTCCTCTTGATGTATATTTTTTTCTTTTATAGAATAATTGCCAATTAAATAATTACAGAAATGAGTAAAAATCTCTCCAAAAATTATTTTTTTAGTTTTTATTTTCATTTTATTTTCTGATTTTTAGTACTTATTTATGGATTAAGTGATCTATTTGAATTTTAAAGTCCCAAAGTTTTACTTTATTTGTTTGGATTCTATTTTGTATCAATAATGCAAAATGTTTTTTTTTTTGCTAACTCAGGATAACAATACATTCACTGAAATAATTACTTAAATGGAGCTTTCATGTGGAACTCTTAACTCTAAGGAGGCTAGAAAGGTTTTTTGAAGCCATTTTGCCATTGAGGCATAGATGTAAATACCCTTATGTGAGTGAGTGGGTAAGCTGATATTCTTACATTTTAATGGGTGCTTGCTTCTAAGAGAATTAATAAATAAAAAGGGAAGAAATTTAGATTTTAAGTAAATTGATGTTTTAAGTTCAGAGGGAAATTTGACAGTAAGATGAGGATTAAGAAAGTTAGAAAATATTCAATATTTACATTTATACTTTATTTAATTTTAAAATATTATTTAATATTTATGTATATATATATATATATATATATATATATATATATATATATATATATATATATATATATATATTGTTTAATTGAAGGTGTGTGGTGTAATGGTTAGAGTCATAGAAAATGGACTTGTCGACCCGAATTCAATTACTGGACGAAGCTGTTTACATTTCACATAGTGCTAGTACCCTTGGGAAAGGCATGAATCCAATTCTCCTTCCAGCTATGGGTAAATAGCAGGGTAGACTGGGCTCTTTAACCATGGCTAGGTAACTAGTATAGGTGAAGGAAAACTCTGAATTCAAACCTGTTAAACTTCACTTAAGAAATGAACCTTGTGTCACATCCTGCTCATGTGGAGGGGTTGGTAAATACACACATATATATATAACAGGTTTGAATTCAGAGTTTTACTTCTCCTAGACTAGTTACCTAGCCATGGTTAAAGAGCCCAGTCTACCCTGCTATTATACTAAGGCTGAGTGAATCAATGATTGTTTGCTAAAGGCTTTTTCCTATTTAGTTTAATGGCACAAGATACATCCCAAAATATTCCTTAGTTTTGGGATTAAGTTATGTTTGAAAAAATTCCATCTTAATTGGTTCTAATAAGTCATAATTTACAATTAAGTAAAACACTGACCTGTCTCTGACTTCACATTTTGTCTGTCACTTTCACTCTCTCTATATATCTATATCTTGATTAACTACTCCTTATATATGTCAGTTTTCTCTGTGGGTGTAAAAAGAGAGATTAGAGAGTGTAAGCAGTAGATTGAACTTCCCACTTTATTTGTATGTTAACTTTCAGCAGCTAATGGCTGGCTTATGTATAATACATACAAATAAAGTGGGAATTTCAATCTCCCTCTCACAGGGAAAACTAACATATATAAGGAATAGTTATCAATATATATTGAGAGAGGGGGAAAGTAACAGGCAGAATGTAAAGTAAGAGACATGTCAGTTTTATATTTTTTCATATGCTGTTACATTTTTCTCAATTCTTCTCAATTCTTTAATGTATGTTCCTTAATATTTGGAAATTAAATCTGTGTTGTTTTTCTTTTCAGATTGATTATTTGGTTTCAAAACTCAAAGCCCTATGAAGATGTGTGGACGTTTAATTTAATTCTAATTCCAGTGCCCATATAGAATTTTAATAAAACTCCATGTAATGTGTGTTCTTCTCATATTCATTTTTTGTAACGATAATATTTTTAAAATAGGAAAGGGATTTACTTTACCATGACCCTGTATATCTTCTTATTATAATAGAGTTTTGATGACTTTCTGTCTGTAACCGAAACTATATCACTACTCAATTCACAATCCCCTTTAGTTATTTACATCACATTCTCCATGATTTTATTTTCATATAAACCTCAATTATTAATAAAATTGTTTTACATTATTAATACCATTGGCCTTATCAACATACTATTAACATGCAATTGTATTTATATATACAACAAAATAGAGGTTTACAGTGTGAACAGTAAGGCTAATTTGCATATTGATATTAAAAATTTGATTTTGATAATTATGTGCTTAGTATTATTGATTTCTAATTGTTTGGTTTTATCTTTATGGATAAGAGCAAAAAAGCACAAGGATTCATTTTAAAAGAAATCCATGAACCATAAAACGAAACAACCCCCCCCAAAAAAAAAAAAAACAACAAAAAAAACTTGTAATTTTATTCTTTACTTCTTATTTTAACTAAATATTTAAATTAGGAAAATTTACCAATGAAAGACGGGAGTAATGGGAAATGATGGAAGTGTTAGTTTTAAAGTTGTTCTATCTTTCGATTATACCCCCTCTGTTTCAAATCATTTTATCTGTATTCTTATTTAGTTTCATTAGTCTTTCTAATATGATATATTTCATAACATTAAAACTTAAATATTTGCACCCAGAGGGCGCATATTCTGACTAGCATGAATAACAATGATTCTTTTTATCATTTTTGAAAGTACGCCAATGAAACTACCGAGTAAGATCACTGCAGGTAAAGATTGCAAATTGCAAAACGTAAATGTCACAATAAAAAAGGGAGCAACAGAGAAGAATAAGCTGTTCAGAAAAGACTTCCTCAACGTTGAGGACATTGCAATGAAATACAAAAGAGATTGAGTTATGGAAAGAATAGACAAAGAAGTACAAAAGACATTCCCAGTCTGGAATAGGAATCTTTTGATTGCAGTTGATGGCACGAGACACATTATAATCTTCAACACTAGCAGGTAAATACACTGAACATTCTAAAATTACACACTATTCATGTAATGACAGTAAGAAATTATTCTTTTCTTAAGTTCTTCTAAGTTCCACCGATTATGGATACCAAAAAGGCAGTCATTTATCCCTTTATAGAAACCAGTGAGTAGTTTAGCTGAAAGACACTCACTGTATTTCCTGAGGCCACACTTGTAGGGTAGACGAAACTTAGAATAATGTTTTGGGCAATCTAGGAAAAAAAAAAAGTAAATACAGAAAAAAAAGTTAGGCTTTAGACAATATATTCCTAAAAAAAATGTCCGATACTCGTTGGATGTTCCATACTTGCAACCTGGTCACATCCTATCCATGGTTTTCATCACCATTACTACCAGGTCCACTCTGACCAAGAGTGGTAGTACCATCTTTATGTTAAATAGTAATTTTAAAAAAATGTGTTAAAAAAAAATTATGTTAAAAAAATTCTTGAATACCCAACAAGAATAAAAACAAAAACATCTTTGGCATAAAATAACCCAAGAGTTGATATTCTGTAATTGCATTCTTGCAACCTGGTCACATCCTACCCATGGTTTTCATTGCCATTACTACCAGGTCCACTCTGACCCTCAGTTGTAGTACCTATTAGGGTCCCATCAATGGGTTAGATCAAAAATGAGTTTAAAATTTTTTTTTTAAATTTGAATACCCATCAAGAATGAATAAAACTAAATATCTTCGGCATAAAATAACCAAACTAGGGTTGACATGCCGCAAAACCCAACCAACCATCCAAACCTACCCATGGTGAATGGGTTAGGTAAATAGCTACAAAAATATCAAAACCAGGGAGGAGGTTTGCTGAATGATACTCATTGGATTACCTAAGGCCACACTGGTTGGGTTACCAAAACTTAAAATATTTTTGGGGACAATCCATAAAAAAAAAAATAGATAACAAAAAAAGCTTTCCCTTGCTCGTCACTGGAATAATGTCTGCCTCTCAAACATTTTTCCATGGGGCTGAAGAGATAGTCTGAAAGCAAAGATTATTCCAGTGACGAGGAAGCAAAATCTGTAGTGAAGAAGTGGCTCAAAGAACAGTCAACAAAATTTTATGAGGTCAGGGATACATTCTCTCATTCGAAGGTGGATCATTGCTATTGAGAGAAACGCTATGTGGAGAAGTAGGGATGTGATTTACAGAGGACCGGCTTCATTTTGATGTATGATACATGTTCCTGTGTTGGTAATTATACGTGTCCAAACAAAATGGCTTTACTTTTTGACTCACCCTCGTAAATATATATAAGTTAGGGTAGCAAAAAAAAAAGAAGATCTCTGTTGGTAGTCCAACAGTTTAAATATCTATTTGAACTGTTTGGGCCCTCATATATCACGCCCAGTAAGAGAGTCTATCCATCCATCTATTAGGGTGTTCAGAAAGTAATTATATATTTCCCCATTAAGAATTATGAGTCAAACCTACCAAGACAGGATCAAATATACTATTGTACGAAACTGACTTTTGAATGAATCTATCATCTCTTAGATCTGACAGTTTGTCATTCATAATGCATCTAAGAGTTCAAACCCGGGGAGGATAATATGTTTAAAAAGCAACGTGTTTGCCATTGCTGACTGTATGATTTCCAAAAACTGCAAGTACTGCTACAGAGACATTTAAAAACACTTGTGTTGTGTATATGAAGGAATGCAGTGAGGGTTCGTTCATGTCAGCTGTAGTTTACAAGGTTTAAAAATAGTGATTGTGACATATCCGACAAGCCTCGCTCTGGAATACGACCCACTTTGAATGAAGAACTTTTGAGAGAGAGAGAGAGAGAGAGAGAGAGAGAGAGAGAGAGAGAGAGAGAGAGAGAGAGAGAGACTATTGAATTGGATCCGTGTCAAAATCACCCAAGATTTGATGCAACAAAAACTTAATGTGTCATGTGTCAAGTGTACAAGAACAAGAGAATTGGTAAGATGTGCAAAGAAGGCATTTGGATTCCTCGTGAGATTTTACTTGAGAACTCAAAGATTTCTACTCTTCATTACAAAATGGATACGCTGGCTGCACCTTTGCAGAGGGGTAAAACCTTATCAAAGGGACCACCTGTTGGCCATTGGTGGCAACCCATGATAATCAAGGATTTTTGTGGCGATTAAAATAAAATTAGAATAAAAATTTTAAAAAAGCCCAAAAAACTCCTGTGAGCCTTTACCAGAAGAACCCTTCGATCATGTGCGAAAAAAAGGACCCACTTCTGACTCCCAAGAGAATCTCTCAGTGATTCAGACTTAGGCCTTAATTGTGTCTGGAAGCTACTACTGGCCAGGGAGATATTTCCTTGCCACATGGTGGCTATGACTGGTGAATAAAGCCTAAATCAAAGAACCCCCTTTTGTCTTTGTTTCTTCCTTTTTCTTTCCTTGAATTCCTTCCTTTTCAGCATGAACACCAAATATTTACATATGTATCAGCACTTGTACTAATCTATTGGTTCAAGATGGTGACATTAGTTGTGTTGGTGAGTTAAGAATACAGGAGCATTGGTCAACTGGAATCCTTTCAAAACTTATTATAATGATGGGGTGAAAAACAAAACCCTAGGAACACTCATCAAGAATAACCAGCTACTTTTTAAACCTTAAAACATTAAACCTATTGCCACTCCATATTTTATCCTGGTGGCTGATCAGTGAACACAATAACATTACTGGATAGAACAAAACTATATTACCACTTAGTCACCTTCACTGGCTATACACTTACCATTGATTAACAAAAGACTTTCTGTGGATGGTGACCCATGATGCTTAAGGATGGCATAAAATAACCCAACAAGGGTTAACAAGCCATAAAATCGAACCAACCAGCATAGAAGATTGAAGAAATAACAAAGATGATAAGATAGTAATAATAATAATAATAATAATAATAATAATACAGATTACCTTATCCAGCTAGAAGACCAGATCTAGTATTCATTAACAAAAAGAAGAGAACTTGTCATCTGGTAGATTTTGCAGTCCCAGCAAATCACAAGGTGAAGGTGAAGGAAATCGAAAAGATAGACAAATACCTGGAACCTTGCTGGAGAATTGCAAAAGCTGTGGAATATGAGGGTGAAAGTGATACCAATTGTTGTTGGTGCACTAGGAATGGTTCCAAAAAGCTTGGAAAAAAGACTGGAGGAACTGGAAATCAGAGGAAGAATTGAGACCATCCAGACAACAGCATTGCTGAAATCAGCTAGAATACTCAGAAGAGTCCTGGAGACCTAAGGAGACTTGTTGTCACGCAGACTCCAGTGAAAGATCATCAGCTAATGCTGGTGTGAAAAACTCACGGGTGAAATATGAGAGCTATCAAAACAATACTCAACCATCCTCACCTATCAATGCTACACCCAGAATAGACCCAAACATTAAAAACAAAAAATCCTCCCCACCATACACAAGATTATATCCCATTGCATTAGAATACACCGACTGCACCTCTGCAAAGGGGTAAGACTTCCCAATGGGGCTACCTGTTAGCCGTGGGTGGTGACTTGTGATGCTTAAAGTTGGAACCCAGGAGGCTGAGCAGTCTATGATATACAACACTAGACTTTGGTCCTTACTTGGGCTAAACAGGTGGTTGGAGAGGCCCGTTTCGATCAATCGGCTGGTCATGTCAAGACCTAGCACCTATATGATTGCCCCAACTCTATTGCCCTTATGGCAAGCCCCAACTTTTTATCATATGGTTGCTAGAAGGTGGTGGCTGAGGGTTTTCATGTCCTGGGAATGATGTTAAACTATCTGATGGTTAGGTTCCAGTTTTGGAGGTTTATGGAATGTGGAGCACCCCTTCATCACCATTGCTCCTTGGTCCACTGAACTGGAGTAGTAGTACCTGTTAGGGTCCCATGTATGGGTTTAATAGAAAAACATTAGTTTATAAAAAAATTAAGTGTTCATTAAGAATTAATTTATTTCAAAACTTTGTCGGCATTAAATGACCCACCAAGGTTTATATGCCGTAAAATAAAACAAACCAAACAGATAGCAACAATTTTGGGGGTCATGAGGTACATATATCCATTTAAGAAGATAATTGTTAGAACCACAGACAACAATACTGAATTCTTTGTATTAATCAAATTTGTACCAAAATTGTAAAGAATTATTGTATTGTATTGTTTTGTTCGAGACGTTTCTGACGCCACCCCACTTGGATAGGCGAGCAGTCTTTTGTTACCCTACACCCTCAAGTTTCATCATCAAGGTGTGCTGGTAGCACACATCCCTGTGACTTTTTCCTGCCATCCGTCCCTATCAGCAATCTTTTATTATTATCATCATTATCAACTTCATCAAGTCATGCAGAGAGAGAGAGAGAGAGAGAGAGAGAGAGAGAGAGAGCTTAGATGATTTAGGATCTTCCACTGGCAAAGCAGAATATAAAGAAAGAGTAAAAGAGAGAAGGGAAAAGAAGAGGAAGATGGATAGATAGATAGAAAGAGAGTGTGTGTGAAAAGAGAGAGAGTGTATGTGTGAAAAGAGAGAGAGTGTGTGTGTGAAAAGAAAGGGTAAGAGAGAGAAGGTAAAAGAAGAGGAAAAAGGAGAAAGAGGAGGAAGAGAGATAGATACAGAGTGTATATATGAGATTTAGGATCTTTGACTGCCAAAGCAGAATTGAAAGGAAGAAGAAGAAGGAGAGAGAGAGAGAGGGGGAGAGAGAGAGTGTACATGTGTGTGTGTGAGAGAAAGCAAGAGAGATACAGTCAACAGATGAGATTCAGGATCTTCTATTGGCAAAGCAGAATTGAAAGAGTAAAAGAGAGAGAGAGAGAGAGAGAGAGAGAGAGAGAGAGAGAGAGAGAGGGGGAAGGGAGAGATTGTGTGCGTGTGTGTGAGAGAAAGCAAGATACCATTAAGATGAGATTTAGGATCTTCCACTGTCAAAGTAGAATTGAAAGAGTAAGAAAAAGAAGAAGGCAGAGAGAGAGAGAGAGAGAGAGAGAGAGAGAGAGAGAGAGAGAGAGAGAGAGAGAGAGAGTCAACAGTTTAGGATCTTCTACTGGCAAAGCAGAATTGAAAGAGTAAAAAAAGAAGGCAGAAGGCAGAAGAAGAAGAAGAAGAAGAAGAAGAAGAAGAGAGAAAGAGAGAGAGAGAGAGAGAGAGAGAGAGAAAGGGTGAGAAATAGAGAGAGAAAGAGTGAGAGAGAGAGAGAGTATGTGTATGTGAGAGAAATTAAGAGAGATAAAGTCAACAGTTCAGATTTAGGATCTTCTACTGGCAAATCATTATTAAATGAACATATTTTTTATATAAAATATTCATTAAGCACGAAATATGAATTTGGCAAGAGATTATCATGAATTGTAGAAAGAAAAGAAAAGTTGTATAACTCCAGATTTATCTATTGGCATCCACCCAACTATTTACTATCTTGTTATACTTCATCAAATGTTGTTTTGTCCGTCTGTCTCTTATCGAATAACTCAAGCATGGATAGAGCAATGCCCACCAAATATTCGGTGATTTGGATGAGACCGTGAAATATATTTTTCGTATATAATTAAAAAAATAAAACTTAAAACTGTTTGTGTGGCCATTTTAATTAGAATTATTTTATTAGTGAAATAGATCATTAATTAGGACTGAGCCTATTCTAATAGTGACCACCCCACTTGGATCCTAACAAAACACCTCAAGAATAAACTAGATGGGCATTGCATTAGAATGCTGCGTGCAGTCTTAAACAAATCATAGAAACAACACCCCACAAAAAAGCAGCTGCATGGCCACCTGCCTCCTATCACAATGAAGACAAACAAGACATGCTGGATACTGTTGAAGAAGCAATAATATTTAAAATTTATGATCTCTTATTGGTCTTATGCAGGTGGGGTGAGTTTTCAGCTAGTATGTAGTAGTAAACTAAAATCAGCAAGAGAGTCTTTCCCCTTTTCCCAAGACCAGAGAGATTTTTCTTTTGCGCTCAGTTGGGAGAGCATTTGCCTGGGAACCACAAGGTTCTGGGTTTAATAACAGGCCTCACCGAGTAGCACAGGTAAAAATATTCCTCTTAAATAAATCTGGTATATATAAGGCAGGGGTCACCAAACTACAGCCTGCTGGCTGGATCCAGCCCTTGAAGGCATTTTATCAGGCCCGCCAATGGTACTTGAATTTGTAATATTTTTAACAATATTTTGAAAATAAATATGTTGTTTAAATTTGTTTTTGTGCATCTTACACCACTCATCCATGTATATAACATGGAAATATAAATTTTGTTTTCTCAGAGCTTTTGTTCAGGCTAGCAAGTATTGAACACAATAATGATGTGGCCCACACTCATCATTTTTTCAATTATCCAGCCCACCATGAAAAATGTTTGGTGATCCCTGATATAAGGTATAAAAAGATAAAAAAAATGTTTAGTGATCCTAGATAGGTATAAAAAAGATAAAAATGTTTAGTGATATAAGGTATAAAAAGATAAAAAAATGTTTAGTGATCCCTGGTATAAGGTATAAAAAGATAAAAAAATGTTTAGTGATCCTGGTATAAGGTATAAAAAATAAAAAATGTTTAGTGATCCCTGGTATAAGGTATAAAAAGATAAAAAAAATGTTTAGTGATCCCTGGTATAAGGTATAAAAGATAAAAAATGTTTAGTGATCCCTGGTATAAGGTATAAAAGATAAAAAAATGTTTAGTGATCCCTGGTATAAGGTATAAAAAGATAAAAAATGTTTAGTGATCCCTGGTATATAGGTATAAAAGATAAAAAATGTTTAGTGATCCTGGTATAAGGTATAAAAAGATAAAAAAATGTTTAGTGATCCCTGGTATAAGGTATAAAAAGATAAACATGTTTAGTATTATAGGTATAAAAAGATAAAACCCAGGATTTTTTAAAGAATTCTGTTGAGCAACTGTGTTTCTAGGTCAACAAGGAAATTTCAAATCTAAAATACTTTAAACAAATAAAAGCCGAGAAAGACAGAGTGTTTAGATTGAATTAGACAATCTTTTCCTTTTAAAAGTGAACCTTATTATTTGTAAAAAAAAAACAAACAAAAAAAAACAAAAAAAAACAGAGAGAAACTTGGGGGGAAAAAAACAATGTTTATTGGATTGAGTACGAAGATCCAGCATTCTGGATCAGAATTTGAAACTGATCTAATATCAGAGATCAAATTTTGGGGGATTAGATATTTAACCTGGAAGGATCAGTATCTCAAAAACAACTAAAATTAAAAGGGAAAAGAGGTGGAAATCTGTGTTGTGATCCAAAACATGAAACATATCAATGGTAATGAGGTTTATGGATTCACATCAAGGATCAAGTATAAATGTTACATTACGGGTCGTTTGTCTTATTAAGTGCGGGCTTGCTTCCTTTTTGTGAAACGTCCCTCCTTCTGTGTTAACCCCCTGCACTTTCTTTCAACAAATGTTTATTTTTTGGGGCTGTGATAATTTCTAGGAATCGGTGATGCAGAGAGAGATAGAATGAAGGTCCCAATGAAATTTTGGAGGATTAGATATCTAACCTGGAAGGATCAGTATCTCAAAGAAAAAATTTAAAATATACAAGGAAAAAAAGGGAGAAGGGATGGAAATCTGTGTTGTGATCCAAGCATGGAAACATACAAAAAATAATCAATTGTAACGAGGTTTATGGATTCACATCAAGGATCAAGTAACCATTCTTCCAAGCTGTAAGTGTATCACTGCAACTGTACGGCTGCACCACTTGGACCCTAACAAAATGCCTAGAGAATAAACTAGATGGGCATTGCACAATTGTCATATGAGCAATTCTCCTATCCCAGGGGGGCTATAAATATTTATATTCCATCTATCAAATAAAAAAAAAACAATAAAGATCCAGCATACTGGATCACACATTTGAAACTGATCAAATATCAGAGAACAAATTTTGGGGATCACATATTTAACATAGAAGGATCAGTACCTGAAAAAAATTTAAAAAATAAATATATATATATATATATATATATATAGGAATATACATACTTATATATATATATGTGTGTGTGTGTGTGTGTGTGTGTATGTGTGTGTGCACAATCAGTAGATAGATTCACATCAAGCATCAAACATAAAGGGGAGCTATATATATATATATATAACCTATATATACTATATATATATACTGTTTTTTTTAATAGATTGACCTGATAAAGATATTTGTTGGTAGATATATATCTTTGGTTATTTTTAAAGATTATTTTTTTCTAATTAGAAATTTTTGAATATTTGTACCTTCTAAAAAGTTTAAAAGAAGCAACCAATGTAGGAAAAGGAAAACTCTGAATTCAAACCTGTTAAACTCTGCTTAAGAAATTTATCCTGTATCACATCCTACTTGTGCAATAAATTGACCTGGTAAAGATATTTATTGGTGGTTATATGTCTTTAGTTATTTTTAAAGAATCTTTTTTTTCTCTGAATTTTTAAGATAAGGCTTGATGATTAGTATTATTTGTATTATCTGGACTATTGTCCTCATCTTCATTGTTATCTGTACAACGTTTCAGCCGATGTGCCCTCCGGTCTTCTTCAGGTATTTCCTGTTGGACTAGGTAACCTTCTCAGACTTGGAAATCTTCTTGCCATAATCGTGAGCCATCACGGAACTTTGAACCTAACCCTTTATTCAATCCACGTGGGTATTCTGTTCTCATTCCATTAACCATAGCTAGGGTAGAGGCATTAAGCTGTGTTAATTATTATTCTGCTGCTTCTGACCAGGAATGAACCTGCAGTCTAGAGATAACTGTCACTTAGAACTGTCTTAACCTAACTTTATCCACTACGCCATGTGTCCAATTGGATAGGTCCCGATTATGGCAAGAAGGTTCCCGAGTTCGAAAAGACGGTTCCCGAGTCCGACAAGAAATACTTGAAGAAGGCCAGAGAGCACATTGGCCAAAATGTTGTACTGATAACAATGAAGATGAGGACAATAGTCTGGATAATACAAATAATACTAATCTTTCTTTGTTTTTGTTTTTTGGTTTGTGATTAGGAATTTTTGATTATTTGTTTCTTTTAAAAAGTAAAAAAACAAACAGATAAAATGAATAAATAAATATCTTGTCACTCCAAAAAGTGAAAGGATTACTTTTATAAAAGCTTCATTCAACATGCGACTCTCCACCTGTCCCACATTAGATTCTTATGAGGCTGTGCTATAAATAGAATCCGTTCTACAATGTGTATGCCTCTAATGAGAAAGCTACCTTCTTTTTCTTCTTTTCTTTTTTTTCTTTTCTTTTTTTTTCCTTTTCTTTTGTGCATCGCATAGAAATAACAGAGGAGAATAAGAGATGCTTAGAAAAATCACAAAAGCAAAAATAAATAAATAAATAAATTTTAAAAAATCCAAAAACCAAAAAAAAAAGAGTACCTGTAAATTTCTGTACAAACAAATAAATATTCATGCATGAAGGTAGATGTAATTTAAGAGGGTTTTGTCAGGTAAATAATTTGGTGCATCCGTACACTTTCTACGGTGCAATTACTTACTCACACACACACATATATATATGTGTGTGTGTGTGCACAATCAGTTGCACATATGCAGACGCTCTTGTGTGCATTTGAAAAGCTTTGCTTGGCAAAGTGCTTGATTTTGATTACAATGTAAATAGCAGTTGTATTTACACGTACATGTTCTAGTAAAGCAAGAGTTTTGAATCTTTCTTATTTCTCTGATAAGATAAAGCAAGACCTAGCTGTATCAGTGCTACTGTATGGCTGCACGACTTGAACTCAAATGTATCTATGTATATATCTATGTACATATTCTGGGGGTTCATTTATTCATATATACATACATACTTATATATATATATATATATATATATATATATTATATATATATATATATATGTAGGGTGATAAAAAAAGACTTTTTAAAAAAAGTCCGGTCTGTTTTTTTGGTCACCCTATATATATATATATGAGAGTACGTAAATAAACAATGTGTTTATTTGATATGGCTTTTAGCCGACAATGTTTGGAGGATATGTGCTTAATTGAAGTCATACCTAATTTTGAAAATTAATTAGTTAATAATTAATGAATGTAGGCGGGCATATATGTTCAAATGTAAGGCTAAACAAATTGAGAAAATTTCAATCCCTGAATGTACATTAGGTCTCATCAGCAAGGTTATAGACACAGGAGACTGCTCCGTGTGTGACTCGAAACCTTGACTGCCAAGCTGACAGGCAGAGAGTCACACATTTAACATACAAATGGAGTAGCAATCTCTCTCTCACACTCTCCAATCTCTCTCTTTACAGTCACATAGAAACTAATATACATAAGGAGTAGTTAATCAAGATATATATAGAGAGGGTAACATGTAAAGTGAGAGATGGGTCAGTTTTTGACTTCATTGCAAATTATAACAAGTTAGAACCAATTAAAATTTTTTTTTTTTCAAACATAGCTCTCAGAATCTCAGAACTAAGAATTATTTTGGTATGTGTTTTGTGTCATTAAACTAATTAGGAAAAAAGCCTTGAGGAAACAATAATTGATTCATTCAGCTTTAGAATAATAATAGATATGGAAAATGGAAATAAATCAACGGAATATAATAATAAAATAATATATATATAATAAAACACCTCAAATATTCAGATGTTTTTATTCATGAATGAATGAATAGCCCTATGTATATTCAATTCATCTTACTGGAAAATAACAATGTTTTGAAGGATGGTTAATATATCCAATATTTATAAAAAGTGTGACCCTCAAACGTAGGCAGAACTATTTATTCGTTCATAAATAAACTGATCCTCTGAATATTCGTTTTTCTCATATTTCTATACCTACACACACACACACACACACATATATATATCATCATCATCATCTGTAGTGACCTGAAAGGGTTCCTTGTATATATTTGTCTACATAAGATTTCCATATTGTCTTTTGTCTATTGCCAGCCTTTTCACTTGTATTATTGTGTCGTCTTATTAAGTCACTTCATCGCTTTGATGGTCGTCTTCCGGGCTTTTTGTCGGCAAAATCATTAAATACAAATATCTTCAGGCAAATTACTCAGGCACCTCTTTTTGCAACAGAATAACTCATATGGTTGATTGCAATCTAATACAGATCTTGAGTCGGTAGACCGTCCGACTAGGGACCACAATGTTCCTAGTTCAATACTGGCCCTCGCCAACTATAAGTAGCACTACTGCAACTTCAAGTGTGATAGTGCCAATCACACACATTGATATATATATATATATATATATACTTATTTATATTTGAAAGCACTTGAATATATGCATTTATAGGCATTAAATAATATATACTTGCATATATTTGAATATAAATATATTTTAAGCATTTACATATAGATATGCATACACATATATACACACACATAGGTTTATATATATATATATATATATATATATATATATATATATATATAAGTAAAAGTAAAGTCGTGGGCGCGGCCTAAAGTCGGTATCAGCCAATCAGCGAGGGAGTCTATCCCCTTTTCAATAGTGCTAGGCCAAGGAGATTGTTTTAGCATCTGAGGTAGAGCGCCACACCTACCATCAACTCCTCACTTTACCGCACATAGGTTTATATATATATATATAATTATGTAATATTATATATATTCATACACAAATATACAGATAGATAGATATATCATAATATAAATAATAATAATAATAATGTTAATAGACAAAATCTTTATATCATTTATAGCCTGAAGTTTTATATAATTATAAAGATTTTAAATAAGTTTCCATTTTAATGCATATACATTCATATACATATGTTGAAAAAGCATGAGTAGGATGTGACACAAGGTCAATTTCTGAAGCAGAGTTTAACAGCTGGTTTAAATACAGAGTTTTCCTTCTCCTAAACTGGTTGCCTAACCAAGTTTAAAGAGCCTAGTCTGCCTTACTATTTACCCATAACTGAAAGGAGAATGCATATATTTCCCAATGGTATTAGTGCAATGGGAAATGCAAACAGCATCATCCAGGATTTGAACTCAGGTCATCAATTTCCTATGACAATAACCATTACACATTGAACACCTCCTTCATTAAATATTAAATGTACTAGCAAATATATGCCCCCTCCTTTAAGTGTTAATGTAATAAAATATATTAAATTAGAAAGGCTAATGAAACTAAATAAGAATGCAGATAAAATAGAACAACTGAAACTTACTTTTCCATCACTCTTTCATTGCTAAATTTTCCTAATTTAACTATTTAGTTAAAATAGGAAGTAAAGAATAAAATTACAGTTATTTCTTCTTGTTAATGGATTTCTTTTAAGATTTATCCCTGAGATTTTTGCTTATATTCATTAAGATAAAATCAAACAATTAGAAATCAATAATACCAAGCACATATTTATTAAAATCAAATTTTTAATATTAATATGCAAATTAGTCTTCCCATTCACACTGTAAATGCTATTTTGTTGTATATACAAATACAATTGCATATCATTAGTATGTAACTTCAGTTTCGACAGGGGGGGGGGCGGTGGCTTCAGCCCTGGACCATACACGCTAACATTGTTGATCCCAGAGGGCCATCCCCCCAGGCAACACCTGCCCCCTTGATTTAAATGGGCAGGGCTGGGTTTGTTCCCTGGTGTCTGAGGCGCATCCCTTGAGGAGGAGGAATGCTGATGGGATCAATGCATTTTTTGCACCCGCCACCCATGAGCTTCAGTGGTTAGGTAATTGCATTCATTATAGATTCATATTTACATTTTTTGTGTAATGGTTTTTCTTTTAGCAAAGTATGAATAACATTTTTAACAGATCAATATGATCCATACTCTAACATGTACTACCCCTTTTAGTCAGTGTGGACCTGAAAGTAATAGCAATGAAAGGGTACTTCACACTTTTTAGATCTCCAGAACATTAGCTTCACTATCAGATGTAATCTGAAATTCACTCTAAAAGGGTTGATATGCCATAAAACAAAACAACCAGACAATCAACCATCAAATGCAGTTTAGTGTTATACTCAGGACACCCCCTTTTTTTGCAGTAGGGGAGGGGGAGTCTTATTCCTCTGCTGGATATACAGTTAGCACATTGCCAGGGTGTTGTGTGCGTGTATATATACATTTACCAACCCCTCCGCACAAGCAGGATGTGACACAAGGTCAATTTATTAAGCGGAGTTTAACAGGTTGAATTCAGAGTTTTCCTTCACCTAGACTGAATACCTAGCCATGGTTAAAGAGTCCAGTCTGCCTTGCTATTTGCCCATAGCTGGAGGGAGAATTGGATTCATACCTTTTCCCAAGGGTATTAGCACTATGTGAAATTCAAGTAGCTTCATCCAGGAATTGAACTCGGATCGACGAGTCCATTTCCTACGACTCTAACCATTAGACCACATGTGTGTATATATATTTACCAACTCCTCCACATGAGCAGGATGTGACACAAGGTAAATCTATTAAGCAAAGTTCAACAGGTTTGAATTCAGAGTTTTCCTTCCCCTAGACTGGTTAAAGAGTCGAGTCTGCCCTATATTTGTCCATAGTTGGAGGGAGACTAGGATTCATACCTTTCCCAAGGATATTAGCACTAAGTGAAAATGCAATTTCTATGTCCAGGATTTGAACTCAGAGCGACAAGTTCATTTCCTATAACTTTAACCATTACACCAAGTGCTTCCATTGTGTGTGTGTGTAT
>CM042147.1:28131827-28141827 GCA_023376005.1 Doryteuthis pealeii | reverse complement strand
CCCCCCCCCTGCAAAAAAAAAAAAACGAAAACAAAAATGTTGAGAGTGTATAGAATAGTATACAGAAAAAAAATACATGGACTTTGCTAAGTAAAAATAATCTATATTTGCCCCCCCTCTCTCTTTTCTCTACACAACATATAGTAGCGTAGACATAGCGTCACAGCACTTGTAACTATCAATTTCTCGTCTATATGATGGGTCAGTAACCACCTTTAACTATATCTCACAATCAGAACAATTGTATCTTTGATGCGTAACACAGATTCTCAAGATACGTGGTTCAAAGGTAACTGACTGAAAAATGTAAAAGTATTTTTAAATAAAATAACTGGTGGCATTATATATTTTTTTCATTAATGTATCAACACTGAAATTTCATTGAATTCGGTTAACTCCTGATCTTTGGTATTTTTTTTTTCTTTCGGCAGGGTGACATACGATGGTGGAATGAGGTCCGTCAAGTTCGATGTACCCAAGATTAAACATCTGTTTTGATGAGCGACTAAGTAGAGGTGAAAGGTGAATATTCCAGTGTAGAGCTGTTAAAAACAAGATCTAGAGTATACTGAGTTAGCCTCCGAGCTCTGATTGGGTAGGCGATGTAGGGACCTAGAGTCTCCTGCGCCCACGGGACAAGAAGCTAGGATTGACCTCTTTGGTTTGTCGTGGGAACGGTCGCCTTTCAGACCTTATCAAGAGACAGCTAACATCGTAGAGCGACGTCACTTTTGACTCAGTCGATAGGAACTGTTTAAAACCTCCTCAGCGAGGGGGCATATCCCGTTATACCACTGAGCAACCCTTAGCGAGGGAGATAATTAAATATAAGTACTGCCCGGTACTTTGTATTGTTATATTAGTGTTACATGTAATAAACTTGGCTAGAAGTACGTGTTTTCCACTGTTATTTTTACTAGTATAATAAGTAATATTCTTAATAGTTTGTATTACGATAACAGCTAGTTGTACTATGAATAAGCCAACAGCGGATTGTCACAGGGTGGTAAAGAAAGTGTCTGAATCTTTTAGTTATGTGGGGAGGTGTGGTTGAGCTACAGAAGAGGATATATATATATTTGAGAGGTCCGGTGCTTTAGCCATTTCTTAGTTTGTTAGGCTACTTACACTAAATATGGCTAGGGAACTCTTCTTCTCCAGGTCTGTCGGCTGAGGCAGCACCTCTGCAGATGGAACCACCTTTTGGCCATGGGTAGTGTAATGACAAACGATAATACCAATAGACTTTATAAAGTTTTATTCTACTTTGAATAATTTGTACACTTATCAAGAGTTTATATAGTTAGTGTTCCCTAGAGAGTTCTTCTAAGGGGAGGTAACTCTCACTTATTACAGGTGGCGACCTGTGATTGTTAAGGATGGAAGCCTGGTGACAGCAGTCCAGGCCATGCAATATCCCACATTACCCTTACTTAGGCTAGACAGAGTGTCGGAGAGGCTCCCACCGATAAATCGGCTAGTCACGTCAAGCTCTAGCAACTGTATAATTGTACCAAACCTATTGCCCTTATGGTAGGCTCCAACCCTTTTTATCATAAGTGTGCTAGAAGGCGATGGCTGAGGGCCGTAGTATCCTGGCTATGACGTTAAACCATCTGATGGTGAAGTTCCAATTCTGGAACTCTGGGGAATGTAGAGTATCCCTTCATCACCATTATTATCTGGTCCACTCTGACTCAGAGTGGTAGTACCTGTTAGGGCCCCATCTATTGATTAAATAGAAAAAAATGAGTTAAAATGTGATTTAAAAAATTGAGTATCCACTGAGAATGAATCAAGCGAACGTCTTTGTTATATAATAACCCAAGAAGGTTTGACATGCCGTAAAAAACAACCAACCAATTCTTCTTCTCTCCCTGATGATGGTATAAATATGGATAGTGAAGCAATAGGCTGGAATTATGGGTGGTCCTGATTGGTTAATATTATATTATAATAATGAGATAGACAGTTTGAATTGAGACATAGGGGAGAACAGTGTATGTGAACGGTGTAAGGGTTAGAGTTGTTGATCCGAGTTCAAATCCTGGACAAAGCTGTTTGAATCTCACATAGCATTAATACCCTTGGGAATGGTATGCATCCAACTACTCTCCTTCCAACTATGGGTAAATAGTAGGGCAGATTGTAAAGGTGTAATGATTTTTGTTGTTTGGGACGGTATGCAATTATTCTCTCTTCAGGTATGAATAAATATTAGGGCAGACTGGGCTCTTTAATCATGGCTAGATTAAGAGAAGGAAAATTCGTGTAGCGGGGTTGGTAAATATATAGGGGAGAACAGTTGTATTTGAGAAGCTTGGGGCATTAGCACTTTCATAACTTGTTTAGGCTGCTTATACTAAATATACTTAAAATGAACTTTATTTCTCTCCTTAATGATGGTATCAAAACAGAACGTTCCCACTAATAAAGGCGAGCCTAAATAAATAAATAAATAAACATCTAAAATTAAAGTGGGAAGTTATAAAATATAATGAGTTTGTCAGCTTTTTTCACCCTTCTGACAGGAGAGAGAGAGAGAGGAGGAGAGAGACGTGGAAGGGAGTAGAAAAAAAAAGAAGGAATAATGGTTGAAGTGGAATAAAAGAGAGAGAGAGAGAGAGAGAGAGAGAGAGAGAGAGAGGAGTAGAGAGAGAGAGAGAGAGACGTGGAGAGAAGAGAGAGAGAGAGACGTGGAGAGGGAGTGAGAGAAGACAAAAGAGGAATAATATGGTTGAAGTGGAATAAAAGAGAGAGAGAGAGAGAGAGAGAGAGAAGAGAGGGGGAGGGGGGAGAGAAGGCTAAAGAATAAGGTTGAAGTGGAGGGAGAGAGAGAGGGGAGAAATATGGAGCGGGAGTGAGAGAAGACAAAAGAAGGAATAATATGGTTGAAGTGGAATAAACGAGAGGAGAGAGAGAGAGAGAGAGAGAGGAGAGAGAGAGAGAGAGAGAGAGAGGTGTCCTGTCCATAGATCAAATAAAAGCCTTTGTGTTGTACCCGAAAATATTACAGTTCATTTTCTTTATTTCTGTCTTTTTGGACACAGCAGAATATACATAGAATCATAAATGGATATATTGGGTATCATTTATGACCAGACTTAAGCATTGAAAAAAAAATATATAAATGAATAAATATTACCAAAATTTTCAATATGGCGCTGTCGAAAAATGAGTTTTATACATAAGTCAGATATATTTATTATCTTCAGTATTTCGGTTTTTAAATGAGTTCTTTTACATTGTCTGATATCCTGAGATATGCATGTCATGGCTGCTCAACCAGCAAGATTTTTTTCAGATTGTGGAACATATCATGATCACTTAATTTCCATCATCATCATCAAGGCATGCCAAAAGCAGAGATTCCTTTGACCTCCTCGTGCCGACCATCCCTATCGGGCCATTGTTCTTGTTAAGTCCACTACATGGCTTCCAATGTTGCACAGAACTGATGAATTTAAGGTTTTGGGCTGATCAATCAACATTGGTGTGTCCATGTGTAGGAGGTCATAGAAACATCACTTATAAGTGTGTTGTCCAACCCCGTGTATTTTGGAGGGATGGCCTTTTCATACCACGGGTGGGACTTTCCATGGAATATTACAGAAAGCCCGCGAAAAATACGTGAAGTCATGTGGGACCTCGAGTTAACCCTCAGTTCCAGCTTGGACGTCAGAGAGAAAGCATGTCGCCTTAGCTGGGCTCAATGCACATGCGCGTTTTGTTAGAAGAAGTTTAAGCAATAAAAGTTTAAAGACATAATATGGTGTTCTTGCTTGAATGAATTTTTTTGTCAGAAAGACTGACCAAGAAGAAGGAATGAATCAAAGACGAACAGCACAAGAATTTAGAAATAGAATTCAACACGGAGAGAAAGAATAGAAACGACTAGAGATCACCAATATGGCAAAGAAGTAAGTAATATGCAAAATGCATATGCATCTCTCTGTCTACCTTTGTCTATCTCTCCCAGTAAAAAAAACACTTGTGCATATACCCAACATGGTATATGTGTAATGAGTATGTAACATAAGTTCATCCTTACTTTCTCAAACAGCGTCCAGCATGTTTTGCTCATCTTACTTTGCTGGTTTGTAAATGGAAATTACACAAGCTTGATGCATACTGTTTTAAACAATCTTGGAGGCAGTTTACAGCCATTTACCTTCCATTTTTACAAACCAGCAAAGTAAGATGAGGGCACACATGCTGGACGCTGTTTGAGAAGTAGAGGGATGAATATGTTACATACTCATAACCATATCCCCACTGTTGGGTATAATGCACAAGTGTTTTTTACTGGGGAGAGATAAGACCAAGGTAGACAGGAGATGGCCTATGCATTTTGCATTACTTACTTCTTGGGCCATTTGGTGATCTCTAGTCGTTTCTATTCTTTCTTCGTGTTGAATTCTATTTCTAGATTCTGTTGGCTGTTCGTCTTTGATTCATTCCTTCTTCTTGGTCAGTCTTTCTGACAAAAAATCATCAGCAAGAAACCATATATGTCCTTTAAAACTTTTATTGCTTAATCTTCTCTACCAAAACGCGCATGTGCATTTGAGCAGCTCAGGAGACATGCTTTCTCTCTGACGTCCAAGCTGGAACTGAGGGTTAACTCGGTCCACATGATGTCACGTTTTCGGCGGGCTTTCTGTAATATTTCCTGGAAAGTCCCACCGTGGTATGAAAAGGGGCCATCCCTCCTATAAAAATTACAAAAACAAGAAATACACCGGGGTGACAATAATCTATGCATAGATTAGTGTAACACTTCTAGTGGATGTTCTCTTATGACCTCTACCATGGACACACCAATTTGATTGATCAGCAAAACCTTAAATTCATCAGTTGTGGCAGACATTGGAGGCCATGTAGTGGACTTACGCAAGAACACTGCCGATAGGGATGGTCGGCACGAGGAGGTCAAAGGAATCTCTGCTTTTGGCATGCTTGATGATGATGATGGAAATTAAGAGGGGGGGGGGGGGGGGGGGGATTGGGGGGGGGGGGGGGGGGGGAATCATGATATGTTCACAATCTGAAAACAATCTTTTTGCTGGGGTTTTTTGGAAGGGCGCCCCATCCATGCATGCATATCTCAGGATATCAGACAATGTAAAGAACTCATTTAAAACGAAATGTACTGAAGATAATAAATATTTTGACTTATTGTATAAACGTCATTTTTCGACAGCGCCATATTGAAAAATTTTGGTAAATATTTATTCATTATATATTTTTTTTTTTCAATGCTGTAAGGTCTGGTCATAATGATACCCATAATATCCATTTATGATTCTATGTATAGTTCTGCTGCTGTGTCCAAAGAACAGAATAATAATGATACTGTAATATTTTCGGGTGACAACACAAGGCTTTTATTTGATCATGGAGCAGGACACCTCTCTCCTCTCTTTCTCTCTCTCTCTCTCTGCTCTCTCTCTCTCTCTCTCTCGTTTATTCATCTTCACCATATTATTCCTTCTTTGTGTCTTCTGTCTCACTCCTCTCCATTTCTCTCCTCTCTCTCTCCTCCACTTCAACCTTATTCTTAGCTTCTCTCCCCCTCCCCCTCTCTCTCTCTCTCTCTCTTCTCTCTCTCTCTTTTATTCACTTCAACCATATTATTCCTTCTTTTGTTTCTTCTCTCACTCCTCTCCAGTCTCTCTCTCTCTCTCATCTCGTCACGTCTCTCTCTTCTCTCTCCTCTCTCTCTCGTCTCTCTCTCTCTCTCTCTCTCTCTCTCTCTTCTCTTTTATTCACTTCAACCATATTATTCCTTCTTTTCCTCTCACTCCCTCTCCACGTCTCTCTCTTCTTCTCTCTCTCTCCTGTCAGAAGGGTGAAAAAAAGCTGACAAACTCATTTATATTTTTATAACTTGCCCACTTTAATTTTAGCTGTTTATTTATTTATTTCTTTAGGCTCGCCTTTATTAGTGGGAACGTTCTGTTTGAATACCATCATTAGGAGAGACAATAAAGTTCATTTTAAGTATATTTAGTATAAGCAGCCTAAACAAGTTATGAAAGTGCTAATGCCTCAAGCTTCCTCAATCTACAACTGTTTTCCCTATATATTTACCAACCCCGCTACACGAATTTTCCTTCTCTTAATCTAGCCATGATTAAAGAGCGCGTCTGCCCTAATATTTTCATACCTGAAGAGAGATATGCATACCGTCCAAACAACAAAAATCATTACACCTTTCAATCTGCCCTATCTATTTACCCATAGTTGGAAGGAGAGTAGTTGGTATGCTACCATTCGCCAAGGGTATTAATGCTATGTGAGATTTGCAAAGCAGCTTTGTCAGGATTTGAACTCGGATCAACAACTCTAACCTTACACGTTCACATACAATGTTTTTTGCCTATGTCTAATTCAAACTGTTATCTCATTATTATACTATTTTAACAATCGGAACCCATAATTCAGCTATTGCTTCACTATCCGTATTTATACATCATCAGGGAGCGAAGAAGAATTGGTTGTTGTTTTTACGGCATGTCAAACCTTCTTGGGTTATTATAATAACAAGACGTTCGCTTGATTCATTTCAGTGGATATATCGTTTTTTTAATCACATTTTAACTTCATTTTTTTGCTATTTAATGCAATAGATGGGGCCTAAAGGTACTACACTCTGCGTCAGAGTGGAACAGATAATAATGGTGAATGAAGGATACTCTACATTCCCAGAAGTTCCAGATTGGAACTTCCACCATCAGATGGTTTAACGTCATAGCCCAGGATTACTACGCCCTCAGTCCATCGCCTTTAGGGCACTTATGATAAAAAGGGTTGGACCTACCATAAGGGCAATAGGTTTGGTACAATTAATACAGTTGCTAGAGCTGACGTGATAGCGATTATCGGTGGGAGCCTCTTCGACACTCTGTCTAGCCTAAGTAAGGGTAATGTGGGATATTGCTGCCTGGACTGGCTTCACCAGGCTTTCCATCCTAACAATCCAGGGTCGCACCTGTATAAGTGAGAGTTACCTCCCCTTAGAGAATCTTAGGGACACTAACTTATAAACTCTTGATAGTTGTACAAATTATTCAAAGTAGAATAAAACTTTATAAAGTCTATTGGTTTATCGTTTGGTCATTACACTACCCATGGCCAACAAGGTGGTTCATCTGGCAGAGGTGCTGCTCAGCCGACAGACTGGAGAAAAGAGTTCCCTAGGCCATATTTAGTGTAAGTAGCCTAACAAACTAAGAATGGCTAAGCCGGACTCTCAAAATATATATATATCCTCTCTGTAGCTCAACCACACTCCCCACATAACTAAAAGATTCATGACACTTTCTTTACCACCCTGTGACAATCGCGCTGTTGGCTTATTCATAGTACACTAGCTGTTTACTCGTAATACAAACTATTAGAATATTAGCCTTAGTTATACTAGCTAACAATACCAGTGGAAAAACAACGTACTTCTAGCCAAAGTTTATTAGCATGTAACACTAATATATCAATACAAGTACCGGGCAGTACTTATATTTATATTATCTCCTCGTAAGGGGTTGCTCAGGTGGTATAACGGGAATATGCCCTCGCTGAGGAGGGTTTAAACTAGTTCCTATCGACATGAGTCAAAAGTGACGTCCGCTCTACGATGTTTAGCTGTCTTTGATAAGGGTCTGAAAGGCGACCGTTCGCACGACAAACGCAAAGGAGGTAATCCTAGCTTCTGTCCCGTGGGGCAGGTGGCTCTATGGTCCTAAATCTGCTACCCATTCAGAGCTCGGAGGCTACCCTCAGTATACTCTAGATCTTGTTTTTACGCTCTACACTGGAAATTTTTCACCTTTCACTCTACTTAGTCGCTCATTACAAAACAGATGTTTAATCTTGGTTACATCAACTTGACGGACCTCAAATTCACCTCGTATGTCACCTGCGAAAGAAAAAAAATACCACAGATCAGGAGTTAACCGAATTCAATGAAATTTTCAGTGTTGATACATAATGAATAAAATATATATATGGCACGCAGTTATTTTATTTACAATACTTTTACATTTTTTCAGGTCAGTTACTTTGAACACGATCTTGAGAATCTGTGTTACGCATCAAAGATACAATTGTTCCTGATTGTGTAGATATAGTTAAGGTGGTTACTGACCATCATATAGACGAGAAATTGATAGTTCCAGTGCTGTTGACGCTATGGTCTACGCTACATATATGTGTGTGTAGAGAAAAAGGAGAGGGGGCAATATAGATTATTTTTTTTTACTTAGCAAAGTCCAGTATTTTTTTCTGTATATCTATTCTATACACTCTCAACATTTTTGTTTTCGTTTTTTTTTTTTTTTGCAGGGGGGTCCGCGCGATGTTTGGTCTGGGTCCACATTGACTCACAGGGTCCATGTTGACATATTGGGTCCACGCACAAAAAAATCGCAAATTAAGGGACCCAGTGATATTTCAGTGTCCCACATAGATATCTACTACAGACTGTTATACTGAGAATTAAAATTCTACGTAATCTACGTCGTATAAAATACAAAGTAGCAATATTTGTAGCTATGATTTTTTAATGGCATCAATCAGAGGGAAAAAAATTAATTCGTGACTAACTCAAAGGTAGTATTGTTATACAAGATGTGTCCATAAAAGTATCGAGATTGAAGCTGTATTTAAACCAGGATGAATGGACAATGTATGGAAGGTTAATTTTTCAGAATACGAGGTGTATCAAAAAGTTTTTTAAAATCTCGATACTTTTTTTTTTATACACCTTGTATACTGACGAGAGTGTCTGAATGTGGGCAACACTTATGTAACGTGCTCTTTCTAGACAAGTTTAATGAATGATTTAACACTGTGGTCACTAGAAACTGTGACTTATTTAGTGTACATAAATACTCTGTAAGAAATTTCCATTGATAAATATGTCTTATTTTCTTATATATTAGTGTTTATCTATACATATATAAAGGGTAGTTCTGTTGTATGTATGTATGTCGGAGAAACTACACAATAAACATTACGACAAAGTATATATATCTATCTATATATGTGTATATATATATATTATATATATATATATGTATATACACACACACACACACACACATTCACTATCATTTGAATAGTAAGAGAAGGAAGTCATTGTTGCGTTCGTGATTAAAATATAAACAAATCATAATGGAAGAGGAAATATGAATGGACTGCAAGTCTAACTTTTACCCACCCTGCTACTCTGGCAATGCGGTAGCCTTTCTAGTTTAAATAAAGCAAATCATTTACTATTTTTTAATTTTTGCTAAATTCCTTTACTTTTTACAGGTTTTTTTATGCAATAATTTCAAAGATCTATTGAAAAGTCATAAATGAATTCTTGGCAATTTTTAGGGAAATAAAATATACCAAAAATTAATTAACATAAACCTGATCAATACCAATACAAAATCTAATCCCTGCAACTGATCCAATGATGCTTACATACCGTTAACACAAAAGTGTAAATATAGATATACATACATATTATTTCCTAACTCTTGTCTGAGATCCCCAGACAGATTGTAGCCGTTAAAATCATCAGACCAACCATTTTTATTTATTAGTAAAAATATCAGAAGCTTTTTTCTTGTTGAAAGCGGCCAAATGGTCGCACAAATAAAAAGTGGAAAGGGGGCCATGGGTTATAAAGGTTCGAGACGACTGGTTTAGGTTTATGTCAGGCAGTTATAACAATGAGACAATACTAATCTGCTGCAGACGCGCAGATGTATGAATAAAAGTGGTTCCGAAAATAGAAGTATACTTGAGTTTACTTACACATGTCGATAGTGGGAAATAATCTCAATTAACTTATCGTACAAATGTAGAATAGCGGCGCAGAGATAATATCATTAGATCGCATTTAAATAGGTTTAAATTACGGAACTCTCGTAGGCAAACTAAACCTAATATGACTCTAAACTAACCCTTACCCTAATCCTACGTGTTCAAATGGTTTCGAGTTTTTCCC
>CM042147.1:28084211-28131727 GCA_023376005.1 Doryteuthis pealeii | reverse complement strand
TGGTGACTTTTATGGCATGTCAACCCTTGTTGGGTTATTTATGCCAAAGACGTTTTTTATTTTATTCATTTTTGATGAGTATATAAATTTTGAAACTCATTTCTTTAACCTTAGTAAGATAAAGATGGAATCTCTACCAGACAACTTTTCGCGTGTTGTTGATGGTTGGTTGGGTGAATTTTACCAGCATGTCAACCCTTGGGTTATTTATAGGCCAAATATCGTTTTTCTATTATTATATTATTATTATTATTATTATTCATTGTATTCTATATTCTCATGTGGGAACAATTATGGCCACCCATTTGGTTATTGCATATTTTCAAAAACAATTTGTGCCCTGAAAATCTGCCCACCAGAGCAAGAAAACAAATGGTGGCAATAATTGTCATTGATAATTTTAAAAAACAAGCCAAAACTTTATTACTCATTATCTATCTATCTCTCTCCTTCTAACCTTCTCTTATATATATATATACTATATATATATATATATTAATATATAGGTCAGAACTCCTATAATGAGGAAATTCTATTGTTATGGTCATCAGTAAAGTAACAGAAAAATTAAGAAGACAAAGAAAGAAGAAAGGAAAACAAGAGAAGAATTGAAAATAGAGAAAGAGCAAAAAGTGATGAAGCCTGAAAAACTTGATAATAAGAGAGAAAACAAGACAAAGGAGAGAGAGAGAGAGGGAAAGAGAAAGAAAGAGAGGGAAAGTATTACGTTGCTAATTCCAACATTAGATAATCCTTCATTATTAACGGAAGTATTCTAGTTATAATACAAATCCATAAATTAAGACTTGACATCGAGCCGAATCTGCGAGACAACCATCTTTAACCGCGGCAATTAAAGTCTTTCATTTCCATGTAATCACTAATAATCAGACATAAGATAAGACTTTCAGTAGTGTTTGGGGGAGGTGCATGTCTTGGAAGATAGATCACCAGAGTAAAAGCTGCCTTGTCAGCTAGGTAGTAAAATACCACTGAATGCCCCGATCAGAGGGGTTAAAATCTTCCCCATAGGTCCACCTGTTGCCTGGTGTAAAATCATGATGCTAGATGGTTGCCTAAACCAAGGTTAACAAGAGCCCTGTATGGCCCTACTATTACCCTAGCTGGAGGGAGAATAGTTGGACCATACCTTCTCAAGGGTATTAAGCACTATGTGAAATGCAAACGGTCTCATCCAGGATTTAAACTCAGGTCGACAAGTCCATTTCCAGTGACTCTATCTACTACACCATATTGCGCTCTCTTTATATATATATATATACACACACTACACACAATATAACAAAGGAATACATCTTTGTATACTTGTGCACCCCCCTTCACTCACAATTAATTTAATAGATGAGGAACCTTCCTTATGCAATACCATGAACAAGGTGCGTTATTGATTTCCCACTAAAAGCATTGAAGATAAGATTTCCATTTTTACATCAAAAAGGAGCAGGCTGTAATTATCCAGGATTTTATTTGGCAAACATAATAAATCACCACATGCCATTGTCTTATTTAAAAACACTCTGATCGGAACAAAATTACTTTCTCTTTTTAAGACTTGTAATCTGTATCCACTACTTTGTGAGGTTATAAAAAAACAAATAGCAGGACCAACTGATGATAAATTTAATTATTACAACATTGATATGTTTACTTAAGAGCTATTGCAATATACTTCAAATGTAAAGTATAATAATCTTTCATTTAACTTCTCTCACTCTTTTTTTTCTTTTCATCTTTTTCATCTTTTTTATTATGCTTCGATTGAAACAGATTAGCACTATCACTTCCACATGATCACCCCCTCTCTATCTTTCCCCTACTCTTTCTTTTTCTTTATTATATTTTTCTGTGTAGCATGTCCTTTTCTTCCTTTTCTCTTTTATGAAAAAATGGAATGGTCCATTTTTACTGAGGTGACATACTCATAAGAATTTAATAATTCAGGGATAAGCAACACCAGATGAATTCAGGATTTACATGTTTGGTGCATTTCATCTTGGACAATTTTGACGGGTCTTATTTTTAACCAGGAGTATTGCAATGCATCGATAACGGTCGTACTTTATAAGGAACACTGATATTAAATATTAGATTTGTATCATTTATGATTCTTTTGGACTGGTTGTCCTCATCTTTATTGTTTATGATACATGTTTTCGGCCTATGTCTCTCAGCCTTCTTCCAGATGTTTCTGGTCAAAACTCAGACCATTCATGTTGAAATTGGGACCCTTCATGGAATTTTGAACTGAACCCTTTATTAAACAATTGCGGGTCGATCTCTTAACCAAGACTGGGTTTAAGTGTGTCAAGCTATGGTTAAGTATTCAGTTATGTTATTTTCATCTCCAGTGTCAGATTGAACCTACACCTACAAGATGATTGTTGTCTCAGAACTTTAATAAGTCAACTCTTTAATTAGGACTGTGCCATATGTCCAATAAACACTTGAAAGAAGGTCATAGGGAACATAAACAATAAAGATGAGGACAACAGTCTGAAAAATCTACAAATTTAACTACAAAATTACCAGCCACATCTCAAAAATTAGAGACAAAATGTTGTATCATATTTACTAAACTTATTTGCCAAGAACAAAGGCCACACCTGTGAGGCCCCAATAGAATTAAAGTTACTACAGTTAAATGTACAATATTAGTTACAATCTATGATAATTATGCTCTTATTGATACAAATAACTTAGATTGCTCATTATACAGACATGTGTGTGGGGGTTCCAATAGATTGAACTCACGTTAGTGGTAATTGCCTACAAGACAAATTGTTAACCACTACTCCATACTGAGGTGCACTTTTATTAATCTACGTTACCTTACTCTTCATGTTAACCACAAGTTTAGGGTCCCAATGAGGATTGAAATCAGTGCAGTAATAATATTCTACAATATTACCCTCCAATTTTACGTCCATGTAGTGCTCTCTTTGTTGATAACAAATAAAACGTAGATTGTCTATCATTACAGACATGTTGTGTGGAGGTTCCCAATGAGGATTGAAATCACACTTCTGATTATTACTTCATTAACATAGGTGCTCTCTTTAATTGATTTCAAAATATACTTGGATTGCTCTATCATACACACATATAATTGGGGTTCTCAATGAGGATTGAACCAATCCTACAGTAATGATAGTCTGCAATATTAGCTTCCTAATCATTGTTTCATAGTGTTAGGTCTCTTATGATATCAAATAAATGTTGATTGTCTCTATCGTAGTCATGTGTGCAGGGTTTCCCAATGAGGATTGAAATCACTACAGTAATAATTGGTCTACAATATTGGCTTGCCTAATTATTGCTTCATAACATTGATTCTTTCTTTAATGTTAATGAATATCCTAGATCAGCTCATTTCATAACATATATTATTATATATACTTTCATGTAAGTGGGGTTCCCAATGAGGATTGGACTCACTGTTATATAATGGGTTCACAACTCCATATTGAAATGCACTTTATTAAAAATCTAACAAGTTGATAGATAGAAGTCAACCACAAGTTTGGGGTTCCCAATGAGGATTGTTACTGAGTTCATTCTTAATGGAAACTCCATTCTCCTGACTTCAGACAAACTGAGGCAAAGCTTTGTAAATATGAGTATCCTCATTTCTGGTTGTTGATTCCTAAGTTCTTTGATTGTGTTTTCGAGTTTCCTTAGGCCTATATTACAGTTAGTTATCATCTATAAAATTGTCTCTGCTGGAAGCAAAGCCGTCTTAAAAATAAACTTATATGAACATGAACACTTTGGGGAAGAACCTTATTGAATCACTTTCAGGAAGCAGTAACCAATGACAGGTCATCTTAAGGGATTGCGTACTTAAAATAAGTGTTCTAGTTCAGGCAGTCTCACAGTCACTAGAACGTCGGTGTATGGTATTCAAGATGTAAGATGAAACAAGTCAAGATCCTCTCTATATCTGGCTCCAAAGAAATCAATTACAAACAATAACTGTATATAGACACCCTGAGTGACTACCAATATAGTTTGATGTATAAAGAAATTGCTGTTAAATTAGACAAAATCACGTAGAGTTTTCAGTATGTCTTTTATTTCGAGAATATCTCTGGTCGTCTATTCTTTCCCACTAAAAATGCCATAACTCAAAAAAAATGTTTCTTGCTTTGCAGGATTTTCTGGGATCTTTTTTTTTTTTTTTCTTTTTTAGTATGGCATTTGGCCACTCTTGAAGTTTCTTTCTTTCATTTGTTTTTGTTGAATCCCTTTCGAGTGTATTAAGTAATTTTGGATTCTTTGAGCAAAAATGATTTTATAAAAACTTTTAGGAGTAGAGAAATTCTAGAACTCATTTTAAGATAAAAATAGATTACAAAAAGTCATCATTTTCGTGACCTCAAATTTGGAGAGCTAAAATCAACATAACTCCGTCAATTTTGTAATGGAAGCTCAAATTTTTGGATTGTCAATTAAACATAATCCACACTTGGACTAAATTTGATTTGACAGGGAATTATCCAACGGTCAGTAAGGGATATATACTGAGTCAATTCAACCATTGAAAGACGGTGATGAGATTTTGTGAAGAATGTAGCAGTTATGATTACTGTTTTCTTACATTTTATCAATAAATCACAAAACAAATCAGAAAGGACTGTTACTATCCTAAGGAATTCACTTATCATCTTGATATCACCACTCTCAAGACAGACAAACAATCCTAATAAAATACTCATCAAAATTCTCTTCTTTGATTACATAAGCATAAAAGGAAAACGGTTAGAGATAAAGGATTTTTCCTTTTTTGGTTAAGAATCTTTCGATTGAAGAGAAACAAACAAAATTGGCACCATTGTTGGGTTGATTGAGTTTGTTCGATTATGTTCATTTTGAAAAAATCCTGATGGTTAATGTTTGTCAGGGGGTTATCTGTTTTTGTGGGTTTTTTGCGGGGGAGAGGGTCTAAGGTTTATGGTTTTCTTTTACAAATTTATTCTCAAAGGATTTTGATTGCTTTTCTTTCTTTCTTTCTTTCTTTCCTATCATTCTTCTTCTTGTTATGTTCCTTTCTTCTTCTTTTCTTTTTCATTTCCTTCAATTTCATTTCAAAAGATTTTGATACTTTTCTCCTCTTCTTTCTCATTGTTTTCCTTTCTTTCTTATTCTGTTTTCTATCTTTCTTTTCTTTTTCATGCTATTTTCTTTCTTTCAACTTTCTTTTCTTTCAAACTGTTCTTCTTCCTTTACAATTTCATTTTCAAGATTTTGATGCTTTTATTTCTTTCTTTCCTTTCTTTTCTTTCTTTTCCTTTCTTATTTCTTTCTACATTTTTTTCATGAGTACTTTTCTTTTTCTATCTTTCTTTCATCTGTTTCAACATGCTCTCTTTCTTTCACATTCATTTTTTTCCTTTTTTCAATCTTTTATTTCTTTTCCTTTCTTTTATCTTTTTAATTTTTAATTTTTCTTTCTTTTCTTTTATCTTTTCTTTTTGTCTTCTATTTTTTTCTCTTTTATTGTTTTCCGTTTCCCTTTTCTTTTTTCTTTTCTTTTTTTTTTTTCTTTTTTCTTTTTCTTTTTTTCGATTCATTCTCTTTCTTTTTCAATTTTCTTCATATTTTCTCTCTCTATGTCTACTTTTTTTTCTACTTTTCTCTTAGTTTTTTTTTTTCTTCTTCTTCAATTTTTCATTTTCATTCTTTTACTTTTGTCTTCTTATTTTCTTTTCATTTCTTTTTTTTTTTCTTTTTTTTTTAAATTAAATTCTTGGTTCAAGTCAAAACTTAATTAATATAAAGAATCTAAAATTTCTCTATTTAGGATATTGAAAAACTTATGCAGTGCTGTTGTATGATTGACACTTTTATTGTTTGCTTGAGTGTCAAAGTGAGAGAAAGAAAAAGATAGAGAGAGTAAAAAAAAACAACTTCTTTTGCCAAATACTTTGTAATAAAGTCTTTGGGTTTCTAATAAAGTCTGATACTTTCAGTCTATGAAAATATATGTCATTTGCTCAGAGCCCCGCAAACAACAATAAAGTGTTCATCATAAACAGCACTGCAAAGTTTTTTAATATCCTAAATAAGAAATTTAGATTCTTTAATATTTAATTAAATACGTTGTTGACTTGAACCAAGAATTTTAATTTAAAAAAAAGAAAAAAAAAAAAAAAAAAAAAAGAAAAGAGAAAATGAAATGAAAGAAGACAAAGTAAAAAGAATGAAATAGAAAAATGAAGAAAAAGAAAGAGAAAAAAAAAAAACTAAGAAAAGCAAGTAAAAAGAAAGTAGAATAGAAAGAGAAAGAAAATATGAAGAAAAAAATTGAAAAAGAAAGAGAATGAATCGAAAAAAAGAAAAAAGAAAAAGAAAAAGAAAAAAAAGAAAAGAAAAAAGAAAAGGGAAAACGGAAAACAAGTAAAGAGAAAAAAATGAAGAAAAAAAAAGAAAAGATAAAGAAAAGAAAGAAAAATTAAAAATTAAAAAAGAATAAAAAAGGAAAATAAGATTGAAAAAAAGGAAAAAAAAAAAATGATGTGAATGAAAAAAAAAGAGAGAATTGTTGAAACAGATAGAAAGAAAGATGAAAGAAAAAAGGATCATGAAAAAAATGTAGAAAGAAATAAAGAAGGAAAAGAAAGAAAAGAAAAGGAAGAAAAGAATAAAAAGCAATCAAAATCCTTGAAAATGAAATGTAAGGAAAAAGAAAGGAAGTTGAAGAAAGAAAAGTTGAAAGAAAGAAAAAATAGCATGAAAAAAGAAAGACAAGAAGAAAAAAAGATAAAGAGATAAGAAAAGAAACAAAGAAAAGAAGAAGAAGAAAATAATCAAAATCTTTGAGAATGAAATTGAAAGGAAAATGAAAAAAAAAAGAAAGAAAGAAAAGGACATTGAAAACAAAAGAAGAAAGAATGATAGAAGAAAGAAAGAAAAAGAAAGAAAAAGCAATCAAAATCCTTGAGAATAAAATTGTAAAAGAAAAACCAATAAACCCTTAGACCCCCCAAAAAAAAAAACCCACAAAAAAACAAAACCCCCTGACAAACTAAACCTCAGGATTTTTCAAAATGAACATAATCGAAACAAATCAATCACCCAAACAAAATGGTGCCCAATTTTGTTTGTTTCTCTTCATCGAAAGATTCTTAACCAAAAAAGGAAAAATCCTTTATCTCTTAACCGTTTTTCCTTTTATGCTTATGTAATCAAAGAAGAGAAATTTTGTGTTTATTTTAATTAGGATTGTTTGTCTGTCTTGAGAGGGTGATATCAAGATGATAAGTGAATTCCTTAGGATAGTAACAGTCCTTTCTGATTTGTTTGGGATTTATTGATAAAATGTAAGAAAACAGTAATCATAACTGCTACATTCTTTCACAAAATCTCATCACCGTCTTCAATGGTTGAAATTGACCAGTAATATATCCCTTACTGACCGTTGGATAATTCCATGTCAAATCAAATTTAGTCCAAGTGTGGATTATGTAAATTAGACAATCCCAAAATTTGAGCTTCCAATTACAAAAATTGACGAGTTATGTTGATTTTTAGCTCTCCAATTTGAGGTCACGAAAAATGATGACTTTGTATCTCTATTTTTATCTATAAAATGAGTTCTAGAATTTCTCTACTCCTAAAAGTTGGTTATAAAATCATTTTTGCTCAAAGAATCCAAAATTACTTAATACCACTCGAAAGGGATTCAACCAAAAACAAATGAAAGAAAAGAAACTTCAAGAGTGCCAAAATACCCATACTAAAAAAAGAAAGAAAAAAAAAAGATCCCCAGAAAATCCTGCAAAAAAGCAATGAAACATTTTTTTATGAAGTTTATGGCATTTTAGTGGGAAAGAATAGACGACCAGAGATAATTCTCGAAATAAAGACATACTGAAAAACTCTACGTGATTTTGTCTAATTTAACAGCAATTTCTTTAAAAAAACATCAAACTAATTGGTAGTCACTCAAGGGTGTCTATAATACAGTATGTTTTTTGTAATTGATTTCTTTGGAGCCAGATATAGAGAGATCTTGACTTGTTTCATCTTACATCTTGATACCTTATACAACCGACGTTCTAGTGACTGTTGAGACTCCTGAACAAGAACACTTTTTTAAGTACGCAATCCCTTAAGATGACCCCTGTCATTGGTTACTGCTTCCTGAAAGTGATTCAATAAGGTTTCTTCCCCAAAGTGTATCATGTTCATATAAGTTTATTTTAAGGACGGCTTTGCTTCTCAGCAGAGACAATTTTTATAGATGATTACTAACTGTAATATAGGCCTAAGGGAAAAACTCACGAAACACAATCAAGACTTAGGAATCAAACAACAGAAATGAGGATACTCATAATTTACAAAGCTTTGCCTCAGTTCGTCCTGAAGTCAGGAGAATGGAGTTTCCATTAAGAATGGAACTCAGTAACAATCCTCATTGGGAACCCCAAACTTGTGGTTGACTTCTATTAGATCAACTTGTTAGATTTTAATAAAAAGTGCATTTCAATATGGAGTTGTGACCCATTACTATAACAGTGAGTCCAATCCTCATTGGGAACCCCACTTACATGAAAGTATATATAATAATATATGTATGATAGAGCTATCTAAGGATATTCAATAACATTAAAGAAAGAATCAATGTTATGAAGCAATAATTAGGAAGCCAATATTGTAGACAATTATTACTGTAGTGATTTCAATCCTCATTGGGAACCTCTGCACACATGACTACGATAGAGCAATCAACATTTATTTGATATCAATAAAGAGAACACTAACACTATGAAACAATGATTAGGAAGCTAATATTGCAGACTATCATTACTGTAGGAGGTTCAATCCTCATTGAGAACCCCAATATATATGTGTGTATGATAGAGCAATCCAAGTATATTTGAAATCAATTAAGAGAGCACCTATGTTATGAAGTAATAATCAGGAAGTGTGATTTCAATCCTCATTGGGAACCTCCACACACATGTCTGTATGATAGAGCAATCTACGTTTATTTGTTATCAACAAAGAGAGCAACTACAAATGGAGTAACAATTAGGAGGGTAATATTGTAGAATATTATTACTGCACTGATTTCAATCCTCATTAGGGACCCTAAACTTGTGGTTAACATGAAGAGTAAGGTAAACTAAGTAGATTTAAATAAAAAGTGCACCTCAGTATGGAGTAGTGGTTAACAAGTTTGTCTTGTAGGCAATTACCACTAACGTGAGTTCAATCCTCATTGGGAACCCCCACACACATGTCTGTATAATGGAGCAATCTAAGTTTATTTGATATCAATAAAGAGCATAATTATCATAGATTAGTAAGCTAATATTGTAAACCATTATTACTGTAGTAACTTTAATTCTCATTGGGGACCTCACAGGTGTGGCTTTGTTCTTGCAAAAAATAAGTTTAGTAAATATTGATACAACATTTTGTCTTCATTTTGAGATGTGGCCTGGTAATTTGTATTATTTAGATTTTTCAGACTGTTGTTGTCCTCATCTTATTGTTATGTTTCCCTATGACCTCTTCAAGTTTTCTTGACATATGGCACAGCCTAATTAAGAGTTGACTTATTAAAGTTTGAGCAACAATCATCTGTAGGTTGTAGGTTCAATCCTGACACTGGATGAAAATAACATAGAATACTTAACATAGCTTAACACTTAAACCCAGTCATTGGTAACAGAATCTACCCCAATTGTTTAAATAAAGGGTTCAGTTCAAATTCATGAAGGGTCCCAATTTCAACATGAAGGATCCTGAGTTTGACAAGAAACATCTGAAGAAGGCTAGAGAGCACATAGGCCGAAACATGTATATAAACATAAAGATGAGGACAAACAGTCCAAAAGATCTAAATGATACAAATCTATATATTAATATCAGTGTTCCTTAAAAGTACGACGTTATCATCTTGCAATACTCTCTGGTTAAAAATAAGACCGTCAAAATTGTCCAAGATGAAATGCAAAAATGTAAATCCTGATTATCTGGTGTTGCTTATCCACTGAATTATTAATTCTTATGAGTACTGTCACCTCAGCTAAATAATGGACCATTCCATTTTTATCATAAAAGAAAGAAAAGGAAGAAAAGGACATGCTACACAGAAAAATATAATAAAGAAAAAAGAAAGAGTAGGGGAAAGATAGAGAGAGGGGGTGATCATGTGGAAGTGATAGTGCTAATCTGTTTCAATCGAACATAATAAAAAGATGAAAAGATGAAAAGAAAAAAAAGAGTGAGAGAGAGTTAAATGAAGATTATTATACTTTTACATATTGAAGTATATTGCAATAGCTCTTAAGTAAACATATCAAATGTTGTAATAATTAAATTATCATACAGTGGTCCTGCTATTTGTTTTTTTATAACCCTCACAAAGTAGTGGATACAGATTACAGTCTTAAAAGTAGAAAGTAATTTTGTTCCGATCAGAGTTGTTTTTAATAAGACAATGGCATGTGGTGATTTATTAATGTTTGCCAATAAAATCCTGGATAATTACAGCCTGCTCCTTTTTGATGTAAAAATATGGAAAATTCTTATCTTCAATGCTTTTAGTGGGAAATCAATTAACGCAGCCTTGTTCATGGTTATTGCATAAGGAATGTCCTCATCTATTAATTAATTGGTGAGTGAAGGAGGGGTCACAATATAACAAAGATGTATTCTTTGTTATATTGTGTGTATGTGTGTGTATATATATATATATAAAGAGAGAGGCATATGGTGTAATAGATAGAGTCACTGGAAATGGACTTGTCGACCTGAGTTTAAATCCTGGATGAGACCGTTTGCATTTCACATAGTGCTAATACCCTTGAGAAAGGTATGGATCCAACTATTCTCCCTCCAGCTATGGGTAAATAGTAGGGCATACAGGGCTCTTTAACCTTGGTTAGGCAACCCATCTAGCATCATGAGTTACTACCATGGCCAACAGGTGGACCTATTGGGGAGATTTTACCCCTCTGCTCAGGGGCATTCAGTGTATTTTACTACCTAAGCTGACAAGGCAGCTTTTACTCTGGTGATCTATCTTCCAAGACTGCACCTCCCCCCAAAACACTAGGAGAAGTCTTCTCTTATGTCTTGATTAATTAGTGATTACATGGAAATGAAGACTTTAATTGCCCGGTTAAAGATGGTTGTCTTCGGCCACGATTCGGCTCGATGTCAAGTCTTATTTATAGGATTTGTATTATAACTAGAATACTTCCGTTAATAAATGACAGGATTATCTATGTATGGATTAGCACGTAATACTTTCCCCCTCTCTTTCTTTCTCTTTCCCCCTCTCTCTCTCTCTCTCTCTTTGTTCTTGTTTTCTCTCTTATTATCAAGTTTTTCAGGCTTCATCACTTTTATGCTCTTTCTCTATTTTCAATTCATTTTCTCTTGGTTTTCTTTCTTTCTTTCTTTCTTTCTTAATTTTTCTGTTTACTTTACTGATGACCATAACAATAGAATTTCTCATTAATCAGGAAGTCTGACCTATATATATATATATATATATATATATATATATATATATATATATATAGAGAGAGAGAGAGAGAGAGATAGATAGATAAATGAGTAAATAAAAGTTTTGGCTTTTTTTAAAATTATCAATGGAACAATTATTGCCACCATTTGGTTTCTTGCTCTGTGGCAGTTTTCAGGCAACAAAATTGTTTTTGAAATATGCAATAACCAAATGGTGGCCATAATTGTTCCAATGATAATAATAGAATAGAATAATAATAATAATAATAATAATAATAATAATAGAAAAACATATTTGGCCTAAAATAACCCAAGGGTTGACATGCTGTAAAATTCACCCAACCAACCAATCAACCAACAAACCGAAAAGTTGTCTGCTGTAGAGATTCCATTCTTTACTTACTAAGGTTAAAAGAAATGAGTTTAAAAATTTATATACTCATCAAAAATGAATAAAATAAAAACGTCTTTGGCATAAAATAACCCAACAAGGGTTGACATGCCATAAAATCAAACCAACCAATCAAAAATGGTATTGTGTAGGGATTCCATTCCTTACTTTCCAAAGTTTTAAAAGATGAGTTTTAAAAAAGGTGGAATACCCATCAAGAATGAATAATAGAAAAACGTCTTCAGCATAAAATAACCCAAGGGTTGACATGCCATAAAAACCAACCAACCAACTAACCAACCAACTAAACATTGTCTCGTGTAGGGATTCCATTCCTTATTTGCTAATGTTTAAAAAAAATGAGTTTAAAATTTTGAATACCCATCATGAATGTATAATAGAATAACGTCTTCGGCATAAAATGACTCAAGGGTTGACATACTGTAAAACTCAACCAACCAACCAACCCACCGACCAAAACTTTAATGCTATAATTATATTTATTCCAGTCAAGAGTAAACAGGTGAGAATGCTTTTCTGAAATTTAAATTTCAAATATTCAAAATGTCTGCAAAAACAAAAATAAAATAATCCAATATATTGATGTTTCCAATTGGAAGATTTCAAGATATATATATACCAAAAAAAAAAAAGAAAGAAAGATTGCTAATTAAATGTGACCTTTCCTATCTCATCAGTAGACATGGCAGAAGGCCGCAATTATGACTAAAAGCCAAAAGCAGTTTTAATTTTTACTTTTGTTTTCAAATGTACATCCTAATTTACAATGAGGATATGCAATAAAAGATCTCATCAAATTGCATTAACTTTGGTATCTTTAAAATTGTAAGTATACTTTCTCTTATTTTATAACTTATTGCGAGTTTTTCACACCAGCATTAGGTGGTGGTCTTTCACTGGAGTCATACTTATGAACACCTCAACATAAACAGGATGTGACACAAGGTCAATTTCTTAAGCAGAGTTTTACAGGTTTAAATTAAGAGTTTTTCTTTGAAGAATAATTAAAGTTCCAATTACTGTTGAACTGGGAAGACAAGGCAACAAACGGTTGTAACTTAAATACAAACCTGAATAGTCACAAAGTCTATAGCAGAATGATAGGATATATATAAGACTCCACAATGTCATTCAAATCAAGCAGTCAAGCAGCCAATCAGAACTCAAGGAATGGAATGTGGGTCATTCACCCAAATTCATGAATGGGTCATTCTTGATTTCTATATATACCAACTGTCTTGGACACTGCTCAAGTTGTACTTAATTAGCTGCTGTTATTCAAACCAACAGTAGACTTACTGACTTCAATATCTAAATTAAAAATCCCAGTCTGCCCTACTATTTACCCATAGCTGGAGAGAGATTAGGTGAATGCATACCTTTCCCAAGGCTATTAGAGCTATGTGAAATGCAAAAAGTCTTGTCCAGGATTTGAACTCGCATTGATGAATCCATTTTCAACAATTCTAACCATTAAACCACATGCCTTCATTTTTCTGAGTCTGAGTGATATATCCATTTTGGTCAGTCCTGGGAACCATAAAGTTTTGTGTTCAATACCAGCTCTTACTAACTCAGTGCATGAGTAGCACAGCTTGGATCTCTGTGGTAACAGCTACTAACTCTCCGAGTTAAATATTGTTCTTTCTTATTGTAAAAGTTTCCTTTGTAGCCATTACTCCCCAATGCTCCAAAATTAGAACCTCACTACCAGATGTAGTTTAATGTCATACCCAGAACATCTGACTATTAAGTTAAATATTGTTCTTTCTTATTGTAAAAGTAAATTTCAAACAGGATCTATGTTGCTTTTTTATTTACAAATGTCAGCTGAGAAACTCATATGCTGATCAAGATACTTTCATGGAATGTGACCAAATAAGGTTTATTTTTTAAAATAGTCCCTCTTCTGGTCCACACAATTCTTCTATCATTATTGCAGTGCTTGGATCTCATTGGTGAAAAAAGTCATCAATGGCAGATATGAACTTTTCAGCCTATGGACATTTCAAAAACCATTATGGCATAGCGCTGTCAATTCATTAAGAATATACTCAGCAATATTTTTTTACATATGTTTATAAAACTCTTGTGGGAAATAGTCAATTTTTCTCAGTTGGTAGAGCATTTGGCTAGGAATCACAAGGTTCCTGGTTCGATACCAGCCCTCAGCGTGTGAGTAGCATAGGGATCTGTGCAGTAAAGTGAGGAGCTGATGGTAGGTGTGGCACTCCACCTCAGATGCTAAAATAGTCTCCTTGGTCTAGCGCTAGTGAAAAGGGTATAGACTCTCTCACTGTCTGGCTGATACTAACATTAGTCCACCCCAAAAATGACTTATGATAAAAAAAACCCTACTTCAGTCAGTATTATATACCCTACCAATGAGGAGAAATGTAGACAAATGAGATGTTACAATGGATGGAAATTTATTATTGGTTGTAGTGTCAATGTTCAAAGATTTTGGTTTATATAGAAACCTTCTTCAGGACAATTGTTATTGATGCCATCCTTCCGTCTACAAAAGACGATGGAGTAGTTTCCAAAAGGTTTTTTTGTTAATGATATAGTCTGGGTGAGGTTAATATGGAGGGTGTGTTGTTACCCAAGCAGTAGACCCCCCCCTCTCCATACAGCTGCTGTGGTCCAAAGGAAAGGTAAGAAACCAATGCATTTTGGCAACGGCAGTGTCGCTGGAGTTGCTGTGTAGTGTTGAACATCAGCGTTACTCCATCTTAGGGACTCTGGCTCCAGATTTGTTTTAGGGGTTTACTCCCCTAGCTTTCCTCAGCAGTGGTTTTGTAACAAATCTTTCCTAGTCGTAGATGGATTGACAGTCTGGGCCAGGGAGCAGCATCTAACACATAAATTGGGTTTTGTGTGTGTGTTTAGTACATACACCAATCCTACTACTGTCTGTATGAATGGTGGTTGGTTCCTGAGTGTGATTTTTTTTTAAAGAAGAACAGATTTCTTTCAAAATGGAGATCTTGTTCAACATTCTCAGAGTCAGAGAATGAAGATTCATTCTTTAAGAAAAAGAATGAGAAACAAGAAAACAAAAAAAAAAAACAGACAAAAACAAACTGGTATCAGATAATCAGTAAAAAAGCTAAATTTAGCCATTGGAATTTTAGCCCCACACAGGGATAAAATACTACAGAACTTTTTTCAGATTTTCATTTCGATATTTCCTCCTTCTTTGCAACTTGTACTGGATCCGGTTCCCAAAAATTAGCCGAGAGAATTATGAAGTTTTATATTCAAATTGGAAGACGAAGACTGACTCAAAAGAACAAGGTGAAAAGATAATTTTAGTAGTTTTTGCTTTCGGTTCCAATGAAAAAGCAAAATTCTTCAGGCTTTAATTTCTGACTACATTTCCTTTATTCCACATTTACAAAGAAATTCCTTTCGACTGGAGAATATATTTCCTAATTCATTGTGTTTCCTTAATGGATTCTGGATTTTGGATTCTGGTGTGCAGTACGATTTTCGGATCCACCCACCTTTGGTTTTGTGTTTTAGATTACAAGGCAAAAAAAACAAAACAAAAAACAAAACAAAAAACAAACCCCTTCCCCTCATCCCCAATGTATTTCAATATAAAATGGATTTTATCAGATCTTATTTTATAACATAATCAATCTCCCTCACCCTCCAAAAAAAAAAAATTTGTATCAAACACTGACTAGTAAACCTGTATCGAACAGTCTTTGCTCATTATCACAGATTTTTAAAGGGACAGTTAAGCTCAGTTGGTAGAGCATCTACCTGGGAATCGCAAGGTTCTAGGTTTGATACTGGTCCTCACCAACTCAACACCTGTGTATCTTTAGGTGTCTGTTGTCTATATCTTAGTGTACCTTGTCATGAGTATGTGTATACCTGTCATGTATGTTTTTTCTCCACGTGCTCACTAAATAAAGTCTATGTTTGTTATTATATATAACTTCTTTGTCGGATTAATTCATGTACACATATCTACTCACGTTGGAAGGTTACTTTGAACCTTCTAACATATCAATGTTTATTATCAAGATGATCTTATAACTGGTGACCCCGATGTGATGAATACGCTTAAAAAAAGATTTTATACCAACAAATTTTCTTTATCTTCTAACTGGGTGACCCCAATGGGATTTGGTTGTTGAGATCAGGGTAGAAAAGTTAAAGGGTTATGTAACAGTAGCATGAGGACTACTTCCCTATGCGCACTCAGTGTAACTCTGTAGCGTAGGACACACACACACACACACACACACACACACACACACACAGAGGAACATTTTGAGCATACTCAGGCTTAGACACACCAGTTTATATTGTGCATCTGTATATCCAGTAAATATAAATAAAAGCCCATTTATATAACTCTCTGGGTTAAATATTATTCTTTCTTATATAGCAACTCAAATTTATATTTATATAACTATAACTTTCATTATAGCAACTCAAATTTACAGGTTAGTTAAGGGCTCAGGAAGAGTGATGCCTCATTGGTCAAGGGGCTTGATAGGTAGAGTAATGTCCCTTTAGAGGAACTCTCCAAGAGTATCTCAAGATGGTTGCCCACTAGCTGCATTACAGACTCTGAAACCTTTCCTGGAACACACCCCAAACCCATACAATCAGAAAATTTATAAAATATCTTGCTGGTGAGAGGTGAGATATAGAAAACTTATTCTCATCAAAACAGAGATCTCAATGATGCAATTCAATAAACATTATTTACAATAGAAAGAAAGAAAAAAAAAGTTCTGATACGTTTTGAAAAGATGCATATCAGATATCTTGGAAATAATGGAAATATTCAAATACATTAAGATGAAGTTTTCACCAAAATTGTGACAGTGCCAATAAATCTGAAAGGAAAAAAGAAAACAAAAAAAAAAAAAAACCCCAGAAAAGAATAAATATGAATTATGAATTCTATAAAAGCTGAATAAGACTGTGCATAGCCAGTTGGTACCCACACCAGTGATCCAATCATGATGAAACTGTCAATCATTGATTTATAAATTCTATAAAAGCTGAATAAGACTGTTTACAGAATCTTGGTCAAGCTCCTACCTTGTCTGATAGCACCTACAAAATATTTTCTTTAAAAAGTGATATATATATATATATATATATATATATATATATATATATATATATATATATATATATATATATATATATAAAAACCCAAAGTAAACCAAAAGGTAAATTTATTTGTAGATGTTAAAGTCAACATTAAAACGTTTTGGTTTATCATAAAACCTTCATCAGAACATTAGGATGATCATAGTGTTGTCTAAACACTATGATCCTCCTAATGTCCTGATGAAGGTTTTATAACAAACCAAAACGTTTTAATGTCAACTTCCTGATGTAAAAATAAATTTATCTTTTGGTTTAATTTGTTTTTTCTTATTTCTACATTCTGTCAGATTTATTTCCATATTTTTCCACCCAGTCATATATATATATATATATATATATATATATATATATATATATATATATATATATATATATATATATAGATATTTTTGGAGAATATGTGCTTAATTGAAGTTGTACCTAATTTGAAAATTAATTAGTTGATAATTAATGAATTAGGTGTGCATATCTGTTTAAATGTAAGGCATAAACATATATATACATATACATATTGATGATATGCAATACACAGATGATAAGTTTATTTTTAGCTTTTTAAAACTAGTGTTTTCTGCTTTTAAACAAAGGGTATCTGTTTTTAAGTAAATTACACACACACACACACACACACACACACACACACACACACACACACATATATATACTTTGAATGGTAGTGCCAATTTTTATGATCTCACAAACATTTATACATTTTTTCATATTTGTATATATGTTAGTAACAATTCAGAAAAATAAGTATCATTCAATCTATATTTGAATAGGTCAATAAAAAGATCAATTAAAATTCGCATTAACCATCTGTTCTATTACAGTAGTATTTTTCTTAACAATATATATCATTCTTCATGAATCCACCTCTGCACTTAGCAGCCATATTGAAAACAGGGAATTACAGACACAATGGCAAACCAACAATAAACAAATAATTTTCATTTGAATCAATACACAAATTTTTCACCCACAAATAAAGACACATGTTTAATTCTTAGATTTTTTTTAATGTTACATTTTTGGGAGTAAAAAGAAAAATTAAATGAATACTTTTTTTATCACTTTAACTTAAGCAATTAAGAACTGAATTTAAACTTTTGTCATTTGAACAAAAAAAATTTAAAAAATTGTTTCAAAATACTCATGAGTTTAGAGTTACATTTTTAAAAATAATATTTTTAATGTAAACAAAAAAGAAAAAAAAAAAAACAATTTCTAAAATAAACAAACATTGTAATTCTTGTAAATTTTTTGCGATTTATTTTTGATTTGATAAATAATTGGCTAAATTATTTTCCTCCAACCCCCTCCCTTACTCCTGTCTTTCCCCCTTTCTCTCTCACTCCTTGGTGTTCCTAAAATTCTTTTTGTCCAGTCATGGATTGGGTACTTCTGTTTGTTTCTCATAAGAAATGTAATTTATTTTTAATACATTTAAAGTGATTTTACAGTCAATTTAGATTGCGTTCGGCCTGAGACACTGTTTAAATATGGCTTGTTTACAAAATTAATGTAACATTCGCGATTGCAAAAAAAATTACCAAAAATCAGGGAATTATCCGATTTTAATGAAATTTTCAGTATTGATTTATCAATTAATGAATTATCTAATGCATTAGTTATTTTATTTTAAAACTTTAAGTATTTCTGCTATGATAAATTAATTTACAAAATTCATTTAAAACATGAGCAGCAAAATTTTGAGTTTAAAATGTCATTTTATTAGATTGTAAAAAATATTTTACTTTAGTATCAATCACCCATATTTTTTTGATTGAAAACTGTATTGGAAATTAAGTGCTCCTCTTGATGTATATTCTTTTCTTTTATAGAATAATTGCCAATTAAATAATTATCAAAATGAGTAAAAAAAAAATCTCCAAAAATTATTGTTTTTAGTTTTTATTTTCATTTTATTTTCTGATTTTTAGTACTTATTTATGGATTAAGTGATCTATTTAAATTTCAAAGTCCCAAAGTTTTACTTTATTTGTTTGGATTCTATTTTGTATCAATAATGCAAAATGTTTTTTTTTTTGCTAACTCAGGATAACAATACATTCACTGAAATAATTACTTAAATGGAGCTTTCATGTGGAACTCTTAACTCTAAGGAGGCTAGAAAGGTTTTTTGAAGCCATTTTGCCATTGAGGCATAGATGTAAATACCCTTATGTGAGTGAGTGGGTAAGCTGATATTCTTACATTTTAATGGGTGCTTGCTTCTAAGAGAATTAATAAATAAAAAGGGAAGAAATTTAGATTTTAAGTAAATTGATGTTTTAAGTTCAGAGGGAAATTTGACAGTAAGATGAGGATTAAGAAAGTTAGAAAATATTCAATATTTACATTTATACTTTATTTAATTTTAAAATATTATATATATATATATATATATATATATATATATATATATATATATATATATATATATATATATATATATATATATATATATATATATATATATATATATATATATATATATTGTTTAATTGAAGGTGTGTGGTGTAATGGTTAGAGTCATAGGAAATGGACTTGTCGACCCGAGTTCAATTACTGGACAAAGCTGTTTACATTTCACATAGTGCTAGTACCCTTGGGAAAGGCATGAATCCAATTCTCCTTCCAGCTATGGGTAAATAGCAGGGTAGACTGGGCTCTTTAACCATGGCTAGGTAACCAGTCTAGAAGAAGGAAAACTCTGAATTCAAACCTGTTAAACTCCGCTTAAGAAATTGACCTTGTGTCACATCCTGCTCATGTGGAGGGGTTGGTAAATACACATATATATATATATATATATATATAACAGGTTTGAATTCAGAGTTTTACTTCTCCTAGACTAGTTACCTAGCCATGGTTAAAGAGCCCAGTCTACCCTGCTATTATACTAAGGCTGAGTGAATCAATGATCGTTTGCTAAAGGCTTTTTCCTATTTAGTTTAATGGCACAAGATACATCCCAAAATATTCCTTAGTTTTGGGATTAAGTTATGTTTGAAAAAATTCCATCTTAATTGGTTCTAATAAGTCATAATTTACAATTAAGTAAAACACTGACCTGTCTCTGACTTCACATTTTGTCTGTCACTTTCACTCTCTCTATATATCTATATCTTGATTAACTACTCCTTATATATGTCAGTTTTCTCTGTGGGTGTAAAAAGAGAGATTAGAGAGTGTAAGCAGTAGATTGAACTTCCCACTTTATTTGTATGTTAACTTTCAGCAGCTAATGGCTGGCTTATGTATAATACATACAAATAAAGTGGGAATTTCAATCTCCCTCTCACACTCTACAATCTCTTTCTTTATCTCACAGGGAAAACTAACATATATAAGGAGTAGTTATCAATATATATTGAGAGAGGGGGAAAGTAACAGGCAGAATGTAAAGTAAGAGACATGTCAGTTTTATATTTTTTCATATGCTGTTACATTTTTCTCAATTCTTCTTAATTCTTTAATGTATGTTCCTTAATATTTGGAAATTAAATCTGTGTTGTTTTTCTTTTCAGATTGATTATTTGGTTTCAAAACTCAAAGCTGTATGAAGATGTGTGGACGTTTAATTTAATTCTAATTCCGGTGCCCATATAGAAATTTTAATAAAACTCCATGTAATGTGTGTTCTTCTCATATTCATTTTTTGTAATGATAAGATTTTTAAAATAGGAAAGGGATTTACTTTACCATGACCCTGTATATCTTCTTATTATAATAGAGTTTCGATGACTTTCTGTCTGTAACCAAAACTATATCACTACTCAAGTCACAATTCCCTTTAGTTATTTACATCACATTCTCCATGATTTTATTTTCATATAAACCTCAATTATTAATAAAATTGTTTTACATTATTAATACTGTTGGCCTTATCAACATACTATTAACATGCAATTGTATTTATATATACAACAAAATAGAGGTTTACAGTGTGAACAGTAAGGCTAATTTGCATATTGATATTAAAAATTTGATTTTGATAATTATGTGCTTAGTATTATTGATTTCTAATTGTTTGGTTTTATCTTTATGGATAAGAGCAAAAATCACAGGGATTCATTTTAAAAGAAATCCATGAACAAAAACGAAACAACCCCCCCCCCCAAAAAAAAAACCAACAAAAAAAAACTTGTAATTTTATTCTTTACATCTTATTTTAACTAAAATATTTAAATTAGGAAAATTTACCAATGAAAGACGGGAGTAATGGGAAATGATGGAAGTGTTAGTTTTAAAGTTGTTCTATCTTTCGATTATACCCCCTCTGTTTCAAATCATTTTATCTGTATTCTTATTTAGTTTCATTAGTCTTCTAATATGATATATTTCATAACATTAAACTTAAATATTTGCACCCAGAGGGCGCATATTCTGACTAGCATGAATAACAATGATTCTTTTTATCATTTTTGAAAGTACGCCAATGAAACTACCGAGTAAGATCACTGCAGGTAAAGATTGCAAATTGCAAAACGTAAATGTCACAATAAAAAAGGGAGCAACAGAGAAGAATAAGCTGTTCAGAAAAGACTTCCTCAACGTTGAGGACATTGCAATGAAATACAAAGAGATTTAGTTATGGAAAGAATAGACAAAGAAGTACAAAAGACATTCCCAGTCTGGAATAGGAATCTTTTGATTGCAGTTGATGGCACGAGACACATTATAATCTTCAACACTAGCAGGTAAATACACTGAACATTCTAAAAATTACACACTATTCACGTAATGACAGTAAGAAATTATTCTTTTCTTAAGTTCTTCTAAGTTCCACCGATTATGGATACCAAAAAGGCAGTCATTTATCCCTTTATAGAAACCAGTGAGTAGTTTAGCTGAAAGACACTCACTGTATTTCCTGAGGCCACACTTGTAGGGTAGACGAAACTTAGAATAATGTTTTGGGCAATCTAGGAAAAAAAAAGTAAATACAGAAAAAAAAAGTTGGGCTTTAGACAATATATTCCTAAAAAAAATGTCCGATACTCGTTGGATGTTCCATACTTGCAACCTGGTCACATCCTATCCATGGTTTTCATCACCATTACTACCAGGTCCACTCTGACCAAGAGTGGTAGTACCATCTTTATGTTAAATAGTAATTTTAAAAAAAATGTGTTAAAAAAAATTATGTTAAAAAAATTCTTGAATACCCAACAAGAATAAAAACAAAAACATCTTTGGCATAAAATAACCCAAGAGTTGATATTCTGTAATTGCATTCTTGCAACCTGGTCACATCCTACCCATGGTTTTCATTGCCATTACTACCAGGTCCACTCTGACCCTCAGTTGTAGTACCTATTAGGGTCCCATCAATGGGTTAGATCAAAAATGAGTTTAAAATTTTTTTTTTTTAAATTTGAATACCCATCAAGAATGAATAAAACTAAATATCTTCGGCATAAAATAACCAAACTAGGGTTGACATGCCGCAAAACCCAACCAACCCTCCAAACCTTCCCATGGTGAATGGGTTAGGTAAATAGCTACAAAAATATCAAAACCAGGGAGTAGGTTTGCTGAATGATACTCATTGGATTACCTAAGGCCACACTGGTTGGGTTACCGAAACTTAAAATATTTTTGGGGACAATCCATAAAAAAAAAAAATAGATAACAAAAAAAGCTTTCCCTTGCTCGTCACTGGAATAATGTCTGCCTCTCAAACATTTTTCCATGGGGCTGAAGAGATAGTCTGAAAGCAAAGATTATTCCAGTGACGAGGAAGCAAAATCTGTAGTGAAGAAGTGGCTCAAAGAACAGTCAACAAAATTTTATGAGGTCAGGGATACATTCTCTCATTCGAAGGTGGATCATTGCTATTGAGAGAAACACTATGTGGAGAAGTAGGGATGTGATCTACAGAGGACTGGCTTCATTTTGATGTATGATACATGTTCCTGTGTTGGTAATTATACGTGTCCAAACAAAATGGATTTACTTTTTGACTCACCCTCGTAAATATATATAAGTTAGGGTAGCAAAAAAAAAAGAAGATCTCTGTTGGTAGTCCAACAGTTTAAATATCTATTTGAACTGTTTTGGCCCTCATATGTCACGCCCAGTAAGAGAGTCTATCCATCCATCTATTAGGGTGTTCAGAAAGTAATTATATATTTCCCCGTTAAGAATTATGAGTCAAACCTACCAAGACAGGATCAAATATACTATAGTACGAAACTGACTTTTGAATGAATCTCTTAGAATCTCTTAGATCTGACAGTTTGTCATTCATAATGCATCTAAGAGTTCAAACCCGGGGAGGATAATATGTTTAAAAAGCAACGTGTTTGCCATTGCTGACTGTATGATTTCCAAAAACTGCAAGTACTGCTACAGAGACATTTAAAAACACTTGTGTTGTGTATATGAACGAATGCAGTGAGGGTTCGTTCATGTCAGCTGTAGTTTACAAGGTTTAAAAATAGTGATTGTGACATATCCGACAAGCCTCACTCTGGAATACGACCCACTTTGAATGAAGAACTTTTGAGAGAGAGAGAGAGGGGAGAGAGAGAGAGAGAGAGAGAGAGAGAGAGAGAGGGGAGAGAGAGAGAGACTATTGAATTGGATCCGTGTCAAAATCACCCAAGATTTGATGCAACAAAAACTTAATGTGTCATGTGTCAAGTGTACAAGAACATTACAAGAGAATTGGTAAGATGTGCAAAGAAGGCATTTGGATTCCTCGTGAGATTTTACTTGAGAACTCAAAGATTTCTACTCTTCATTACAAAATGGATACGCTGGCTGCACCTTTGCAGAGGGGTAAAACCTTATCAAAGGGATTACCTGTTGGCCATTGGTGGCAACCCATGATAATCAAGGATCTCTGTGGGGATTAAAATAAAATTAGAATAAAAATTAAAAAAAACCAAAAAACTCCTGTGAGCCTTTACCAGAAGAACTCTTCGATCATGTGTGAAAAAAAGCACCCACTACCGACTCCCAAGAGAATCTCCCGGGCATTCAGACTTAGGCCTTAACTGTGTCTGGAAGCTACTACTGGCCAGGGAGATATTTCCTTGCCACATGGTGGCTATGACCGGTGAATAAAGCCTAAATCAAAGAACCCCCTTTTGTCTTTGTTTCTTCCTTTTCCTTTCGATCAATCGGCTGGTCATGTCAAGACCTAGCACCTATATGATTGCCCCAACTCTATTGCCCTTATGGAAAGCCCCAACCCTTTTTATCATATGTGTGCTAGAAGGTGGTGGCTGAGGGTCTTCATGTCCTGGGAATGATGTTAAACTATCTGATGGTTAGGTTCCAGTTTTGGAGGTTTATGGAATGTGGAGCACCCCTTCATCACCATTGCTCCCTGGTCCACTGACCTGGAGTAGTAGTACCTGTTAGGATCCCATGTATGGGTTTAATAGAAAAACATGAGTTTATAAAAATTGAGTGTTCATTAAGAATTAATTTATTTCAAAACTTTGTCGGCATTAAATGACCCACCGAGGTTGATATGCCATAAAACAAACCAAACCAAACCCATAGCAACAATTTTGGGGGTCATGAGGTACATATATCCATTTAAGAAGATAATTTTTAGAACCACAGACAACAATGCTGAATTCTTTGTATTAATCAATTTTGTACCAAAATTGTAAAGAATTATTGTATTGTATTGTTTTGTTCGAGACGTTTCTGACGCCACCCCACTTGGATAGGCGAGCAGTCTTTTGTTACCCTACACCCTCAAGTTTCATCATCAAGGTGTGCTGGTAGCACACATCCCTGTGACTTTTTCCCGCCATCCGTCCCTATCAGCAATCTTTTATTATTATCATCATTATCAACTTCATCAAGTCATGCTGAGAGAGAGAGAGAGAGAGAGAGAGAGAGAGAGAGCTTAGATGATTTAGGATCTTCCACTGGCAAAGCAGAATATAAAGAAAGCGGTAAGAGAGAGAAGGGAAAAGAAGAGGAAGATAGATAGATAGATAGATAGATAGAGAGAGTGTGTGTATGGGAAAAGAAAGAGAGTGTGTGTGTGAAAGAAAGAGTAAGAGAGAGAAGGCAAAAGAAGAGGGAAAAGGAGAGATGGAGGTATGGGGAGAGAGAGGAGAGAGAGAGATAGATACAGAGTGTATATATGAGATTTAGGATCTTTGACTGCCAAAGCAGAATTGAAAGGAAGAAGAAGAAAGAGAGAGAGAGGGGGAGGGAGAGTGTACATGTGTGTGTGTGAGAGAAAGCAAGAGAGATACAGTCAACAGTTGAGATTTAGGATCTTCTACTGGCAAAGTTAAATTGAAAGAGTAAAAAAAAAGGAGAGAGAGAGAGAGAGAGGGAAGGGAGTGATTGTGTGCGTGTGTGTGAGAGAAAGCAAGATACCATTAACAGATGAGATTTAGGATCTTCCACTGCCAAAGTAGAATTGAAAGAGAGAGAGAGAGAGAGAGAGAGAGAGAGAGAGAGAGAGAGAGAAAGGGTGAGAGAAATAGAGAGAAAGAGTGAGAGAGAGAGAGAGAGTATGTGTATGTGAGAGAAATTAAGAGAGATAAAGTCAACAGTTCAGATTTAGGATCTTCTACTGGCAAATCATTATTAAATGAACATATTTTTTATATAAAATATTCATTAAGCACGAAATATGAATTTGGCAAGAGATTATCATGAATTGTAGAAAGAAAAGAAAAGTTGTATAACTCCAGATTTATCTATTGGCATCCACCCAACTATTTACTATCTTGTTATACTTCATCAAATGTTGTTTTGTCCGTCTGTCTCTTATCGAATAACTCAAGCATGGATAGAGCAATACCCACCAAATATTCGGTGATTTGGATGAGACTGTGAAATATATTTTTCGTATATAATTTTAAAAAAAATCTTAAAACTGTTTGTGTGGCCATTTTAATTAGAATTATTTTATTAGTGAAATAGATCACTAATTAGGACTGAGTCTATTCTAATAGTGACCACCCCACTTAGACCCTAACAAAACACCTCAAGAATAAACTAGATGGGCATTGCATTAGAATGCTACATGCAGTCTTAAACAAATCATAGAAACAACACCCCACAAAAAAGCAGCTGCATGGCCACCTGCCTCCTATCACAATGAAGACAAACAAGACATGATACTGTTGAAGAAGCAATAATATTTAAAATTTATGATCTCTTATTGGTCTTATGCAGGTGGGGTGAGTTTTCAGCTAGTATGTAGTAGTAAACTAAAGTCAGCAAGAGAGTCTTTCCCCTTTTCCTCAAGACCAGAGAGATTTTTCTTTTACACTCAGTTGGGAGAGCATTTGCCTGGGAACCACAAGGTTCTGGGTTTAATAACAGGCCTCACCGAGTAGCACAGGTAAAAATATTCCTCTTAAATAAATCTGGTATATACAAGGCAGGGGTCACCAAACTACAGCCTGCAGGCTGGATCCAGCCCGTGAAGGCATTTTATCAGGCCTGCCAATGGTACTTGAATTTGTAATATTTTTAACAATATTTTGAAAATAAATATGTTGGTTAAATTTGTTTTTTGTACATCTTACACCACTCATCCATGTATATAACATGGAAATATAAATTTTGTTTAACATCTTTTTCTCAGAGCTTTCATTCTGGCTAGCAAGTATTGAACACAATAATAATGTGGCCCATGCTCATTATTTTTTCAATTATCCGGCCCACCGTGAAAAATGTTTGGTGATCCCTGGTATAAGGTATAAAAAGATAAAAACATGTTTAGTGATCCCTGGTATAAGGTATAAAAAGATAAAAACATGTTTAGTTATCCCTGGTATAAGGTATAAAAAGATAAAAACATATTTAGTGATCCCTGGTATAAGGTATAAAAAGATAAAAAAAAATGTTTAGTGATCCCTGGTATAAGGTATAAAAAGATAAAAACATGTTTAGTGATCCTTGGTATAAGGTATAAAAAGATAAGAAAACAGGATTTTTTGAAGAATTCTGTTGAGCAACTGTGTTTCTAGGTCAACAAGGAAATTTCAAATCTAAAATACTTTAAACAAATAAAAGCCGAGAAAGACAGAGTGTTTAGATTGAATTAGACAATCTTTTCCTTTTAAAAGTGAACCTTATTATTTGTAAAAAAAAAAACAAACAAAAAACAAACAAAAAAACAGAGAGAAACTTGGGGGGAAAAAACAATGTTTATTGGATTGAGTACAAAGATCCAGCATTCTGGATCAGACATTTGAAACTGATCTAATATCAGAGATCAAATTTTGGGGGATTAGATATTTAACCTGGAAGGATCAGTATCTCAAAAACAATTAAAATTAAAAGGGAAAAGAGGTTGAAATCTGTGTTGTGATCCAAACATGGAAACATAAAAAAAAAAATATCAATGGTAATGAGGTTTATGGATTCACATCAAGGATCAAGTATAAATGTTACATTACGGGTCGTTTGTCTTATTAAGTGCGGGCTTGCTTCCTTTTTGTGAAACGTCCCTCCTTCTGTGTTAACCCCCTGCACTTTCTTTCAACAAATGTTTATTCTTTTGGGCTGTGATAATTTCTAGGAATCGGTGATGCAGAGAGAGATAGAATGAAGGTCCCAATCAAATTTTGGAGGATTAGATATCTAACCTGGAAGGATCAGTATCTCAAAGAAAAAATTTAAAATATACAAGGAAAAAAAAAGGGAGAAGGGATGGAAATCTGTGTTGTGATCCAAGCATGGAAACATACAAAAAAAAATCAATTGTGACGAGGTTTATGGATTCACATCAAGGATCAAGTAACCATTCTTCCAAGCTGTAGGTGTATCACTGCAACTGTACGGCTGCACCACTTGGACCCTAACAAAATGCCTAGAGAATAAACTAGATGGGCATTGCACAATTGTCATATGAGCAATTCTCCTATCCCAGGGGGGCTATAAATATTTATATTCCATCCATCAAATAAAAAAAAACAATAAGGATCCAGCATACTGGATCACATATTTGAAACTGATCTAATATCAGAGATCAAATTTTGGGGATCAGATAGTTAACATAGAAGGATCAGTACCTGAAAAATTTTAAAAAATAAATATATATATATATATATAGGAATATACATACTTATATATATATGTGTGTGTGTGTGTGTGTGTGTGTGCACAATCAGTAGATAGATTCACATCAAGCATCAAACATAAAGGGGAGCTATATATATATATATATATATATATATATAACCTATATATACTATATATATATACTGTTTTTTTTAATAGATTGACCTGATAAAGATATTTGTTGGTAGATATATATCTTTGGTTATTTTTAAAGATTATTTTTCTAATTAGGAATTTTTGAATATTTGCACCTTCTAAAAAGTTTAAAAGAAGCAACCAATGTTGGAAAAGGAAAACTCTAAATTCAAACCTGTTAAACTCTGCTTAAGAAATTTATCCTGTATCACATCCTACTTGTGCAATAAATTGACCTGGTAAAGATATTTATTGGTGGTTATATGTCTTTAGTTATTTTTAAAGAATCTTTTTTTTCTCTGAATTTTTAAGATGAGGCTTGATGATTAGTATTATTTGTATTATCTGGACTATTGTCCTCATCTTCATTGTTATCCATACAACATTTCATCTGATGTGCCCTTCAACCTTTTTCAGGTATTTCTTGTTGGACTCGGAAATCTTCTTGTCATAATTGGGAGCCATCACAGAACTTTGAACCTAACCCTTTATTCAGTCCACGGGGGTATCCTGTTCTCATTCTGTTAACCATAGCTGGGGTAGAGGCGTTAAGCTGTGTTAATTATTATTCTGCTGCCCCTGACCAGGAATGAACCTGCAGTCTAGAGATAACTGTCACTTAGAACTGTCTTAACCTAACTTTATCCACTACGCCATGTGTCCAATTGGATAGGTCCCGATTATGGCAAGAAGGTTCCCGAGTTCGAAAAGAAGGTTCCCGAGTCCGACAAGAAATATCTGAAGAAGGTCTGAGGGCACATCGGCCAAAATGTTGTACAGATAAAAATGAAGATGAGGACAATATTCTGGATAATACAAATAATACTAATCTTTCTTTGCTTTTGTTTTTGGTTTGTGATTAGCAATTTTTGATTATTTGTTTCTTTTAAAAAGTAAAAAAACAAACAGATAAAATGAATAAATAAATATCTTGTCACTCCAAAAAGTGAAAGGATTACTTTTATAAAAGCTTCATTCAACATGCGACTCTCCACCTGTCCCACATTAGATTCTTATGAGGCTGTGCTATAAATAGAATCCGTTCTACAATGTGTATGTTTCTAATGAGAAAGCTACCTTCTTTTTCTTCTTTTCTTTTTTTTCTTTTCTTTTTTTTTCTTTTCTTTTGTGCATCGCATAGAAATAACAGGGGAGAATAGGAGATGCTTAGAAAAATCACAAAAGCAAAAATAAATAAATAAATAAATTTTAAAAAATCCAAAAAACCAAAAAAAAAAAGAGTACCTGTAAATTTCTGTACAAACAAATAATATTCATGCATGAAGGTAGATGTAATTTAAGAGGGTTTTGTCAGGTAAATAATTTGGTGCATCCGTACACTTTCTACGGTGCAATTACTTACTCACACACACACATATATATATGTGTGTATGTGTGCACAATCAGTTGCACATATGCAGACGCTCTTGTGTGCATTTGAAAAGCTTTGCTTGGCAAAGTGCTTGATTTTGATTACAATGTAAATAGCAGTTGTATTTACACGTACATGTTCTAGTAAAGCAAGAGTTTTGAATCTTTCTTATTTCTCTGATAAGATAAAGCAAGACCTAGCTGTATCAGTGCTACTGTATGGCTGCACGACTTGAACTCAAATGTATCTATGTATATATCTATGTACATATTCTGGGGTACATTTATTCATATATACACACACACACATATATATATATATATATATATTATTATTATTATTATTTATATTTTTTGCTTGAGGGCAATTACAATGCGTATATCACATAAAATTCGATAATTATAGAAGATAATAATGACAAGTGAATTTCTGTAAAGAATTATTCGGTGTGTAGAACATCATACAAAATTCTTTACCGAAATTCACTTGTCATTATTATCTTCTATAATTATCGAATTTTATGCAATATACGCATTGTAATTGCCTTCAAGCAAAAAATATAAATAATAATATATACTTTATTCAACAATGCTTCTAAAAACAAACATCCAAAAATCTTATATATATATATAAAAATCATTTTCAGAGCTTGTTTATACTCCGTACTATCAAGAGCGGAGACGAAAGTCATATGAATAGTTCTATGTATGTTCAAGTCATATCAAATATTGTTCAATATATATATATATATATATATATATATAGGGTGATAAAAAAAAAGAGACTTTTTAAAAAAGTCAGGCCTGTTTTTTTTGGTCACCCTGCATATATATATATATATATATATATACACACACACACAGACACACATACACAGACACATACACACAGACACACACACACACAGAGTGGCCCCCGCAAAAAAAAAAAAAAATAAACAGGCCTGACTTTTAAAAAAAAAGTCTGTTTTTTGGATCACCCTATATATATATATTTAAGTCAGTTGGTGGGGCGGCCTAATGTCGGTATCAGCCAGACAGCGAGGGAGTCTATCCCCTTTTCACTAGCACTAGACCAAGGAGTTTATTTTAGCATCTGAGGTGGAGCGCCACACCTACACATATGCAGATGCTCTTTTTTGCATTTGAAAAGCTTTCCCTGGCAAAATGCTTGATTTTGATAACAATGAAAATAGCAGTTGCATCTACACATACATGTTCTAGCAAAGCAAGATACCTGAATCTTTTTGATCTATCTGATAAGATAAAGTAAGAATTCATCCAAGCTCTAGCCATGTCAGAACTACTGTATGTCTGCACTACTTGAACTCTAATATATGTATGCATGTATATATATATGTACACTTTCTGTTCAATTCTTGTTAAGGCTCTCAATAGGATCCCTTTCCAAATGCACAATGACATTATAGCAAGCAGATCTCCATTGTTTGTGCTCAGGTGCAGCAAATTCAGAGAGAGACTGGAGAGCATGAGGAGGAAATTGAACTTCCCTCTTTATTTATATGTTATATATAAACCAGCCCTGGCTGCCAATGAAAATTTAACATACGAATGGAGTAGCAAGTTCAATCTCTCTCTCACACTCTCCAATCTCTCTCTTTACAGTCACATAGAAACTAATATACATAAGGAGTAGTTAATCAAGATATATAGAGAGAGGGTAACATGTGAAGTGAGAGATGGGTCAGTTTTTGACTTCATTGCAAATTATGACAAGTTAGAACCAATTAAAATGTTTTTATTTTTTTTAAACATAGCTGAATCTCAGAACTAAGAAATATTTTGGTATGTGTTTTGTGTCATTAAACTAATTAGGAAAAAAGCCTTGAGGAAACAATAATTGATTCATTCAGATTTAGAATAATAATAGATATGGAAAATGGAAATAAATCAACGGAATATAATAATAAAATAATATATATATAATAAAACCCCTCAAATATTCAGATGTTTTTATTCATGAATGAATGAATGAATAGTTCTATGTATGTTCAATTCATCTTACTGGAAAATAACAATGTTATGAAGGATGGTTAATATATCCAATATTTATAAAAACCGACACACTCAAACAGAGGTAGAACTATTTATTCATTCATAAATAAACTCATCCTCTGAATGGCAAGCCCCAATCCTTCTTATCATATGGGTGCTAGAAGGCGGTGACTGAGGGTCTACATGTCCTGGAAATGACTTTAAACTCTATCTGATGGTAAGTTTTCAATTCTGGAAGTTTGGGGAATGTGGAGCACCCCTTCATCACCATTGCTCCCTGGTCTACTCTGACCCAGAGTGGTAGTACCTGTTAGGGTCCCATCTATGGGTTGAATAGAAAAACATGAGTTTATAAACAAAATTGTATTATGCATTAAGAATGAATTTATTTCACAACTTTGGCGGCATTAAATGACCCACCGAGGTTGATATGCCGTAAAACAAAACAAACCAAATCATCCTCTGAATATTTGTTTTTCTCATATTTCTATACCTACACACACACACACACACACAAACACACACACACACACATATATATATATATATATATATATATATATATATATATATATCATCTGTAGTAACCTGAAAGGGTTCCTTGTACATATTTGTCTACATAAGATTTCCATATTGTCTTTTGTCTATTGCCAGCCTTTTCACTTGTATTATTGTGTCGTCTTATTAAGTCACTTCATCGCTTTGATGGTCGTCTTCCGGGCTTTTTGTCCGCAAAATCATTAAATACAAATATCTTCAGGCAAATTACTCAAGCACCTCTTTTTGCAACAGAATAACTGATATGGTTGATTGCAATCTAATACAGATCTTGAGTCGGTAGACCATCCGACTAGGGACCACAATGTTCCTAGTTCGATACTGGCCCTCGCCAACTATAAGTAGCACTACTGCAACTTCAAGTGTGATAGTGCCAATCATCCACATTGATATATATATATATTTATTTATTTATTTATATTTGAAAGCACTTGAATATATGCATTTATAGGCATTAAATAATATATACTTGCATATATTTGAATATAAATATCTTTTAAGCATTTACATATAGATATGCATACACATGTACACAGCAACACACACATACATAAATCTACACACACATATATAATTATGTAATATCATATACATACATATACAAATATACAGATAGATAGATAGATATATCATAATATAAATAATAATAATAATAATGTTAATAGACAAAATCTTTATATCATTTATAGCCTGAAGTTTTATATAATTATAAAGATTTGAAATAAGTTTCCATTTTAATGCATATACATTCATATACATATGTTTAAAAAGCATGAGTAGGATGTGACACAAGGTCAATTTCTGAAGCAGAGTTTAACAGCTGGTTTAAATACAGAGTTTTCCTTCTCCTAAACTGGTTGCCTAACCAAGTTTAAAGAGCCTAGTCTGCCTTACTATTTACCCATAACTGAAAGGAGAATGCATACATTTCCCAATGGTATTAGTGCAATGGGAAATGCAAACAGCATCATCCAGGATTTGAATTCAGGTCATTAATTTCCTATGACAATAACCATTACACATTGAACACCTCCTTCATTAAATATTAAATGTACTAGCAAATATATGCCCCCTCCTTTAAGTGTTAATGTAATAAAATATATTAAATTAAAAAGGCTAATGAAACTAAATAAGAATGCAGATAAAATAGAACAACTGAAACTTACTTTTCCATCACTCTTTCATTGCTAAATTTTCCTAATTTAACTATTTAATTAAAATAGGAAGTAAAGAATAAAATTACAGTTATTTCTTCTTGTTAATGGATTTCTTTTAAGATTTATCCCTGAGATTTTTGCTTATATTCATTAAGATAAAATCAAACAATTAGAAATCAATAATACCAAGCACATATTTATTAAAATCAAATTTTTAATATTAATATGCAAATTAGTCTTCCCATTCACACTGTAAATGCTATTTTGTTGTATATACAAATACAATTGCATATTATTAGTATGTAACTTCGGTTTCGACTGGGGGGGGTCCGGTGGCTTCAGCCCTGGACCATACACGCTAACATTGTTGATCCCAGAGGGCCATCCCCCCAGGCAACACCTGCCCCCTTGATTTAAATGGGCAGGGCTGGGTTTGTTCCCTGGTGCCTGAGGCGCATCCCTTGAGAAGGAGGAATGCTGATGGGATCAATGCATTTTTTGCACCCACCACCCATGAGCTTCAGTGGTTAGGGAATTGCATTCATTATAGATTCATATTTACATTTTTTGTGTAATAGTTTTTCTTTTAGCAAAGTATGAATAACATTTTTAACAGATCAATATGATCCATACTCTAACATGTACTACCCCTTTTGGTCAGTGTGGACCTGAAAGTAATAGCAATGAAAGGGTACTTCACACTTTTTAGATCTCCAGAACATTAGCCTCACTATCAGATGTAATCTGAAATTCACTCTAAAAGGGTTGATATGCCATAAAACAAAACAACCAGACAATCAACCATCAAATGCAGTTTAGTGTCATGCTCAGGACACCCCCTTTTTTTGCAGTAGGGGGGGGGAGTCTGATTCCTCTGCTGGATATACAGTTAGCACATTGCCAGGGTGATGTGTGCGTGTGTAGGATGCGACACAAGGTCAATTTATTAAGCAGAGTTTAACGGGTTTGAATTCAGAGTTTTCCTTCACCTAGACCGATTACCTAGCCATGTTTAAAGAGTCCAGTCTGCCTTGCTATTTACCCATAGCTGGAGGGAGAATTGGATTCATACCTTTCCCAAGGGTATTAGCACTATGTGAAATTCAAGTAGCTTCATCCAGGAATTGAACTCGGATCAATGAGTCCATTTCCTACGACTCTAACCATTAGACCACATGTGTGTATATATATTTACCAACTCCTCAACATGAGCAGGATGTGACACAAGGTAAATCTATTAAGCGAAGTTCAACAGGTTTGAATTCAGAGTTTTCCTTCCCTAAGGTTAAAGAGTCCAGTCTATATATATATTTACCAACCCCTCCGCACGAGCAGGATGCGACACAAGGTCAATTTCTTAAGCGGAGTTTAACAGGTTTGAATTCAGAGTTTTCCTTCTCCTAGACCGGTTGCCTAACCAAGGTTAAAGAGCCCAGTCTGCACTACTATTTGCCCATAGCTGGAGGGATAGTAGGATTCATACCTTTCCCAAGGGTATTAGTGCTAAGTGAAATGCAATTACCCCATCCAGGATTTGAACTCAGAGCGACAAGTTCATTTCCTATAACTTTAACCATTACACCAAGTGCTTCCATTATGTGTGTGTGTATCTTTGTGTCTGTGTGTGAAAGAGATAAGAAAGAAACAATGGAAAAAATGAAAGTACTTTTCTCAGGCAATATTTTGTCTTCATTGCTGAAATATTACCATAAATACACAGACTGAATATTTTTGTATGCACGTCCATTTGAACAAGGAAACAAAATGAGCCAAACCATAAATATATATTATCATAACATATCAATTACAATTCAATAGTATATCTTTACATTATTCATATATATATATATATATATATTGAGGAAAACTTTTCTGTTATGCAATTCAAATTATTGATGATTATCCATCAGATGAGACTTAAATTGGGGAGCTTTGTTAAATCAACTTAGATTTATAAAGGCCCCAAATTTGGTTGAAATAAATTTATTATGGAATGATGGTGTTGAGTTTTTCCTTCCTTTCAAAGATAAATATTGCTCTGTATATAATCTAAAAAGATTATTATCCATTGAGCTCTGTAGTGATTTAAAGATTCACTGTATTTATACATACTGGATCATACAATAATAATACAGTGTGTCTTTGATATCACATATAGAATCATCCCTTACTACCAAGGTTTGTAGGATTGGCGCACATACTATACACACAAAACCCAAATTGGTTAGATACTACTCCCTGGCCCTGGTCGGCAATCCATCTACGACAAGGAAGAGTTGATATATATATATATATATATATATATATAATCCAAATGACTGGTAAATAAGGGTTGATTCTATTTGGGATCATTGAAATCTCACTGTACAACCATACTGTATGCTCTTGTAGGTGCAAACATATATTCATACAAGGATTTGTATAAATCCTAAAGAGAGCTCAATGTATCATAACCAATAAATCAATTATATACAGGATGGTTTGTTAAGTTTTTCTTTCTTTGAAAGTTATATATATATATATATATATATATATATATATATATATATACATACAAAAGCATCCATCACTCTCTCTCTCTCTCTCTCTGTCTCTTTATTATATATATATATATATATATATATATATATATATATATGTGTGTGTGTGTGTGTGTAAGGGAAATGGGTAAGAAAACTGAAGTTGGTGTTAAAATGTTCAGGTTTGCTCAACCATTTTTCATGCCAATTTTGTCAGATATTGCACATACACACACACACACACACACACACACATATATATATATATTAGTTGTCAGGCTGGCCAAAAGTCAGTATCAGCCAGACAACGAGGGAGTCTATCCCCTTTTCACTTGTGCTAGACCAAGGGGATTGTATTTTAGTGTCTGAGGTGGAGCGCCACACCTACCATCAGCTCCCCAATAAGGGCCGGTTTAGCTCAGTCGGTTCAGTACTTGCCTAGGAATCGCAAAGTTCCTGGTTTGATACCAGCCCTCACCAACTCAGCGTATGAGTAGCAGAGAGATCTGTGCGTTAAAGTGAGGAGGAATATATATATATATATATATATATATATATATATATATATATATATATATATGTGTGTGTGTGTGTGTGTTATGCACACACAAATATATGTATGCCTGTGTATCTGTGTGCGAGCACGTGCGTGAGTGTGTAAAGAAAGAGGGTAGATTAAATCTGCATCCTGGTTCGGTTATTAACTGAATTTTAATCCGAATTTTTTTCTTCTTTTTAATTATATGATGAATATCCATCCTCAAATAAAGCACATTGCCAAGGAAAAGAAATTATCCTGAAAATCATTTTTTGCGTTAAGAAAAAAAAAAAAAGAAAAAAGAAAAAGAAAAATGTTTTTGCATTTGATTTTCCTCATTATTCGTCCATTGATTTAAAAATCGTTGTATGGTTTATTATTATACCTTTAAAACCCTGGTGGATGCTAAAATTAAATGACAATGCCCGTGCCTGCATGCAGAGATACAGAAATCTCTAATTGTATCTATGTCTCTCTGTTTCTACCTCGCTTGTGTTACACATGTATCTGTTTTAGATTTGCGTTCTACACTAGAATATTGGTTCTGTATTATTCGTACATTCATAAGGTTTGCAGTTTCCAAATAATAGTCGGTCCCAGAATGACTTAACACTATAGAGATATCGCATGGTGGTATTTTGTGTAGTTTATTGACGTAAAAGATTTTTAGTTAAAAAATAAAAGAAAAGAAAGAAAGAAAGACAGACAGACAGAAAGAAAAAAAGTTAAAACCTAACGTAATCTTGAATGAAGGTTTAAATCAAGATCGTAGTAAGAGAGCTAAAAGAAAGAAAAGGAAATAAAAACTGAAAGAAAGAAAGAAAAAAAGAAAGAAAGAAAGAAAGAAATAAAACGGTCGAGGAGAGAGCAATGAAAGAAAGAGTAAAACGAAACGGGGGGGGTATTAATGAAAGAAAGAAAGAAAGAAAGAAAGAAAAGAAAGAGAAAAAAGAAGAAATAATTAAATTGAAGAATAGTTTGAATGTGAAATAAAGAGAAAGATAAAAAAAAATTGAGGATGCGATAGGATTGGGTGGGGACGAAGATAATGCGTAAGACGACGATTACAGAATGGAAACACGGGTAAGATAAATGGAAGGTCTGGTAGCAAAGAAGACAGGTGGGGAAAGCAATACAGAGGGAAAGAGGGGAGGATTCGGTTTTTTTTTGTTGCTTTTTTTTTTAAATAAAAAAATAAAAAAATTTACGTTAGGGGCAGGAAGCAGGAACGCTGAAGTAGGGAAAAACTAGATGATGGGAGCGGTTGGTAACGCTTGTTGATTCTTCAGGATATGAAATAGAGAAGAGAACAGAGGCAAGAAAACAGTAGTTACTTGCCGAGTGAGTCTTTGCTATATCCAGCGTATCAATAATGAATATAACAGTACAATTAATAAAGTCTATGTTAGGTAAAGTGGGGGAAATTGTACACCACTGACGATTAACCATTTTTCTGTGTATTAGTCGTAGATCAACCGTCTATCATTATAAGATATGTGAGGATATTCTTTTTTTTTTAATGTACATCGGCTTTCTGGATGATCAAAAAAATCTTTCATTCTTTCTGAAGAAATGGATTATTATTTTTTTAAATTTATTTATTGATAAAATCTTTTCAATAATTTTTTATTTTTAGATTGGTTTGCGACGTTGTTTAAAAAAGTTGGAACCAACGCAGAATAGCGCGCAAGAGATAAAATCTCTTAATTACATATAAAAAGCATTACATTTCAGGGAAAAACTCGAAACCTTTGAGACACTAGGATTAGGGTAAGGGTTAGTGTTAGAGTCAGTATTAGGTTTAGGGTTTGACTACGAGAGTTTCCGTAATTTAAACCTATTTAAAATGCGATTCTAATGATATTATCTCTTGCGCGCTATTCTACATTTGTACCGATAAGTTAATTGAGATTATTCACACTATCGACATGTGTAAGTAAACTCAATATACTTCTATTTTCGGACACTTGTTATTCATACATCTGCGCGTCTGCAGAGATTAGTATTGTCTCATTGTTTAACTGCCTGACATAAAACCTAAACCAGTGGTTCTCAACCTTTTTAACCCATGGCCCCCTTTTCCACTTTTTTTTGTGGACCATTTGGGCCGTTCAACAGAAAAAAGCTTCTTATATTTTTTACTAATAAAATAGTAAATGGTTGGTTGATGGATTTTAACGGCGTATCAATCTGTCTGGGGTTATCTCAAGACAAGAGGTTAGGAAATAATATGTTGTATATCTATATTTACACTTTTGGTGTTAACGGTTTGTTAGCATCATTGGGGATCATGTTGAGGGATTAGTTTTGTATGGTATTGATCAGGTTTATGTTAATAATTTTTGGTATAATTTTATTTCCCTAAAAATGCACAGAATGTCATTTATGACTTTTTCAAATAGATCTTTGAAATTATTTGCATAAAAAAAAACCCTGTAAAAAGTAAAGGAATTGTATCAAGAATTAAAGAAATAGTAAATGATTATGATTTATTTTAAACTAGAAGAGGCTACCCGGCATTGCCAGAGTAGCAGGGTGGGTAAAAAGTTAGCCTTGCAGATCCATTGATTATTTCGCTCTTCCATAATTGATTTGTTTATATTCAATGATTAATTGTGTGTGTGTGTGTGTGTATATATATATATATATATATATATATATATATATATATATATATACTTTGTCGTTAGTTGTTTTATTTTTGTAGTTTCCTCCGGACATACATACATACACAGAACTACCCTTTATATATGTATAGATAAACACTAATATATAAGAAATAGACATATTTATCAATGAAATTCTATAGAGTATTTATGTACACTAAAGTAATTCACAGTTTCTAGTGATCACAGTGTTAAATCATTCATTAAACTTGTCTAGAAGAGACGTTACATAAGTGTTGCCACATTTCAGATCACTCTCGTCAGGTATACAAGGTGTATAAAAAAAAAGTATCGAGATTTTAAAAAACTTTTTGATACACCTCGTATTCTGAAAAAAATTAACGTTCCATTCATTGTCCATTTCTATCCTGGTAAATACAGCTTCAATCTCGATACTTTTATGACACATCTTGTATAACAATACTACCTGTTGAGTTAGTCATCGAATTAATTTTTTTCCCTCTATTTGATGACCATTAAAAAAATCATAGCTACTTAAATATTTGCACTTTTTGTATTTTAATACGACGTAGATTACTGTAGAAATTTAATTCAGTAATAACATTTGTTCTGTAGTAGAATTGCTATGTGGACCACTGAAATATCACTGTGGGTCCCTAATTTGGATTTTTTTGTGCGTGGACCCCCAATAATGTCACATGGACCCTGTGAGTCAATGTGGACCCAGACCAAGACATTCGCGGGACCCCCCCCCTGCAAAAAAAAAAAAAAACGAAAACAAAAATGTTGAGAGTGTATAGAATAGTATACAGAAAAAAAAAATACATGGACTTTGCTAAGTAAAAAAAAAAATCTATATTTGCCCCCCCTCTCTCTTTTTCTCTACACACACATATATGTAGCGTAGACATAGCGTCAACAGTACTTGGTAACTATCAATTTCTCGTCTATATGATGGGTCAGTAACCACCTTTAACTATATCTACACAATCAGAACAATTGTATCTTTGATGCGTAACACAGATTCTCAAAGATACGTGGTTCAAAGGTAACTGACCTGAAAAAATGTAAAAGTATTTTTGAATAAAATAACTGGTGCATTATATATTTTATTCATTAATGTATCAACACTGAAAATTTCATTGAATTCGGTTAACTCCCTGATCTTTGGTATTTTTTTTCTTTCGGCAGGGTGACATACGATGGTGGAATTGAGGTCCGTCAAGTTCGATGTAACCCCAAGATTAAACATCTGTTTTGATGAGCGACTAAGTAGGAGGTGAAAGGTGAAAATATTTCCAGTGTAGAGCTGTTAAAAACAAGATTTAGAGTATACTGAGTTAGCCTCCGAGCTCTGATTGGGTAGGCGATGTAGGGACCTAGAGCTCTCCTGCGCCCACGGGACAAGAAGCTAGGGATTGACCTCCTTTGGTTTGTCGTGGGAACGGTCTCCTTTCAGACCCTTATCAAGAGACAGCTAACATCGTAGAGCGATGTCACTTTTGACTCAGTCGATAGGAACTGTTTAAAACCCTCCTCAGTGAGGGGGGCATATCCCGTTATACCACCTGAGCACCCCTTAGCGAGGGAGATAATTAAATATAAGTACTGCCCCCGGTACTTGTATTGTTATATTAGTGTTACATGTAATAAACTTGGCTTGAAGTACGTGTTTTTCCACTGGTTATTTTTACTAGTAAAACTAAGTAATATTCTTAATAGTTTGTATTACGATAACAGCTAGTTGTACTATGAATAAGCCAACAGCGGGTTGTCACAGGGTGGTAAAGAAAGTGTCTGAATCTTTTAGTTATGTGGGGAGGTGTGGTTGAGCTACAGAAGAGGATATATATATATTTGAGAGGTCTGGGGCTTTAGCCCTTTCTTAGTTTGTTAGGCTACTTACACTAAATATGGCTAGGGAAGTCTTCTTCTCCAGGTCTGTTGGCTGGGGCAGCAGAATACACCGACAGCATCTCTGCAGATGGTTAAGACTTCTCCAATGGAGCCACATTTTGGCCATGGGTGGTGTAATGACAGACGATAACACCGATAGACTTTATAAAGCTTTATTCTACTTTGAATAATTTGTACACTTATTAGGAGTTTATATAGTTAGTATTCCCTAGAGAGTTCTTCTAAGGGGGGTAACTCTCACTTATTACAGGTGGCGACCTGTGATTGTTGAGGATGGAAGCCTGGTGACAACTGTCCAGACCATGTAATATCCCACTTTACCCTTACTTAGGCGAGACGGAGTGTCGGAGAGGCTCCCACTGATAAATCGGCTAGTCACGTCAAGCTCTAGCAACTATATAATTGTACGAAACCTATTGCCCTTATGGTAGGCTCCAACCCTTTTTATAATAAGTGTACTAGGCGATGGCTGAGGGCCGTAGTGTCCTGGGTATGACGTTAAACTATCTGATGGTGAAGTTCCAATTCTGGAGCTCTGGGGAATGTAGAGTATCCCTTCATCACCATTACTATCAGCTCCACTCTGACTCGGAGTGGTAGTACCTGTTAGGGTTCCATCTATTGATTAAATAGAAAAAAATGAGTTTAAAATGTGTTTAAAAAAAATTGAGTATCCACTAAGAATGAATCAAACGAACGTCTTCGTTATATATTAACCCAAGAAGGTTTGACATGTCGTTAAAACCAACCAACCAATTCTTCTTCTCTCCCTGATGATGGTATAAATATAGATAGTTAAATAATAGGCTGGAATTATGGGTGGTCCTGATTGGTTAATATTATTGCATAATAATTAGATAGACAGTTTGAATTGAGACATAGGGGAGAACAGTGTATGTGAACGGTGTAAGGGTTAGAGTTGTTGATCCGAGTTCAAATCCTGGACAAAGCTGTTTGAATCTCACATAGCATTAATACCCTTGGGAATGGTATGCATTCAACTACTCTCCTTCTAGCTATTGGTAAATAGTAGGGCAGATTGTAAAGGTGTAATGGTTTTTGTTGTTTGGAACGGTTCGCATCTATTCTCTCTTCAGGTATGAGTAAATATTAGGGCAGACTGGGCTCTTTAATCATGGCTAGATAACTAATCTAAGAGAAGGAAAATTCGTGGTGAGGGGTTGGTAAATATTAGGGCAGAGTGGGCTCTTTAATCATGGCTAGATAACTAATCTAAGAGAAGGAAAATTCGTGGTGAGGGGTTGGTAAATATATAGGGGAGAACAGTTGTATTTGAGAAGCTTGTGGCATTAGCACTTTCATAACTTATCCTAAAGATACTTAAAATGAACTTTATTTCTCTTCTTAATGATGGTATCAAAACAGAACGTTCCCACTAATAAAGGCGAGTCTAAATAAATAAATAAACATCTAAAATTAAAGTGGGAAGTTATAAAAATATAAATGAATTTGTCAGCTTTTTTTCACCCTTCTGAGAGAGAGAGAGAGAGAGAGAGAGAGAGAGAGAGAGAGAGAGAGAGAGAGAGAGAGAGAGAGAGAGAGAGAGAGAGAGAGAGAGAGGGAGTGAGAGAAGACAAAAGAAGGAAAAAGAAGAATAATATGGTTGAAGAGAGAGAGAGAGAGAGAGAGAGAGAGAGAGAGAGAGAGAGAGAGAGAGAGAGAGAGTGTCCTGTCATGATCAAATAAAAGCCTTTGTGTTGTACCCGAAAATATTACAGTTCATTATTTATTTCTGTCTTTTGGACACAGCAAATATACATAGAATCATAAATGGATATTATTGGGTATCATTTATGACCAGACCTTACAGCATTGAAAAAAAAAAAATATAAATGAATAAATATTACCAAAATTTCAATATGGCGCTGTCGAAAAATGAGTTCTATACATAAGTCAAGAATTTTTATTATTCTTCAGTACATTTCGGACAATATCTTCTTTCGATTTTTAAATGAGTTCTTTATATTGTCTGATATCCTGAGATATTGCATGTCATGGACTGCTCAGCCATCAAGATTTTTTTCAGATTGTGGAACATATCATGATCACTAATTTCCATCATCATCATCAAGTCATGCCAAAAGCAGAGATTCCTTTGACCTTCTCGCGCTGTCCATTCCTTGGTAAGTCCACTACATGGCTTCCAATGTCTGCACAGAACTGATGAATTTAAGGTTTTGCTGATCACTGGTGTGTCCATGTGTAGGAGTCCATAAGAGAACATCACTTATAAGTGTTACATAATCTATGCATAGATTATTGTCAACCCCCTGTATTTCTGAAGGGATGGCCCCTTTTCATATCACGGGCGGGACTTTCCATGGAATATTACAGAAAGCCCGCGAAATACGTGAAGTCATGTGGGACCGAGTTAACCTCAGTTCCAGCTTGGACGTCAGAGAGAAAGCATGTCTGCCTTAGCTGGGCTCAAATGCACATGCGCGTTTTTAGTTAGAAGAAGTTTAAGCAATAAAAGTTTAAATAAACAATATGTTGTTCTTGCTTGATGAATTTTTTAGCAGAAAGACTGACCAAGAAGAAGGAATGAATCGAAGACGAACAGCCAACAAGAATCTAGAAATAGAATTCAACATGGAGAGAAAGAATAGAAACGACTGGAGATCACCAAATGGCCAAAGAAGTAAGTAATGCAAAATGCATATGCATCTCTCTGTCTACCTTTGTCTATCTCTCCCCAGTAAAAAAACACTTGTGCATATACCCAACATGGGTATATGTGTATGAGTATGTAACATAAGTTCGTCCTTACTTCTCAAGCAGCGCCCAGCATGTTTTGCTCATCTTACTTTGGTGGTTTGTAAAATGGAAGGTAAATGGCTGTAAACTGCTTCCAAGATTTGTTTAAAACAGTATGCATCAAGCTTGTGTAATTTCCATTAGCTTTTGTTCTCCAAGCATTTTGTTATTGTTATTGAATCATGATCACTTAATTTCCATCATCATCATCATCAAAGCATGCCAATTGTACAACTGGACGCTGGTTTGAGACGTCGGCATATCTGTCATCTTCGTGAATACTTCCCAATCAATTCGGAATTTCCTGAATTGTTGGGGGGGGGTCATCTCAAAGTGAAGTTGGGGGAGCTTGGCTGGCGGTGCCTTAGCATAAGCCGTCTGGGTAGAGGTCTCCTTAGCTTGCTTAAGGATAGACAGGGCTTCTCCCATTACCGTGATTCTCAACTCTTTAAGCATGGCCCGATCCATCATTTTGAGGTTCTCTTTTGTCAGCTTCTCGCTTGTGAATGTTGTAGCATATCTCCTGGCTGAGTCGGGAGAGATCCCTGCTTGGACAAAATATTCTTCCCAATCTTCAGTTTTAGATCCTGTCTGCAGCGCCATGTTAGATTTGTCAAGTAGTCAGCTTGTAACAGAGCTGAATATTTGATAAATCCAACAGTGTATATATATTTACTATGTTGTTAATTGTTATATTTTCGTAGTTTCTTCCGGTTATTCATACATACATACACACACACCAACTGTCCTTTATATATGTATAGACGGAAAAAATATTTAAAATGGACATCAATTGAAAAAAAAAGTGTTCTTTGAAAAATTGGGCACACAAGTCATTAGAGAATTTTAAAAGATTATCTATAAAATCAAAGCAACAAATACATTAGTGCCTAAGTATGTCTTGGTAGGGCTCCGACTCCCGAGCCTAACTAGTCGCGTTAATTTACTTTCATTCTTTTCTTTACTTTTTTTTCTTTCTTAAATCTTCCTTCTTTCTTTCTTTTTTATTACAAATTTAACGAAATGTAACGGTCAATGTTTTGAGGTGCGAAGTTACAATAATTAAGTTTGAAATCATCTGAAGTTAAGAATGAAAATATTTAAAATACATTTAAGTGGTGCAGTAAAATGGACTCTGTCGTCAATGGATTGTTCATTGGATGAACCCTCATGCGTCGAAATCGACGAGAGAGAGTCCATTTCAACACGAGTATTCATCCAATGAACAACCCACACAGTGTTTTGTTTATAGTGGTGAAGGTTTGTGTTGGACCATCCACACTTTTTAGCACAGTCAATAGGAAAGAATTGGGTGTTCAAGGAATGCCACAAACCCAATCACTGACTGACCTCAGGTTTTTCAAATTAAGAGTTTTTCCTTCTCCTAGACTGGTTACCTATCCAAGGTTAAAGAGCCCAGTGTGCCCAACTATTTTACCCATAGCTGGAGGGAGAATATATGGATTCATACTTCTCCCAAGGGTATTACCGCTATGTGAAATGCAAACAGCGTTGTCTTGGATTTGAACTCGGGTCGACAAATTCATTCCCTACGACTCTAACGATTATGTCATGCGCCTCCATGGAAAAATTACCATTTTATTTTATCAGATTTCCATATAATCGTTAACCTGTCAATGAGATTGGGTTCCATCCTTAAGCATCACAGGTTGTTAACGTGTCAATAGCAATCCATGCTTTACCAATGTATATGTTGACATCACTTACAGTTGATGAGATAATGCTACCAAGGTATATGAGATTTAAAGACTTATCCTATAACATGTTATGGTTGTAGGGGCAGTACTCCTGCAACACATCTTGGGCAGGAATAGCTTGGTGGTGCATATCTGCCTCCAAGTCTGGTTTGAATTCAGAATTTTCCTTCTCCTAGACTGGTTGCCATACTGTCATATAGTACCAAAATAATGAGAATGGAATCGTTTGTTTATCCCACAAAGAAGAGAGAAACAACGAAATTTCACAGAACTTGTTACTTCAACCTAGCAATTGCTAATTACTCTGTTCACCTTGTATCTTTGCTTAATAAACCTTTTTCCCCATCCTTAATACTAATACCTATAGTGTTTCTTCCTATTATTTTTCTGTTAATTCTGATACTCAAATATAACACATACCAAGGTTAAAGAGCCCAGTCTGCTTTACTGTTTACCTGAAGGGAAAAATAGTTGGTTTGGTTTGGTTTGTTTTATGGCATATTAACCCGGTGGGTCATTTAATGCCGACAAAGTTGTGAAATAAATTAATTCTTAATGCATAATACAATTTTGTTTATAAACTCATGTTTTTCTATTCAACCCATAGATGGAACCCTAACAGGTACTACCATTCCGGGTCAGAGTGGACCAGGGAGCAATGGTGATGAAGGGGTGCTCCACATTCCCAAAATCTCCAGAACTGGAACCTCACCATCAGATAGAGTTTAACGTCATTCCCAGGACATGTAGACCCTCAGCCACCACCTTCTAGCACCCATATGATAAAAAGGATTGGGGCTTGCCATAAGGGCAATAGGGTTGGGTCAATCAAATAGGTGCTAGGGCTTGATGTGGCCAGCCAATTGATTGGAGGGGGCCTCTCTGACCACCCGTCTAGCCCAAGAAAAGTGGAATATTGCAAGTCATGGACTGCTCAGCCACCTGGGTTCTATTCTTAAGCATCACGGGTCGCCACCCATGGCCAACAGGTGGCCCCATTGGGTGAATCTTACCCCTCTGCAGAGGTACAGTCGGGGCATTCTAACGTCCCAACCGACAGTTGGATTTATACTTTTTCCAGGTATGTTAAATTCCATTAAGACCATTGGTTCCCACCAGATCACTGAAGATTAGCAGCGAAGAGCCTTTTCTTATACTTTGATGGTGACCATTTAAATAATGGAGTCTTCTTGGTCTGATGATTGCATAGGCAAGAAACTGAAAAATTCCAAGAACCATTAACTCTGAGTAAAACACTGTTCTTTATATATACTAGCAAATATATGCACCCTACGGGTGCAAGTATTTAAGTTTAATGTAATAAAATATTATATTAAATTAGAAAGGCTAATGAAACTAAATGGGAAATGCAGATAAAAAGATTTGAAACAGAGGGAGTATAATAAAAAATAGAACAACTGAAACTTACTCTTCCATCACTCTCGTCTTTCATTGTTATTTTTTCTAATTTAAGTATTTAGTTAAAAGAGGAAGTAAGTAATAAAATGACAGTTCTTGTTTCTTGTTAATTTAAGATTCATTGAAGAGATTTTTTATTATATCCATTAAAATAAAATCAAACAGTTAGAAATCAATAATACTAAGCACATATTTAATAAAATCACATTTTTAATATCAATATGCAAATTAACCTTCCCGTTCCCACAGTAAACCGCTATTTTGTTGTATATATAAATATAATTGCATGTTGTTAGAATGTAGATACGATTAACAGTATTAATAATGTAAAACAATTTTATTAATAATTGAGGTTTAAATAAAAATAAAATCATTGGGAATGTGATGTCAATAATTAAGGGAATAGTGATATGAGTAGTAATATAGTTTCGGTTACAGACAGAAAAGCACACAATCTCCATTATAATAAGATATATATATATATATGGAAATAGCAGATTAGGTAAAATCCAACAAAATATGATTAAAAGTGGATAAAATACAAACAATTTCAATCAATTAATATTTTGCCTGGTGTCGGTGTATTAACAAAATTTCATCAAAATTTTTAATTTTTAAACACGGTTTCAAA
>CM042147.1:28076711-28079211 GCA_023376005.1 Doryteuthis pealeii | reverse complement strand
TTTCTATGTATTTTAATATGTGTTTAAAGCCCTCTCCCTGATTTGCATTCTTTTCTGCAACTATGACAGGTGTTGTTGTAATTGGAAGCTATTTGATAATCCACCTGTGTTCTCCTTTCATGGAAGGTTTTCCTTTCCAGCTCAACTTAGGAGGCAGATATTTCAATAGACATTGTTAATTAATTCTTAGCGGTCATCTTTAAGAGGATAAAGCTCTAATTCAAGGTCTTTCAGAGCATTTCTTTTAAGTTTTTCAGTTCCAATCTGTAATTGTTCAAAAGCAGTTGTTTATATATTTATATTTATATATAGATTTAAAAAGAAATCAAAATATACTGTCCCGAAGAAGATCACTTTTTGTATACTCAAATTTTATGTTTCTCTATTATTATTATTTTATTTTATTTTATATTTAAAATAATACTAAATAGGATACTACGTATACAAGGAAAAATTCTTGGTTGAAACACTTGTCAGCATTTCAATAAATAAATCTTTATCCATACAACATTTTATTTCCATTTATCTTTCAACACACACATATATATATATATATATATATACACACATAAGTAAAGTTGGCAAAGTGGCCAATTGCTGGTATCAGCTGGACTGCGATGTAATCTATCCCCTTTTTGCTAGTGCTAGACCAGAGTGATTGTTTTTGCTAAGGAGAAGCCTCACATCTACTGTCAGCTCCCTACTTTACAGCACAGATCAGAATACCCAATCTCTCTCTCTCTCTCTCTCTCTCTCTCTATATATATATATATATATATATATATATATATATATATACATATTGATAATATAGTTTGCTATATTTATGGGTAAAGTGTGCTTCATATCATTGATAGACATAAATATTAAGGGTTGTGAAGACATAAAGTCAATGGCACTTGGTAACTGTCAGTTGGTTTGAAAATTACATAGGTGAGAAATTGACAGTTACCAGGCACCATTGACTTAATATCTTTGCTACATATATATATACCTGTGGGTAGAAATAGATCTATAACCACAAAATGACCGATTTTTAACACTTTTTTAAATTACTACTTATATTGCTCTATTCAATAATATTGAACATTAAGCTCTTAATTTGGACCAGGACAACTCTAACTTTCTGCTGTTGGAAGAAAGATCCAACTTAGAATCAACCTAATGCCAACTTGCCTGGTAACCCATCTGTGGATATATATATATATATATGTTCCATAAAAGAATTTTTGGTTTAAGAATTTTAAGATCTTAAAATCTAAATGAACTTTTTCCTTATTGAAGTGAAATAAAAGATATTGTGTACTTTAACCCTTTGTGTTTGTGGTTTTTCAAATGCACATCAACAACTAAATGTGGAGGCTGAAAATAATACTCTGCATCCATTGTGTGACAGAAGCATTTGAAAGAACACACTACTACAAATTATGAATAATACAATGATAGTTTTCATTGAAGGTAATTACTATAGACCTCTTTCCCAATTGTTCCCCAATGAATAAAAGAAAGGCATACTCAGGATTGGGTTGGTAAGAGGTTAGTTAGAGAGAAAAGAAAGTAAACATGTCTTTCTACTTATTTTCTGTGATTTTTTTGTCTTTCTTTTCTTTATTTTTTTGTATGTGAATAAAAAGGTTAAATGTGCAGCTTAGAGACAAAAAAACAACAACAAAAAAACAAAAAAACAAAAAAACAAAAAACAACAAAACAAAGAAAAAAAAAAGAAAAGAATTCACTTTGCTATTTCAATCTGTTTTTTTTTTAGCTGTAAAAACTTCCAATACATGACACCAATATGCAGCACACATAAACTGCACATGCTGTTGCATACATATGCACTTATATATATATATATGAGGGTGAGTCAAAAAGTAATGGCATTTTGTTTAGGACAGGTATAATTACCAACACAGGAACATGTATCATACATCAAAATGAAGTTGGTCCTCTGTGGCTCACATCCCTACTTTTCCACATAGGTGAGTCAAAAAGTAATGCCATTTTGTTTAGGACTGGTATAATTACCAACACAGGAACATGTATCATACATCAAAATGAAGCTGGTCTTCTGTGGATCACATCCCTACTCCTCCACAGTCACCGTTTCTCTCAATAGCAATGCTCCACCTTCAAATGAGACCATGTATCACTGTCCCGTAAAATTCTATTTACTGTTCTTTGAGCCATTTCTTCATTAAGGTAGTGTGGACATGGAGTTAACACCTCGTTACTGACAGTTTCTTGCCTATGCAATTTTCAGATCAAAACCAGCTTTTGGTGTAAAGATTGCATAGCCAAAAAACTGTAACCAAGTATTGTTAACTCCATGACCATGCTACCTTAACTCAAATATATATATATATATATATATATATAGCTCTATCACTGATATTGAGCACTCCAATAATAACACTGCTAAAAACTTGGTTCCCCACTAACTTACCATGCGAGCTAGTGATAACCATATACTATTGCTATATATATATGTGTGTGTGTATAT
>CM042147.1:27979211-28064211 GCA_023376005.1 Doryteuthis pealeii | reverse complement strand
AGGCAAGGAACGAATTAGGGATAAACTGGTTGCACCTCACCAACAGGTTGTATTGTTTATTTTTATACGGCATCCAGTGAGTAATGGATCAGCGAGACTATCTTGCTAACCATTACATCACGATTAGGCAAGGAACAAATTTGTGATAAACTGGTTGCACGTTTCCAACAGGTTGTATTGAGATGTACATTTTCCTGACGTCCCACTAGGCCCGAGTAACACAAGTGTGGATAATGTAGGGAGCAACCCACAAACCAAAGCTTATGCGGTGGCCAGAGCAAAAATTGCATGGGTCCATCGGCATTCCCCTTTTGGGGCACCTTAGACACTGGCAATAAATACAGCCCTGCCCCTTTGAGACGAGGTGGCAAGTGCTGCCTGGGCAGCGGATGGCCAGGTGTGCGAGTGTAAAAAGGGAGACAAGTGCTCAGAGCAGAGTGGGAAGAGGTAATTCAATTGGGATAGCTGTTTTATTTTTCTTCATAGGTATCAGTCGTTACATCCTTCTTAAATCAAAAAACCACGTGGAAGCTGTTGCTATCAATTTTTGATGGGTATTTCCTTCCTGGGAATTTCTGCTACTTTTTTGTCCTAATTAGCAAATTAATTATTCCAAGATTATCGAGAAGCAGCATGGATAAAAAAAAATTTTAAATGTGCTCTTAGCAAGATTGAACCTGTATCTTTTTGATCCTTAGGAGCCTGACAAATACTACCCATCAAAAAAAAAAAAAAATAACAAATAAAAAACAATTTAAAAAAAAAATTTTTGCAAAAAAAAAAGCAAGAAAATTACTTAGCGAAACGTTTTCACAATTTTTATTTTGAACAGAAATTGTTAAATTTTGAAAAAGATCAAAATAAATATTGACGTTAAAAGATCTTTTTAGATAAAGTGATGAATGCTAAGGGTTTTTTTTATAGAAAAAAAAACGGAGACATTTTCTATGTGTTAACTAGGCCTCTTACAATATCATTTTTCATTTGATGCACCTATATACAAGAACGGAGTTCATGTGTTTTACACAAGATGGAGACATCTCCACACTGGATGGTAACCCTCTAAAATTAATCGACCATAATTTTCTAAAAAAAAGTAAATCTATTCTTTATTTATTTTCATTCTCCTAGACTGATTGCCAACTATGAATTAATAAGGAATATGCCTTTAGCAAGTCTTGAACCTGTATATCCTACAGGTATAATTCAAGCCTTTAGCTTTGTAAAGGCAATTCATTTTGTCCTTTTAGATTTTTATGCATCAGGGATGCAGGACGCATAGCTATCAGCATCTCTGTTATGGTACAAACTCTCAGACATTGAATTTTTAACCCCCTCCCACACAAACTGTCATGCAATAACTTTCAAAAATTAATTTTTACACCTCCCGGAGGGTGTTTTTTTTGCTAGTTTTTATAATTATTATTCTTATACATAGTGAATCTTAATATTATTCGCATGTATTATAATTTTTGTCAAATTGGATGCAATATAGAAAAAATTGCATTGTTTTTCACATTTTGTCAGATTTTTCCAATCTATTATTCCTTCATTATATATATATATATATATATATATATGTGTGTGTGTGTGTTTGTATGTGTGTATATATATATATATATATATATATATATATATATATATATATAGTTAAAATCCCCTTCATATTCTGTAGGTGATGATAGCCGAGAGGGCAAGCTGTCTGACTGCTGCTGAAATGATTGTATTTCTAACCTGGCTGTAGGTTGCTCACTAAATGCCTAGCCACACTGAAGAGACTTGATAAGTCGAAACATGTGTCTGTGGATGACTATATATGCTCCCCTCCCCCCTGGTTGTTGAGCACTTTGGAAGGGAATCTCGCTGATGGCTGCCAACTAAAGCGTAAACGCAATGCTCTCCTATAAGATGGGATGGAGCACTCTATGACAGCCTTTACATACATACAGATGTGTGTATTAAAACATTTAAAATCTCCTTCATATTCTGTGGGTGATGATAGCCAAGAGGGTAAGCTGTCCGACTGCTGCTGAAATGATTGGATTTCTAACCCGGCTGTAGGTAGCTCACAAAATGTCTAGCCACACTGAAGAGACTTGATAAATCGAAGCACGTGTCTGTGGTTGACTATAATATATATATATATATATATGTATATGTAAGGTAATCTAAATGATTGGTAAGTAAGGGATGATTCTATTTGGGATCATCGAAATCTCATTTATCATCAGCTCCCACTTTACTGCACTCGAGCACTGAGTTGGTGAGGGTTAGTATTAAACCCATACCATAACCTTGTGTTTCCTAGGTGGATACTCTACCAACAGAGCTAGATTGGCCCTTCTTAAAGTAAAGAGTGGCCTATTGTCGGTATCAGACAGTGAGAGTCTATTCCACTTTTTACTAGAAGACATGAACTACATGAATTCTTATTTCTAGTCAGTACAATCTTTTATATATATATAATATATATATATATATATATATATATATAGTGACGCCATGTATATATATATATATATATATATACATGTGATGGCAGCAAACTCGTATTCAAGTATTGCCATTGCTTGATATAGTAACAATAACAAAAAAAAAAAAAAAAAAATGCTCAATAGTTCAACCAAAATAATGGTGAGCTTCAAAAAAGTTCAACAATGAGCTGCACGAAAGTGGCTCTTTAGTCCTGCCAAAAGTCTTGCACATCTTCCCACAATTACAGGTATTTCCAGGGAGCACAGGGTATTTTATTAGTCCATCTCGCCGATGCACAGATTGGTGACTGATCAGGCCAGCTTTGCTCATACATAGCCTTCCACACTGGTCACATAGTAGACCGATTTGAAGCCCTTGATTGTCTACTTCTTTATTCTTGCGAATATCTCTCTTCAACTGCTCATGCTGTATATGGCCGGTCTCACACCTTTCCGTGCCCTCCTGTAAAGCTCTTCTCCACTGTCCACGGTCCAAAGACTTACTCTCCCAGGTCTTCACATCAATGTCACATTTTTTCAAAGTCAACCTCAGGCAATCCTTGTATCACATCTTGGGCCCTTGAGCCAAACGCTTGCCGTTTATATATATATATACATACATATATGCATACATACATGATGGCAGCAAACTCGTGGTTGAGTATTGTCTTTGCTTGATAAAAAAAAATAGCCCCATAAAAGAAGATTTGAGAAGCAAACATCATTCCAGTGACGAGGAAGTGATATCTGTAGTGAAGAAGTGGCTCAAAGAACAGTCAACAGAATTTTACAGGGCAGAGATACATGCTCTCATTCGAAGGTGGAATATTGCTATTGAGAGAAACGGTGACTATGTGGAGAAGTAGGCATGTGATAGGAACAAACTAATTGGTTGGTTAGTTGTTTTGTTTTACACTATATTAACCCTCTTCAGGTCATTTAATGCTGAATCATGTCATTTTGATAAACTAATGACTCGGATTACTTACAGTACCTGCTGTTGCTCAAGTGGTAATCCAATTAGGTATAGAACAAGCACATCACGGCTTAACTTTGGTAATCCAGCGGAAATTGGGCTATCAGTGTGATTGACCATAATAGGAACATATTGAGATAGATAAATTTGAACAAGTTTAAAAAGAAAAGATTTGGAAAAAATATAGATAAATATCAAAATAAGAAAGAAAGAAAAAGAAAAAAAGAAAGAAAAAAAAAGAAAGAAAGAGAAGGAAAGAAATAGAAAGAAAGAGAAAGAGAGAAAGAGAGAGAAAGAGAGAAAGAAAGACTGATTTGGAAAATAAAGATAGATAGATATCAAAGTAAGAAAAAGAAAGAAAGAAAGAAAGAGGGAATGTAATCAAGAAAGAAAGAAAAAAAAGAAAGAGAGAAAGTGAGCAACAAAGAAAGAAAGAAAGAAAGAAAGAAAGACGGAAAGTAAGCAACAAAGAAAAAAAAGAAAGAAAAAAGAAAGAAAGAAGGAAAGATTTGTAAAATAAATATTGATAGATATTAAAGTAAAAAAAGCAAACAAGAAAGAAAGAGAGAAAGAAAGAAGATTTAGACAATAAATATAACCAGATATTAAAGTAAGCGAGAAAGTAAGAAAGACATGAAGAGATAATAGAGACATAGTTAGATAGGAACAAACTGAGATATATATATGAATATACTAAGATAGATAGATAGATAGATTGATATATAGATAGGTTTGTCTTTAGAATTTTACAAATTCAGTGAAGTTCTGAATTGAAATCTAAATTGAAAAGGAAAACAACTTTAAAATTTCATGAGTAAGATGATGAAAATAAAGAAGAAACAATTGATTCCCTGTGGTAAAAATATGAGAGTAATGAATATGAATATTAAACTGAACTTTGTTGAAACCAATATTGTGTAACTGTCTGTTCATTTACACATACCTGACTAGAATTTCTCTATAAAAGCAGACACAGAAAAGTCATTGATATTTCATCTCATTATAGGGATTAATTGGGAATGAATTTATAACACATATGCATACATTCATACAGACACATATATATATGAACATACTCACACAGGTATATCTATTATTATACTAAAGCTGAGTGAATCAATTTTTGTTTCCTAAAGGCTTTTTTCCTGTTTAGTTTAATGACACAAAATTCATACTAAAAAATTCCTTACTTTTAGGATTGAGTTATGTTTGAAAAAAAAATCCATTTTAATTCGTTCTAATTAGTCATAATTAGCAATTAGGTTGAAAAATTGACCCATCACTCAATGAAATTCAGCCTATCATGTTCACCCTCTCTATGCATATCTTGATTACCTCCTCATTATATATATGTTAGTTTCTCTGTGTGAATAAGAGAGAGATGGGAGAGTTATTGTGGTAGACATTTAACTACTCACTCTATTTGTATGTTAACATTCAGTGACGAGCCGTAGCTTAATAAAATTCATGATCCATTTCAATTTAAATTCTAATCACAATTATCTACTGAGAGCTCAATGGGTGATCCAAGAGTCACAATTTGTCTAATATATATATATATATATATATATACTAGTTATATGGAGGCGCGTATGCTAGTGGTTAGAGTCGTGGAAAATGGACTCGTCGATTCGAGTTCAATTCCTAGACGAAGCTGTTGGCATTTCACATAGCGCTAATACCCTTGGGATATCCATATATTCTCCCTCCAGCTATGGGTTAAATAGTAGGGCAGACTGGGCTCTACATCATTGGGTAGGTAACCAGTCTAGGCGAAGGATAACTCTGAATTCAAAATTCCTGAGGTCGGTCGTTGATTGGGTTTGTGGCAACCCTAGAGGCACCAATTCTGTGCCAAAAAGTGTGGATGGTCCAACACAATCCTTCACCACTATAAACAAATCACTGTGTGGGTGTTCATTGTGTATATGAACCCTCATGTGTCGAAAAAATCGACGAGAGAGTCCATAATATTAGTAGCATTAGTTCTTAATGCTCTCCTGAAGAAGTGTACCTTGAACATTGAAACCGTGGTAGAGAGAAAACCTTTTTCTACAACTATAAATGCTCTATACTTTACGAAATATATTGAGGACTTTTTAGATTTACTACAGTAAAAACGTGGTAGTAGCATTTGAAGAATATATATATATATATATATATATATATATATATAAGGTAATCCAAATGACTGGTAAGTAAAGGATTCTATTTGTGATCATCAAAATCTCACTGTACAACCATACTGTATACCCATGTAGGTGCAAACATATACTCATACAAGGATTTTTATAAACCCCCTAAAATTAGCTCAATGTATAAAAATCAATGAATTTAATTATATATATATATATATATATATATAAATGAATACCTTAGTTCAGATATAAATTTATTTCGGAATTTTTGGCCACTTTCAGTCTGTTTTTTATAATTTGAAGATTTCATATCCGGTCTTATTGATATAATTTTCTCATTTCACTCTAAAATCATATCAATTAGACCAGAAATAAAATCTTCAAACTATATTCAAATCTTTAAAAATCAGACCGAAAGAGGCAAAAAATGCTGAAATAAAATTATATCTGAACTAAGGTATTCATTTATTCATGATAATCCGTATATGTAAAAATACATATGTAAATCTTTATATGTATTTTTGAGTTCTCAATTTTGGTTGAATTCTATCAAAGAAACACCTGATACCATCCACCTATATATATATATATATATATATATGAGGAGTGACGGATAGAATAAATCCAACAAAATATGATTGAAAATTGAAGAAAATATGGATAAGACACAAAACAACTTTGTTTAAATGATATTTTGCCTCGGCATATAATGAAGCTTTGTCAAATTTATTTGATCACACACACACACACATACATATATATATATATATATATATATATATATATATACATATATTGTATTAGTGCATGATTGTCCCTATCTCACTTAGCGAGTCAGTGGTAGACCAATATTTGTGGTATTATTAGGAGAGTGCTCAATATCTGTGATAGAGCAACTATATAATAATAATAATAGATAAATATATATTAGTTTGTGTCTATATATTTAGCTACATGAATATGTTTAACTATATTAATGTCACTGGAATAATCACTATCATCTCTTCGGCCACATAAAAGAAGGTTTGAGAGGCAAACATTATTCCAGTGACAAGGAAGTGAAATCTGTAGTGAAGAAGTGGCTCAAAGAACAGTGCACAGAATTTTACGGGGCAAGGATACATGCTCTCATTCGAAGGTGGAACATTGCTATTGTGAGAAACGGTGACTGTGGAGAAGTAGGGATGTGATACACAGAGGAGCAGCTTCATTTTGATGTATGATACATGTTCCTGTGTTGGTAATTATACCAGTCCTAAACAAAATGGCATTACTTTTTTACTCACCCTTGTATCTATCTGTCTGTTGATATATATATATACCAACCCCTCTGCACGAGTAGGATGTGACACAAGGTCACAAGTTTACCAGGTTTGAATTCAGAGTTTTTCTTCTCCTAGACCGGTTGCCTATCCAAGGTTAAAGAGCCCAGTCTGCCCTACTATTTATCCATAGCTGGAAGGAGAGTAGGATTCATACCTTTCCCAAGGGTATTAGCGCTAAGTGAAATGCAGTCTGTCTGTTGGTATGAAATGCATACACACATTATCATAGTGTGTACAGAAATAACCTACTCTGGTTTCACCATGAGGATCTTCAGGGTTAAATCCACTGAATTAATCAAGATATTGATTAATTACAGCTAACTGCTGGAGTTCATGATGTAGTTATGACTGTTAGTGTATGGTATTCCCTATCTCACTTAGTCAATAGTAGATGAATATTTGTGCTATTATTAGGAGAGTACTCAATATCTGTAATAGAGCAACTATATAATAATAATAATAATAATAATAGATGAATATATATTAGTTTGGGTCTATATATTTAGTTACAGGGATATTTTTAACTGCAACCCTGTGGGTTTCATGCTTTTGTCTTAATTCTATCTCTTTTTATATCTGTCTGTTGAAATAAGTGAGGATGAAACCCTGGATAATTGAAATATTAGCAATTTGAAAGACAAATATAAGTAAAGATGAAAAGTGATGTCAGGTTAATCATAGAAATAAATTACTTATTCATATTCATATCATCTTTAGGCTAAAACTTAATAAATATATTGAATTTGAAATGCAAACATATAGTTTAACAAAAAGGAGTGCAAAAAAATCAATAACTCATATATTCCTAATTTGATAGATGTGAAAAGAATGAGAGAGATAGATAAATATAAAGATAGATATATTGACAGATAGACTGATATAAAGAGACTGAGATAGATATGAAGACACTGATATATATATATATATATATATATATATATATATATATTTTCTGAAAATCGTCTCTGAATATAAAGTTTACTTTGAAATCGATAAGACAAAAAAAAACATCTTTTTGTTTTTATCTTTTATATGCATTGTAATTGCCTTCAAATCATTAATATATAATAACATACTTAACAATGCTTCAAGCAAATTACCAATTATATATATATATATATATATATATATATATAAATATACTAATCCAATTAGTAAACATTTGCAGTAAAAAAAAAAAGGCAAATAATTTGTTAGTAAAAATACACTACCAAACATCACCTGGGGAAAAAAATGTCCAAGAGGGTTGCACCAACTGAAAATAATCAATTAACACTATAACACTTCGCTAAAAGAAAAAGATTTATATATATATATATATAAAATATAAATATAAACCACTAGAATTGTGTAAAGCTAAAATGTAAAAAGTATCCGATACCTAAGTAGAGCAAGCATTTCTTGCCCTCATGAGCTACTAAACAAAACTATTAGTAGGTATATCTGATTTATTAGGATTAACTTTATATATATATATATATATATATAGTATGAACAAAAAGTAATAATACAAGCAGGAATATTTCTTATATGTTGTTTATTCTCAACTAGTTTCGACCTTAGGTCATCGTCAGGAGAAAATTTCTTATTCGAAGAAATTGTTTATAGATTTTTTGAAAGGGAGCATTATAGAAGAACTATAAAAATTGAAGTGTTTTTGAGGGTTTGACATGCTATTAAAATCCGGGTAGACGAGTGTGTTAGTAGTAGCATGTCCATTTGTTCAATGAAGAACCTCTTTGAGGTGGGTTATTTATTTAATGCTCTTATATATGTGAGGGAGGGTTCATGGGAGTTGTGTATATGACTATATGTGTATACATATAAATGTATGTGTGTGTTTACATATATGTGTGAGAATGTCAGTGTGTGTATGTATCTCGTTACTGTATATATATATATATATAAGAAAGAGATAGATAGATAGATAGACAAATAGATATAAAGAGAATGAGAGGACAGGTATATAAATATATATGAAGAGACTTAGATATAGTATTCGCATAGATTAGAAAGTCTAAGTAACACAGCGCCGTTGACTCCATGCCCCTGCTACCTAATTTAAATATCAGTGAGGGAGTTTATCCCCTTTTCACTAGCACTAGACCAAGGAGATTGTTTTTGCATCTGAGGTGTATGTATGTATGTGTGTACATGTATGTATATGTGTACGTGTTTTTGTGTGTGTGCATGTGTGTGTACATGTGCGCATGTGTGTGTATGTGAAGAGACTGAGAAGATAGATAGATAATTCTCCAACTTAAAATAATATTAAATCAATAAATTACATCATACGTCCGAGTGTGTGAACTAATATAGTATCTAACACCAAGGCAACAACAGTTTGTTTCTCCTCAATCCACTCAGAAAAAGAAGAGAAAAAGCATTGACGATTTTAGAACAAAAACTAAAACACAAATTATGGAAAACTTTTACATGCATCATGACTAGAGTTTGGTTAACAAAAATCATCAGATAGATAGATAGATAGATAATGAAGAGACTAGGATAGATAGATAGATAGATATGAAGAGACTGAGATAGATAGATAGATAGATAGATATGAAGAGACTGAGACAGATAGATAGATAGATAGATAGATAGATATGAAGAGACTGGGATAGATAGATAGATATGAAGAGACTGAGATAGATAGATAGATAGATATGAAGAGACTGAGATAGATAGATAGATATGAAGAGACTGAGATAGATAGAGATAGATATCAAGAGACTGAGATAGAGAGATAGATATGAAGGGACTGAGATAGATAGATAAATAGATATCAAGAGACTGAGATAGAGAGATAGATATGAAGAGACTGAGATAGATAGATAGATAGATATGAAGAGACTGAGATAGATAGATAGATAGATAGATATGAAGGGACTTAGATAGATAGATATGAAGGGACAGAGATAGAGAGATAGATATGAAGTATAAATAGATTAGGATAGATAGATAAAAACAGAAATAGGTACAAACAGATTGCAACAAATAGATAGATATGAAAAGACTGAGATATATTGGTAAGTAGGTAGGTAGGTAGATAGATAGACAATTGAACCAATTTCTAGAAACACATACACACACACATATATATATATATATATATATATATATATATATATATATATATATATATATAGAATGAATAGAAAATAAATGAGAAAAGTATTGGCATAAAAAGGTGCTCAATGCTAATAAAGTAGAGCAGATTTAAAGTCAATAATAATGATATTATAAACTCATAACTATAGGTTTCATGCTTACGCAATCTTCAGATAAGTCAAATATATATATATATATATATATATATCTATATATATATATATATATATATATATATATATAGCTAGATAGATAGATAGATAGACCCAGACTTAGATAGATAGGTAGGAACGTATCTAAGTACGTAGATAGATAAATAATTGAATCAATTTCTAGAATTTTAGTGGCAATAAAAGATTCCCTTGTAAGCATTATTTCATCCTTTCATCAATAAGTTAACACATTTTATTAAATTCACAATGATAGATGAATCTATATAAATAAAAAGAACTTGAAAAATCATTTGAAATGCATGAAAAGTTAATTGTCCAATTCTCGATTGCATATTGTTTTATTGAAGAATAAATGAACCGTCCATTGAAATCCATTTGGCGTTGTATTATATTTCCATTTATTTCATTACACATCTTTCTTAAGGGCTTGCTGTTTTTCATTCCTCCGCTGTTATTTCCGTTCTCCATTTGAAGTTATTGCAATAATACTTCATTGTCACTGTCTTGAATTATTTATACCACAAAGTATGTATTTACAAAATCACTCCCCCATGAGCATAATGCAACACAAGATCAATTTTTAAGTGGAGTTTAGCTGGTTTGAATCCAGAGTTTTCCTTCTCCCAGACTAGTTGTCATAACAATAAAACAAAAATATCTTTGTATTTCAGTCACAAGGAGTGTTATAATAATAATAACTAGCAGGACCTGTGGATATACCACAGTATGATAATTTAGTTATTACAACGTTTGATATGGTTACTTAAGAGCTATTGTGAAATAGTTCTATATGTAAAAAGTATAATTTTCATTTAACTCCCTCTCACTCTTTTTTTTTCTTTCTTTCATTCTTTTCATCATGTTTAATTGAAACAGATTAGCATTATCACTTCTCACCCCCTCTCACCCCCTCTATCTTTCCCTAACTTTCTTTCTTTCTTTCTTATTATATTTTTTGTGTAGCATGTCCTTTTTCTGCCCTTTGTTTTTTTTATAATAAAAATGGAATGGTCCATTATTTAGCTGAGGTGACAACACTCATGAGAAATAAGAATTCATCTAAGATATGCAATACCAGATAATGAGGATTTACATTTTTGCATTTCATCTTGGATTATTTTTGATTACTTTTGAGATTACTCTTGTGTTAAATTATTTCCAGTATGACTTTAATAATAACTAGCAGGACCTGTGGACATACTACAATATGATAATTTAATTATTACAACATATGATATATTTACTTAACAGCTATTGCCAAATACTTCAATATGTAAAAAGTATAATTTTCATCTTTTCATTATGTTCGATTGAAACAGATTAGCATTATCGGTTCCATATGCTAACTGTTCTCTCTCTTTCCCCTACTCTCTTTCTTATTATATTTTTTCTGTGTTGCATGTCCTTTTTCTTCCCTTTCTTTCTTCATAATAAAAATGGAATGGGCCATTATTTAGCTGAGATGATGGCACTCATAAGAAATAAGAATTCAGCAGATAAGCAACACCAGATAATCAGGATTTATATTTTTGCATTTCATCTTAGATGATTTGGATGGTCTCATTTGTAACCAGAAGTGTTGCAAGATGGTTGCGGACATACTTTTAAGGAACTCCTATTCCTCCCTTTTTGCCTATCACTTCTCTTTCCCCCCTCTTTTATCTTTTCTTCTCTCTTCTCCTATTTACCCCCATCTTTCTCCTTCTTTCTTCCTTCTCTTTCCTCCTCTCCTCCATCTCTCTTTTCCCTCTTGTTCTTCTCTCTTTTCTTTTCTTTCCTATTTTACCCCTTTCTTTTCTCTTTCCTTCTTCCTTCCTTTTTTTCCATGCTGTATATTCAAGATGTTTCTCTCACTCTTTCTCTCTCTCTCTCTCTCTCTCTCTCTTTTATCTTAGCTCTGTTCATTTCACATGGATTAGTCCATTATAACTTTTAGGTTATGACAGGAGTCTGGCCAGACAGACAACATACATGAGAATTATATATAGTATATATATATACACACACACACACATATATACACACATATACACACACACATATATATACACACACATATATATATGTATTCTGAACCAGTTATCTCCCATTAATCATTGGTCTTCATTCTAGAACGTTAGTGGTCGGTGAGGTGAATCGGAATTAGAGAGTCGGGCGAGGAAGAAGAAAGGGTTGGTTTGACTCTGATAACAAACAGGTTAATTGCTTATAAATAAATAAATAAATAAATAAAGTCCATAAATAGGACAACTGCTAACCCCACCCCCACCTCATCCTATTCCTCTTTGATTTCTCTGAGAGAGAGAGAGAGGGATATGTTATGTTTTTCAAGAGTAATTTATTGACCATAGCCTGGCAACAGCACATTTTCTGGATCCGACTGGATGCCGGTCCCTGATGGAATAGTTCCAGTTGTACAAAGTCCAAGACTTTGGTAAATTACAAAAATTTCAATTTCTTTTATATTTTAGCTTTAAAAACTCTCATATGTTACCTAAATAATGAGAATGGAATCATCTGTTTTTCTTATAAATAACGTCTGACAAAACCTCAAAAGAGTGAAACAATGAGATCTCATGGGACTTGTTAATTCAACCTAGGAATTGCTAATCCCTCTGTACACCTTGCATCTTTGCTTAGTAAACCTTTTTCCCTATCTTTAATACTCACTTCTTTCTTTGGGCTGATTCTAGTTATTTGTTCGGGCTGTTGGGCTCTTCTCATTTCTTGTTAATTAATTAATAAAGACTTGTTGTTTTTTTTTTATGAAAAACAACTCCAGACCAAAGGGTTCAACCGTGCAGATGAAAGTCAGCATTTTGAGAGTGACAGACCCCTACGTTTGTTCCAGGTGAATATTGGCTGGCCTCTGATTTCTGTTCATGTGCTCTATTGGCAAGTTTTCCCCCTCCAATTTGAATTTTCAACAAATTCAATTAAAAATTTCTAGCTACACTACTTACATAAATCATAGGCTACCCATGAATTATGTAATACTTGGCAGGATGGCCTATTGTCGGTTTGGATCAATGTGGTAAAGTGGGGAGCTGATAGTAGATGTGGTGCTACTCCTCAAGTGCAAAAACAATCTCACTGGTCTAGCACAAGGGAAAAGGAGATAGACTCCCTCACTATCCACTGATACTGACAATAGGCTATGTTAGAATATTTTAATATATATATTTACCAACCCCTCCACACGGGCAGGATGTGACACAAGGTCAATTTTCTTTTTTAAGTGAAGTTCAACAGATTTGAATTCAGAGTTTTCCTTCTCCTAGACCGGTTGCCTAACCAAGGTTAAAGATTCCAGTCTGCCCTACTATTTATCCATAGCTGGAGGGAGAGTAGGATTCATACCTTTCCCAAGGGTATTAGCGCTAAGTGAAATGCAATTACCACATCCAGGATTTGAACTCAGGGCGACAAGTCCATTTCCCATGACTTTAACCATTACACTGCGCGCTTCCAATATTTTAGTATGTAAGGTGGGCTGAAATCCACAACTTAAACTTATAGACTCTGCTTGGGTGCGGAGATTAAATCCAGCCAATCAACAGTTTGAATATGTGGTTAATTAACTATTTAATCACCGATCTTAAAAGCTGTTCATTTGCACGTATTCAATATTGATGAACAGAACTGCAATGAAGGACTTTGCTCAACCAAAGAATTCTATCTAACACTAAGGGACACCGAGGAAGAACCAAAGGATTCTTCCCTAAAGATCGGCCTCTGCTTAACACAAGGGATGTCCATTGTAAAGTGCTCTCACTTGCGAGCATGTGTAAGTATTTAAGTTTTAATATAATTAAATATTTTAAATTAGAAAGACTAACGAAATTGAATAAGAATGTATATAAAAAGATCACACTTATTTTAATCATAGTTTAATTGGTTTCTTATAAAATCATTCATAGGATTGATTTTAATACATTGGCAAATAAAACAATGATATTAGAGATCAATAAAATTAAGTAATTATTTATTAAACCCAGCTTTGTTAAAACCAGTACGCAAATTAACAACACCATATATTATGTAAGCCATTATTTTTTAGTGATACAGAAGATACATTGCAATATTTTAACCACACTTTTGACTATAAATCAAATACTCATTGATAAACTTATGCAATTCCTGAGAGTATTGGGATATAAGCAGAGAGGTAGTTTTTGTTACAAACAGATAGACACTGAATCTCCATTATAATAAGATAAACCAAAATCAGACTAGATTTAATTCAAATAATGGACTAAGCTTACATTCAAATTCACAATCTCCTTGGAATCATAGGCTGAGTGCTATTTTACTATATATTGTAGGCCGAACATTTTAGGTTGTGGACTATTTTACTAATACCATAAACCCTATATTTTAGGCTGAGTGCCTGGTAGGGTGGGAAGCCCCCCCCCCTGGAACTAAGCTGACTCACCTGGCATGGCAGTGTCAGGTAAGTAAATAATGAAATAATGTAAGTATACTGATATGTTTTGCATTTGGGACTTTGCCATGTTTCTCTGGTCTTCTTTTTCAAACTTCTTTGACTGCCCAATGAACCCATAGCATTCTTTTATGGCTATAACCATCTGTCTCAAGATCTGATGTACACTAAATTTGTAAAGTCTACTTTATATATATATATATATATATATATATATATATAAGAAAAAGAGGAAGAAAGAAAAGAAAAGAAAAGGGAAAGCGAAACAAAAGCTAAGTATATACATTTTTCTATTGACGGTTTTTATTTATTTATTTTTTTTTTTTATTTTGAATTTTGACAACAAACTTGGAACATTTGACCGATGACAGACAATATTAGGAACATTTGTTCTTGACGAACAAAAAAAAAAAAAAAAAAGAGAGAAATAAAAAATTACAGTTATTCACCCATTTCATTCATAAAGGAGGAGAAGAAGAAAGAGAAAAAAAAAAGGAGAGGAAAAGGAAATAAGAAGAGAAATTATAACCACACAAATAAAAACATAAGCACGTCCATTTCTGAAAATAAACTATGATGATGAAGTTCATGCTTCGAAATCGATAAGACAAAAATAGCATCTTTTTGTTTTTATTTTTCATATGCATTGTATTGGCCTTCAAAATATTAATATACTATAATATATATATATATATATATATATATATATATATATATACTAGACAAAACATGACCTGTTGGGTCACCCATTGAGTTCTGGGTAGATAATTGGGATTAGGGAAAAGTGAGTTTGCTAACCGAATTAAACTTGAAAAAACCCCCAAAAAAACCCAAAAACATTAAAATCATTTGGTAAGATTTCTAAGAAAGGGAATGTTTGACCTAATTTAAGCTATGGGTAGCTGCTTCTGAAACTTGATATACAAATATATTCCACACTCTCTAAATCACTTTCTTTACACTCACAGAGAAATTAACATATATAATGAGAAGGTAATCAAGATATATATATAGAGAGGGAAAGTGACAGGCAGAATGTGAAGTAAGACACAGGACAGTTTTTTTTACATTATTGCAAATTATGACTAATTAGAAAAAAAAAGAAAATGGATTTTTTTTTCAAACATAACTCAATTCTAGAACTAAGGAATATTTTGACATGAATTTTGTGTTGTTAAACTAAATAGGAAAAAAACCTTCAGAAAACAATCATTGATTCACTCAGCTTTAGTATAATAATAGATGAATTAGTTCTGACCTTTTTCTGTCACACCATTCAATTGATGTGGTTACATACAGTGTCAGTATATTCACTGTTACTGTTATGGTATTCACCCTAGGTTGGTTGAGCCAGCTCCAACCAATGAATTCACCAGTGGTGAATTCATGGAAGGTGTAACTAGGGAATATGAAATTCACAAGTGGTCCCCAAACCCTGCATGCATATCCCATTTAGGGGAAAGAGATGCCCTTATATGCCACAAACACAGTTACAAGTATGCCAAAATTCATGATGATAATGTTGCAATCATTTTTTCACACTTTCTTTTTAGTTACATGGTATCAATAATATATCTATAGGTTAAATAGATAAAAAAAAAGAGTTTTAAAAGAAGATTTGAATATCCAACAAGAATGAATAAAACAAAAACATTTTTGGCATAAAATAACCCAATAATGGTTGACATGCTGTAAAAACAACAACCAACCAACAAACATTCTGAGTCACGAGTTCAGAAGAAATCATGGCAGCCATCTTGAATTATTTTTCAGTTAATCTACAGTACTTTTTCATATAACAATTTTTTGTGAGATTGTTAATAATTTCAGGCAGTGTCCCAGGAGTCATAATTTTTTGACAGTCTGATTTCTCATCAGCAAAGATTTAATCAATTAGCCAAATAAATTTGAAATAACTCATTCAAATGTCATTAGTCATTTATGACAAAATCAGATAAAGATGAATTAATTTATTACATAACGAATACTAATTAGCACCATAAAAATAACTGGATAAAAAAAAAAACATAGAATGTAAAAAAAATCAAAGAAAAACTTCAACAATCATTAATTCTTTATTTCTAATCTTTATTGCTTATTTAATGACAGTAGAAAAATGATTGAAGAGTTGTGATAACACCCCCCCCCCCAAATGAGATGAAACAAATACTTGCTAAAAGTTAACCCTTGAGCACCCCATGCTCCTGACCCTTGCAAGAGTCAGGAGCATAGGATTCTCAAGGTTCTAAGGGCTAACTTTTAGCTGGTATATGCTTCATTACTTCCAGGTCCACTCTGACCCAGAGTAGTTGTACCAATGAGGGTCCCATCTATGGGTTGAATAGAAGAAAATGAGTTTGCAAAAAACGTGTTTGAAAACATTGAGTTAAAAAATTTGAATACCCATCAAGAATGAATAAAACAAAATAAAAAAAAATAAAAATAACCCAACAATTTGATACTCTGTAAAATCCAACCAACCAACCAGCCAGGTTACTTAACCTACAAATAAAGGGTGAGACAAAAGTTTTGTAATATTTTTGAGAGCTACCCAGCACAGCAGCAGCTCCCACAGCAGTTATAGGCTGTGGTGTAATTGTTAGATTTGTAGGAAATGGACTCATTCCCCCAAGTTCAAATCCTGGACAAAGCTACAGTTCACATAGCGCTAATACCCTTGGGAAAGGTATGAATCCAACTACTCTCCCCCAGCTATGGGTAAATAGTAGGGCAACTAGGCCCTTTAACCTTGGTTAGGCAACCAGTCTAGGAGAAGGAAAACTCTGAATTCAAGCCTGTTAAACTCAGCTTGGCGTGGTCACTACTAGAATAGGCTCAGTCCTAATTAGTGATCTATTTCACTAATTTTTGTTTTTAACTAATTTTAACTCTTAAACCCATACCACCTCATTCCACCCGACTGGAAGTCACATTCATTTTTTTTAATCTACCCCAAATGATAGCCTTTGTTTAAATGTAATATTAAACATGTTTAGAAGTCTTTGATTTATGGTAATTTGATTAAGGTAACTTTAGATGCAAAGGTCATTTTTAGTCATTTTTTAATAGATCCATATAGGAATGCTCTGGACTTAAAATATTCTCAACATGATGTTAAGAGTTAAACAGGCTGAATGTGATATATGCACCACAAATTAACACATACCAAAATATTACAAAATTATTTATAGGTTAAGTAATTATTTATTTATTTATAGGTTATTTATTTATTTATAGGTTATTTAATTTATTTATAGGTTAAGTAATTTTATTTATTTATAGGCTGGTTGAATTTTACATTGACCCGTTATTTTATGTTTTATTTTATTCATTCTTCATGGGTATATCATTTTTTTTAGCTTAATATTTTTTAAACACGTTTTTTCATACTTATTTTCTATTTAACCCATAGATGGCAAGCCCCAACCCTTTTTATCATATATGTGCTAGAAGGTGGTGGCTGAGGATCTTCATATCCTTGTATGACATTAAACTAACTGATGGTGAGGTTTCAGTTCTGGAGGTCTGGGGAATGTGGAGCTCCCCTTTATCACCATTTCTCCCAGATCCACACTGAACCAGAGTGGTAGTACCTGTTAGGGTCCCATTTATGGGTTAAATAGAAAATTTGTTTACAAAAAAATTTTCTTCCAACTATCGCTACAAATTTTTAAAAACTTTGCCGGTATTAAATGACCCACCATGGTTGATATGCCGTAAAACAAAACAAAAACAAATATGGGGCATACAACAAGGAGTTTCAGCTTTTCAATAGTAAGAGATTTGCAAGACAAGCTTGCTAACCATAACACTAAGACAATCCTTACAGTAAAATATAGATGCAATTTTACGCAGTTTAAAATCAATCTTTTTCAACGTAGATAGTTATCCAACGTATTGAGAAATGATATTTATTTACTCAAGCATTTTGAAATGATATTTACCCAACCATTTCACTAGAGGTTGGGTGTGAAACAAGGTCAACAATATGGAGCATCCAGTGAGGATTTTCAGCTTTTCAGTAGTAAGAGATTTGCAAGACTAGCTTGCTAACCATAACACCACGATGACAAGATATCTAATCCTTACAGTAAAATAAAGATGCACTTTTGATCAGTTTCAAATCAATTCTTTTCTTTTTTAAAGTTTGCATTGATATTTTAAACAAGAGAGTGAAAATATCAAATATATTGGGTTCTTTTATTGTTTCCCCTTTTCTATTCCACAAGGCAAATGATCACATCTTTAATAGATCAATGTTTGAACTGTTCTTTAAAATACCAACAATAAAGTTATTTATGAAATTGAATAAATGTTGTTTCCTCTCCAGTTGTTTTCTTCAACAACTGTGTAGGTTTTTAGGAGGTAGAGTTACTAGCCTCATACCATCCCCCCCTTAATTTGGAATTCAGTGTTTTTCCTTCTCCTAGATCAGTTGTGGGTAGATCAGAGTTTCATCTTCTCTGATTGGGTCTGCCTGGTACCACTACTGTTTTGTACAAGGATATCTTTGGCATTAAATAACCCATGATGGTTGAATGCCATTAAACAAAGAAAAAGAAACAAACATTCAGATTCATATTGAAGAGTAATACATAAACATAATACTGGACTTTAAATTATGGACTATATAATTGGTAAACTAGCACTGACTTTGGCATAAAATAACCCAACACAGATTGACATGCTATAAAACCAACCAACCAACCAACCAACCAACCAACACATTTGATAATTTAGTGGAAGATACAAATACAATACTGAACTTTAGATTATAAGCTCTATTGATTTAAAAACCAGAGCATTAACCATTGGGATATTCTAATACACCCAGAGTCTTGCGTAAATAAGACCCGATATTTTAGCACATTTCTGTTTAGAAAAGCTTTGATCTGAAAATGAAACTCTCACTTTAAGAGGCCCCTTCTGTCAGCCAGTCTCCAGACACTCAATACCCCCCCACTCCCCATCGCTACCACGGGTTAAGCCGGACTAATATATTCCAAAAGATTCACTTGCAATGTTTGTTCTTCTTTGATTCAATGCCAACAAACAAGTGTGTGGCGATCATTTTCATTTTGTTTGCATCACCTCCAAGTAGCAGCAAACAGACGATCTGACAGCCACCCATTTTCAATCAGCACAAACAGACGCACACACTCTATGTTTCATCTGTTTTATCAGATCCAATCTTGAGCCGCTCACGTCGGGCAGATTAAATATACACAGGGTACTGCAAACCTGGACAGAGGTGACAAATTTGCTCTATAAAACCAGAAAGATGTTATATATCCTACTTATAAACATTAATAGGTATGTCCCAATCCTTCAGGGGTAGTATATGCCGATATATGTAAAAATCTTGAGAAAATTGAAACATATTCAGGGTAATGGGCACCTCACGTGGTGTAATAGTTAGTGAGCTAGATTAGCAAACCATTGATAGTAAGTTTGATCCTCATTGGGCACCCCATACTTCTGGCCTTGTGCCACATCTAAGCTAAGCTTAGTAAATAACTATATTCAGGGTAATGGAATTTCCTTTTCTGTCTGCCTATATATGAGGTATGTTAGAAAAGTTCCAGGACTGGTATCACAAAAAATTTATAATAAATCCAAACTACAAATTACAATTCATCCCCTTCAAAGTAATCCCCCTGGAGTCTAATGCACTTTCCCATCCTTCTCTGCAACATTTGCATGCACACCTGGAAGTATTCTTCCGGATTCTCATAGCTCTGTCATCACAGCCTTTTTGATGCCATGCACCTTAAAACAGGTTCCCTTGATGACCCCCTTGAGCTTGGGAAGAGAAAAAAAATCACATGGAGCCAGTCAGGCAAGTAGGGAGGTTACTCCAGCACAATGATGTTCTTCTGGGCCAGGTACTCTCGCATACTCAGCGCAATGTGGCAGGTGCATTGTCATGGTGAAGCACCCATGAGTTATCCTGCCACATCTCTCGTCTTTTCTCACACTGAAAGAAGCAAACACCGCTATATCTCCTTGTAGACAATGTTGGTTGATCATCTGGCCCTGTGGCAAGAACTCGCAGTGGACGATGCCCCTCACATTGAACTTTTCTAACATACCTCGTATGAACATTAATGGGTATGTCCCAATCCTCATAAATACAGGAGTATTACGCTGAGTAATCGTCTTATACCATTAGTAGTAGCTTACCTTCTTCACACCGCTGGTGAGTATTGTATTTTGTTAATGTTATAAAGATTCCATTTCATTTCCAAGCTCTGTTTTGGTTATTTCTCATTTAATAACCTTTGTTAGGTTACAATAATTTTATAGCATGTCAACTCTTGTGGGATTATTTAGGCCAAAGATGTTTTGTTTTATTCATACTTGATAGATATACAATTCTTTCTTTAAATCAGCATTTTTTAAACATATTTTTAAAACTCATTTTTTTTCTATAGATGGAACCTTAACAGGTACTACCACTCTGGATCAGAGTGGACCTGGGAGTAATGGTGATAAAGGGATGCTCCACATTCCCCAAACCTCCAGAACTGGAACCTCACATCATACCCAGGATGTGAAAACCATCAGCTACTGCCTTCTTGCTAAGGACTGAAGTGGAGTGTTGCATGTCATAGACTACTAGGGTTCCATCCTTTAGTATCATAGGTTGCTACCCACAGCCAACTGGTTGCCCCATTGGGAGGGGAACCTTACCCTTCTGCAGATGTGCAATCGGTATATTCTAAATCCCCAGCCAACAGGGCTCACAAATTTGGTCTATGAAACCAGAGAGAACAGATATTTTTGGGTGGAGCTGCAAAATTTTATACTGATTTAATTCCATACCCAGCAATGAGGCCACCTATTGGCCATGCATGGCGACCCATGATGCTTTAGGATGGAATCCTGGTGTCTGAGAAGTCCATGACATGTAACACTCCACTTTGGTCCTAACTTAGGCTAGATTGGCAGTCGGATTCACCCTCACAGATCAATAAGCTGGTGATGTCAAGCCCTAGCACCTATATGATTGTTCCTACCATATTGCTCTTATAGCAAACCCCTAACATATTTTTATCATATATGTGCTAGAAGACAATATTGTTCAGCTGTCATAAGTTAACCTGTTTAGTGGAATTAGAAGGTAAAAATCTTAATGAGTCCACCTTTCTAAATGACCTCATGGGATGATGATGATGATGATGATGATGATATGCTGGTTGTTAATCAATCGGATGTGAGTCAGATGTTAAAAAATTTATGCATCAGTCGCAAACAAAGTCACTCACATCAGATAGAAATATCGGAGGAAGGGCACTCATAATAATTTACTAAGCTTAGATGTGGTACAAGGCCAGAAGTATGGGGCGCCCAATGAGAATCAAACTCACTAACAATGGTCTGCAAATCTAGCTTGCTAACCATGTAATATGAGGGGACTCATATATATATAAAAAAAGAAGTGGCTACCCAGCATCACCTGAGTAGAGGGGAAACCCTAGTGTATTGATTTGTTTACTTTTGCAAATACTGGATATTTTTAAGTCAAATTTCAATGCTATTTCTATGTATATTTTACTTTTTAAATATCTTCAAATATAAATCAAATCTGCAAAATTTTTCTCAAAAAGCAAGAGCTGGTGATATTTATTGTGTATATATATATATTTACTTTCATTATTTGTTTTATTTTCATAGTTTCATCCGGACATCATAAGAGTATACACATATTAATACACAAACACACAGAGAGAAGCATGCATACACATGTACATACACACACATACAGAGACAAAGGCACATATGTGCATACAGACACACACATATACATTCACAAAGGTATACATGTACTAACACACAAACAAACACGCAGAAGCATGCACACATGTATACACTTACACATACAGAGGCACATATATGCATATATATATACACATACACACATACAGTCAAAGACAGAGGCACATATGTGCATACAGAAACACAGACACACACACATACACAAGGATATACACATATACACACAGAGAAGAATGCATACACATGTACACACACAGACAGAGGCTAAAACGTGCATACAGACACACATACACACAGAGACTGAGACAGTCGCACATATGTGCATACATGCATACAGACACATACACATTGATAAAGGTATACACATACTAACACACAGAGAAGTAATACACACATGTGTATACACATACAGAGGCACATACATGCATACAGATACACACACAGACAAAGACAGAGGCACATATATGCATACAGACACACACACACATACATATTCATGAAATTTTAACAAATCTTACCATCTCCCCCTTTTACCAAAAAAAAAACAAACATACCAGCCACAAACTGTAACTAATGACAAATCCAGTTCCCCAATACTTTCCCCCACACACATAATATATTAAAAAAAAATCAATAAATGAATAAATAAATAGACACACACACATTTACTTTTAACCAATCCTTACAATCTAGTATATACAAGCCAAACACCTGCGGTACCATTACCATTCTGACACACTCCCCATCTAGAGAGAAGAAAATCCACTCCCCACCCCAACCACCCCTTGTTTCACCATTTTGAGAATGTCCATCATTGAAGCAAGAACTATATCCAATTCCTGAAGAAGGTCTAACAGACCGAAACGTTGCATCGTCGACATCACCACCTACAATAAACACCCATTTTCCATAACATCCCGTGTTTGTCTACTTTTTTCCACATACTGTCGGATTAACCTCCTCACATTTCTCCCATATTCATAAAAGTATACACCTTCTAACACACAAACACACACAGACAAGCATGTGCACACGTGTACACACATACACATATAGAGGCACATACATGCATACATATACACATACATACATTCAGACAAAGACAGAGGCACATATGTGCATACACACACACACACACACATTCAGACAAAGACAGAGGCACATATGTGCATACACACACACACACACACACACACACATTCATAAGGATAGACACATACTAACACAGAAACACACAGAGAGAAGCATGCATGCACATGCACATACATACATACACACAGACAGACAGAAGCACATACACATTCATAAAGTTATACACATATTAACACAAAAACACACGCACATATATGCATACATACTAAGACACACAGATACATTATGTAATTTTATGTGCTTACGTAAGATTCACAAACACACACATACACCCACATGCACATCAAGCACACATTTACACAGAGGTAATCCCCCCACCCTACCCACATGTATACCTATTGAACAACGCATACAAGGCACACACATATACAGAGGCACACACTCACACACACTCACTGCACACACACACTCACATAATATGCACACACTCACACACACTTACATAATATGCACACACTCACACACACTTACATAATATGCACACACACTCCCATAAAATTACAAAATATGCACACACACACGCACTCACATAAAATTACATAATATGCACACACGCACACAAAATTACATAATATGCACACACACACACACACACACACACATATATATATATTTCCCCAGTTGCAGAATGTAAGATGAGTTCAATATGTAAAAAGTATAAAAATCTTGATTTAACTCTTTCTTTCTTTTTTTCTTTTTCTTTCTTCATCCTTTTCATCTTATTTTTGATTAAAACAGATTAGCATTATTGCTTCAGCATGCTCACCCCTTCTCTCTATCTTTACCTTCATATCTTTCTTAATATATTTTTTACTGAGTAGAATGTCCCTTTTCCTTCCTTTTCTTTCTTATAATAAGAACAGTCAATGATTTAGCTGAGGTGATGACACTCATAAGAAATGAAAATTTAGATGATAAGCAATCACTATTATCTCTTTGACCGCATGAAAGATGGTTTGAGAAGTAAACATTATAAACATGACGAGGAAGTGAAATCTGTAGTGAAGAAGTAGCTCAAAGAACAGTCAACAGAATTTTACAGGGCAGGGATACATGCTCTCATTCGAAGGTGGAACATTGCTATTGAGAGAAACGGTGACTATGTGGAGCAGTAGGGATGTGATCCACAGAGGAGCAGCTGCATTTTGATGTATGATACCTGTGCTAAACAAAATGGCATTACTTTTTGATTCACCTATGTGGAGAAGTAGGGATGTGATCCACAGAGGAGCAGCTTCATTTTGATGTATGATAGATATTCCTGTGTTGGTAATTATACCTGTCCTAAAGAAAATGGCATTACTTTTCGATTCACCTATGTGGAGAAGTAGGGATGTGATCCACAGAGGTCCGGCTTCATTTTGATGTATGATACATGTCCCTGTTTTGGTAATTATACCTGTGCTAAACAAAATAGATTACTTTTTGACACAACCTCGTATATTATTAAACACAGCAGTGATTTGTTGTTTTAAATAAATCGTAGATATAACATCGAATCATCTGAGGGTTTTTAAAAAGATGAAAAGTTTTTGTTAGTTGGGGGTTTTGTTGGTATCTGCCCGACTGCTCAGTCCCAGATAAAACTTGAAACATACGAAAAGATCATTTTGTAGTTATTTTTATTGGAATTTGTTTTTATTTGTTTTGTCTTTTTTATTTTTTATGGGGGGGGGATTCTTAAGATTTTTCGGATTCTTTAAATCTGGTTTGGATTATTCACCATTTTGAACAATTTTCTTTATCTCTCCCTAAATTATTCTGGGTTCACAAAAATGGTTGCATTTGGTTGTTTTTTTTAAATTTTTTTACCTTTAAAACACAGGTATCATCAGAGGAGGTGGAAGAAGAAGAAGAAGAAGAAGAAGAAGAAGAAGAAGAAGAAGAAGAAGAAGAAGGAGAAGAAATGCTCAGAATTTAAACACGATAATCAATTTCTCAGTTTATTCTTTCCTTTGAAAATATCAGATTCCTATTGCACATTTGTATATGTATATATATATATATATAATATATTTGTATAAATACATTTATGCATGTATGTATGCATCTATGTATATATATTCATAGATATACATATGGTTTTCAACCATATATATTCATATATACACATTTGCATACATACATATAGACATATATGCATATATACAAACATACAATAGAAATCTGATATTCCTTATATTACTGCTTGCATAACACACACACACACATATATATATACAAACATACAATAGAAACCTGATATTACTTATATAGCTGCTTACATAAAACACACACATGTATATGTGGTTGAAAATAGAAGAAAAAGTGGATATAACAATACAAACAACTAAATTCAATTGATATTTCGACTCAGTATTGAGTGAAGCTTCTTCAGATTTTATTATGAAGACAAATGCTTTTTACAGTCTACTTTTATACCGAAAAGGTAATTTTTTGGGAAAGTAGAAGATGGGGGGGGGGAGGAGTACTGAGTGATAAGATGAGAGGCGAAAGAGAGGAGGGTTTGGATGTGTGGTATAGAGAGAGGAAGTGAAAAGGAAGGGATGGGTTTAATTTGTAGGGTATGATATATATATATATATATATGTATAAATGTTTATAGGTATGTGTTATGTAAGCAGTAATATAAGTATCTGCACCCACTCATATATATATATATATATATATATATATATATATATGAAGAAAATATTTAAAAAATATAACAAACACAGGATGTTATGATCAGAGGAAACAATTTTATGTGTCAATACTTAAGCATTTCGGTATATTGTACCATCTTCAGGACACTGTTAAGTAATGTTTATGTGAGGGACAAAATGAAAGATGTTAAGTGTACAGTGAATGTGGGAATGTGATCTTCACCTTCCATTTTTGCACATGCAATGATCATGCATTGGCTTTTGTAAACCAACCCGCATATAAAAATTAATGGTTAATAACATCATATTCACACATTCACTATACACTTAACATCTTTCATTTTGTCCTCACATAAACATTACTTAACAGTGTCCTGAAGATGGTACAATATACTGAAATGCTCAAGTATCGACACATAAAATTCTTTCCCCTGATCATAACATCCTGTGTTTGTTATATTTTAAAAATATTTTCTTTTCATATTGTCGGATTAATTCCTCACCGCGTATTTCCATATATATATATATATATATATATATATATAGTATCCAATTGCTTCTTTAACTTTTTCGTTGCAGTAGTATCAGTAAATAATCCAAAAGTGACCAATATATTAAAAACATAGAGCAGTAATAATACTACTAATATTATTATTAGAGGAAAAATAAAGGGTCTACCCTGGTTTCAATCAAATTGAAATGATTTCATCAGGACCCTACACTACATTTAACTTAGTCGATGTAATTCCTTAGTTAAATTAAGTATATTTTTTGGATAATAACGTTTGAACACTACGTTATTTTTCTCCCAATTTTTGCCAATGTATCATTCAACACGTGTATTCATTCCTTAGTTCTCATTTCTGTATTGTTATTAATTTAATTCTAATTATAAATAATAGCTAGTAATATATATATATATATACGATATATGAAAACAGAATCTTTAAGTAGATGCATTTTATACGCGTAACAGCTTTAGTTTGGAACCTGATGTCAGTAGCTAAGTATTAACAATATCTATTATTGATACATTCCCTTTATATGTTTGATAAAAGACTACATGTTTGATAAGTGATAGAAAATAAAATCACAACACTCTGAATATGTATTTCAAATTACTCATGATTAGATGTATGTACAAGGGTTAGCTGAAAAGTTCATAGCCTGACCAAGATACTCTCATTGAATTTGAAAAAATGAGGCTCATTTTTCAACATAGACCCCCTTGCAGTCCACACAATTCTTTCATTGATGTTGCGGTGCTTGGATCCCACTCATCAAAAAAGTCATCATCAGTAAATATGACATCATATGAACTTTTCAGTCCAGCCTCTAAGCTTACAATTGTTCAATATTATGGAATATTACCAAATGAGGTTTATTTTTCAACATAGTCTCTCTTGAAGTTGCACAATTCTTCATTGGTGTTGCAGTGCTTGGATCTCATTGATCAAAATTAGTCATCAACAGCAGATATGATGTCATCATGTGAAATTTGCAAGATGAGCTATGAGGTCAGTTTTTTTTAAAGTAAAGTACAGCTGGTTTGAATTCAAAGTTTTCCTTCTCCTAGACTGGCTACCATACCAAGTTTAAACAGCCCAGTCTGCCCTACTACTTACTCATAGCTGTAGGACAAATAGTTTGATGCATATCATTATTGGTTAACACTATGTGAAATGCAAACAGGATTTTAAGTCAGGTCACTTATTCACTGTAATCTAGTTACAGTACAGGGTGTTCCAAAAGTCTTGTTAACTTTTAACTACACAAGAAATTTAAATATGAATGAAATTCTCTAATATCTAGGCAAACAATAACCCTAGATGGGTTGACATGACATTAAAATCAATCAATCAATCTAACTTTTACTATGAGGTAATTTCATGTCAAATCATCCAGGCCATGTCAGCCAACCCCTTCAATTTTGCTGAAATTTTACAGACAAAAATAGATTACAAAAAGTCACCATGTTTTGTGATTCCCATCAAATCTGCTGAGCTAAAAATTGACATAACTCTGCCAATTTTTGGAATTGGAAATGCAAATTTTGGGCAATGTCTAATTTTAACATAATCCACACCTGGAAAAAATTTGATGGTTCAACTTATGACAGGACATTGCAATGGTAATTTAAGATGATGGTTCAACTTATGACAGGACATAGCAATGGTAATTTAAGATGATGGTTCAACTTATGACAGGACATAGCAATGGTAATTTAAGATGATGGTTCAACTTATGAGACATAGCAATGGTTCAACTTATGACAGGACATAGCACATAGCAATGGTAATTTAAGATGATGGTTCAACTTATGACAGGACATAGCAATGGTAATTTAAGATGATGGTTCAACTTATGACAGGACATAGCAATGGTAATTTAAGATGATGGTTCAACTTATGACAGGACATAGCAATGGTGATTTAAGATGATGGTTCAACTTATGACTGGACATAGCAATGGTGATTTAAGATGATGGTTCAACTTATGACAGGACATAGCAATGGTAATTTAAGATGATGGTTCAACTTATGACAGGACATAGCAATGGTAATTTAAGATGATGGTTCAACTTATGACAGGACATAGCAATGGTAATTTAAGATGATGGTTCAACTTATGACAGGACATAGCAATGGTAATTTAAGATGATGGTTCAACTTATGACAGGACATAGCAATGGTAATTAAGATGATGGTATTTTATGACAGGACATTGCAATGTTAATTTAAAATGATACAAAACATTTTAAAAACAAAAGATAAAATAACAGTTGCTTTATAAAATTCATTCATTGATAAATCTACAATGAAAATGTCATTAAAATCATAATTCCCCGATTTTTGATAATTTTTTTTCAATCAGGGAGGTTAAATTTATTTTCTAAAATATGGATTTTATGTCATCTTTGGTAGTGTTTACAGCCATATTTACAATATATTTGAGCAAAATTGACCAAAAAATAGTTTAAAATGTATCAAAAATAAATCAAATGTGTAATGTTATTTTGCTTTTTTATACTGATGCTCATTATGTTACTACTTCTCAACTTAGATAAATATTTGACCTTAAATAATCGATTTAATTAATTCTAATTCATTTTTAAAATGAAAATGAGCCAACAATTGTTAGTGCCTAGTATACATATATGTATGTGTAAGACTATGGTAGGTGTTGTGTGTTTCCAGAAAGAAAAAGCCTTCTTTTCTCAATCAATGCTGAGGTGAAGTGAAAATCATACAAGTTTCACATTAACCATAAATAAAACCTTTGAAGAGGATCGAATTCTGCTTCGCTGTATATCCTCTTCTACTCCTGTCAATTCCTCTATTTCTGGCTTCATCTTTCTCTTTCCATCCACTCCAGAAATCTTATCCCCCTCCTCACCTTCATTCACCCCCCCCCACACACACACGCACATCCACATAGGAAAAGGAAAAAAAAATGGTCAAAATCTGATGCATTATTCTTTTTTATCTTGAAATATAAATACTTCATTGTTTCTCATTATTCACTGCTATTTTATTTTATGTTTTTAACGAGAGTTAAATCGTTCAACCCTTGATATTTCCCTTGTTGCCTTATTAGCAAAGATGGTGGGTGTATTCCAGGAAAATAATATTTTGCTGTTTTAGTTCAAACATTTTTTTTGCTTCATATATGTATATATATATATATATATATATGTGTGTGTCTGTGGATGACTGATCTATATGCTCCCAATTTTCCTAGTAAAGCACTGTTGGGGAGATTTGCTGAACTTCCACTGTTTAGCGTAAGGCATTTACTTGCCTGTCTTTTACAGACTTGAGTTCTCTGGTGATTGAAAAAACATACATCCTGTAAGTATGTATCAATTAATTGTTCACCTCTGACTGATAGTCCCAATGGCCGTGAGGGTAAGGAGCTTGACAGATGAAAATTCTGTCGGTTTCGCTACCAGCTAGAGGTAGCTGTTAAAAAAGTCGATCTGCACTGATGAGATGTAAACATCAAAACATGTGTCTGTGGATTATATATATATATATATATATATATATATATATATATAGAATGTGGTGTAATGGTTAAAGTCATGGGAAATGGACTCGTCGACCCGAGTTCAAATCCTGGACGTGGCAATTATTTCACTTAGCGCTAATACCCTTGGGAAAGGTATGAATCCTACTCTCCCTCCAGCTATGGTTAAATAGTAGGGCAGACTGGGCTCTTTAACCTTTGTTAGGCAATTGGTATAGGAGAAGGAAAACTCTGAATTCAAACCTGTTGAACTCTGCTTAAGAAATTGACCTTGTGTCACATCCTGCTCATGCAGAGGAGTTGGTAAAAATATATATATATATATATATATATATATAATACCAAACCCCTCAAGCAGGATGCAACCCGAGGTCAATTTTTTAGGCGGAATTTAACAGGTTTGAATTCAGAGTTTTCCTTCTCCTGGACTGGTTACCTACCCATGGTTAAAGAGCCCAGTCTGCCTTACTATTTACCTATAGCTGGAGGGAGAATTGGATTCATACCTTTCCCAAGGTTATTAGCGCCATGTGAAATGCAAACATTTTTGTCCAGGAATTGAACTCTGGTCGACTAATCCATTTCCTACGACTCTAACCATTAGACCATGCACCTATATATATATATATATATATATATATATATATATATATATACACTTTTCTTTCATTATTTGGAAGGAGATGGATGTTCTCTTTCAATCTTTCAACCTTTTATGATTTTTGAAAATAAAATTAAAAAAACGCTCAGACGTCTTCTGTGTTGCAAAGGTTAATAACTTGTTTTAAATAAATACTGTGATATTAATAAATTGCAAGGTCACTTGGCACTGCCTGGATTAAAATAGCATCCCACATCGTATTAATCTTTAGTTCGGCTAATTTTTATTTTGTATGATCCACGGTTGTTAATTAAACAGAAAAGGGGGAAGGAAAAAAGAAAAAGGAAATAAAGAAATATAACGAAGATTTCAAATAGTCTTGAGGATTATTTCCCTCTGATCATATGCGGGTGAGTCAAAAAGTAATGCCATTTTGTTTAGGACAGGTATAATTACCAACACAGGAACATGTACCATACATCAAATTGAAGCTGTGGATCACATCCCTACTTCTCTACATAGTCACCGTTTCTCTCAATAGCAATGTTCCACCTTTGAATGAGAGCATTTATTCCTGCTCTGTAAAATTCTGTTGACTGTTCTTTGAGCCACTTCTTCACAACAGATTTCACTTCCTCATCACTGGAATGATGTTTGCCTCTCAAACCCTCTTTCTGAAGAGATGATTGTCTGAAGGCAAATATTATTCCAGTGATGAAGAAGTGAAATCTGGAGTGAAGAAGTGGCTCAAAGAACAGTCAACAGAATTTTGTTGTGTCTAACATTCTAGACTGTGACATGATAGTAAGTAAGTTTGAACTCTAGTCACACTACTATATTCGCTTTTAGACTAATACCCTTGGAAAGGTAAGAATCCCCTCATACCCCTAGCTGTGGGTTAAATAGTACCACTACTATTCTTCTACAAGGATGGCTTTGGTATCAAATAACTCACATATATATATATTTACCAAGGAAGTGCGTGGTGTAATGGTTAAAGTCATGGGAAATGGACTTGTCGCCCCGAGTTCAAATCCTGGATGTGGTAATTGCATTTCACTTAGCGCTAATACCCTTGGGAAAGGTATGAATCCTACTCTCCCTCCAGCTATGGGTAAATAGCAGGGCAGACTGGGTTCTTTAACCATGGCTAGGTAACCAGTCTAGAAGAAGGAAAACTCTGAATTCAAACCTGTTAAACTCCGCTTAAGAAATTGACCTTGTGTCGTATCCTGTTCGTGTGGAGGAGTTGGAAAATATATATATATATTTACCAACCCCTCCACAGAAGCAAGATGTGACACAAATTCAATTTTTTAAGTGGAGTTTGACAGGTTTCAATTCAGAGTTTTCCTTCTCCTAGACTGGCTACCTAACCAAGCTTAAAGAGTCCAGTCTGCCCTACTATTTACCCATAGCTAGAGGGAGAATAGTTGAATGCATATCTTTTCTAAGGGTATTAGCACTATGTGAAATGCAAACAGCCATGTCCAGGATTTGAACTCAGGTCGATGAGTCCATTTCCTATGACTAATCATTACACCACACATCTGCAACTACCCACATAAATAACCCACACATGTTGATGTGCCATTAAACAAAGAAACCAAATGAACCATAAGGGTTGAGATGTAAAATCAACCAACCTATCAACAATTGTAATTGCAACTATTTTAACTACTGCTACAACCTCAATTATCTACTGCAGCCACTATTACTATTACTACTATAGTCACTAATATAATTGATACAATAGCCAATACTGCTCTCGTTAATGTAATCACTAATACTGCTACTGCTACAATTACAACTACTACTACTATTATGGTTACTACTAACTTGATCACTAACACATCACTCAATAAATCCCGGTCCTGACATACAGATGGCGTCACTAATAAAAAAAAATCTGTATGATTTTTATTAAGTACTAAACTTCAAAGGGCTCTTTCACCAAGACAATGCACCGTGTCACAAGTCGATTGCAACAAAGGCAAAACTAAATGAATTGCACTAAGAATTGTTTCTGTACCCACCCTATTCTCCAGATCTGGCCCCCATTGACTACTGGCTGTTTGAAGACCTCAAAAGAATGCTCCAGGGAAAGAGATTTGGCTCTAATGAAGAAGTGATATCAGAAACAGAGGCGTATTTTGAGGCCAAAGAGAAATTGTTCTACAAAAAAGCATCAAATTTTTAGAGAAGCATAGGAATCATTGTATCACCTAGAAGGAGACTATGTTGATAAATGCAGTGGAATTTTGCCTAAAAGTAATTTTTATTTGTTAGGTCTGGGACTTATTGAGTGATGTGTCATAATTATAATCAAGACTACAACTATGACTAATATAACTACTAGGGTAACTTGCATAGTGTAAGAGGTATTGAGCTAGGCTACTATTGAGTTTGATTCTCACTGGGTGCCTTATAATTCTGGACTTTTGCCACAGCTAAGCTAAGATTAATAGATAAGGGTGACTTGCATAGTAAATGCTAGATCACTGAAGTTAAGCAGCGATGAGCCTGTTCAATACTTAATGGGGTGACCACTTAAGCAACTGCAGATACTGTAAGCAACCTGAGTCCTTCGTTTAGGAAAATTATATTATTCAGCTTAAAATGGCCCAAAGAAACAAGACAGCCTATATATCCGAGTATGTTTATATTTATCGTTGCTTGCTATAAAATCTTTTTGGATATGTCAAATAACAGATGTTTAACATTATTAAATTTACTGGTTCCTGCTAGATCACTGAAGCTAAGCAGTGTCCTGTCATGGTATGATGTTTAGCAAGATCCATTAATACTGAAAAGTGAGTTCAAACCTAGCTGGATGCACCATAATTGTGACCTTGTGTCAAATCCTACCCATAGGTTAAATTTTTTTTATGCACTGATGACCTGTTCAACACTTTAAATGGAGTTACATAATTTCATAAGCACTTATGAATTATGTACGTACCTGTAGTTAGAATATTTTGAATAAAGTTTGTTAGATTCAGAATGAAAGGGTTCAGTGGAAAGTTACCATGGCTTATGATTGACAACCAGTTGACATTCTGCTGTCCTTCCGGTAAACACGATTAGGCGTGAGATAGTTTTAGCTTCAGATGCGACACAGATTTCAGAGGAAGTGGACTTGAGGTTGCTCCCTCCAAGGGTCGGCATTTCCCTGGCGCAGAATCAATATGGGTCAGGTTGGGAAATTAAGCTTTCTCAGAAAAGAACCAAGTCTTGTTTGTTGAGTTAATATTAAAACAATGACCAGCCCAATACAATGTATTCTGTGGGTATACAAAAATAGCTCACAGTGGCTCCTTTACCACTGAGATCCTACTGTAATCCACTGGCAGTGGCTCTCACATGTTACTTTTGTTTACACTAAAAAATCAATACGGGATTGAATAGAGCTTTGAAATATACCATAATACAGTAAAAAATACCAAGAAAATTAGGTAAAGCTGTGGGGGAAATTTGGTGAATTAATGCATGATGTGAAATTAAGCTGTGGTGAACCTGTTTAATAATCAATTGTGTGACCACTTAAGCAATAGCAGGTACTGTAAGCAACCCGAGTCCTTTGTTTATCAAAATGTCTTGATTCAGTATAAAATGGCTCAAAAAGGGTTGATATGCCATAAAACAAAATAATCTAACCTTACCTTGAATAGTAGAATAATTACTTGTGATTTTGATTCTTGCTAGGTGACTCATACTTCTGGCCTTGTGCCACAACTAAGTTAAGTTTAGTAAATAGGTACACTAAGAAACTCAAAGAAAAAAAGGAAAAAAAATCATACATTTCATACTTAAAGGAGGAAGCATTCATTGTGTAATGGTTATTATCATAGGAAATGGACTTGATGACCTGAGTTCAAATCTTGGATGAGGCTGTTTGCATTTCATAGGGCTAATACTGTTACATTATTAGGGGACCTTGGATAATTAAGGTTCGAAAATGGATCAGTTTTAGTAAAAATAAGTTGTGATTGAAGAAGGAAAGAAATATTTTGGAAAAATATTTTGAAAGAAAGAATTTATTTGGAATGCATTTTGTTTAGAATGTTTGTTGAAATTCTGTCAGAGAATTGCTGGGGTTGAATATTTTCGGGAGAATTACAAACACTGGCAGAGGAATGGCGGATTGTTTTGGCTAAAAATTCCAGTGTGGGCAATTTGAAAATATACAAAAAACATACAATAAAATAAACATTTGTTTAAAGAAAATGCAGGCTTGTTGTTAATCAAGACAGGGGTTACCACGGAAGGAGTTGAAGGGACATTTCACACGGAAAGAAATGAGCTCACACATAAGAAGACAAAAGACCTGTAATGTAACAATACCCTTGGGAAAGGAATAAATCCAACTATTCTCCTCTAGGTATGGGTAAATAGAAGAGTAAAATAGGCTTTTAAACCATGGTATGATATAGGTGTGGCCTAAGTGGAGGCAGAGACAATAATCTAGTACTCTTGGGAAAAATTATTATCTTCTTGATATAATGAATATGTAAATACCTTGGTGCCCCTCACTATGATCTGATTAGACAGTGTCATGTATAAATAGTCGACACTGTGTTGGTCCTCTACCTAATGCCTACAAGCTAACTTTACTCGCTAGATGACACCACGACTGCTCGGAGACGGATTGCTATTCGATGTACCAATTACTACTGCGATAATATACCAAATACAAACTTCAGAATATATCCCTTAACCCGGATATATCACTTCTTAATTCAATTTACTTTATCATCAATTCCATACAGATATGTACGTGAACTGTTATCGTCATCGGAAATGGTATTGGCAACCGATTTCAAATCCTGGACGAAGCTATGAGCATTTCCTTCCCGTCAATAGCCTAGAGTAAATCATGTATACATATCTTCTTATACTCCCACCTTCCACTATAGATATTTAGTAGGACAGACTGGGTTCTCTAGCCTTGGTAAGGCAACCAGACTAGGAGAAGGAAAACTAATTTCAAACCAACAGTTATCAGCTAACAAAATATGACCTTTTGTTGCATCCTGTTCGTGGCAGAGATGTTACGTAAATACACATCTGCAATCTTAATTTGATATTTTTTTGAATGTTGGTTGATTGGTTGGCTGGTTTTCTGTCCTGTTAAAATTGTTGGAATATTTAGCACTGAAGTAAGCCTACTATTGTTGTATTTTAAGTTCCATTCTTCAATGGTAGATTTAATTTTTTGGAGTTTGTTATTAATGAGTGGATTCCGATGATTTTGCCATTTTTTAATGATAATTTTTTTCACACCTGTTTTATAATCAGTATATGTTATTTTTGTTTTTGTTATGTCTTTCATAGCTGTGTTTGCTTCTGAGTCTGCCCTGTAATTTCTAGGTATTGTTAGTAAGCTGGTTTTGGAAATTAATTACACAATTTTGAGTTTGATATTCACCTAGTGCTCCATACTTCTGGCCTTGTGCAAAACTTCGATGTGCTTTGTAAAATGACTACCAATACATCACCTGTAATTTCTTCTTCAACTACTATTCTTGATTCTTTTGGTAATTCTATCATTTTAGTTTTGATTTCAATCCCCACCCCAACCTTACCATACCACCCCCTCCTAACTCTACACCCACTGCTAAAGTAATTCATCATAGTCATGATAATGAAGATATCTCGTAATAACTAATGTGCAACATAGTGACTCAGAAGCTAAATTGAAAAGATAAACCATAAAAAAAAAATACCCATTAAATACCTTGCCTAATAAAAGAAAAAAGAAAGTTTATTGATAGCTGGTTTCTAAATCAATACTAACTTAGTAGAACCAGATAAAGCAATTAAAAAAAAAGTTTTCATTTAATCACTACAGCATTTATCTCCCTTTATTGTAAAAAAAAATGTGTTTTTGCCTCATCTTCCTTCTCTGCTGTTTTCTTCAATTCTACTGCAGACTAGGCTAAGATTACCAAAAATAAAAAAAATTCAAAAATAAAAACTAATAAAAAAAAATTCAAAATAAAAAAACAAAAGTAGAAATAGGAATAAAAACAAAAAGGAAAAAAAAAAAAGGAAAAGAAAAATCCTCATATTCATATTGTAACCAAATTACGCAGCTCTGATTCTTTTTTCTTTTTACCCAGAATGCAATTTCCTTCAGGTGATCATCTGTTTAGACACAAAAAACATTCTTATTGCAAGAAAGAAAGAAAGGAAGAAAAAAATGAATTAATAGATTTTATTACCATCAATGAAATTGATTGCTCCAATTATTAACTTATAGATTTTCGTGCCAGGCACAGTATCTTTTAAATATGTTTAATTTTTATTTTTCATCTTTTAATTCAATAAAAGAAAAGATGCTATAATAACGACAATGATCAGGTAATAATATTAACTTTTATCATAGCAATGATAAGAGTAACTGCTCAAGGTAACATGGTTGATAAAAATTGGGTGAAAAAAAAAAGAAATGGTTAAAAGATAATGCTAGAAATTATATGATTTTCAAAGTGTAAACAGATTGCGTGATAAGATATTTACTGGATGGTAGACAAGACCATTTCTGAAAACTACAAAGTAAACTTTAAGAAGAGAAAATTATTAAGTCTAATCTTGGGAACTTGTTAGATTATCGAATAAGAAAAAGACTTATTTTCTATAATTATCTAAAGGTAGAGTTTCTCAAGAGGTGTTAGTAATGTAATGGTTATCTACACAGCCATCACACATTGATTTACAGTGTGATCCGATAATTTTGTTAACCCTACATATATTTTTACAGGAAAATAATTACATAATACAGGATATCCCCATGGACTGAATAAAGGGTTGGGTTCAAAGTTCCATGATGTCTCCCAATTATGACAGGAAGGGTCCAGAGTTTGAAAAGAAGGTTCCCAGGTTTGAAAAGAAGGGTCCCGAGTTTGAAAAGAAGGGTCCCAGGTTTGAAAAGAAGGGTCCTGAGTTTGTAAAGAAGGTTCCTGAGTTTGAAAAGAAGGGTCCTGGGTTTGAAAAGAAGGTTCCCGAGTTTGAAAAGAAGGTTCTTGAGTTTAAAAAGTAGGTTCCCGAGTCCAACAAGAAATACCTGAAGAAGGCTGGAGGGCACATTGGCTAAAGCATTGTATAGATAATAAAGATGAAGACAATAGTCCGAATAATCCAAATAATACTAATTATATAATATACTATTAAAATAAAAAATAATAAAGTTAAAACAATATGACTTATTTTCTATAATTATTGAAGGTAGAGTTTTCAAAGGTGTTAATAGTGTAATGGTTATCTACACAGCCACCCATTGATGATGATTATGATGATGTTGCCAATTTTATTTATTTCTTTCATCTTAATTTCAGTAGCTTTTTATTTTTTCAGGTTGATATTCTACGATTGTTAAATTAGCTGTGTAGATTAGAAATTAAAAAAAAAAAATTCATCCTTCAGTAAGAATTGAACTCACATCCTTTATCCTTGGAAACCTATTCTTCACTAATAAAGATTTTATCATTTTAGCGACATAGATTTTAATAACTAATAAGTGAGCACACATCTATACAAGGTGTGTCATGAAAGTATTGAGATTGAAGCTGTATTTACCAAGATAGAAATGAACAATGATGGAACGTTAATTTTTTTCCGAATACAAGGTGTGTCAAAAAGTATCGAGATTGAAGTGTATTTACCAAGATAGAAATGAACAATGAATGGAACATTAATTTTTTTTCCAAATACAAGGTGTGTCAAAAAAGTATTGAGATTGAAGTTGTATTTACCAAGATAGAAATGAAGAATGAATGGAACGTTAATTATTTCAGAATACAAGGTGTGTCAAAAAGTACAAAAAATCTCAATACTTTTTTTGACACACCTTGTATATCAATACTTGTGCTCCTTAAATGTACGACTGTTATCATCTTACAACACTTTCTGGTTAAAAATTATCGAAATGAAATGAAAAAATGTAAATCCAGATTATCTGGTGTTGCTTATCTGCTGAATTCAGCAGTGTCCTGGTATGATGTTAAACTGTATCTAGTAGTGAAGTTCCAATTCTGGAGCTCTGCAGTGGCGAGGGGATAAAGGTACCATGTGTGTGGCGGACTCAAAGGATTTAGTTTTGGCCCCTCTTTTTATGGCATTGCTTACACGCTTTATTGTGTTTTGGTTAGGATATCAGCTTTATGTTTAATCTATATATTGATACTCTTGTTCCTTAGTTGTTCAACCGTTATCATCTTGCAACACCGTCTTAGTTATCAGGTGTTGCTTATCCACCGAATACTTGTTTCTTATGATTGCTGTCACCTCAGCTAAACAATGAACCATTCTCTTTTAATTATAAAAAAAGAAGGGGGAAGAAAAAAAGCTTGAAACACCCTCTGGTTAAAAATAAGACCGTTCAAATCATACAAGAAATGCAAAGATGTGAATCCTGATTATCTTGTGTTGCTTATCCGCCAAATTTATATTTCTCATTAGTGCCATTAACTCAGCTAAATAATAGACCATTCAGTTTTATTATTTATGAGCATTGATAAACGATTCTGTTTCAATCTTAAATCAAACATATTGAACTATTGGCAATAGCTCTTAAGTAAACATATCAAACATTGTGATAATTAAATTATCATACTGTGGTATATCCACAGGTTCTGTTAGTGTTGAATATTATTTATCTCAGCTTATTATTGGATGACCCTCATTAAAAACTTCAGTCTTCAATGATGCTGAGTTATTTTAAACCGAGTAAAAAATCCCTTTTTAATGGAACTGCAAATTTAATGACAAAAATGTATTTACATTGTTATAACTAGCATAAAAGAAACGCCCTCTGGGCAGTGTAAAATTAACTTTTGAAAGACATTGCCTGTGGGGAGAAGTAGTTAAAAATTCAATGTCAGCGGGATTGTATCATAAACAAGTAAAATTACTTTTTGAAAAAAGACATTTCCTGAGGGAGTAGGAATTAAAAATTCAATATCAGAGGGTTTGTATAATAAATAAGTAAAATCAAAATTATTAAAGGAGTAAAAAAATAAAACAATTTGAAATAGAAACTTAGTCCTGCCCCACTCAAATAAAATGTTGAGAGCATATATTAATTATTAATTAAATAATTATTTTGAATATTTTACACATAAATTTTTAAACAAAAACGTAGGTATTTATTTATTTTAAAACTTTTTAGTTAACCTCTTGATACTGAAAAAATCTCTTGTTTGTGAATAATTTTCTTGTTAAACTCTATACATTAAATAACTTTAAATATATATATAAAAATAAAATAAATTATATGTAAATATATAATACTGGGCATGTATTTATTAAAACTTGTTTTAAAAAACAATAAGGACTGTTTAAGGTTGCATTCTCAAATTCTGAGTGTATATAATATAAGGTTGTTGTTTATTCTACGTATTGACGATTTTGGGTAATGTAACATAAGCAGTGACATAGTTTCGGTTACAGACAAATAGAGACTGAATCGCTATTATTGATAGATGTTGATGTTAATAATTAATTAGCAGGTAATGAGGTGAGTAACGAAGAACTTGATTGATAAGTAAATTAGTTAATTTCTGAGGGAGAAAAATTACTTATTGTGCACAATTCTCTTCCTACTCACCCATTCCCCCCACTCTCTCTCTTTCTCCCCTCTCTCTCTCTCTTTCTCCCCCTCTCTCTCTTTCTCTCTTGAATGTAATATAATAGAGTGGGGGAGAGCCAGCAATGTATCAGGGATGTGTAAATTAGCACGGAAAAGGTTTTAGAAGGAAAATAAGAATTTGTGTTGATTAGAATGGAAAATTTTAAGGATGAATCATCATAATGCCACATGTCATTTTTTCTATTGGTCGAGAAGTATCATGTGGCAAAGTGGGAGAGAGGAGAAGTGAGAGGTGAGAGTGTGGAGTGAGTCTGGTACAATGCACTGAGAGAGTGAGACGTAGTTCTCATTTGGCAGTTGTGACTTGGTGGGGGAAATAAAATCTCATGAGAAAAAGAAGTGGCCTTCTGTTATTATTAAAAATTACAAATGGCACAAGGCAAGATGTTCCCTGGCACCTCAAGTTGGTTTCCAGACTTCAAACACAAGAATTGTCAGCCAACTGAGGCATCGGCCCAGCAACCAAGGTTCAAGCCTCTCCAATGTAGTACCGGTCCAGAGATAAGTATACAACTATTATTTCTATGTGACACATCATAACTCCATTCGAATTGAGAGCCTATAAAACCAACCAACCAACCAACCAACATACAATAAAATCATTATCGTCATTATCTATATCCCCCATACTTGACCCTGACCACAGCCAACCCATCAGCAGAGCAAAAAACCAACAGCCAACAACAATAAATCATCATCATCATTATCCATATCTCCCCACCCTGAGCCAACCCACCATCAGCAGGAGCAAAAAACCAACCAGCCAGCCAACCAACAATAAAATCATCATCATCATTATCCATATCTCCCCATCCTCTGACCGCAGCCAACCACCATCAGCAGGAGCAAAAAACCAACCAGCCAGCATCATCATTATCCATATCTCCCCATCCCTGACCGCAGCCAACCCACTATCAGCAGGAGCAAAAAAAACCACCAGCCAGCCAACCAAATAAATCATCATCATCATTATCCATATCTCCCCATCCTCTGACCGCAGCCAACCCACCATCAGTAGGAGCAAAAACAACCAGCCAGCCAACCAACAATAAAATCATCATCATCATTATCCATATTCCCATCCTCTCCCCCATCCATACCATGACCGCAGCCAACCCACCATCAGTAGGAGCAAAAAACCAACCAGCCAGCCAACCAATAAAATCATCATCATCATTATCCATATCTCCCCATCCTCTGACCGCAGCCAACCCACCATCAGCAGGAGCAAAAAACCAACCAGCCAGCCAACCAACAATAAAATCATCATCATCATTATCCATATCTCCCCATCCTCTGACCGCAGCCAACCCACCATCAGTAGGAGCAAAAACCAACCAACCAGCCAACCAACAATAAAATCATCATCATCATTATCCATATCTCCCATCCTCTGACCGCAGCCAACCCACCATCAGCAGGAGCAAAAACCAACCAGCCAGCCAACCAACAATAAAAATCATCATCATCATTATCCATATCTCCCCATCCCCTGAGTGCAGCCAACCCACCATCAGCAGGAGCAAAAAATCAACCAGCCAGCAACCAAAAATCATCATCATTATCCATATCTCCCCATCCTCTGACCGCAGCCAACCCCCATCAGTAGGAGCAAAAAACCAACCAGCCAGCCAACCAAATAAATCATCATCATCATTATCCATATCTCCCATCCCTGACCGCAGCCAACCCACCATCAGCAGGAGCAAAAACCAACCAGCCAGCCAACCAACAATAAATCATCATCATCATTATCCATATTCCCCCATCCCTGACCGCAGCCAACCCACCATCAGCAGGAGCAAAAACAACACAATCAGCAGACATACCTTTTATGTTGTAATTTGACAGGTGATGTCACACAATTTTAGCTGGGAGGTTTATTGCCGAGCTCTGTGATAAAATTATCTTTGGACGAAGAGAATTAAGATAGACAGCAGAGTTCGTTTAAAAAACAATGAATACCACAACTCTGTCTTCCCTCAATATTATCGAGAGTTTAACAGAAAAAAAACAACAAAAAACAAAATAATAAAAACTATCTATACAAGGCAACGGGCATAAATAAAACTGAACTAATTTTAACAGCAGTGTAGCTAGGCTGGTTGCATGTTGATAAAGCTAATGGCAAACAGATAAGTAAAATTAAATTAAATAACCGATCAGTTTATTTTTTATCATATTTTTAATATATAAGAGATCTAAATGTGCAATTCTCTCAACCCTCCTGTACAGTGCAGAAGCCTGGATGGTATACAAAGCGGATGCTCACAGACTACATGTCTACTAAATGCATCACTTGCGCAGTATATTAAATGTCAAGTGGTGGCAGCATGTTTCAAACAAGACCATCCTGAAGAGAATCGGACTCCCTGGCATGCACGACATACTTGTCCAGTGCAACCCGAGATGGACTGGCCACTTAAACAGACTTGGGGGATGACAGACTGCCAAAGCAGATTTTGTACTCTCAACTGAGAGAGGGATCATGTGGAATTGGTAGACCAATGCTCAGGTACAAAGACAACATCAAGAAAAACCTCAAGAACTTTAACATCCCCATAGGCAGTTGGCAAGGCGCAACCAGAGACCGAACATATTGGAGGAAATGGATTCACGTGGTGTCATCATTGGATATGATGGACAACAAGTAAAATAATAATATATAGTAAAAAGTAAATACCATGGAGTGAATCATAAGTATTAAGGATAGGGAAAAATGTTTACTAAGCAACGATACAAGGTGAACAGAGTAATTAGTAATTGCTAGGTTGAATTATCAAGTCTGTGATCTGTTAGGGCAATGACTGATAGGGACGGTTAGTGTGAAAGAGTCATGGGAATCCATGCTGACAGCATGACCTCATTATGATGAATCTCTGCTTTTAAAAAAAATGACCTTGTGTTCGCATCCTGTTTGTGCAGATAGGTTGGGTAATTGCATACAGTATTGTGAGAATAACAGACATCTTAGCGTAGTTAAATTCACAGCCCATTAAACTACAGAGTTTGTGTTAAATAAAAATAATACACCACTCTAGCAATTAAGACTTTTAAGAAATTAAGTTATCGATTGATCCCAGTGAAAGGGGATAAAACAATTTAAATTTCTAAAGATATTAGAATACTGGTCTCTCTAAAAAAAATCACTGGGTAACAACCTTGGATTTGGGTGGGGAGAGGGTGTATTTGATCTTCCACATTTGTCATTGTTCATTTCTGTCTGGGGTTATTCAGCTTCAGTCTCAATATTTTTTGAATATATATACCAAGGGGACAATTTTGAAGAAAATTAATGTTTCATTTATTGTTTTTTTTTTTGGGGGGGGGGTATATACTTGTGTCACATCCTGCTTGTGCAGATGGGTTGGGTAATTACATACAGTGTTGTGAGAATAACAGACATCATAAGCAGTAGTTAAGTTCACAGCCCATTAAACTACAGAGTTTGTGTTAAATAAAAACGATGCACCACTCTAGCAATTAAGACAAAGTTATCAATTGACATCCAAGAAATTCCAGTGAAAGGGAATAAAGTGATTAACATTTCTAAAGGTAAAACATATAAGCCTTCAATGTTTTCCATTTTGGCATCCTCAACCAACAAGTTGCACCTGGCTGTACTCGAGACCCTCCTCATCAACAGATTCCATCCCGCTCTTTGCATACAAAAGCAATTTTATTCTTTACTACTTTTTGGCCATACCGTTCTTGATCCCACTAACATGAAGAAGTAATATATATATATATATATATATATATATATATGTTGAAAAGAGAAATAAAGGAAAGAAAGTACTGAATGGATAAAATAGGATTATTTTAAATTAATTTAACTTATACGTGTTTCGGTCAGGAGTTTATCCATGTGTACATTATTCCATCTATTATTATTTTTATTATTATTATTTATTATTTTATACACATGGATAAACTCCTGACCGAAACACATGTAAGTTAAATTAATTAAAATAATCCTATTTTATCCATTCAATACTTTCTTTCTTTTATTTCTCTTTTCAACATACCGTCGGATTCATTTCCATTTTCATTTTACACACACACACACACACACACACACACACACACTTACATATATATATATATATATATATATATATATATATATATAAGGGCTAAAGTCACAAATAACAAAAACAACTACATACAAACAGACTAAAAAAGTATGCAAAGGCTTTAAAAAAAAACACACACAATGTATGACCAATAAAGTGACAGCAAGTACTTAATTTCTAAAGATATAAGAATACTGGTTCCCCTAAAAAAAATCACTGGGTAACAACCTTGGATTTGGGTGGGGGTGGGGGTATTTGATGAATTAATTCTTGTAGACACAATTAATTGTGTGGAATTGTTTTAAAGTCAATAATGGATGGGAAACGCAGAGAATTTAAATCTAAAGCCAAAAGTAGATAGAATTCTAGGTTTTTGTCTTTTCTTTTATTATATACATTTACCAACCCCTCCGCACAAGCAGGATGCAACACAAGATGTGACACAAAGTCAGTTTCTTAAGCAGAGTTTAACACACATACTCACACACACACATATATATATATGTGTGTGAAGAAAAGTAGACAAACACGGGATGTTATGGAAACTGAATGTTTATTGTCGACGATGCAACGTTTTGGTCACTTAGACCTTCTTCAGGATTCAAGTATAGTTCTTGCTTCAATGAAGGGCATTTTCAAAATGGTGAATATATATATATATATATATATATATATATTATATATATAGAGAGAGAGAGAGAGAGAGAGAGAAGATAAATGGACAAACATAAATATATTAAGTTGTAAACAAGGTTTGTTTAGAATGGCTTTTTGCCGATAATTTTTGGGAGAATAAGTGTTTAATTGGAGTCGTACCTAATTTTGAAAATTAATTAATTAATAATGAATTAAGCGGGAATACCTATTAAATGTATGGCTAAACAAATCGAGAAAAATCAATCTCTGTATGTACATTTCGGCCTATTAGGCCTCATCAGCAGAGCTATAGATCGGAAGACCGCCCTGTGCGTGATTTGAAACCGGACTGCCAAGCTGACAGGCCGATCCCATAACCCTTACACTAAACGGACTTCTTAGATTTTATGATTTGTTTAGAGTAGGTTAATATTCCTCTTCTAGTGACTTTTATTACACGACGATATGATAAGTTGTAAACAAGGTTTGTTTAGAATGGCTTTTTGCCGATAATTTTTGGGAGAATAAGTGTTTAATTGGAGTCGTACCTAATTTTGAAAATTAATTAATTAATAATGAATTAGGCGGGAATACCTATTAATTATGACAAGAAAAGCGAGTGGTAGTCCTTGTTATTCAGTCTGTTTAAAAATTCTTTTTTTTTTTTGAGGTTTGAAAAAAAAAAAAAAAAAAAGAATTTTTAAATAGACTGAATAACAAGGACTACCACTCACTTTTCTTGTTATTCTGTGAACAAAAAATTTCTTATTACCTTCCATATACCAACAAATGCCCTGAAGATTATCTAATTAATAGATCGAAACACTGCAGCGTCGCCCAATAAACTCACCACTTAACCCATTTAAACCTGTGTTTTTTCATTTTTCTTAATATACTACATACGGTCGGATTCATTTCCTTTCTTCACACACACACATATATATATATATATATATATATATATATATGCGTGTGTGTGTGTGTGAGAGAGAGACATTACTGCCAATCAAAATCTGTGCGAAGTGAGATGCAAACAGATTTGAACTTGGGTCACTGATTCCATTTCCCTTGACGATAACCATTACGCTAATCAAGCCTCCTGAGCCATTTATGGTGTCTGCAACTCTACATACCTTCCTCCTTCCAAATTGGACAAATATATCAGTTTTTACTTACATTTTTACTAATGGCTTCATTAATAATTCTGTTGGAATGAAAAAAAAAGAAAACTTAATTTATATTCAGTAAGAACTGATATCATAAAGTAAAAACTACTGCATCAATCGACCATAGGGATTTTTAAAATGCTTACAAAGGTTATTTGATATACATATATATATCTTTATCGATTCATTTTTCTGCCAGATGAATTTTTTATGAGTCTCCAAAGCAAAGACTTTTTTTAACATTGGGGAACTCATATTTTTATGGTATCAATTTTAGAAGAAAATTAACTTTGATCAAATTAAATTAAAAAGTCAGTTTCAGCCAGACAGCGAGGGAGTCTATCCCCTTTACACTAACACTAGACCAAGGAGATTATTTTAGCATCTGAGATAGAGCGTCACGCCTACCATCAGCTCCTTATTTTATTGCACACATCCAACACTGAGTTGGTGTGGGCCGGTATCAAACCTGGAACCTTCAAAAAGGTTATCAAATTAATAGGAGTGTATTTACTTATAATATATGATAGACAGGGAGATAGATAGATTTAAAATAGGATAGATAGATAGATAGATAGATAGATAGGGGAATCCTTGTGACATAGTGGCTGAGGTGCTGGAAAGTAAGTTTGAACTCCAGTCATGCTATTAAATTAACTTTTATCAAATTGATAGGGGTGTATTTCTTTATAGCAATAAGATAGACAGATAGATAGATAGATAATTGAAATGCAATATATAGAAAGGAGGGTCCTCATGACAGTGGCTAATTTGCTTGACTGCGATATTAGTAGTGAGTTCAAACTCCAGTAACGCTATTACATTAACTTTTATAGAATTAGTAAGGGTGCATTTGCTAATAGCAATATAATAGACAGACAGATATATTAATTAATTAAAAGGATAGATAAAGAGATAGATTAAAAATAAAATAAAATTTAAAATTAAAATTAAAATTAAAATAGATTAGATAGACAGACATTGTAATAAGTGACTTCAAACTCCAGTTACTATAGAATACTAAGTCCAATTACCGTTGAATTGGCAAGACAAGACGGCAAACAGTCGTAACTGAATACGATTCTGAGATGCCGTAAAGACCACTGAAAAGTGGCAGGATTTATGGAGCCTCAGAGGGCCCTACAAACCAAGCAGCCAATCAGGACTCAGGGAATGGACTCATCCAAATGCATGGGTGGACTGTTCTGAATTCCCATAAATACCAGTTGTCTTGACACTGGTGCAGTTGGGCTTAGCCAGTCACATTGGTCAAACCAATTGTTGATTGTCTAACTGACTTACTTCAATTGTTACACTATTACATAAACTTTTATAAAATTATAAAATGTTTTTACTTATAGCAATATGATTGACAGGAAGACGGATTCAAAATTAAAATAGAATAGAATGATAGATAGATAGATAGATAGTTAGATAGGAATAGAAGGAAAAGTGGGAGGTGCCTCAGTCCCCCTCCATTTCATAATCTCTCACTGTTCTTCCTTTTTCATGGTAACCCACATTTTGTTGTGCATAACATTGCAGGCAAAATTGTGCTATCAAAAATACATTGTATTACAAAAATAGTTAAAAGAAAATAAATAATAAAAAGATCTTAGGGAGTCTTCAGAATATGGAGTCCTAGGCTGATAAATCACCAGTTAAGTCTTACTCTGTCAAGCCAGTAAGTAAGTAAAGTCGACAGAGTGGCCTATGGTCGGTATCAGCCAGACAGCAAGGAAATCTATCCCCTTTTCACAAGCACTAGACTAGGGAGATTGTTTTTGCATCTGAGATAGAGCGCCACACCTACCATCAGCTACTCATATGCTGAGTTGGCTTGTGTTATGATTTTTGTGGCCATTTTTAGGTTTCAAGTGAAAGCACTTCACAGTGGAAATCCCTTGTGTTAAGCAGAGGCTGATCCTTAGTGAAGAATCCTTTGGTTATTCCTCGGTGTTAGGTAGAATCCTTTGGTTGAGCAGAAACCTTGGTTTCAGATCCATTCGTCCCTGTTGAATACATGCAAATGAATGGCTTTCAAGATCGGCGATTAAATAGTTAATTAACCACATATTTGAGTGTGTTGATAGGCTGGCTTTAATCCACACACCCATGCAGAGTCTATAAGTTTAAGTGGTGGATTTCAGAACACCTTATATACCAAAATAATCCAACAGTGAGGGCAGGTACTGAACCCGGAACCTTGTGATTTTGAGCTGGTTACTCTAACAACTGAGCTAAACCAGCCCTTTTCACAAGCACTAGACCAGGAAGATTATTTTTGCATCTGAGATGTAGCGCCACACCTACTATCAGCTCCCTACTTTACTGCACATATCCCTGTGCTACTCATACTCTGAGTTGGCAAGGGCCGGTATTGAACCCAAAACCTTGTGGTTTCAAGCCGGGCACTCTAACAACTGAGCTAAACCAGCCCTATTGTCTATTTTCATCAACTATCGATGCCAGACAGACAGCACAGGAGTCTATCCCCTTTCCACAATCACTTGACCAGAGAGATTGTTTTTGTATCTGACGTGGAGCGCCATTCCTACCATCAGCTCCCCACTTTACTGCACACATCTCTGTGCTAGTTATATGCTGAGTTGGCGAGGGCTGGTATTGAACCTGGAACCTTGTGGTTTTGAGCCTGTTACTCTAATGAGTGGGCTAAACCAGCTTTATTATCTATTGTCATCAATTTTCGATGGGTTACCATGTTTATTTTATAAAGATGGACAGATAAAATTGTTGCATGATGAGAAAAAAACGGAAGATGATGACATATTGGTGAATAAAAAGCTTTTTTTCCCCTCTCTTGTAGCATTACGGGAGTTTTTTCACCAATGAATGAAGCCGGTCCATTTTGATGCCTCCCAGTCCCAAACCTTCCAAATTGCATAATGGCGGTACCAATATTATGACCAAAGACTGGTGGGATCTTCTGGCAGATAGCTCCCATGGAAACAAGGCACTACCCCTGCCCCACTCCTGATGCTAAATCAATTTGTGGGGAAATCTGTTTTGCTTATCTTGTTTGTCTGCATGTAATACATAAAAAGTAGAAAGAAAAGGAAAGGAAAGAAGGTGAAAAGGGAGGGAGAAATTGAGAGAGAGAGAAAGAGAAAAAGAAGCTGTAAGAGAGGGTAGGTAGATTGTAGAAATAAAGAGGCAGTAGAAGATTGAGTTTGGGAGAAAGAAAAAAGAGTGAAACAGAGAAGAAGGAGTGATAGAAATTAAGAAGTGGTTGGAGGTAGAGTTTGAAAAAGGAGAGAAAGAGAAAAAAAGAGTGAAAGGAAGAGGGAGAAAGGGAGTAGAAAGAGTAAGAGAGAGTGGGTGGAGGGCTGATAGAAAATCAAGAAGTGGCTGGAGGTGGAGTTTCAGAAAGGAGAGAAAGATGAGAAAAAGTGAGGAGAGGTGGGTGGAGGAGTGATAGAAATCAAGGAGTGGTAGGAGGTAGAGTTTGGGAAAAGAGAGAAAGAGAAAAATGAGAGTGAAAGGAGGAGGGAGAGAATGGGAGAGAGTGGGTTTATTAGTGATAGAAATTTAAAAAATGATAGGAAGTAGAGTTTGAGAAAGGGAAGGGGGAAAAAAAGAAAATTGTCATGGGAGATGTAAGAGAATAAATGGAAGGAATAGGAAACAGAAAGCAAGAATCTGGGTATGTATAAAGAGAAAGATGAAGGTAGGATTAATAATACTGAGGTGAATTGCATCCTCACTGGGTGCCTGCTACTTGTCAAAGGAAAACTTAGATATGAAGGAGGAAGAGATGCACATAGAAAAGGAAGTAAAAGAGAAGTGAAAAGGAAGATAAAAAAGGAAAAGTAGGGTTGGAGAAAGAGAGAAGGTAAGAATTGAAAAGTGAGAGGTGCTGGAGAATGAGAGACGGTGGGAATAGGAGGAGAAGTGAGAGGTATTGAAGAATGAGAGAAGGTGGGAATAGGAGGAAAAGTGGGAGGTGTTGGAGAAAGAGAGAAGGTGGGAATTGGAGGAAAAGTGGGAGGTGCTGGAGAAAGAGAGAAGGTAAGAATTGGAGGAAAAGTGAGAGGTGCTGGAGAATGAGAGACGGTGGGAATAGGAGAAGTGAGAGGTGTTGAAGAATGAGAGAAGGTGGGAAAAAAGTGGGAGGTGCTGGAGATGAGAGAAGGTAAGAAAGAAAAGTGGGAGGAGAATGAGAGGTAAGGAGGAAAAGTGGGAGGTGAAGGCAAGAATAGGAGGAAAAGTGGGAGGTGTTGGAGAATGAGTGAAGGTAAGAATAGGAGGAGTGAAGGCAAGAATAGGAGGAAAAGTGGGAGGTGTTGGAGAATGAGTGAAGGTAAGAATAGGAGGAAAAGTGGGAGAGAATGAGTGAAGGTAAGAATAGGAGGAGTGAAGGCAAGAATAGGAGGAAAAGTGGGTGTGGAGAATGAGAGAAGGCAAGAATAGGAGGAAAAGTGGGAAGGGTTAGAGAATTAGAGGTGGGAAAGAAGTAAAAATAAAAGGTGGAGAATGAGAATATATAAATACCCCCATATTTATATCAGCAAGATTTCCTGAATATAAATGTATTTATAATTCTTGTTTTTTTTTATTATATAAATAATGGGGTTTTCGGTATTTGAGAATGCACATCTACATAGTCATTTATAGAAGATACCCAAATATAATGTTACATGGCATGTGCCAAATTTTAATATTCTCATTCATCTTTCAGGCATATCAAGAGAATTAACATGGCAGTTTTGTAAAAAATATATCTATGGTAGTTGGGTTGTCTCCCTTGGTTGACGTGGCTCTTTTCAAACCAACCAAACACATGTCCACAAATTGTGGTGGGGTCAATTGAAGATAGAAATCTTGCTCTTTACAACTGGTAACTCTTGAAGTCAGACGTAAATTACGACACTCCCCATATTCAGCCATGAGTAGCAGAGATAGGAAGAGGGCTGTTGTAAGTATGATAACTTACCATAAAATTTACAAGGACTCAGTTAAGTGGAATTGTATTCATTATAAGTAAAGTAAAGTCATCGGGGCGGCCCAAGTAGGTATCAGCCAATCAGGGAGGGAGTCTATCCCCTTTTCACTAGTGCTAGACCAAGGAGATTGTTTTAGTGTCTAGAGTGAAGCACCACATCTACCATCAGCTCCTTACTTTACCGCACAGATCCCTGTGCAACTCATACACTGAGTTGGCGAGGACCGGTATTGAACTAGGGACCTTTTAATTACTAGCAAATATATGCACCCTCTGGGTACAAGTATTTCAGTTTTAATGTAATAAAATATCATATTAAATTATAAAGGCTAACAAAATTAAATAAGAATGCAGATAAAAAGATTTGAAACAGAGGGGGGTATAATCGAAAAATAGAACAACTGAAACTTACTCTTCCATCCCTCCTGTCTTTCATTGCTAAATTTTCCTAATTTAACCATTTAGTTAATATAGGAAGTAATAAAATTACAGTTATTTCTTCTTGTTAATGGATTTCTTTTAAGATTTATCCCCAGAATTTTGCTTATATTCATTAAGATAAAACCAAACAATTAGAAATCAATAATACTAAGCACATATTTATTAAAATCAAATTTTTAATATCAATATGCAAATTAGCCTTCCCATTCACACTGTAAACCGCTATTTTTTTGTATATATAAATACAATTGCATGTTATTAGTATGTAGATATAGCCAACAGTATTAAGAATTTAATACAATTTTATTAATAATTGAGGTTTAAATAAAAATAAAATCATGGAGAATATGACACAAATTATGGGAATTGTGACTTGAGTATTGATATAGTTTCAGTTACTGACAGACAGTCTCCATTATAATAAGAGATATACCGTATTTGATCGCATATAAGACGTACCCCCATTTCAGCAGGTCAGATTCAGGAAAATTTTTTTAGTGTATTTAAGCATATATTGTTGAAAACAGTCTAGATGTGCATTACACAAGCAGAAACATAGCTGTATAAAAGCAATCTGGCAGTACAGGCAAGCAATAAGTATACACAAGACATCTCAATAGCAGGAAATAATGATAATACTAATAATAATAAAAAGACCTACAGAAGGTCTCAAACTTCACCTTCGATGTATAAAATGCAGGGCCAATTTTTTGAGCCAAATTATGGAAAAAAAGTGCGTCTTATATGCTGTTGTTGGGTCAGTAAAATGTTGATTCCTGTATATAGAGTGAGTGATGTGCCCAGAAATTTAGGCGCAATATTCAAAATCCCAGTAGATAGATTCCACCAGCGGTTCCACGAGGCAGCGATTTGAAGGGCTCCAAGAAATCACCCTAAGATACCAGATATCTTCTCCAATGCGCCGGTAAGTCCCTTAAACTCAGCTTTATATACAGGAAGGATTTTATATTGTTATTTGTTGTTTCATGTGCTGGCCAATAAATTGTTGAATTAAAGGAAATATTAATTCCTTTTTTGCTGTTGTTAGCCTTAGAATTGAATGCTATACTAACACAATACTGTCAAATACGGTAATTGACATTTCTCGCAGAAAATACTATTGTAGTGAGAGAGGAGACCTACCTCATGCAACACTGTGTAACAGAGAGAGTGGCGGGCGTGAAGACTTGCCGTATTCTCGAAGGAAGCGGGCTAGGCTTTGCCTGGTGTGTAGGACTGACCTAGAGTCGAACTCCTTCAGAATGTGAGAGCTGTGGACGATCAGTGAAAGAATCGCATAGTGGCCCGGATGTAGGTGGTCACGCCATGCTGATGAGTATCGCAGGTGCTGCACGGACAATTATGAGTGAAGACCCGGATGTGGTGAAATTGAGGTGTATTTAAAGGACTTATTCTCACAGACCAGGGAGAACGACTGCAGTAGTATTTTGTTGTCGAGACGAGTGGGACAAAGAAATAATTTTGGATATTGGTTTTTGGAGCATGATACAGTTGGGAGTGTTTAGACTGTCGATTGAACCTTGCGTCAGACTTGACTGTGACCCCCCCCCCCCCACACACACACACATACTGATTAGAACTATTGTTTGCAACAATTATTACAAATGTATTTTCTTGTTTGTATAAATGTATTAATACAATGTTATTTGAAATTCCATGTTGTGTTCATGTTTTTCCTGTTTCTAACTCCTGTCTATTCAACATTCACGGTGTAAATCAGCACAGTTTCAAATTCAATACAGGAAATGAAAAGGTACACAGTGCTTCTGGCATCACTGACCAACCATGGCGACTCAGAGATAGGTAGTTTCTTGGAAGTGGTCAGATCCTTTGTATTCAAGGTCAGCAATGTGCTAGGGGGCCTTTGGAAGGACAGTGGAATCCATGACCAAGAGAAGGAAATATTTTAAGTGGCCTTACTATGAAGAAGGATGAGTTTATCCAGGAAGTCCAATACATTATCAACCACAACCCCAGCAGAGTTTACTTATCAGTCATGAGGTGCCCAAGGAGAGTACAGTTCAATATGATAAGAATTGGAACAAGCATATCATGTCCACTCAGTTAATGTGTGTGAATGTGCATATCTATTTGAGTATGTGAATAGGCATATATCTATAGTGGATGGATATTAGGGTAGGTCGATTTTCAACTTTTTTTTAGTATCAAAAAGATAAAAGTTGTTATTATTCTCACAATATTCATGTATTTTTGTCATGTCTTTTATATGCCTTATAATTATAATATAAAATAGAAACTTAGTAGTAACCAGTAGATATTTAGAGGAGTTCAAATTACAGTGGTAGCTTATATTAAAATTCATCATCCTTTCATTTGTTCCTAGCAGATCTCATCATATTTGTTTGCTTTTGAGTCATTAATAATAGAAAAAATAAATGCTACAATATCTTATAATGTTATTACTAACGTATCTCAATTAATGAGGTAAAATGCAACTTGTCTGAGCTGTTAGGATGGGATAGAGGTTATAATTTCCCTTTAAATGTTACTTTCAATATATTTTATTCATTTTATTTGAATAAAATAAATTGACAAACTTTTCTGGATTGAAATTTTAAGATGTTTAAGCAATTTCAAATGTAAATGTATCAAAAACAAGGATTTTGGAGGGGCTTCATATTAGACAAATTTTTAAAACTAAATGCTAAAGAACTGGCACAAGTTAGAAGTCTACTTTTTAGTGTCAGTACTTATTATACCAATACCAAAATTTCCCAGTTTGAATGATTTTGATATTAAAGAAAAGTTGAAAATCAACCTACCAGAATGGATATATATTTGTGTCTGTATATATCACATTTTATATATTTATGTCTATATAATCATGCATTTATATATTGTATATTACAAATTTGTGTGTTTGTATATTATATATCATATATTTAGTTCTGTATATATTTGTGTGCCTGTATATTATATATTTATGTCTGTATATAATCATGCATCTGTATATTATATATGATGAATTTATCTGTATTCAATTGTGTGTCTTTATAATATATATTACATATTTGTGTCTATATATTCATGTGTCTGTATATTATGTATGTGTCTATATATATTTGTGTATCTGCATAATAAGAGTAAGCAACTCCACCCACACATTAAAAAGCTGGCCAGACAATTGGAAAAAATTGGAAAGAAACTCGTCAGACATGAAATTTCTGTCGAACACACACACACACACACACATATGTATATATATATATATATATATATATATATATATATATATATAATATAAAATGAAGGACAGCAAATAAGAAAAGTGTATGCATAGAAAGAGTGCTCAATGCTATGATTGCAGAGCAAGTTCAAAAACTAAAATTAAATTATGGAGACTATATTACTGTTACTCAAGTTTTGTGTGTATAACACAGTCCTCAGATGGGACAATAGTAAAAAGTGGTTTATCTATATATATATATATATATATATATATATATATATAGGTATATATAAAAACAAATTTTTTTGTGATGAAACAAAGAAAATACAGTGCTCAATCACAAATTGTGAGAGCTAATATTTATTTAATTTGCAGAGTTTTCACAGATCAATGTTCATTATAAACAGCTACCCAGGTTTCATGCCAAGGGGCAATCATCAGGCCGTTGAGTAAGATCCCATGGTGTTTGTTGAAGATCTTTACTCAATGTCACATTCTGGACCGCAAATAACGTCAGTTATTTCTACGGACGCTATTGTAGTTTGGATTTACTAAAAATAAATTTTTTCAAAAATTTTCATTTTTTTGTAATAATGCCAACGAAGTTACCTCCCTTTATTCGTTAAAAATAGAAATATATATATATATATATATATATATTATAAATATATATATATTTGCATGCCTACATAATGGAGGGCTAGATAGATATTTAAATAGATTATACAAATAAATGTATTGATATATTTATATACATCTACTTATCTTTAGAAAAAAAAACTGATATCTTTCTATTTTTATAGTCGTAGACTTAAGTGCATGAGCACATAAAAACCTTTAGATAGTTTCTACCCAAAAGAGGTTGTTGATAGAAAGAGAAGAATAGAAAAGAACTTTTCTCACTCTGGGAGTTCCTACCTAACCCCAACCAGAAAGGTACTGGTTGATCTGTAATTGTCTTTGAGAAAGCAGGAATTTCTATAATTACCAAGAATCTCTAAGGACAATGATTATTCTTCCTTCTTCTTCTGGGATAAATAGGATGAGGTAATAAAACGCAAAAAGAGTCAGTCTAGGAGAAAAGTAATGTTAGATATCCGCCATTTGATTTTCATCATTCAATCAAAGAATGCAGTCATAAGCATTATTTCATATCTCTACTAGAATCGGCTACCCAGCATTGCCTGGGTAGAGGAGGGCATAATAAAAAGTTAGTCTCGCAGATCAATTGATGTTTTGGTCTTACATAATTGATTTATGTTTTAATCACGAATTCAACCTATGACTTTCCATTTTCTTACTATTTAAATCCCAATTATTAAATATTTTCATGAATATAAATAAAGTCTTCATTATTTTTGCTCAAAAACCAAGCCCTGGTGATATTTAATGTGTATATATATTTACTTTGTCATTAATTGTTTTCTTTTCTTAGTTTCCTCTGGACATACATACACACGCAACTGCCCTTTATATATGTATAGATAATCAAAGTGTACTTTGATTTTATAAGAAAAGACTTTTGCTGATAATAATCAAGCCAATTTAAGCAAAAAGTGACATAAAAGCAATAATAGTGATGAAATTATCAAAAGATCTATGCTAATAATAATAATAATAATAATAATGTAATAAAAAACCATGTACTATGCGAATGTAGCAAATTAGCACAACGAGAATACAAAACTAGACACGACTGGGTTGGGAAGGTGATCCACTGGGAATTATGCAAAAAATTTAATTTTGACCATACAACAAAATGGTATATGCATAAACCAGAATCTGTTCTTGAGAATGAAACACATAAAATTCTCTGGGACTTTGAAATAAAAACGGATCACCTTATCCCAGCAAGAAGACCAGACCTAGTGTTGATAAACTAAAAAGAAAGAACTTGTCAACTGGTGGATTTTGCAGTGCCAGCAGATCACAGGGTGAAGCTAAAGGAAAATTAAAAAAGGGACAAATATCTGGACCTTGCCAGAGAAATGAAGAAGTTATGGAATATGAAAGTCAAAGTTATACTAATTGTAGTTGGTGCATTTGGAACGGTCCCAAAAGGGTTTGGAAAGTTTGGAAATCAGAGGAAGGATTGAAACCATTCAGAACACTGCACTGCTGCAATCTGCCAGAATACCCAGAAGAGTCCTGGAGACCTGAAGAGACTTGCTGTCACTCAGACTCCAGTGAAAGACCATCAGCTAATACTGATGTGAAAACTCAAAAGGAGTAAATAATCACAATAAACACTATTTTTTAATGCAATGATGCCACTCAATCATATACTCAAAAAATGAAATGCACAAGGGAATACAAATTCACTAACTCACAGGAAAGAATAGACCACCTTATGTACATGTATGACACCAAAAATTTTGCAACAAATGAAAAAGAACTAGAAACCAGGTACAAACCAAATTATATGGATGGAATTCGGAATCGGAAAAAGTGCGATGCTAATAATAAAAACAGGGGGAAAAAATTAATGGACAGAATACAACTACCAAACTGGGACGCTATAATATCACTTGAGGAAAAAAAAGTTACAAATACTTAGGAATTTTAGAAGCAGACAATATCAAGCAAACAAATAAAAGAAAAAGTTAAAAAAAGAATACCTCAGAAGAACAAGAAAACTAGAAACCAAGCTCAACAGCAGAAATCTTATCAAAGGAATAAATACCTGGGCCATCCCCACTATCAGATACTTTGGGCCATTCTTAAAATGGGCAAAAAAAGAACTTAGACAGATTGACCAAAGGACTAGAAAATTTATGACAATGCACAAGGCTTTACACCCTAGAGATGATAGAGATAGGCTATACGTATCAAGAAAGGGAGGTGGAAGAGGTCTTGCCAACATAGAGGATTGCATAGAGGCTACAATCCAAGGACTCAAAAAATACACAAAAAAGAACAAAGAAAGATTACTTATGACAGCCAATAACAGCAGCTGCAACATATGGAAAACAACAAAAACAAGAAAACAGAAATGGGAAGAAAAACAATTATATGGATACATCAAATTAGTGAGGTTGCACATGAAAAGAAATGGACTTGGTTAAGAAAAGGAAACCTCAAGAGAGAAACTGAATCACTAATAATTGCTGCACCAAACAATGCCATAAGAACAAATTATATTAAAGCAAAAATTGATAAGCCACAATATAACAGTAAATGTAGACTGTGTGGTGACAAAGATGAGACCATAAACCATTTATTAAGTGAATGTAGCAAACTAGCACAACTGGAATACAAAGCTAGGCATGACTGGGTCGGGAAGGTGATTCACTGGGAATTATGCAAAAAACTAAATTTTGACCATTCAAAAAAATGGTATATGCATACAGAATATGTTCTTAAGAATGAAATGCATAAAATTCTCTGGGACTTCAAGATAAAGACGGATCACCTTATCCCAGCCTGGACACCAGACGTAGTATTAATTATCCCTTGCCCCCATACTGAGTCGTGTATTATACTTTCATATCAGAAAGTGTGTTACTAACCCTTGTTTTAAAACTCCTATCCATTAATTCAGAATATAATAGAATTGACAAAATTTCATCAAAATAAATCTCACTTTATTTCTGATATTAAGTACAGAGCACTAAAAACTCAAAAGACGAGAATAGATTATTAAACAAAAAAGGAAGATGAAACAATAAAACAATGAAAAAAAAAAGACTTAAATAACAAAAATTAATTCATTCTCCATTAGAATAATTCGTTTCTTGCTTTTCAGCGACAAATCATTCGTATTCTTCACTAAGTGACTTCTTTGGAGATTTCAGTCGAATTTGGCCGTCGAATGATTGGCACCGTTGACTTTTAACTAAAGAATAAAAACAATCTCTCTATCAAAGATTATAGTACTTAGAAATGGTTTCTGTTACTTTGAGTAAAAAAAAAGAAAGAAAATGTAGAAAAATAGCAAACGTCATTTTTTCTGAAACTAAAGATTCACTGATGAGGAAAACAAGATAGAAGTTGCATTCTCTAAACATAAAAGCATTCTGCCATGTTGGGTGGGGCTTTAGAATATACCGACTGCACCTCTGCAGAGGGGTAACCCCACCATGGGGCCATCTTTTGGCCATGGTGGCGGCCCATGATGCTTAAAGATGGAACCTGGTGACATGCAACACTACATTTTGGCACTAACTTAGGCTAGATGGGCGGTTGGAAAGATCCCCTCCACTCAAACAGCTAGCACCCCACAAGAAAGCAGCTGCATGGCCACTTACCTCCTATTACACAAACCACCCAAGTAAGACAAACAAGACATGCTGTGCACAGCTTGAAAAGCAAGGAAGACACTCTCATAAGTGACATTCTCCTGTGGACAGCTACACATGGACAAAACAGTGTGGACTGGCCAGGAAAAACCTACATCAATCAGTTCTGTGAAGATTCTGGATGCAGTGTGGGAGACCTTCCAGGGGGGAATGGTGCCGAGAGGGAGTCATAGGAATCCATTCTGTCAGCATCACCTGATGATGATGAGTATATACAAGGTGTGTCATAAAAGTATTGAGATTTAAGCTGTATTTACCAAGATAGAAAGGAACAATGAATGGAACATTATTTTTTTCAGAATACAAGGTGTGTCAAAAATTACAAAATATCTTGATACTTTTTTGACACACCTTGTATATATTTGTTTGTATGTACGGGTGTGTGTGTGTGTGTGTGTGTGCATGTGTATGTGTGTATGTGTGCGTGCGAATTCTCAACAACCAGGAAATTAATTTTGACCCTGATTTTAACCTCCCTAATAAACGTATTCTTCAATTAACATAGAACATTTTCAGGACCATTGAAAGAATCCTCCACAAAACACAATTGCCTTACGATATTGGAATGAAATCATTAAAACTTAATTACGAAACTCAACAAAGATGGTTATTGAACAAATAATTCAGAACAAGAATTAAACACAATCTGTAAAAGACTTTAGAATACAAAAAGCCAACCAAAAATCCCCGACGCTTTTCTTTTCTTTTCTTTTTTTTTTTTCTCAAGAATATTACAGAAACATCTCTGGATGAGACACAGCAACTGCCAATTAACATTTGAATACAATAAGAGCATAAATAAGATAAGCATAAATAATAGTATATATATATATATATATATATATATAATAATAGTAATCATATATATATACTACATGTATAATACTGAAAAAAAGAGTCAGGCAAATGTATATATTTTTGCATGGACAAATAGATATGCATACAGTCCTTAAAGACACCATATATTTAAACAACCCAATAAGATAATTGAAGCTAATTGCTATTGATTAAGCTCATTAACTCATGAGATTTTCATTCCTTATTGGCTGGTTTGAAGATAATTTGTCATTGTTCTTTAAGAAAAATCTTGCAAGAAGGAAAAGTTGGTAATGACAAGAGAAGTTGACGATTTATATAGAATTGTATCATTTAAAGTTTTGGAGAGAATGGCATTATTTAAAGATTTGAATAAAATAGAATTATTCAAAGATTTGAATAGAATGGTATTATTTAAAGGTTTGGATAAAATGGTGTTATTTGAATATTTGGATATAATAATACTATTCAGAGGATTGGATAGAATGGTATCATACAAAGATTTGGATAGAATGGTATCATTTATAAATTTGGGTAGAATTTTTTATCCAAAGATTTGAATAGAATGGTATTATTCAAAAATGTTGGGAGAATGGTATTATTCAAAGTTTTGGATAGAATAGTGCTGAAACTTAGAAATTGATCTAGATTGGTTATAATATATATATATATATATATATATATATATATATATATATGTGTGTGTGTGTGTGTGTGTGTGTCTCACATGGTGTAGTGGTTAGTAAATTAGATTGACAGACCATTGTTAGTTCAATAGTCACTAAGCACCCCACACTTCTTGCCTTGTGCTACATCTAAGCTAAGTGTTGTAAATAACTAAATATACATGTATGTATGTATGTATATATATATATATATATAATATTATATATATATATATATATATATATACACACATACACACATACCCCTACACACACTTGTGAATATATATATATATATATTATATATATATATAAATAGTATGTATGTATATATATATATATATATATATATATATATACACACATACACACATACCCCTACACACACTTTTGAATTATATATATATATATATATATATAAATAGTATGTATGTATATATATATATATATATATATATATACACACACACATACATACATACCCCTACACACACTTGTGAATTAATATATATATATATATATATATATATATATATATATATAAATAGATATATATATAGATATGGATAGATAGATAGAGAGTGTGAGTGAGAAAGAGAGAGAGTGTGTGTGTGAGTGAAGAGAGAGAGAGAGGAGGGGAGAGAGTGAGAGAGAAAAGGATGTTTACAAAAGTCTTTGCATTATTAATTTGATTTATTTTCCCACCTCACTGAATATTTTAAATGTCGAAAGTGTTTCAAGCAATTTTGTCATTTCAAAACAAAATTGTGCAAAGGAAAAGGGAATCATTATATTTCTTGAACTCATTATTAAAAATATAATTGTAGGGACACTTTATGTTAAGAGGACTAAAGTATTTAATTGTTATTAATTAGTAATTAATGCTTAATTTGAAAATAGAACAACAGAAATAATTATTTAATTGCACCCGAACATTCAAAGATTTCAATAGGGAATTTAAGAATATACAAGGTGTGTCAAAAAGTATCGAGATTGAAGATGTATTTACCAAGATAGTTATGAACAATGAATGGAACGTTATTTTTTTTTCAGAATACAAGGTGTGTCATTAAATTATCGAGATTGAAGTTGTATTTACCAAGGTAGAAATGAACAATGAATGGAACATTAATTTTTTTCAGAATACAAGGTGTGTCATCAAAGTGCTGAGATTGAAGCTGTATTTACCAAAATAGAAATGAGCAATGAATGGAATGTTAATTTTTTTCAGAATACAAGGTGTATCATTAAAGTATCGAGATTGAAGTTGTATTTACCAAGATAGATATAAACAATGAATGGAACATTAATTTTTTTAAGAATACAAGGTGTGTCAGTAAAGTATCAAGATTGAAGTTGTATTTACCAAGATAGAAATGAGCAATGAATGGAACTTTTATTTTTTCAGAATACAAGGTGTGTCATCAAAGTGCTGAGATTGAAGCTGTATTTACCAAAATAGAAATGAACAATGAATGGAATGTTAATTTTTTCAGAATACAAGGTGTGTCAAAAAGTACAAAAAATGTCGATACTTTTTTGACACACATTGTAATTGTGTTAAAGGTTGAGAAGTTTTGTACTTACAAAGTGTGTTTAAAAAGTACCAAGACTGAAGAAAGTATTGATTCATGGGAGATGGCAGAATCGTAATTTTGGGATTTAACTTTTCAGTAACAAAAAGGAAGCAAGACTGAAACTGAATGATAACTGTAACAATTAGATTTCTATATCATTTTTGGGGTATTATTATAAAATAAACATAAATTCATCTGTGAATTATTCTAGATAAAACGTCTACAATATCTTATATATTTCTTATATATGTAAGTTGGAGGCATGTGCTCTAATAGTTAGAGGTGTAGGAAATGGACGAAGCTACAGTTCATATAGCACTAATACCCTTGGGAAACGTATGAATCCAACTACTCTCCCTCCAGCTATAGATAAAATAGTAGGGCAGATTGGGCTCTTTAACCTTGAATAGGTAACCAGTCTAGGAGAAGGAAAACTCTGAATTCAAACCTGTTAAACTCCACTTAAAAATTGACCTTGTGTCACATCCTGCTCATGCGAAGGGCTGGTAAATAAATATGTATACTAAACTGTAACAATTTTTGACTGATCAAAGAAATGTGGTTTATCATAAACCAGATTGAATATTATGGCCCCCTTTCTTATTATACTAGTAGGATCTGTACCACAGCATGATAATTCAATGATTACAACACTTGATGTGTTTACTTAAGAGCTATTGCCAAATAGTTCAATATGTAAAAAGTATAATAATCTTGATTTAACTCTCAATCACTTTTTTCTTTCTTTCCTTCTTTTAATCTTTTCATTATGTTTGATTGAAACTGATTAGTGTTATCGCTTCCACACGCTCACCCCTTCACTATCTTTCTGCTATTCTCTTTTCTTCTTTCTTTCTTATTATATTTTTTCTGTGTAGCATGTCCTTTTTCTTCTTTTTTCCTTATAATAAAAACAGAATGGTCCATTATTTAGCTGAGATGACGACTTTCATAAAAAAAATAAGAATTTGGTGGATAAACAACACCAAATAATCAGAATTTACATTTTTGTGTTTTCTCTTGGATGGTTTAGATGGCCTAATTTTTAATCAGTGAATATTGCAAGATGATAACGGTCATACTTTTAAAGAACACAAGTATTAATTGTTGGAATATTTTGGTGATATAAGGTGTGCTGGAATAAACCACTTAAACTTATAGACTCGGTGTGGGCACGTGGATTAAAGCCCGTTAATCAACAGCTCGAATATGTGATTAGTTAACTATTTAATCACCGATTTTGAAAGCTATTCATTTGCACTTATTCGACACTAACAAACAGATCTGCAGCCAAGGACTCTGCCCAACCAAAGGATTCTACCCGACACTAAGGGACACCGAGGAACAACCAAAGGATTCTACCCGACACTAAGGGACACCGAGGAACAACCAAAGGATTCTGCCCGACACTAAGGGACGCCGAGGAACAACCAAAGGATTCTGCCCGACACTAAGGGACACCGAGGAACAACCAAAGGATTCTGCCCGACACTAAGGGACACCGAGGAACAACCAAAGGATTCTGCCCGACACTCGAGGAACAACCAAAGGATTCTGCCCGACACTAAGGGACACCGAGGAACAACCAAAGGATTCTGCCCGACACTAAGGACACCGAGGAACAACCAAAGGATCTGCCCGACACTAAGGGACACCGAGGAACAACAAAGGATTCTGCCGACACTAAGGGACACCGAGGAACAACCAAAGGATTCTGCCCGACACTAAGGGACACCGAGGAACAACCAAAGGATTCTGCCCGACACTAAGGGACACCGAGGAACAACCAAAGGATTCTGCCCGACACTAAGGGACACCGGAACAACCAAAGGAGACACGAGGAACCAAAGGATTCTGCCCGACACTAAGGGACACCGAGGAACAACCAAAGGATTCTGCCCGACACTAAGGGACACGAGGAACAACCAAAGGACGGAACAACCAAAGGATTCTGCCCGACACTAAGGGACACCGAGGAACAACCAAAGGATTCTGCCCGACACTAAGGGACACCGAGGAACAACCAAAGGATTCTGCCCGACACTAAGGGACACCGAGGAACAACCAAAGGATTCTGCCCGACACTAAGGGACACCGAGGAACAACCAAAGGATTCTGCCCGAAGGATTCTGCCTGACACTAAGGGACACCGAGGAACAACCAAAGGATTCTGCCTGACACTAAGGGACACCGAGGAACAACCAAAGGATTCTGCCCGACACTAAGGGACACCGAGGAACCAAAGGAACACTGATTCTGCCCGACACTAAGGGGCGCTGAGGAACAATAAAGGATTCTGCCCGACACTAATGGACACTGAGGAACAACCAAAGGATTCTGCCTGACACTAAGGGACGCCGAGGAACAACAAAAGGATTCTACCCAACACTAAGGGACACCGAGGAACAACCAAAGGATTCTGCCCGACACTAAGGGACACTGAGGAACAACAAAAGGATTCTACCCAACACTAAGGGACACCGAGGAACAATAAAGGATTCTGCCCGACACTAAGGGACACTGAGGAACAACCAAAGGATTCTGCCCGACACTAAGGGACACCGAGGAACAACCAAAGGATTCTACCCAACACTAAGGAACACCAAGGATCTCCACTGTAAAGTGCTCTCACTTGCAGCCTAAAACTTGCAGCCTAAAAATTGCCACAAGAATCGTAACATTAATATACAACAATATACCACAACTCAAACCAAAGCTAACTTTAATTAACTATACTTCCAGCAAAATAGAGCACCTCCACATTCTGCATGGACAGTAAGAGAGTATCTTCATCAAGCCTTTCTGCAGCATTGGTTTGGAAGGCAGGGCAGCATTGAATGGCCACCACGTACACCTGACCTGACACCAGTAGATTTCTTTTTTTGGCGGGTGTAGTCAAGAACAAGGTGAATGAATTGGAAGATTATATTTCAGATACATTCACTGAAATTGAGATCGGAATTTGTGTCGTAATGTGTGCCAGAGTGTTTTGGACAGATCCGAAGATTGTTGCAAGGTTGAAGGTGGACACTTTGAGCACTTGAAAGATTAAATGTTCAATTTAAAATGTCTAATATGTAAATATAATGTATGCAAATATATGTAAATAAATGTCAAAATTTCTAATAAAGGTAAAATGTTTAAGTGTTAACTGTAACCCTACTTTTGGCCCACCCTCTTTTATTTGTACTTAATGAACCCACCAAGCTTTTTAGCCATTCCATTGAAGGTTTTCAAATGTGACACTTGTAGAGTGAGTTGTTACATTACAGCTCACAGGTTGTTCATTAGAAAGTAGTTCATGTTGAATTGTGGGTAAAACTAAAATAAAATCCATTCTGACAGGGAGGAAAAAAAGATAAAAATGATAATGGAACAGAAGATTGAGGATGAAGATCAAAGGAAAGAAAGAAAGAAAGGAACGAAGAAAGGAAGGAACGAATGAAGAAAGGAAGGAAGAAAGAAAGAAAAAAGGAAAAAGAAGAAAAAAGGAAGAAAGGAAGGAAGGAAGAAAGAAAGAAAGAAATAAAAGAAGGAAGAAAGAAAAAAGAAAGAAAGAAAGAAAGAAAGAAAGAAAAAAGAAGAAAGAAAGAAAAGAAAGAAGGAAGGAAAGAAAGAAAAAAGAGGCACTAAAAGAGGAGAGAGGAGGTTAAGAAAGAAAGAAAGAAAGAAAAAAGAATGGAGATAGAAGAGACTAAAAAGAAAGGAAGAAGAGATAGAGGCTAAGAAATAAAGAAAGAAAGGAAAGAGAAGTGGATAAAAAAGATGTAATAAATCTTGCTACCCATAGAACCAAAATTAATGTTAAAAGATTTTTTTTTAATCCACAAAAAAACGAGATGACTTATAAAAACCAGCATCAAGATTAAAAAAGAAAAATTGGTGACAATTTCTTAACCCAGTTTAAATCAACTCTTTTAATAACTTAACCCAGATTCATTTAAATCTCATGGTGGAAAAAGTAGTGGAAAAATTTTTATTTTCAATATCTGCCACGATTGACATAGATGAAAGAATGAAAATTGATCAGCTTGTTAATTGCAACAGGAAAGAATAGTAATGCACAATTGAAAGAAGGGTTGACTATTATCCTTTATTACTTTACACTTCAATTGTGTTAATTGCAGACTTTTAATCTTTTTTTTTGTTCTTTAGAGGAAATCTTGTCAGTCATTTTTATTATTGATTTTGACTTTCATCCTTTAATTTCTAGTTGGCTGGTTTTTATGGCAACTCATGAATGCCCTGCTGTTAACTGGGACTGTCGAATACACTGACTGCCCTCCAATGGAGACACCTGTTGGTGGTGGGGGTGTTGGAATATTTGAGGGTATATAGGGTGAATGTAAAGAATGGTGAAAGAGACGGAGGAAATGGTGAAAAGCAGGGAGGGGGTATGGCAAAAGGGAGGGGGAGTATGGCAAAAGGGAGGGGCCAATCTCGAAAGGGAGGGGCGAATGGCGAAATAGAGGGAGAATATGGTGAAAGGGATTGGAGAATGGCAAAAGGGGAGGGCGAATGGCAAAAGGGAGGGGGTATTACGAAAGGGAGGGAGAAGATGGCGAAAGGGAAGGAGAAGATGGGGAAAGGAAGGGAGAATGGCGAAAGGGACGGGAAAGATGGTGAAAGGGAGGAGCGAATGGCGAAATGGAGGGAGAAGATGGTGAAAGGGATGGGAAGAATGGCAAAAGGAGGGAGGGCGAAGATGGTGAAAGGGAGGGGCGAATGGCGAAAGGGAAAGGGAGGGAGAAGATGGTGAAAGGGATGGGAGAATGGTGAAAGGGAGGGGAGAATGGCGAAAGGGAGGGAGAAGATGGTGAAAGGGAAGGAGAATGGCGAAACGGAGGGGCGAATGGCGAAAAGGAGGGAGATGATTGTGAAAGGGAGGGGCGAATGGCGAAAGGGAGGGTGAGAATTGCAAAAGGAGGGAGGGCGAATGGCAAAAGGGAGGGGCGAAGATGGTGAAAGGGATGAGAGAATGGTAAAAAGAAGGAGGGCGAATGGCAAAAGGAGGGAGGGCGAATGGCAAAAGGGAGGGGAGAATGGCGAAAGGGAGGGAGAAGATGGTGAAAGTGAGGGGCGAATGGCGAAAGGGAGGGAGAAGATGGTGAAAGGGATGGGAGAATGGCAAAAAGAAGGAGGGCGAATGGCAAAAGGGAGGGGCGAATGGTGAAAGGGAGGGAGAAGATGGTGAAAGGGAGGGGCGAATGGCTAAAGGGAGGGAGAAGATGGTGAAAGGGATGGGCGAATGGTGAAAGGGAGGGGCGAATGGCGAAAGGGAGGAGAAGATGGTGAAATGGATGGGAGAATGGCGAAAGGGAGGGAGAAAATGGTGAAAGGGATGGGAGAATGACGAAAGGGAGGGAGAATGGCGAAAAAGAGGCAGATGGTGAAAGGGATGGGAGAATGGCGAAAGGGAGGGGCGAATGGCGAAAAGGAGGGAGATGGTGAAAGTGATGGGAAAATGGCGAAACGGAGGGGTGAATGGTGAAAAGGAGGGAGAAGATTGTGAAAGGGATGGGAGAATGGCGAAAGGGAGGGGCGAATGGTGAAAGGGAGGGTGAGAATTGCAAAAAGGAGGGCGAATGGCAAAAGGGAGGCGAATGGCAAAAGGGAGGGGCGAAGATGGTGAAAGGGATGGGAGAATGGCGAAAGGGAGGGAGAAGATGGTGAATGGGATGGAGAATGGCAAAAAGGGAATGGCAAAAGGGAGGGGCAAGATGGTGAAAGGGATGGGAGAATGGCGAAAGGGAGGGAGAGATGGTGAAAGGTTGGGAGAATGGCAAAAGGGAGGGGCGAATGGTGAAAGGGAGGGAGAAGATGGTGAAAGGGAGGGGCGAATGGCTAAACCGAGGAGAAGATGGTGAAAAGGATGGGCGAATGGCAAAAAGAGGGAGGGCGAATGGCAAAAGGGAGGGGAGAATGGCGAAAGGGAGGGAGAAGATGGTGAAAGGGATGGGAGAATGGCAAAAGGGAGCCGAATGGCGAAAGGGAGGGAGAAGATGGGAAAAAGGAGGGGAGAATGGTGAAAGGGAGGGAGAAGATGGCGAAAGGGAGGGCGAATTGCGAAAGGGAGGGAGAAGATGGGAAAAAGGAGGGGAGAATGGTGAAAGGGAGGGGCGAATGGCGAAAAGGAGGGAGAAGATGGTGAAAGGGATGGGAGAATGGCGAAAGGGAGGGGCGAATGGCGAAAGGGAGGGAGAAGATGGGAAAAAGGAGGGAGAATGGTGAAAGGGAGGGAGAAGATGGCGAAAGGGAGGGCGAATGGCGAAAGGGAGGGAGTTGGTGAAAGGATGGGAGAATGGCAAAAAGAAGGAGGGCGAATGGCAAAAGGAGGGAGGGCGAATGGCGAAAGGGAGGGGCGAATGGCGAAAGGGAGGAGAAGATGGTGAAAGGGATGGGAGAATGGCAAAAGGGAGGGGCGAATGGCGAAAGGAGGGGAGTATGGTGAAAGGGAGGGAGAAGATGGCGAAAAGGAGGGGCGAATGGCTAAAGGAGGGAGAAGATGGTGAAAGGGATGGGCGAATGGCAAAAGGGAGGGAGAAGATGGTGAAAGGGATGGGAGAATGGCGAAAGGAGGAGAAGATGGTGAAAGGGATGGGCGAATGGTGAAAGGGAGGAGAAGATGGTGAAAGGGATGGGCGAATGGCTAAAGGGAGGGGCGAATGGCGAAAGGAGGGAGAAGATGGGAAAAAGGAGGGGAGAATGGTAAAAGGGAGGGAGAAGATGGCGAAAGGAGGGGCGAATGGCGAAAGGGAGGGAGAAGATGGTGAAAGGGATGGGAGAATGACGAAAGGGAGGGGCGAATGGCGAAATGGAGGGAGAAGATGGGAAAAAGGATGGGAGAATGGTGAAAGGGATGGCTGGTTTTTATGGCAACTCATGCCCTGCTGTTAACTGGGACTGTCGAATACACTGACTGCCCCCCAATGGAGACATCTGTTGGTGTGGGGGTGTTGGAATATCTGGGGGTATATAGGGTGAATTTAAAGAATGGTGAAAGAGAGAGAGGAAATGGCAAAAGGGAGGGGGTATGGCGAAAGGGAGGGGGAATGGCGAAAAACAGGCGGGGATGGCGAAAGTGAGGGAGATGGTGTAAGGGGAGGGAGGGGATGGAAAAAAGCAGGGGTATTGTGAAAGGGATGGGGGAATAGCAAAAGGGAGGGGGTAATGGCGAAAAGCAGGGTTATGGTGAAAGAGAGGGAGGGTGAAGAAATAGCGGGAGTGAGGGGATGGCACAAGGGAGGGGGAATGGCGAAATTAAGGGGGGTATGGCGAAGGGACAGAGAGGGGATTGCAAAAGCAAAGGGGGGAGGAAATGAAGAAAGGGGCGCGAATGGCGAAAGGGAGGGGTGAATGGCGAAAAGGAGGGAGGGGAAGGAAAAAAGCAGGGGTATGGTGAAAGGGAAGAGGAAATAGCAAAAGGGAGAAAAGCAGGGGAGGTGGTAAGTTTAAGGTTGGAACCCTAGTGGCTGAGCATTCCATGACATGCAACACTCTACTTTGGCCCTAACTTAGTCTAAACTTTTGATACTACTATCCACATACATTCAAGTATATACATACATACATACAGGCTATCTATGCTCTCTCACACACACATACAGATTCACTTGCACTCACAAATGTATACATACATACATTTGACGCTACTATACACACATGTCCATGTACATACGTATAACCTATCCCTACTCACACCCATACAGGTACACTCTCTATCATATAAGCATATGCTATGCTTATGCACATGCATATTCACATAAACATGCTTACACTTATATGCATATACATACATACATATATATACTATGCCTATGCAAATGATATAGATACACATGCTATGCTTATGCACATAGACATTGACATATGCCACACCTATGTACATTTTTACTCATACACACATGCTCACATCTACATGCATATACATTCACATATGATATACCTATGCACATATGTATTCATATAGACATGCTCATACCTACATGCATACACATATGCTATGCCTATGCATGCACCTACTTACATATACATACATATATGCTATACCTATGCACATGCATACTCATAAAAATATGCTCACTTATATGTACATACAGGAAGTGCGTGGTGTAATGGTTAAAGTCATGGGAAATGGACTCGTCGCCCCGAGTTCAAATCCTAGACATGTTAATTGCATTTCACAGCGCTAATACCCTTGGGAAAGGTATGAATCCTACTCTCCCACCTGCTATGGATAAATAGAAGGGTAGACTGGGCTCTTTAACCTTGGTTATGCAACTGTTCTAGGAGAAGGAAAACTCTGAATTCAAACCTGTTAAACTCCGCTTAAGAAATTGACCTTGTGTCGCATCCTGCTCATGCGGAGGGGTTGGTAAATATATATATATATATATATATGTATGTACATACATGCATATATCCTCTGCTTATGCACATTTATTCTCATATATATACTTATATAGCCATGCATATAGATACACATATGCTAAGTCTATACACATATACCTGCAGACATACTCCCCTGTAAAATACTTTATGGTGAACTCACAGATAACATGCAATGGACAGGAGACCCCCAAAAGTAGTTCTAAGACCATATTAAAACAACGCTGAAAAAATGCAACATCACACCTTCAAGCTTGGAATTTCTGGCCTCCAGCAGACAGGGTTGGCGAGATGTGTGCCGCACAGGAGCTGAGTAGCTCAATATCAAGATTAACAGGGCTGCAGAGTGTTGATGTCTTTGTCGTCATGAACCACCAAATGTAGATGGGAATTTTCCTTGTAATGTGTGTGACGACATTTGCAAGTCCAGAATTGGACTAACTAGCCACCAGGGGTTACACAACTGTTGAAAACATGGTGTGATGTCATTGTCGTCTGTGACGGACTTCTAAAAGGAAATACACAAATATACTCATATAGACATGCTCACACCTACATGCACAGATGTACACATACTCTACTCCTATACACATACTTACTTCTATACACTTACTCATACAACATGCATATACATACACATATGCTTCTCTTACCTACGTGCATACAAATACACTATTCCTATGCATATCATATAGACATGCTCCCACTTATGCACAGACATACTCATTTAGAAACACATTCACATGCTTAAGTGTGCGGCACCCAGCAAGGACCTACTATGCAAAGATGCTGGCTGCTCTGCAGAGGAGCTCCCAGGTGCAATGAATGATAGGGAAGGTTGGCGAGAGATTGTCATGGATACCCGTGCTGCATGCGCGACATGATGAATGATGATACATACACATATGCTATGCCCATGCACATACACATTCACACACATATGCTACTCCTGTATACATACTCATATAACATGCTCACACCTTCATGCATATGCATATACATTTGCCACGCCTATACACGTGCATACTCATATAGACATTCTCACACATACCCATATGCTACTCACCATCATGAATATACATACACATACTGTACACCTATATAAATCCCTACTTCTATACACATGCACACACCTATACGCATACACACATGCTACAGCTGTACACATTCATACTCATACAGACAGGCTCACACCTACATGCATATATATACACATACATCATGCCTATGCACATGCATACTCAGATAGACATGCTCACATATGCAATTCCTATACACATACATAAACATATAGACATGTTCACATATATTCATATGCTTTTTCTGTACACATACATACTAATATAGACAGGCTCACACCTACATCTTATAAGCAGGTAAATCTGCATCTATAAAATGATGATGTTTGCAAAGATAAGCATATAAAATGTTTGAAACATTCAGTTGAACACTTAATTCTTTTTTTTTTAAAATAAGAAAGAAATCGTATCAGAGAATAAATAAAGGAAAAATAATAATAATAATAATAATAATAATAATAATAATAATAATAACCATCAGCTAACACTGATGTGAAAACTCAAAAGGAATAATAATAATACGAATGATCAGCACAATATAAACAAGAAATAACAAATAAAAGACAAAAAACCCAAAACATTTCAAAGGCGACATCATAAAAATCAATAATTGTTTTGGCTGATGCACAAAGAAAGATGATCAGAATTTTTAGATCAATGGTTCTTGAACTGTTCTGAGTCGCCTCTTTAAGAATTTGGCTGTGTCTATGGTCACCTTTCTTGGAGACAAGCACTTTAGCTTTATAAATTCAAATATTGTGTAGAAATTATTCATTTCAATGATATTACTGACTGACTGGAAGCAGATGTGTATGAACAGAAGTGCAGCCATTTTGTTTTCAAATATTTTTTTTATTCCTAATGGTTATTTTGTTTTTATAAACTGTTTTATTTTATTTATGATGATTTCAAAATCTAATCTTAATTTTATCTTATTTGAATTATTCAAGATTTATTTGATTATCACAATCTAATTTTATTTAGATTTTGTTGAATTTAGAAGACTAATTCTGATCTTCTATAAATAGTAGTAGGTATTTTCCTGAATTCCCACAAGGCCAGATTGACACAGGAATTTTTTAATGTGGGAAGCTACTCACAACTAAAAAAATACAATGCTGAAAGACCTGGAATTTTCAATGATCCCAGGAATATAACATCACTGACGACTCCCCCCTTATTATCTAAAAGATGTATTTTGCAAATATATATATACTTTTTCAAATATATATATGTACCTGTTAATTTTTAAAGTAATCTTGAACTACATTAATACGAGGGTGAGTCAAAAAGTAATGCCTTTTTATTTAGGACAGGTATAATTACCAACACAGGAACATGTATCATACATCAAAATGAAGCTGGTACTCTGTGGATCACATCCCTACTTCTTCACAGAGTCAATGTTCCTCTCAATAGCAATGTTCCACCTTTGAATGAGAGCATTTATTCCTGCCCCGTAAAATTCTGCTGACTATTCTTTGAGCCAGGGAGTTTATCCCCTTTTAATTAGTGCTAGACCAAGAAAATTGTTTTGGTATCTGAGGTGGAGTATCACACCATCCATCAGCTCCTCTATTGTATATAATTTGAGACAATAATTGTTAAATTGACTTCAATATAGATTAAGCCAATAATAATTGACATGTCATATTAAGTGAGGTTGATTTTTCACTCATTGTAAAATTTCAAATTCTCTCAAATAGTTGTATGTTGGTATAATGAGTTCTGATACCAAAAACTAGGTCTCTTATTTGCACCATTGTTTAAGAAAATAGCATCAAATATCATCTATTAAAATGCACCAAAAATCAATCATTTAGCCTAGAAATTGGTTAGAAAATTTTGCAATTTCAATATTTAAACCAGAAAAGCTTGTCATTTTAAATGAAACGAATAAAGTATAACTAAAATTCAAATTGAAAATATGTCCCCATCACTATTGATGCATCTGATATCTTTTTACCTAATAATTAAGCTGTAACAGTGATAACATTTTAAATTGAAATCTATTTCCTCAAACAAATGCAAAGTTTTGCAAAAAATTATTTTGTGTGGTAATTTTTTAGATTAATTTGCAACTTTCCCAATATGGGAGACATTACAGTTCGAAAATCAACCTACCCTAATTTCATATAATGAACAAACCGATGAACCAATCATAGATTTAGAATTCATATCAAGCAGTATCATTGAGTTGTTATAGAAGAAAATTAACTAAGTTAATGAAATAAAATGGTGGCTCTTGAAGTCTTGCAGGAATTCTTAAATGTTCAGTTGCATACAAATGACACCATTTGGACATATCAGCATTTTCTGCATATCCAATTCAGAAGACACAGCCCCAGCAACTAAATTTGCGTCAGAATCAGTTACTTAATACTGGTCGAAATAAATTCATGATAGGCAAATGACAGTTTGTTAAATTTTTCTTTCTTTGAAAGTATATATATCTGTAGAATTAAACAAAAGGCACATCTCCTGTTTAACAATTATATTAACAATCTTTTTGAGCTTTCTGGACAACTTTTTTACATTTGGATGGAATCCGTGGATTAGTCCACTGAAGTTTTTAACCCAAGTACTTTCAGCACTTTGAAGCACCATACCTATAAGACTTTTCCTACCAATTCTCCTCCTTCCAGCCTCCACATCCCTTAATATAATTTCTATGAGTTCCCCTCCTAGTTACTATCCCTACTACTAACTTGAAAAAAAACTGTAACATAAAAACATCATCCCTGATGATGGCACTTCGAAGTGCTGAAAGTACTTGGGATAAAATTTTTGGTGGACTAATTCACGGATTCCATCCAAGTGTAAAAATGTTGGCCAGAAAGCTCAAAAAGACTGTTAATAAAATTGTTAACAGGAGATGTGTCTTTTGTTTAATTCTACATGTATAAATGAAAGAATGCTGCCCAAATACACACACACACACACACACACACACACACACCACACACACATACATATATATATATATATATATGTATATACACACACTTTCAAAGAAAGAAAAACTTAACAGTCATTTGGCTATTTATTTTGACCAGAACTCAACATGAGCCAAGTCTCATCCGATAGATTATTACATAAAGATTTTATCAAAGCAGTCCATGATGATATTGATGCTTCTTTTTAGAAAGGAGTGAAGAGATCTAATTAGTGTTGCCAATAATATCAAGAATTTGAATGATCAATAAATCATGTCCCATGCAAATATAGGCACTCACGAAAATATCATTTTGTTGTAAACTGGACTGGAAATGCTTTATTCCTTCAAAGCACACTCACACACTCAAGCATAAACACGCACACACACACACACACACCCAAACAAATACTTACATGCATGCACACACACAAGTGTGAACACATACATGCACACACACACACACACACACACACAAGTGCAAACACATACACACTCACACACACACACAAGTGGAAACACACACACACACACACACACACACAAACAAGCACACATATGATTCTGTTGTAAACTGGACTGGAAATGCTTTATTCCCCCAGAATATAAAAATAAACAAGTACACACAAACATACTCAGTTATCTTGTAAACTGGATTGAAAATACTTTATTCTCTAAGAGTACACACACACACACACATTCTTTTGTAAACTGAACAGGAAATGCTTTATTCTCACACATTAATACACACACACACACACACACATATATATATATAAGCTCCCAATACCTGGTAGAGCTCTCGTTAATTGAACTTTCACTGTTTAGCATAAGACATTACTTGTCTGTTTACAGACTTGAGTACTCTGGTGATTGTAAACATATATCTATGGAAGTATGTATCAATTAAATGTTGGCCTCTTACTGACAGCTGCTAACAGCTGAGACGGTAAGAAGCTTGACTGACAAAAATTCAGTCGGGTTTCGCTCCTGGTTAGAAGAAGCTATTAAGTCAAGCCACAATGATGAGACATAAACATTGAAAACTGTGTCTGTGGATGACTATATATATATATATATATATTGAGTATAATATCTAACAAAATGATAAGAAATGGGACTTGAAAAACTGAAGTTGGCCATACAATTTTTTTTTTCATTCACATTGAACAGTTTTGAAATGTCAAAAAGATATTGATACTGTCGTTCTATTCATCACATCTGTTTAAAACTCTTAATGTCTCAACCTATTCACATAACATCCCAATATGGCCACATCTATTAATAATGGAGATTCGCTTCCGGTTTTTGTCTGTAACAAAAATTATGTTACTGCTTACGTCAAATTATCCAAAATCATCATAACATAGAATAAATACACTCAAAATTTGAACATGCAACATTAGACAGTCCTCATTGGTTTTTAAAACAAGTTTTAATAAATACGTGACTGGTATTATATATCTATATATAGTTTGTTTTATTTTAATACATATTTAAAGTTTACATTTCAAATTTTTTTTTTTTTTAATCCTTTAATGAATTTGATGATTTTACTTTCTTAGGGTACAAACTCGCTGACATTGAATTTTTTACTCCCACCCCTCAGGCAATATGTTTCAAAAATCTATTTTTACATTGCCCGGAGGGTGTTTTTTATTTTGTACTAGTATAATAAATAGAGCATATCTTTTTTTTATCATTTCAAAACCCTTCAATTGTATTTAAAATGTTAATATGATGGAGAGCGAAATGTTACAAAAGAAATAAAAAAATATCTCTTCATATACATATATAGTCATTCTATTCATAGAATACTATAAAATTTGTTACTTTTGGTTTCAAGAGTGTGTCAACCGCCTATCTTCAAGGCAAAACACTTTGAAGTTTACTTAAATTCAAAGTACTTTGTCTTGGAACCAATGGTTGTAAAAATTTTTTAATTGTGAAGTATTCTATGAATAGATAAATATAGCTCTCATATCTGTAATCAAGTACCTTATTTTCCTTTTTTCACAACAAAATACACACGCATACCTATATAATTCTTTACTTAGCTTAGTTCAATTTTGCACACGTTATCCACAATAAATTCTGCAAAAAGCACTTTGCTGAGTACACCACAATATAGAGGCACTCAGTCAGGTTCAAATTCATGACAGTATAAAAAAAATGGTATTTGCTGATTATCAGGTGATAGTTGGTATCCGTATATATGTACATAAAATGTAGATAATGGTTCATAATAGGTGTATATATATATATATATATATATATATATATTTGAGAAAAATGGAAGTTAATCTGACAATTATGTTGAAAGATAAATGGAAAGAAAATATATGGATAAAAATTTATTTAGTATTATCTGCATTATTCGGACTATTGTCCCCATCTTCATTGTTATTTGTACAACGTTTCGGCCGATATGCCCTCCGGCCTTCTTCAGGTATTTCTTGTCGGACTCGGGAACCTTCTCGGACTCGGGAACTTTCTTTATCGTAATTGAGAGCCATGAAAGTTCCCAAGTTCGAAAAGAAGGTTCATGAGTCCGAGAAGGTTCCTGAGTCTGACAAGAAATACCTGAAGAAGGCCGGAGGGCATATCGGCCGAAACGTTGTACAAATAACAATGAAGATGGGGACAATAGTCTGAATAACGCAGATAATACTAATCTTCAAGCCTCATCTCAAACATTCAGAGAAAAATTTATTCATTGAAATGCCAACATATGTTTTGACCAAGAGTTTTTCCTTGTATACATTGTATCCTATTTAGTGTTATTTTAAATACAAAATTAAAAAAAATCAATAATCGAGAAACATAAAATTTGAATATATAAAAAGCAGTCTTCTTCGGGGCAGGATATTTAGATTTTTGAAAATAAAAACATTGTCACCAAATATCTCCATAAATTTCAAACCAAAAGTGTCTCTTAAGTTTTCAGAAAAGATTTTTTTTGAACACATCTAAATTCTCTGTATTCACACTGTTTTATTTTCAAAAATCAAAATATCTTGCCACAAAGAAAACCACTTTTTGTATACTCAAATTTTATGTTTCTTTATTATTATTATTATTATTATTTTATATTTAAGATAATACTAAATAGGACACTATGTATACACGAAAAAACGCTTGGTCGAAACATGTTGGCATTTCAATGAATGAATTTTCATCCATAGAATTTCTTTCCATTTATCTTTCAACATATATATATATATATATGTGTGTGTGTTTGTGTGTATAGAAAAGTAAGTGGAAGTGAAAAATAAGAAATGAATGGATGATTTATTGATATTTGAAAAAAAATATCTGTCGACGTTTAACATTTTGATTGATATCTACAATATCAAATATATATCTTAAATTAAATATATATCAAATATGTATCTCTAATCTTCTTCAGGTCAAAACAAATATCCACTGTTGATGTTAAGTTTTGTTTAACAAGTGATATGAGAAATAATATTCATACATTGGAAATTATGTTATAACATCATTTTATTCTAATCCTATTTTAATTTCTTACCTACAAATATTCTTTCTTGTATCACTTTGTAAACAAAAACTATCTATGCCATATACATACATATATACATATATATATATATATACTTATATAGATAAAAGGTGGCTTACTGGTGAATATGGGCATGATCGTTGGAGGTGCACAAAATCCAGGGGTTAAGTCAGCGATATAACAAATACAAAGTGCTCAATACAAAGTAATTTATTAAAGAAATGGATACAATAGAAACCTACTCGAGTTTCACCATTAGGATCTTCAGGGTTAAATCCACTATTAAAACATCTTATTCAATGACATGTAATCGACACTCGCAATTAATCAGTTCATTGGATTTAACCCTGAAGATCCTAATGGTGAAACTGAGTAGGTTTCTATTGTATCCATTTCTTTAATAAATTTGCTCTACTTTGTATTGAGCACTTTGTATTTGTTATATTGCTGACTTAACCCCTGGATTCTGTGCACCTCCAACGATCGTGCCCATATTCACCGGTAAGCCACCTTTTATCTATATAAATATATATATATATATACACACATATGTAATATGTTTTATATCATTTACATTATGATCATGACTACTGATATTTACAGTAGTGGTTTTATGACTCAAAAATGATCCCATCTACTACCCCTCCCCCTATTAGTCCATTGATGATGGGTTTGTCTGTGTGTGTGTGTATATATATATATATATATATATATACACACACACGAGGGTGAGTAAAAAAGTAATGCCTTTTTATTTAGGACAAGTATAATTAGCAACACAGGAACATGTATCATACATCAAAATGAAGCTGGCTCCTCTGTGGATAATATCCTACTGCTCCACAGTCACCATTTCTCTCAATAGCAATGTTCCACCTTGGATGAGAGCATGTATTCCTGCCCTGTAAAATTCTGTTTAACTGTTCTTTGAGCCACCTCTTACACTGCGAATTTCACTTCCTCATCACTGGAATAATTTTTGTCTCTCAATCCCTCTTTCATGCGGCCGAGGAAGTGAAATCTGAAGTGAGGAAGTAAAATCTGTTGTGAAGAAGTGGCTCAAAGAGCAGAATTTTACAGGGCAGGGATATATGCTCTCATTTGAAGGTGGAACATTGCTATTGAGAGAAGTAGGGATGTGATCCACAGAGGACCAGCTTCCTTTTGATGTATGATACACATTCCTGTGTTGGTAAGTATAGCTGTCCTAAACAAAATGGCATTACTTTTTGACTCACCCTTGTATATGTGTATGAATATATAAATGAAAATTTGGAAAATTTATCATATTCTGCATAGCTGGAACTGTCATTCTGGAATAAATGCCAAAACACTAAAAACAATATCTGAAAACAAACCAGTTCTCTTGGATAGAATGCATACTATATCAGAAGATTCCTGGAACATTTAAAAAAAAAAAAAAATAAATAAAATGAAAAGAAAAAAAGGAAGAAAAAGTATGGGAACTTACTTCATCCATAATATTCTTATCGATCTCTTCCAGAGGTATCCCATATAAATCCTTTGGGAGAGGCCCCACGTATTCAGGTAGAACTTTCCTGTTAGCGAGGAATGGATCTGGTGCTAGACGTGAACACTGATCTGCCTTTTTCTTCGTCGCCCGATGTGCAGCATCAGTGTTGCTAATGTCAACGGCATTGCGCGATAGCCATGTAAAATTTCGGAGTTGTGTTTTGCCCTGAGTTGCCGGTGCAGACTGCTGGTGTGGACCGGTGTACTTGAGAAACACATATGGTTCTCCCACAGAGTCCTCATTCGTACTGGAAAAAAAGGAAAAAAAAGGAAAATGAATGACAATATAAATAAAAGTATATTTCCTTTAATGTTAAATAATTGAAAATGTTTTATGCTAAAATATGAAATAGATTTCATATCTGTCATATTTCCTTTTTTTCCTATATATTTTATAAAATAATAGATTTCACATTTATTTAAAAAAAAAAAAGTCAATTAAATGTTTTTATCATATTTTTGTCCAATCTTTTCCTCTTATAATAGTTTAAATGTTGATCAAATTTTATTTTATAAAAATCTGAAAGTCTTTTTCAACTGTGTTTTTTGGATATAGTCGCTCGGTTGTAACAACACTACACTGAATGGTTTAGGCTTTGTAAAATATTTTGGTGCAGTTTTATGGTATGAAGATAAAACCGAAAAAAAAAGAAGAGGGGGGGTATTAAACCACCCATCTCTAACATATATATAAGTAAAGAAATAACAAAAGACTTAGAGATTTTGCATTATAGTCTATTTCAGGGAGCTTAGACAAAGTGTCTAACTCTCCTGACTCATCAGATGCGAATGAATCGGCAGAGTTAGACACTTTGTCTAAGCTCCCTGAAATAGACTATAATGCAAAATCTCTAAGTTTTTGTTATTTCTTTACTTAAAAATTTGCTCTGTGACTCTAACATTAAGAACACACATTGAGCTCTCAAACTGCGACAGGTTTTTAAAAAAAAACTCTTGTGTTATAAGGAAGATTTCTTCTCTGGACTTTTGGATTATATATATATATATATATATATATATATGTGTGTGTGTGTGTGTGTGTGTGTATCTATTATGTAAGATAAGTGTAGAATTTAAAAGTAACGGTTTAGAAATAATAACTCATACAAGAGTTCTTGTAGTTTTATAGATAGATAGATAGTAATCTTTAGCTGACCTATTGGCAGTTCTCTGAACGGTTGGTTTGGTTCTGAGAATGAGTTAGTTATATATTCAGAGTTAACTGGGCAATTGAAGAAGTCAGATGCTAATGGCATCTCTACTGAGTTTCCTCTCCATGCATCTGGTTATAGAATTTGGGTGAATAAGGACATTGAAAATAAAACATATCTTCATGTTCATATACAAGAAACATAAGACACAGACAAGAAACATAAGAAACACACACAGACAAAAAAAGATGGTGAACTGCTTGTGTGTCAGGGTTGGTAAATATATCTATATATATATATATATCATCATCATCATCATCATCATCATGTCGCGCAAGTAGCACGGACATCCATGACAATCTCATGCCAACCCTCCCTATCAATTAATTGTCCCTGGGAGCTCCTCTGCACAGCATCCAGCATCCACACATAGTTGGTCAATATAGATCCTGGCTGGGTGGCCCACACTAGCACGCCCATATATATATATATATAAATATCTGAAATGAGAAGTATATCTATAGCTCACTCTGGGATGAGGTCTAATTTATATCATTGGAGCATCATTGGAAAATAAAGAAGTGGAAGGAGGGAGCACACATTGACTCTGTATAAACTAAATTAGTATATACAACGTGTGTCATAAAAGTATCAAGATTGAAGCTGTATTTACCAAGATAGAAATGATCAATGAATGAAACATTAATTTTTTTTAGAATACAAGTTGTGTGATAAAAGTGCCAAGTTTGAAGCTGTATTTACCAACATAGAAATGAACAATGAATGGAACATTCATTTTTTTCAGAATACAAGGTGTGTCAAAAGTACAAAAAATCCCAATACTTTTTTGATACACCTTGTATATTTACTCAAACTCTTTGCATGATACAGAACACAAGATCAATTTTTAAGTAAAGTTTAACAGGTTTTAATTCAGAGTTGTTGTTCTCCTAGACTGATTACCTAACAAAGGTTAAAGAGCCCTGTCTGCCCTCCTATTTACCCATAGCTGGAGGGAGAATAGTTGAATTCACATCTTTCCTGTGGGCATTAGCACTATATTAAATGCAAACTTTATCTTAAAGTTATACAAAAATAAACCGCCAAGTTTAGAAGTAAATGGTTTTCACATATTCACTCCCAAATATAGTGAATATTCTCATAAGTTCTATAACATTCTACAAAATTATTGAATTATGACACTTTATCTTTCTTGAGAGAAATAAAAATTACCGAAAACTATGAATCAGATATAAAATACATTTACGAAACTATCTACAAAAAATACACATGTAAAGGAAAATTGAGTACCAACTTTTATCTCACACTCTAACAGTTTTTGGCATTAAATAACCCACAGGGTTTATATCACATTAAAGAAACTAAACCAAAGTAAACCAAACAAAATGAAGTTATTTATACCAATTTGAAGATATTAAGATCTTGAAACATAGAAACTTTTATCAAAATAACTTGATTTAGCATTAAATGACCTGAAAAGGGTTGATATGCCGTAAAACAACCAAACAAAACAAAACAAAATTTAAAATGCTAAAGTTTGACATTATCTTCTAAAAGTTATCACTTCCATTAAGTGTACCCAGTATAATTGAGATGTTACAAAAATAATCCAGCAAAATTTAAAACTGCATTACTGTCTGCACTCATACATTCAAAGTGCCTCTTCCCCTATGGGTATATTGGAAGTAGATTTAATGTATAAAAGCTAAAAGGAATTCAGATTTGAATCTTGATACTATTCGAGTTAAAACCAACTTCTTTTCATTTAATTTCTTTATTTATTTATTTAAAAAAACATATATCCACTGTATTACTCCAAAATCTATTGTACAAGTAATTTGATTTAAAAAAATAGTCAGACAAAATGAAAATTGCACCATTTTTTTTACTCTAAAAATTGAAGAGTTTTGAATAATCTCCTTTCGCAAATTTATTGGGTGTCTCTTGGTATAAGTTAAGAATTTGAAATGGAAAAAACATTAAAAAAAAAGAAGAAATGAATGAATATTACATTTTTTTTAATAAAACGTATGACTTTAAAGATGACATCTTTTTAGCATTGTGGTCAAGAGTTCACTTTTTATTAAATTTTACATATTGACCTATTGGATAGTTTAACAAAAAGTAAAATCATTTTGTTTTATTATTTCATCTATAATTTACTTCATTTGCTGGTATGATTTGTTACATACAAGGTATTCAGAAAAGTTCCAGGACTGGTGTTCACAAAAGATTTATTTCAAATCCAAACTAACAAACTACAATCATGTGTGGGGATTAAAATAAAATAAAAATTTAAATCAAAATTTAAAAAAAAGGACAAACTCCATGGAAGAACCCTCCGAGCATGAGCGGGAAAAAAGGAACCCACTTCTGACCCCTAAGAGAATCTCTTGGCCATAGTTTAGGCTTAACTACTATTGGCCTGGATATATTTACTTGCCACGTAATTGCTTATGACTGGGAATAAAGCCTAAATCATAAAACTACCTTTTTGTCTTGTCTCTTCCTTTTTCTTTCCTTGAATTCCTTCATTTTCAGCCTCTTGTAACCCCATACATCAATGAGGTAACTTGTTCTTTTCAGATTAGTCATGGTTTTGCCTATCAAATAATCCATGATGAGCTTGGCTTCCATTAAGAAATGTACAGATAATCTTTGAATTTCTCTAATATTTAAGCAGAATATAGGGCTGGTTTAGTTCAGTCAGTAGAGTGTTTGGTTGGGAACCTCAAGGTTCCTGGTTCAATACCGGCCCTCGGCAATTCAGTGTATGAGTAACACAGGGATCTGTGCAGTAAATCAGGAGCTGATAGTAGGTGGGCGCCCCACCACAGATGCAAAAGTCAAATTCCTTTGGTCGTGCTAGTGAAAAGGGGATAGACTCTCTCACTGTCTGGTTTGATACCGACCTTAGGCCACCCCGACACTTTACTTTTTACAAGCCAGAGGTCAGATTAAAGTATGAAAAGCAACCCTGAAAACCCATATTATAAACAGAATTAATTAAAAAGAAAAAAAATCTGTTCTTAAATATTGATATCAGCCAAAAATTTGGCCTTCCTTCAGATTATTCACAATATTTGTTTAAAATAAAATTAGTACAATTTTCCTATAAAATGAAAATAGTGTGTTCTTTTTTTTATTTCTACTTTTAGAGAGTTCAATTTTATCTCTGTCATTAAAAGTATATTTAAAGCAGATTTTATCTAAGAACAAGAATAAACCGAAGTGTGGAAAGAATAAAAATCCTTGAATAACATTCTGAAAAATAACCAATGGGCAGTTGTTGCTTCATAAGACTGAGATTGCCACAAGAGACAGACACAACGGGGTGCGGGTGACGGGACGCACGTTGTGTTTAAACATGATAAACAAAACAGATTGAGGAAGTTAACTAAATGTCGGAGGAAGTGAGGCATTTTGTGGTTTGTTGATATGGCAGCAAGTTGGCGTGCTGGAGAAAACGCATTTTATCAGTTGTCAATAAACAGTGAAGGCTTAGAGTAGACAAGGAGACCAGAAGTCAGAAATAGAATGTGCCATGGTTTTTTGACAGAAATTTCTTTCGTCTTTTTTTTATAATTTTGAAAACAAGAATACAAATAAATTGAAAACTATTAGAAAAAAAATAAGGAAACAGAAAAAAAAAACAAAATCTTAAACTAAAAAAAAGAAAGTAATGAAAAATCTAAATTTTATGTCTTTTTAATTTTCAATTTCTTTTTATAGTTTAAGAAACTGCAGTCTTCCAGAGAATGACAAAAATTTCAGGTCAAAATTTTCTTTAGTGATTGGCATTATAATATATATATTATATATAGATGATAGTAATAGGAGATAGAAGAAATAGTAGAGAGAGAGAGAGATATGTATTTATATATATTTTTCATTTTATTTTACAGATTTCCTATATGCTTTTGCTTTACCAATCCCAAAAATGATTTCCCCATAGATATATAATATAGACAGTGTCATCAGTATATCAACTAAAAAAAATAAAGTAATGAAAAAATATCTCTCTC
>CM042147.1:27971050-27979111 GCA_023376005.1 Doryteuthis pealeii | reverse complement strand
AGAGAGATAAATCCAATGATTGTGTTAAGGGAACACCGCTGAAGGTAAGGCCAGAGGATAAGTGACTGAACATAGTGTTTATTCATACCACAACAAAGAGAAGGAAAACAGTCTGAAACATCAAAATTATTCTTATTCAATAAACTTATGTATCATACACATGAGATTTTTTTTCTGTTAGTTAATTGCTTGAAAGTTAGGCACTGTGTATTATCGCATTATGGTGTGGTGGGAAAGAGCTGCTGGTGAGTGTTTAAAGTAGACAAAGAGTTAAGTTATAAATTCCTCTTCCATTCAAGCTTTCATTATTCAGAAGTGGATAAGCTAGAGAAGTTTGAGCTCAAAGAGTATTAAACTTAATTCAACAAACTTATGTGTTTAATACACAATGATGTGTTTTCCTGGAAATTCATTGCCAACATGGAACATGTGTATTGTCCATGAAATGTGTTGCTGTACATGACTAATTATGGTAGTTTCTTCAAACTTTAGATCTTTTAGTGTGAAGAAAGAAACAGAATAAGCACAGGGAGTTTGAGCTCAAGAGTATCAAACTATCCATAAATATGTCATTGTACAATGACTATTTATGTAGTTTTCTTGACACTGTTAAATATTTTGTGTGAAGAAAGAGATTGTTTTTTTCTGAAAGTTCCTAGCCAAAATGGGCATGTGCAATTATCCATAAATGTGTTTGTTTTACACAACTAATTATGCTATTTTCTTCAAACTTTATGCTTTGTGTGAAGAAGATTTTTTTTGAAGTTCCAAGCCTGAAAGTTGGGTGTGATATATCCGCCGAATCTGTCATTGGTACATGACTAATTGTGGTAGTTTCTTTAAACTTTAAATCTTTTGTGTGAAGAAAAAGACAGAAATAAGCCAGGGAAGTTTGAGCTCAAAAAGAGTATCAAACTTATCCACGATGTGTCGTTGTACATGACTAATTACAGTAGTTTCTTTAACTTTAAATCTTTTGTGTGAAGAAAGATACCAATCTTTCAATTTGAGTACAAGTTCCTAATTTCCTTTCTTCTTTTTTCTTTCCTTTCTTCCCATTAGCAATAAAAACTAAAAAAACAAAGAAAGTTTTTTCGTTTGAAATCCAAACGATACCTAAAAAGAATGAAATGTCAGAGAAGACATTTAAAAGCAATCTAGGTAAATAATCTCATGATAGATATTAATTAGTATTGAAATCGGTGTTTGGTTATTACATGATGAATGTCTGTTAGATGGCCTTGGTGTTTTGAAAAGGCCAAAACAAAGCAAACTCCGACTTATGTTAGGTGTCCAAACTGGATTTGTTTTAGAGAAAGCAATTATCAATCCGCATCATCAGTAATTAGATTATTACCACCACCTCAACAGTCATCATCACCACTTTGGCTTTATTTTCATGAATCTTAAGCCTCCTATGGGGAAACCAATGATTTATTTTAGAGCATAAGAATCAATGCATTAGATTATCTAGCCTCAAACCATCAACCATTATCATACCATCATCATTACTTCGGCTAATTTTTTAATGATCTTAGCCTCCTATGGGGAACTAATGAAACTATTCTTGCATTCCATCATCATCATCATTAGATTGAATTATCTACCAGCACCAACCACTATTCATGCTTCCTGCACCACCACCTGACCCTCCATCTCTCTTACGAACTAAATTTATACTAGCACTATCTTGTGCAGTCTATGTCCATGCTCTTTTAGCGGTCGTTGGATGATGTATACTCGTGAGAGTGCTAATCCATGAGTACCGGGCTGGTTTGCAGTTCACATAACACATAAAAGGAGAGCTTTTGGGAAGGTAATGAATCCACTCGTCCCGTCCACACTATGATGGTTAATAAGTTAGGTGGACTGGGCTCTTTAAGCCACTTCGGTTTGAAAGAGCGTGCCAAGCTCAGCTCTAGGAGAGGAGGAGCAAAGTCAACACTGGTTAAACTACCTATTGAGAGACACACACACTTTTGAGGTGTTGCATCCTGCTGATGCGGAGGGGTTTGGTTGGTAATATATGTAGTATCATCATGTATCATCAACTCATCATTAAGATTATCACCATCACTTAATCTTGCTTGCTCATCACGTAATGTCTGTATAGCTTGTATTTCAGCTTAGGAGATGATCATCACTTCAGACATTGGCTGTAGTTAATATTAAGAGCATCATACTTTCGGCAAAGTCAAGGATATGAATATATATTGTTATTGGGTTAATTCCATTGTCAAATCGATCTCGAGTAGCCATGTCACCGGCGCAGGGAGCCTTCAATTTTTTCTGAAAATTTTGTACACAGGCTTTGATGGACTGAGTCAAGATCTTTAGAAACATTTGACTCGCATGAGGTGAGCCTTATTGCGACGTACGAACGACTGTGCGCGCCAGGTCTGTGTCGGCCTCAAAATTTGAGATTCTAAATTCCAAGAAATTGGCCGAGTTATGATCGAATTTTTTAGCTAATCCAAATTTGATGGGGTTGTGAAAAATGGTGACTTTTTGTATCTATTTTTGCCTGTAAATGAGTTCTAGAGCTTTGCCGACTTTACTCTAAAATTAATGCTCACTAAAAAGTCCGACTTTGTGCCGTGTGAGGAACATCCAATAGATCGAGCTATGGAATTAAACGAGTTAGGAATTATCAAGAGCCAGTTGAGTTAGAGGTAATAGGACTGATCGTTAATTTTAGTATACATAGCAAGATAATATCCTGATGTGGAGCTACATCTATGTCAAAGATTTTTTTCTATTATTATTTCATATATATTGAACATTATTTGTATCAAAAAGATAGTTGGGTTTTTGTAGAAAATTTCAGAAAAATTGAATTGGGTGGGTGACAATTTACTTTTTTCTGGATGATTTGACATGGAATTGCCCGCATTTGTATCATCTCATCATTAGATTTCTATCATCACTCAATGTGAAATTATTCATGGGACTTTTTTATCAGTTAAAAATTAGGTAAGGGAATATCTTGACCGTCATCAAAATGTGGTGTGAGTTTCACTCTTGGCCAGAGGTAGTCAGCTAAGTCTAGCCTCACTGAGGAGATGTGATATGTCAAAAACAGGTGTCTGTGGATGACTATAATATATGCTCCAAAAGAGCTGATAGTTACTGTATTCCTTAAAGCAAGGCTCTCTGTTATCAACAGACATGAGCCCTTAGTGACCATGACATATACACCTATGTCTATCAGTAAAAATTCTGCTTCTTGCTGGTAGGTATTGATGGCCGAGAGGTTAGGGAATCTGACTGACCAAAAATCACTTGGGTTTCGTCCAGCTGGAGGTAGTCTGCTAAGTCTAGCCACACTGATACATCAAAACATATATATATATGTATATGTAGAAAGTTTGTAGAAAAAACAAGATGTTAATTAGTTTTGCTGACAGAATCTGTTTCGACCATATAAAGTGGTCTTTATCAAATCAACTATGTATAATAGGAAAGACAAAATAAATAGATTGTTAATCACGAGGCACAAAACGCTCTCGATCAGGACCGGAATATTTTAAAAAATTTAAAAATGTGTATTCTATGTTAAAAATAAAATAAATTTTATTTTTAAAAAATTAGAAGCATTTTTATCATTAAAAAAGCTCAAAAGAGTTTGAAGTAAAAAGTGTATATAAATATCAAAATGTTCAAGAATACGTTCCAGCTACAAAAGCAAGTTTTAAAAATATAATAAGTCCAACAGTACAAATGATGAAGATGGAAAGTTTCAGGAATCTGTAAAGTTGACAAATTCGTAGTGTCGGGATCCTTATTATATTCAAAATTTTAGCCTCCGTGATATATATATATATATATATTATATATATATATATATATATTATATATTATTATTATTATTATTATTATACTAAAGCTGAGCAAATCAATGTTTGTCTCCTAAAGACTTCTTACTGATTAGTAACACAAAATACATATTGAAAATACTCTCCATGGTTCTAAAGATTGAATTATGTTTGAAAGAAATGTCATTTTCATCATTGTAATTAGCAGTAATTGGCAATTAAGTAATATATACTCACTCATCTCTTACTTCACATTCTGCCTGTCAATTTCCCTCTCTATTCATTGACTACTCCTTATCTTAGTAGTTATCTGAGTGTAAAGAGAAAATTAGAGAGTCAAGAGGAAGAAAATTCTTTGTTACTACTCCAAGCCATAGCTCCGCCCTGTCGGGTGGGTGTTAGAATGCACCGACTGCACCTCTGCAGAGGGGTAAGACTCCCTTAATGGGGCCACCTGTTGGCTGTGGGTAGTGACCCGTGATGCTTAAGAATAGAACCCAGGTGGCTGAGCAGTCCGTGACTTGCAATATTCCACTTTAGGCTTTTCTTGGGCTAGACGGGCGGTCGGGTGGCCCCCTTGGATCAATCGGCTGGCCACGTCAAACCCTAGCACCTAATATGATTGCCCCACCCTATTGCCTTATGGCAACCCCCAATCCTTCATGTATTAGACCACCTGATAACGCACCACCAAAGCAGCAGTCAATAGAAATGACTATTCCCAACAGTTCTGCTTCTCTTTTCCTTTCTGTTATGTTAAAAATTGTCAATAGTATTTTTTTGTTTGTGTTTTTGTTAATTCAATTACAGAAGAAGTGCACTTCATCCATTGCAAAACGTTTTTTACTGTAGTTTTGTTTGTCAGTTAAAATTGTAGGGACGTAAGTAGAGAGGGATTATTTTGGATATTGTTGTGATGTTAGTCCCAACAGTAAAAAAGAAGTCAAGTCGAGATGGGGTAAAATAGACAAGTGTATTTAAAATTAATGGTACATGTACGACTAGCTTGTCGTTAACGGAAACAGTGCTCCCTTTCCAACTCGGTGTCTCACTATTTATAGTGAGAACCGGTGCATGTTTCTCCACTGTAGGAACGGCTGGTACAACAGATATTACATAAGATTTATCAAGGCCTTAGATATTAATAGAATTTCAAGAATTAGGTCAAATGTTCCTTTTCTTAGAAATCTTACAAAATGAAAAAAATCTCTGGCCCTATTTATTTAAAAAATTTTTTAATTCTCTTTGCAAGTTCACTTTTTCCTCATCAGAATTATCTACACTGAGCTCAATGAGTAAACCAATGGTTCCCACATTTATAGTATATCATCTATCTATCTATCTATATATATATATATATATAATATATATATATATATACAAGGTGTGTCAAAAAAGTATTGGAATTTTTGTACTTTTTGACACACTTTGTATTCTGAAAAAATAATGTTCCATTCATTCTTCATTTCTATCCTGGTAAATACAGCTTTAAACTCGATATTTTTTTGACACACCTTGTATTCAGAAAAAAATTAATGAACGGAACATTATTTAAAAAAAAATACAAATGAACAAAAATCTAGATACTTTTTTAACACGCTTTGTATATATATATATATATATATATATATATATAGTTATATAGTTGATTATGTATAAACTTTGTTTTTGTGAACATTTTTTTTTGTTATTATGAAGCATGGAAATGAACAAGTGAAAAAAACAAAAAAAAACAAAACAAAAAGGGTTTCAATATTCAGATGTTGCTCTGTCCCTGGTTCAATTTATTCCAATATTTCGGGTGATCCTTCACCCTTTTTTCATATATTTTATATCTTTATATATATTATATATGTAATAAAGGATATAGAAGATGTTGTGGTTGAAACATTGTAGTAACAGCAACAGATGTATGAAGAATGAAGTCCATTTGTCCAAATCTTGGCATCTTTTAATGTTTCTTCTCAAAACTTATTGCCAATATTGGCGATGATGTTGAGATTCCAAATCAATTTAGTTGACAGTAATTCTAGTTGAAGTTTCTTTCAAAACAGAATGGAATTTTTTTTCTTTTTACAAACAAACAAACTTATATTCTATCGTCTTATTCACTAAAAAAAAAAAAAAAAAGAAGGGAGACAACTCAAACTGATGGAAACGTAATCATATTCATTTTGATAGATATCAATTATCATGAGCCAAGTCGCTTTTTCAAAGTTTTTTTTTTTTCCATATTGCTATAAAGAAAATTCTTTCAATTTTTTTTAGTTTTCTTTTTCAAAGACATTATATCTCATTAATTCCACTGGACAGCATTTTATTTTTTCACTTTAATTTAATAAAAAATGACTGGCCAAAAGTGACAGAATATTTCTATCAAAAATGATTTTACCACGGAAATATATTTTTGATGTGTGTATGTTTATAATATATATATATATATATATATATATATATAGTTTTAAGGTGTATATAGAAATAACCTACTCAAGTTCCACCATAAAAGATCATCAGGGTTAATTGTAAGGAATTAATCAAGATATTGATTAATTACAGGCTATTCCGCAATTGCCTGTAATTAATCAATATCTTGATTAATTCCTTACAATTAACACTGATGATCCTTTATGGTGGAACTTGAGTAGGTTATTTCTATATACACCTTAATACTAAATCTGCTCTACTAACGTAATGAGCATTTTATATTCTTTTTAACCCTGGACTTATTCGGTTAATATTTGTATCAACTGTTGATATTGCGATTAAGTCAATATGTTGTATATTCTTTTTTTTAGCGTCTAGACTTCATCTTGGGACTTTGTGTCTGGTCCTCCATTGGGGATTTCTCTTTATCAGAAACCCTGTGTCATTGGTAGTTTTTAGATAATAACCCAAGAATTCAATTTGCTTTAGATCAATATTTTATTCTGAAATCCCCACCAGACAACCTGTGCAGATTGAGTTGGCCGTGCACTTAACATGACTTACCACCTTCGTGGTTTGGCCGATACTGAACTAAACTCTCTTTCTAATCTAAACCGGAAGAGGGTCTTCTCCACTGATTCTCAAGTATCCCCCCAGAAGGAGGATCAGACTGAGGTCAAGCCGAGTCACTCAATCCTTCAAAGCCACCGGCTGCAAATTATAACAGCCATTTTGGTTTCTACACTTATGGTACATAAGTGTTAGGAATCTAATAATTATGTAACAGATATCCTATTCCCCGCGGTAAGTCATCTTCTTTTCATATATATATATATATATATATATATATATATATGCATGCACACAAAAACACACATATACATACAGAGGGCTGGGTTTACAAGAGGGCAAAGTGGGCAATTACCTGGTTCTCAGATATCCTAAAAATAGTTTCCCTTATAATAATATTTGATAGGACGGTGTGCACAAAATAAACCTCTTGAGAAACAACTGCACAAAAAATTATAAATTTACAATGAACTCAATTTCCTAACCTCTAGGCATAAATAATCCTAGATGAGTTGATATCCCATTAAAATCAATCAATCATCTTGTAAGACAATCTGGTGTTAGTGTATTGATTGATAAAGTTTAAATAAAAAATGATAAAATAATAAAATAGAATAAAACAAAATAAAAAAAAACACAACTTTTTGTTTAACTGTCAGTGCCAATGAAAATAAAAAAAAACAGCCTCTGCAGTCCTTGCCAACCCACTGGATAACACATGCATTTTACAGACTTCTAAAGGGGTAATCTTTTCTCAGTAAAATTTATAATAATAATTCATGGGTTTGATAAAAAAAAAATTCTACAAAAGTAGTAATTTGGAGCTTTAAACCTAATGTCATTTTTTCCACCCTTTGTTGCTTAACTTTTCTACATGTTCTTGGAACACCTCGTGTCTGTTTTATGGTTTGGGACAGGAACTATGTTCCCTCTTAGTATGTTGTGTAATTAAATGTTATATTTAATAAATTGACTTATCTTTTCCTTCCTAATATTCTGTGTTAGGTTACCCTCTTTTGGATAACTTAATGTATTATAAGAGTACGGGTCTTAGGTATGAGTAAACACACGCTAATTCTTAAACAGGGTAGTTTTTCTCCCTGAAAGAAAGAAAAATTATACCAAAAAATAAACTTGAATTTTACCCCATAAACTCATCCCTTAAAGTGATTCCCAATCCATTTAGCAACAAACTGTTAACTTAATGTTAAAGTGAAATACAGAAAACTAAAAAGAGGAATTATTTTATGAA
>CM042147.1:27961050-27968550 GCA_023376005.1 Doryteuthis pealeii | reverse complement strand
ATTTGAGTGCAGTCTAACAGTAACAGAAAAATCATGCTTCACAACAAATGTCAAATTCACCAAATTTCAACATAATCTCGTTTTTGTCAATATATTTAATTCAGTGGTGGATATTAACTGTGATAGATGTCATATTATGGATTTATTGACCCACTCTAACTTCATATATATATATATATATATATATATATATATATATATATATATATATATTGGGATTGTATCAAGTGTTTCTTTGATAGGATTCAACCATCATTAAGAAATCAAATGTACATATAAAGACTTGCATGTATATTTTTAAATATACAGGGTATACCCAAATTGAGGTTTAAGGACTGCCTCAAGGACATTCTGAAGAATGCTGCTGTTGTTGGGGAGGACTGGGATAAGCTAGCTTGTAATAGACCTAGCTGGAGAGCCACCATCTACTTGTCTGTGAAAGAATTTGAGTCCAACCGAAGTAAACACAAAAATTGAAGCGAGCTATTAGAAAGAGTGATTTTCAGTCCAGTAATAAAGTGGAGATGTTCCAACATGTAGTTCATGTGGACGAGTATGTCTCTCCAGGACTGGCCTGGTGAGTCATCTGAGAAACACAAGGATACAGTGTCAAATGCTACTGGCACACAAGTATAAAAAAATAAAAAATAAAAAGAACAGCAAATGATCTAACTCATGCATGAGTTGACAGGTTATTATAAATAAAATGAATAAGTGGATACCTTGTAATGATATAAATTTATTTTTGTCATTGGAAAAAGTGAAAAAAAACCCATAATATGCAAAATGGGAAGATCATACCAATAAAACCGGTGTGTGGTCTCCGAACTAGTGAAAATCAGATTGATAGGACAAGGAATGCCAAAATGAATTTATATCTATACCAAGGTATCAATGTATTCATTTATATATATATATATATATATATATATATATATATATATATATATATATATATATAGAGAGAGAGAGAGAGAGATAAATGATGAATAAATAATAAAAGGTTTAGCTTTTATTTATTTCCATTGGAACAATCAAAATCATTGTTCTAATGAAAATAAATAAAAGCTAAACCATTTATTCATTTATTCATCATTTATTCATCTATCAACGCTCTATCACAGACAGATATTGAGCACTCTTCTAATAACAGTGTACGTTGGATTACTACTGCCTTTTCAAGTATAGTAGTGCCAACCATACACATTAATATATATATATATATATATATATATATAGTGTTTTTAAAAGAAATGTCATCATTTTTATGGTAGTTCGTTGATGATGTGATATTAAAGTGTCCCCCTGCTCAACATCTCTGTCAAGACATTATTGGAAACTTCCCCATGTGGTCTCCATAATATCAGTATCGCTTTCCTAATAAAGATACTCTTATTTAAATATTGATATTTTCCATCAAACTGTGAGAATGTGTTAATAGGGATGACAAACATGTGGAGACTGTTTGGAATTATACCATAAAAGTATTACCATAAGGGGAGATGAAATGTATATAATGACCCTGCATATACTATATATATATATATATATATATTTATATATATATATATATATATATATATATATATATATATGTGTGTGTGTGTGTGTGTGTGTATGTATATATATACATATATGTTCAATATTTGTATATATGTGTGCACATATACATATGTGTATACACACACACACAACACATATATATATACACACATATATACATATGTTATACATACATATATATGTACATACAAATGTATATCTATACATATATATGCACATACAGATATATGTTTACGTATACATATGTATACATATATATATACATATATATATGCACACAAATATATATGTGCATACATACATATATACGTATATATATATGTATGTACATATATATGTGTGCATACATATATATATATTTGTGTATGTGTGTGTGTGTACATATTTTTTTATAAACATATGTATATATGCGTATATATATATATATATATATGCATATACATATATATATATATTATAATGTATTAATTTGAAAGCAATTACAATGCAAGTAAAAAATAAAAACAAAAAGATTTGTCTTATCGATTTCAAAGTAAAACTTTATCTTCAGAGACGATTTTCGGAAATATATATATATATATATGTATATATATATATATATTTATATATATATATATATACATGTGTGTGTGTATGTATGTTTGTTGGTATTTACATAACCCACTCGCCACGTGTAGGATGTGACATAAGCATGCAAGTATGAGCCATCTCACAATAGTTGTTAAGCTCAATTCATAGGGAAGCCACTATATATATATATACACACATGTGTCCAGTAAGAAATCTGTATGCTTACTCCTGTTTATATGTGTACATTCACACACACACACACACACATATATATATATATTAATTTATTCTTAATTTATATAATTAAATTATGAATTTATATATATATAATATATATATATATATATATATATATACGTTTAAAAAACAAATGGCTTAAAATTTCCGACTGCAATTTCTTGAATATTCAGGGAATTTTCTCTCTTTCTCTTCTCTATATATATATGTATATATATATATGTGTGTATACATATATGCCAAGTACATAGAAATGTATATCTATACACAAATATATATATAGCACACAACAGATTATGTATACACATATATGTATGTCTATAAATATATGTATACATCTATGTGTATACAAATATATGTGTATATATATATATATATATACATATATATGTGTGTATAACATACATACGTACAGACAGATATACAGATTATATTATGTGTACATACTTTTGTATAAATTATCTATATATATGTATACATATATATATTTTATATACATATGCATATATGATACATATATATATATGTATATATACCGATACTTATGTATATGTATTCATATGTATACACATTACAATATATCTACATATTGAATATATTTTGGAGGATATGTGCTTAATTGAAGTCATACCTAATTTTGAAAAATTAATTAGTTAATAATTAATGAATTTAGGCGGGCATATATGTTCAAATACTTTCATATTGATATATATATATATATATATATATATATATATATATAATATATATACTTACATGTGTATGTATGTTTGTAGGTATTTACCTAACCAGTTTGCTATTGGTAGGATGTGACACAAGATAAAAAGTATGGGGCATCTCACTATTCAGTAGTACTAGATCTATGAGTCAAGCTTGTTAACATACTAGTTAGCAAGCTCAAACTCATAGGGAATCCATATATATATATATATGCACACGTGTTCAGTAAGTTATGCATACTTACCCTTTTTATTTGTATATATATATATATAATATTTATATATATGTATACATATGTATACATATATACATGTACATACAAATGCATATCTATACATATATATACATATAAATATATGTGTGTATTTGGGCGACATTCTTTCATTTATACATGTGGAATTAAACAAAAGCAGGTTTCCTATTTAACGATTTTATTGGTGATCTTTTCAAGGTTTCTGGCCAACTTTTTAATATTTGGATGGAATTCGTGGATTAGTCCACCGAAGTTCATCACCCCTGAATGATGGCACTTTGAAGTGCCGAAAGTACTCGAGATATGAACTTCGGTGGACTAATCAACGAACTCCATCCAAATATTAAAACAAATAATTCCATATGTATAAATATAAATAATATACATATGTATGTATGTATATATAATATATATATATATATCTATATATATATTATATATATATATATATATGTATGTATTATTTTTTATATGCATTTATATATATATATATATATATATATATATATATATATATTTATTTATTTATTTATATGCATTATTATATATAATTATATACATGTGTGTGAGTATGTTTGTTGGTATTTACCTAACCCATCTCACCACGGGTAGGATGTGACATAAGTATAGGCCATCTCGCTGTTTTGTGTAATAGATTTATGAGCCGAGCTTGCTAACTATTAAGTTAGCAAAGCTAATAGTTATCAAGCTCAGCTTATAGGGAAGCCCTTATATGTGTATATATGTATATATGTATGTAGGTATGTACACATATACTTAGACAAAGAAAGGGATATATAGTACACACCTGTCCAGTAAGTAATTTGTATGTCTACTTACCTTTTCTTGATTGATTTTTTCACAATTAATATCCTGTTCTTTTTGAGAGATCATTTTGGCGTGAGTTTGTCTCTGTACTTTTCCTTGTTTTACTCATGTTTTGATTCTCTATGCCTTTTATATTCTTGTTCTTATGCGAATTGTGTTTGACCATACCTTACATAACTCTTACATTATTTAGCTCTAAGTATATTGTAGCATCATAACATATACCTGAGCGATGACTTCCACTATAATCAATATAATTGACTGAGCTGCATCATACATATAGCTTGACTGAACTTATACCTTATGTTAAGGCCACGTTCTCGCATATATACACCATCTAGTCTCATTTGTCTTAAATTAAACATAGGCAACCTCGGATCGATAGAGATCTCATATCTTATTACGCTCACATCCTAACCGCAGAGTGCGATGATGGCTTAATACTGTATTACACATCTTACCAAACCGAATACAGGTTAGAGTGGCGGCTCACACGCATGTAATAATTATCTACTAAACATATATATTAATAACATACTACACTGACAATCAATTAGTATAATAATAAATATATAATTAATTATATTAATATATATATTAAATGCATTAAATTAAAATATTAAATAAAATATTAATAATATAAAATATTAATATATAAATAAATATGATTAAAATAATAAATATATCATACCATTATATAATTAAAATATAGCATTAATAAATAAAATATCATACATACTCAATATATTATATTAATATAATATATTATATATATAATTATAAATATTATAATAATTAATATATTTAAATACAATATATATAATATATATATTATATGTATATTATTTATATTTATACATCTGGAATTATTTGTTTTTAATATTTGGATGGAGTCGTGGATTAGTCCACCGAAAGTTCATATTCTCGAGTACTTTCGCACTTCAAAAGTGGCCATCATCAGGGGTGATGAAACTTCGGTGGACTAATCCACGAATTCCATCCAGATATTAAAAAAGTTGGCCGAGAACCATTGGAAAAGATCACCAAAATAAAATCGTTAAATAGGAAACCTGCCTTTTGTTAATTCCACATGTATAAATGAAAGAAAGTCGCCCAATCACATATATTTATATTTATATATGTATAGGTATGCAATTTGTAGTACATGTATATATGTATACATATGTATACATATAATATGAATATATAATATATATATATATCATAAAAAGGGTAAGTATGCATAACTTACCTGAAAAACAACGGTTGGGGGGTGGGCCATAAATTATTAATATTATTTATTATTTTGGAAAAAATTCCCCCTAATGAGTTGAAGCTTGCTAACTAAGTATGTTAACCAAGCTGACTCATAGAATCTAGTACTACGATGTGAGATGCCCATAATTTTATCCCTTGTGTGCCAACAAACTACCAAAGCAACTGGTTAGGTAATACTACAAACATACATACACATGTAAGTATATATAATATATATATTATATATATATATATATATATATATATAATCAATATGAAAGGTATTTGAACATATATGCCCGCCTAAATTCATTAATTATTAACTAATTAATTTTCAAAAAATTAGGTATGACTTCAATTAAGCACATATCCTCCAAAATATATCAAATGTAGATATATTTGTATGTGTATACATATGAATACATATACATAAGTATCGGTATAATATACATATATATATATGTAACATATATGCATATGTATATATAAATATATATATGTATACATATATATGATATTTATACAAAAGTATGTACACATATATATATCTGTATATCTGTCTGTACGTATGTATGTATACACACATATATATGTATATATATATATATATATACACATATATTTGTATACACATAGATGTATACATATATTTATAGACATACATATATGTGTATACATAATCTGTGTGTGCATATATATATATATTTGTGTATAGATATACATTTCTATGTACTTGGCATATATGTATACACACATATATATATATACATATATATATAGAGAGAGAGAAAGAGAGAAAATTCCTGAATATTCAAGAAATTGCAGTCGGAAATTTTAAGCCATTTGTTTTTTTAAACGTATATATATATATATATATATATATATATATATTATATAAATTCATAATTTAATTATATAAATTAAGAATAAGTTAATATATATATATATGTGTGTGTGTGTGTGTGTGAATGTACACATATAAACAGGGTAAGTAAGCATACAGATTCTTACTGGACACATGTGTGTATATATATATATAGTGGCTTCCCTATGAATTGAGCTTAACAACTATTGTGAGATGGCTCATACTTGCATGCTTATGTCACATCTACACGTGGCGAGTGGGTTATGTATAATACCAACAAACATACATACACACACACATGTATATATATATATATATAAATATATATTATATATACAATATATATATATATATTTTCCGAAAATCGTCTCTGAAGATAAAGTTTTACTTTGAAATCGATAAGACAAATCTTTTTGTTTTTATTTTTTTACTTGCATTGTAATTGCTTTCAAATTAATACATTATAATATATATATATATGTATATGCATATATATATATAATAATATACGCATATATACATATGTTTATAAAAAAATATGTACACACACACACATACACAAATATATATATATGTATGCACACATATATATGTACATACATATATATATACGTATATATGTATGTATGCACATATATATTTGTGTGCATATATATATGTATATATATATGTATACATATGTATACGTAAACATATATCTGTATGTGCATATATATGTATAGATATACATTTGTATGTACATATATATGTATGTATACATATGTATATATGTGTGTATATATATATGTGTGTGTGTGTGTGTGTATACACATATGTATATGTGCACACATATATACAAATATGAACATATATGTATATATATACATACACACACACACACACACACACATATATATATATATATATATATATATATATATATATATAAATATATATATATATATATATATAGTATATGCAGGGTCATTATATACATTTCATCTCCCCTTATGGTAATACTTTTATGGTATAATTCCAAACAGTCTCCACATGTTTGTCATCCCTATTAACACATTCTCACAGTTTGATGGAAAATATCAATATTTAAATAAGAGTATCTTTATTAGGAAAGCGATACTGATATTATGGAGACCACATGGGGAAGTTTCCAATAATGTCTTGACAGAGATGTTGAGCAGGGGACACTTTAATATCACATCATCAACGA
>CM042147.1:27918550-27956050 GCA_023376005.1 Doryteuthis pealeii | reverse complement strand
GTTCAGTATCGGCCAAACCACGAAGGTGGTAAGTCATGTTAAGTGCACGGCCAACTCAATCTGCACAGGTTGTCTGGTGGGGATTTCAGAATAAAATATGATCTAAAGCAAATTGAATTCTTGGGTTATTATCTAAAAACTACCAATGACACAGGGTTTCTGATAAAGAGAAATCCCCAATGGAGGACCAGACACAAAGTCCCCAAGATGAAGTCTAGACGCTAAAAAAAAGAATATACAACATATTGACTTAATCGCAATATCAACAGTTGATACAAATATTAACCGAAAAGTCAGGGTTAAAAAAGAATATAAAATGCTCATTACGTTAGTAGAGCAGATTTAGTATTAAGGTGTATATAGAAATAACCTACTCAAGTTCCACCATAAAGGATCATCAGTGTTAATTGTAAGGAATTAATCAAGATATTGATTAATTACAGGCAATTGCGGAATAGCCTGTAATTAATCAATATCTTGATTAATTCCTTACAATTAACCCTGATGATCTTTTATGGTGGAACTTGAGTAGGTTATTTCTATATACACCTTAAAACTATATATATATATATATATATATATATATATTATAAACATACACACATCAAAAATATATTTCCGTGGTAAAATCATTTTTGATAGAAATATCTGTCACTTTTGGCCAGTCATTTTTTATTAAATTAAAGTGAAAAAATAAAATGCTGTCCAGTGGAATTAATGAGATATAATGTCTTTGAAAAAGAAAACTAAAAAAAATTGAAAGAATTTTCTTTATAGCAATATGGAAAAAAAAAACTTTGAAAAAGCGACTTGGCTCATGATAATTGATATCTATCAAAATGAATATGATTACGTTCCATCAGTTTGAGTTGTCTCCCTTCTTTTTTTTTTTTTTTTTTTTTAGTGAATAAGACGATAGAATATAAGTTTGTTGTTTGTAAAAAGAAAAAAAATTCCATTCTGTTTTGAAAGAAACTTCAACTAGAATTACTGTCAACTAAATTGATTTGGAATCTCAACATCATCGCCAATATTGGCAATAAGTTTTGAGAAGAAACATTAAAAGATGCCAAGATTTGGACAAATGGACTTCATTCTTCATACATCTGTTGCTGTTACTACAATGTTTCAACCACACATCTTCTATCCTTTATTACATATATATATATATATAAAGATATAAAATATTGAAAAAGGGTGAAGGATCACCCGAAATATTGGAATAAATTGAACCAGGGACAGAGCAACAGCTGAATATTGAAACCCTGTTTTTTTGTTTGTTTTTTTTTGTTTTTGTTCACTTGTTCATTTCCATGCTTCATAATAACAAAAAAAATGTTCACAAAAACAAAGTTTATACATAATCAACTTATATATATATATATATAATATATATATATATATATATACAAAGCGTGTTAAAAAAGTATCTAGATTTTTTGTTCATTTGTATTTTTTTTTAAATAATGTTCCGTTCATTAATTTTTTTCTGAATACAAGGTGTGTCAAAAAAATATCGAGTTTAAAGCTGTATTTACCAGGATAGAAATGAAGAATGAATGGAACATTATTTTTTCAGAATACAAAGTGTGTCAAAAAGTACAAAAATTCCAATACTTTTTTGACACACCTTGTATATATATATATATATATATATATATATATATAGATAGATAGATAGATAGATATACTATAAATGTGGGAACCATTGGTTTACTCATTGAGCTCAGTGTAGATAATTCTGATGAGGAAAAAAGTGAACTTGCAAAGAGAATTAAAAAATTTTTTAAATAAATAGGGCCAGAGATTTTTTTTCATTTTGTAAGATTTCTAAGAAAAGGAACATTTGACCTAATTCTTGAAATTCTATTAATATCTAAGGCCTTGATAAATCTTATGTAATATCTGTTGTACCAGCCGTTCCTACAGTGGAGAACATGCACCGGTTCTCACTATAAATAGTGAGACACCGAGTGGAAAGGGAGCACTGTTCCCGTTAACGACAAGCTAGTCGTACATGTACCATTAATTGTAAATACACTTGTCTTATTTTACCCCATCTCGACTTGACTTCTTTTTACTGTTGGGACTAACATCACAACAATATCCAAAATAATCCCTCTCTACTTACGTCCCTACAATTTTAACTGACAAACAAAACTACAGTAAAAAACGTTTTGCAATGGATGAAGTGCACTTCTTCTGTAATTGAATTAACAAAAACACAAACAAAAAAATACTATTGACAATTTTTAACATAACAGAGAAGGAAAAGAGAAGCAGAACTGTTGGGAATAGTCATTTCTATTGACTGCTGCTTTGGTGGTGGTATCAGGGGTCTAATACATGAAGGATTGGGGGTTGCCATAAGGGCAATAGGGTTGGGGCAATCATATAGGTGCTAGGGTTTGACGTGGCCAGCCGATTGATCCAAGGGGGCCACTCCGACCGCCCGTCTAGCCCAAGAAAAGCCTAAAGTGGAATATTGCAAGTCACGGACTGCTCAGCCACCTGGGTTCTATTCTTAAGCATCACGGGTCACTACCCACAGCCAACAGGTGGCCCCATTAAGGGAGTCTTACCCCTCTGCAGAGGTGCAGTCGGTGCATTCTAACACCCCACCCGACAGGGCGGAGCTATGGCTTTGGAGTAGTAACAAAGAATTTTCTTCCTCTTGACTCTCTAATTTCTCTCTTTACACTCAGATAACTACTAAGATAAGGAGTAGTCAATGAATAGAGAGGGGGAAATTGACAGGCAGAATGTGAAGTAAGAGATGAGTGAGTATATTACTTAATTGCCAATTACTGCTAATTACAATGATGAAAATGACATTTCTTTCAAACATAATTCAATCTTAGAACCATGGAGTATTTCAATATGTATTTTGTGTTACTAATCAGTAAGAAGTCTTTAGGAGACAAACATTGATTTGCTCAGCTTTAGTATAATAATAATAATAATAATAATAATATATATATATATATATATATATATATATATATATATATATATATCACCGGAGGCTAAAATTTTGAATATAATAAGGATCCCGACACTACGAATTTGTCAACTTTACAGATTCCTGAAACTTTCCATCTTCATCATTTGTACTGTTGGACTTATTATATTTTTAAAACTTGCTTTTGTAGCTGGAACGTATTCTTGAACATTTTGATATTTATATACACTTTTTACTTCAAACTCTTTTGAGCTTTTTTAATGATAAAAATGCTTCTAATTTTTAAAAATAAAATTTATTTTATTTTTAACATAGAATACACATTTTTAAAATTTTTTTAAAATATTCCGGTCCTGATCGAGAGCGTTTTGTGCCTCGTGATTAACAATCTATTTATTTTGTCTTTCCTATTATACATAGTTGATTTGATAAAGACCACTTTATATGGTCGAAACAGATTCTGTCAGCAAAACTATTAACATCTTGTTTTTTCTACAAACTTTCTACATATACATATATATATATGTTTTGATGTATCAGTGTGGCTAGACTTAGCAGACTACCTCCAGCTGGGAGCGAAACCCAAGTGATTTTTGGTCAGTCAGATTCCCTAACCTCTCGGCCATCAATACCTACCAGCAAGAAGCAGAATTTTTACTGATAGACATAGGTGTATATGTCATGGTCACTAGAGGGCTCATGTCTGTTGATAACAGAGAGCCTTGCTTAAGGGAATACAGTAACTATCAGCTCTTTTGGGAGCATATATTATAGTCATCCACAGACACCGTGTTTTGACATATCACATCTCCTCAGTGAGGCTAGACTTAGCTGACTACCTCTGGCCAAGAGTGAAACTCAACCAATTTTTGATGAGTCAGATTCCCTTACCTAATTTTAACTGATAAAAAAGTCATGAATAATCACATTGATGGTGATGATAGAAAATCTAATGATGATGATGATACAAATGGGCAATTCCATGTCAAATCATCCAGAAAAAAAGTAAAATTGTCACCCACCCAATTCAATTTTTCTGAAATTTTCTACAAAAACCCAACTATCTTTTTGATACAAATAATGTTCAATATATATGAAATAATAATAGAAAAAAATCTTTGACATAGATGTAGTGCCACATCAGGATATTGATCTTGCTATGAAAAAATAAAAATCATCAATAACTTAAAATTGGTTAAATTCCAGACTTTTCCAATAGCATTTTTGGATTCCTCAGGCAAAAATGCTTTTATAAACAAATTTTTAGGAGTAGGGAAGCTCTAGAACTCATTTTACAGGCAAAAATAGATTACAAAAAGTCACCATTTTTCACACACCCCATCAAATTTGGATAGCTAAAAATCGACATAACTCGGCCAATTCTTGGAATTAGAAGCTCAAATTTTGAGGAATGTCTAACTTGAACAGTCCACACCTGTACAAAATTTCAGAAAAATTGAAGGGCGTAGGTGACATGGCCTGGATGATTTGACATGGAATTACCCAAAAATATTTTCATTGCTTGCCAATATGATCCTTAAAATAATGCCAATAGCTGAAGTGATGATTATAGTAGATAAACAATAAAGACATTGATGATAAGGAGGAAGCAAGATAAGTGATGGTGATAATCTAATGATGGTGATGATAATGATGATATACATATTTACCAACCAACCCCTCCGCATCAGCAGGATGCAACACAAAGTCAATTTCTTAAGTGGAGTTTAACAGGTTTGAATTTGGAGTTTTCCTTCTCCTAGACTGGTTGCCTAACCAAGGTTAAAGAGCCCAGTCCACCCTAATATTAACCTATAGCTGGAGGGAGAGTTGGATTCATACCTTTCCAAAAGGTATTAGTGTTATGTGAAATGCAAACAGCCTCGTCCAGGATTTGAACTCGCATCGACGAGTACATTTCCAACGACGCTTAAAATAATGACAATAGCTGAAGGGATGGTAGATAAATTATGATAATGGCTAAGAGGTGGAGGTGGTGGTGCAGGAAGCAAGAATAGTGGTGGTGCTGGTAGATAATTCAATCTAATGATGATGATGATGATGCAAGAATAGTTTCATTAGTTCCCCATAGGAGGCTTAAGATCATAAAAATAGCCGAAGTAATGATGATGGTGATGATAATGGTGATGGTGATGGTAGATAATCTAATGATGATTCTTTGCTCTAAAATAAATCATTGGTTCCCCATAGGAGGCTTAAGATCATGAAAATAGCCAAAGTGGTGATGATGACTGTGATGGTGGTGGTAGATAATCTAATACTGATGATGCGGATGATAATTGTTTTCTCTAAAACAAATCAGTTTGACACTAACATAAGTCGGAGTTTGCTTTGTTTTGCCTTTCAAAACACGGCCATCTAACAGACATTCATCATGAATAACAAACACCGATTTTCAATACTAATTAAATCAGAGTTTTACAGATTGCTTTTAATGTCTTCTCTGACATTTCTTTTTTTAGGTTTTAGTTTGGATTTCAAACGAAAAACTTTCTTTGTTTTTTAGTTTTTATTGCTAATGGGAAGAAAGAAAGAAAAAAGAAGAAAGGAAATTAGGAACTTGTACTCAAATTGAAAGATTGGTATCTTTCTTCACACAAAAGATTTAAAGTTTAAAGAAACTACTGTAATTAGTCATGTACAACGACACATTCGTGGATAAGTTTGATACTCTTTGAGCTCAAACTTCCCTGGCTTATTCTGTCTTTTTCTTCACACAAAAGATTTAAAGTTTAAAGAAACTACCACAATTAGTCATGTACAATGACAGATTCGGGGATAATATGCACACCCAACTTTCAGCTTGGAACTTCAAAAAAAAAATCTTTCTTCACACAAAAGATTTAAAGTTTGAAGAAAATAGCATAATTAGTTGTGTAAAACAACACATTTATGGATAATGCACATGCCCAAATTTTGGCTAGGAACTTTCAGAAAAAAACAATCTCTTTCTTCACACAAAATATTTAAAGTGTCAAGAAACTACAATAAATAGTCATGTACAATGACATATTTATGGATAAGTTTGATACTCTTTGAGCTCAAACTTCCCTGGCTTATTCTGTTTCTTTCTTCACACAAAAGATCTAAAGTTTGAAGAAACTACCATAATTAGTCATGTACAGCAACACATTCATGGACAATACACATGTCCAATGTTTGGCAATGAATTTCCAGAAAAACAATCACTTGTGTATAACACATAAGTTTGTTGAATAAGTTTAATACTCTTTGAGCTCAAACTTCTCTAGCTTATCCACTCTGAATAATGAAAGCTGAATGGAAGAGGAATTTATAACTTAACTCTTTGTCTACTTTAAACCACTCACAGCAGCTCTTCCACCACACCCATAATGGATAATACACGTGCCTAACTTTCAGCAATTAACTAACAGAAAAAAAATCTCATGTGTATGATACATAAGTTTATTGAATAAGAATAATTTTGATGTTTCAGACTGTTGTCCTTCTCTTTGTTGTGGTATGAATAAACACTATGTTTCAGTCACTTTATCCTCTGGCCTTCCTCAGGTGTTCCCTTAAAAATCATTGGATTTTACACCTTGAGTTGTGCAGGAAACACCAATTTATTTTTCTAAATGATCATGATTCTTCTTGTGACACATGGTGGAATGATAGGTGTATAAAAACAATGACGTCATTATTTGAATAAGTTCTTTGATGGCTGTTTGATCAATGGTCAGACTATTAAAAAGGATTTACCAGGTTGCGTTATTACAATACTCAGATAAACAGGGAAAATCTGAGGAAAGCCGGAGGATACAGCGGCCGGAACGTTGTGTTGATACATACCACAATAAAGATGACGACTACAGTCCAAAACATCAAATTTATTCACATCAAGCCTCATCTCAAAAATACAGACTAATTTGTTGGAACTCAAAGTTCCCTGGCTTGTTCACTCTGAATAATGAAAGTTGGATGGAAGAAGAACTTATGACTTAACTCTTTGCCTACTTTAAACTACTCACAGCAGCTCTCCCACCACTACCCAAGCAAAGTACAAAAACTGATGGTTAGTTTATAATGCAGCAGAAGGACTCAGGTTACAATAATAATAGGACTTTATTTGAATAGAACAAGTTTTGTAGTGAATAGTTTGTAAACATCAAACAGATCCTGCAAAGAGTCATTAAATTATAGTGTAAATTGAATATAAGCCATTGCTCCCAGGTGAGGCACATTTGATATTGGATAAGACGTGTGTTGAAAGAAAATGAGGTTTTACAGGAACCCCCACTTTTCCAGGGTATTACCAGGTAATGCAGCTAGTTAGTTAATATTAAAACTAAAGAGAAGATTATGTTATATTTTTGGTGATAGAATAAAACTTTTTCTAAGGATAAATTTATTTCTTGTCTGAATTTTATGAGATATGTGTTTGAATCATTGTATTTGGTTTGGTCAGACTAATTTCCTTATCTTCAATGTTTGTTTTTGTTTTTTTTTGTTTTTTGCTTTCTTGTTCACAATGTTTTGGTTGTTCCTGCCGAAAACATTGTAAAAAAAGAAAAACTAACAAGAAAAATGAGGAAATTAACTCAAACAAATGACATCTTATTATAATGGAGATTCATTATCTGTCTGTCTGTAACCAAAATTATGTCACTCCTTACTTTACAATAGCCTCAGAAATTGTATAAGTTTATCAATAAGTATTTAATTTATAGTCAATCAAAATCATTAATACATAGATAGAATAAATTCTATTTATTAATGATGTCTCTATGAAAATCTGAGTTAGATTTACTTCAAAACAGCTCATGTTATTAGGGTATTTACCAGGAAATCACATGTATGCAGGTGCAACACAAGGTCTTTTTAAAGTGGGATCACTCACAAGCCAATGATCATGGGATAGTGGGTGCAAAAAATATGTAGTTCCCATCGGCATTCCTCCAAAAAGGAGCGGCACCTCAGGCACTGGGCAATAAACCCAGCTCTGCCCCTTTAAATCAAGGGGCCAGGTGTTTCCTGGGTTAATTTGGCCACTGGACACACAGGTTCCAAAGAGCCCATGTTATTAGTGAGTTTAAAATCCTGCAATGTGTCTTATATATTACTAAGAAATAAAGGTTTAGATAATATATGTTGTGGTTAATTTGCATACTGGTTTTAACAAACCCGGGTTTAATAAATAATTACTTGGTGTTATTGACCTCTAATATTACTGTTTTATTCTCCAACCTATTAAAATCAATCCTATGCATGATTTTATATAGAGAATATTTGAAATATAATTGAAATGAGTGTAATCTTTTTAAATGTGTTCTTATTTAATTTTGTTAGTCTTTCTAATTTAATATATTTCATTAGATTAAAACTTATTCTTGCTAGTACAATGAATGAGTTTATGTGTCAAGAATGAAATCATCAAGAGAAATGACAAAACTAATAACTTTATTAACTTATTAATTACTTTAATACTTTATTACTTTATAGATAATCACTTTTATTACTTTATTAATTATTTTATCTATTTATTACTTTATAAATAATTTTAAATAATAACTTTTATTAATTTATTAGATTATTAATTACTTTATTAATCTATCCTTGAAAGAAAATCTGGGATTTGGGACAAAAGAACTCATTTTTTTTTTTTCAATCAAATCTCAACACCTAGAAATTGCTCTTTTTTTCTTTACAAACCCTAGAAATTTTATTATTTTTATACAATTTTCTCCCTCTAGAATGTTTTTTTTCTTTTTTTGGTAAATCTCTTCTTCCCAAAAACTTTTTTTTATAAATCTCTACTCATAGATTTATTTTTTACAAATTTTTAACCCTGGGAATTTTTTGTACAAATCTATCCGACTAGAATTGTTTTTTACAAATTTCTAAACCTAGAAATCTCTTTTTTGTTTTGTTCAAATCTCTACTTCTAGAAAACTAACAAGAAAAATAAGTAACTTAATTTAAAAAACATACAATGAATGAATTTATTTGTCAATAATGAAATTGTATTGAGCAATAACAAAACTAATTATTTTATTCCTTAAAAAACTATCTGGGACTCTTGATTAAAAACTGTTGGGTTTTTTTTCAATCAAATCTATACCCCTAATTGTTTTTGTTTTTTATACAAATCACTCCCTCTTGAATTTTTTTCTTTTTTCTTTTACCAATCTCTAACCCTAGATTTTTTTTTTGTACAAATCTCCCCTCTAGAATTTTTTTACAAATTTTAACCCTAGAAATCATTATTTTTTCATGAATCTCTACTTCTAGAAGACTTTATACAAGGTGTGAGAAAAAAGTATCAAGATTTTCGGTACATTTTGACACACCTTGTATTCTGAAAAATTAACGTTCCATTCTTTCTTCATTTGTATCTTGGTAAATACAGCTTTAAAATCTGTACTTTTTGACACACCTTGTATTCTGAAAAAAAATGAACATTACATTTATTGTTCATCCCTATCTTGGTAAATACAGCTTCAATCTCAATACTTTTTTGACACACCTTGTATATATAATTTGTTTTTTACTAGAATTTTTTTATTTTGGTTCTCATGCCTCAACCCTGAATCTAATAATATGGGTCACCCATTCTACTAAATGTCTTTTTTCATAGTAGTTTTCATAGAAAATATATGAAAAGCACCCTTCCAAGTTCCCCAAGCAGAATTTAGGAGTTGTGGTAATTATAAACACACTGTTTTGGACACTGTATCATCCAACCTTCCTCAGGTGTTCCCTTAAAAATCATTGGATTTTGTATCTCGAGTTATACAAGAAATACAAATAAACAAATTCTTTCTGAATCAATTTACACATGTATAGCATAACAGATACAGCACATTGTATTTCACATTTAAACGTTAAATTAAATGTAAAAAAAAAAAGTAAAGATAAATAAATTTTCAACAACTATATGTATGTATTTATTTAGATATATATTTATTCATTTTTTTTTTAACGTTTTTAATTATAGAATTTTATTAAAAACAAATTCATGCGGAACAGATGCGTCTTAACTGTAATGTTCATTTCTATCGTTTATACATAAAAACTGCTTCTAACTTTATCAATTTAAACAGTTTAACGATATGATAATAATAATAATAATAATGATAATGATAATAATAACAACAAATAATAATAGTGGTAATAATAATAATAATAGTAGTAGTAGTAGTAATAATAATAATAATAATGATAATGATTTTGACCACACAACAAAATGGTATATGCATAAACCAGAATCTGTTCTTGAGAACGAAATGCACAAAATTCTCTGGGACTTTGAGATAAAAACGGATCACCTTATCCCAGCAAGAAGGCCAGACCTAGTGTTGATAAACAAAAAAGAAAGAACTTGTCAACTGGTGGATTTTGCAGTGCCAGCAGATCACAGGGTGAAGTTAAAGGAAAATGAAAAAATAGACAAATATATGGACCTTGCCAGAGAACTGAAAAAGTTATGGAATATGAAAGTGAAAGTGATACCAATTGTAGTTGGTGCACTTGGAACAGTCCCAAAAGGATTAGAAAAGGGCTTGGAAAGTTTGGATATCAGAGGAAGGATTGAAACCATTCAGAACACTGCACTGCTGCAATCTGCCAGAATACTCAGACGAGTCCTGGAGACCTGAGGAGACTTGCTGTCACTCAGCCTCCAGTGAAAGACCATCAGCTAACACTGATGTGAAAACTCAAAAGGAGTAAATAATAATAAACTTTAAAATTGTTTACTTCCATTTCATAATAATAATAATAATAATAATAACAATAACAACAAATAATAATAGTGGTAATAATAATAATAGTAGTAGTAGTAATAATGATGATAGTAGTAGTAGTAATAATAATAATAATAATAATAATAATGATAAACTTTAAAATTGTTTACTTCCATTTCATAGAATAGTGGGGTTTTTTTTGTTTTCTTTTTCTCATCCGTTTCGTTTCAACTGTCAACGTTCAGAAATATGTATAGTTGGGTCAGGATTGAACAGATCTTTACTACCTGCTACATAGCCGACTTCTGGTGAATTGGGTGTGTGGACACCCAGCCTCATCAAAAACAAAAGATGTAAAAAGGATGGATGAGCTCCAGGGTAGGCAACGGCTATCCACACTGATAGTAGTGAGATTGGGGTACTACTCACATAAATCCCTGTAAAAAGTGGAGTAGATGGGGCTCCTCAGCCTTAGTTGGCAATCCATCTGGGACAAGGAAAAGTCTATTATAAAACTAGCGCTGCCTAGTGTTGTTACCTCATACGAAGGATAGGCTAGGGGAGTAAACCCCAAAATTAAATTCGGAGCTTGAGTCCCTAAGGTGGTGTGATGCTGAACTCAATGCTATCCAGCAACTCCTGCAACACTATCGTTGCCAAACTGCATAGGTTTCTCTACCTTTACTTTGGACCACAGTGGCAGTGTGGAGAAGGAGGACCTGCTACTTGGGCAACAGCTTATCCTCCATATAAACCCACCCAGGCTACGTACTTCCATTGTTACAAATGGAGAGGACACTCCAGTGTCACTGCTTTGTGCCGATACAACAAATGAATAACTTTTTAAAAAAATAATCATGATTCTTCTTGTGACACATGTTGGAATGATAGGCTTGCAAAAACAATGATGTCATTGTTTAAATAAGATCTTCAAAAGTTCTTTGATGCCTGTTTGATCAACTGTCAAACAATTAAAAATGATTTCCCAGGTTGGATCATTATTATGCTTGGATACACAGGGAATACCTGAGGAAGGCTGGAGGATACATTGGCCGAAACATTATGTTAATACATACCACAATAAAGATGAGGACAACATTCCAAAATATTGAAATTATTCACATCAAGCCTCATCTCAAAAATACAGACAAATTTGTCGAATAAGTTTGATACTCTTTGCGCTCAAACTTCGCTGGCTTATTCACTCTGAATAATGAAGATGGGTGGTAGAACTTATAACTTATGGGTATTTACCTCGTATTCCACTTATGCAGGTATGACACAAGGTATTTCAATATGGGACCACCCACGAACCAAAGCTCATGGGATGGTAGGTGGAAAAAATCTGTAGATCCTGTTGGCATTCCCCCTCAAGGGAGGCACCTCAGGCACTGGACAATAGACACAGCCCTGCCCCTTTAAATCGAGGGGGAAGGTGTTGCCTAGGGTGATGGATCGTTAGGATCATGTTATTAATTACTTTACATCTAGTCCAAGTAAGAATATGACTTAAGTCTTTGACAACTTTAAGCCTCTCACAGCAGCTTTCCCACCAAACCTAAGCAAAGTACCAAAACTGATGTTTAATACACCGGCCCTCATTAACTTAGATAACTATAAAAATATTTCTCCAAGAATAAAACGTCTCTCCAAAGTCAGATATTTACATTAAAATATAAACTAAAAACTGTCTACAATGAAGATCTACTTGTATTCTCAATTGTCTACAATATTCTAAGAACAGAATAACAACTCAGGATGTCCCTTTTAAGATATTAATCTAGCAAAGTACATTAGTTCTATTCAAATAATTAGTCTCAATGAGACCTTTTCCTAAAGGCTAATAATGGTAATTCTGTTTCTGGCTAATAAATTTAATGTTCATTATGTCTGAATGGTTTCTATTTCATTTCTACAAAATAGACATTACGTTCCTCACAACCTCCTGTTTCTCTGTCTGGCCAAAAGTAAATGTGGCTGAAAAATATTTAACATATAGCTGACTTTGGCACCAATAACCCAACAATGGTTGACATGCCATTAAACTAACCAACAAACCAACCAATCAGATTTTGTAATTTAGGGTAATCCGGTTTATCTCAGTTGGTAGAGCATCTGACTAGGAACCACAAGGTTCTGGGTTGGATACCAGCCCTTGTCAACAGCGTATGTATAGCACAGTGCAGTAAAGTGAGGAGCTGATAACTGAAGTTACATCACCCCCACATCACAATTCCCTTAGTTATTTATGTTATATTCTCAATGGTTATTAACCTTATTATCATTACTTTATATTATAAGATGTAAATTTTTTATAACAAGTTGGAAGGCTTAAAGTAACCTTCCAACATGGGTACACAATTGTACATAAATTAATCCGAGAACAGGAGTTATAAGATATTAACAAACATAAACTTTAATTCATGAGCACCTGAGAGATACATTCAAGACAGGAATACATATTCTCATCACAAAAGGTACAGCAATATATAGACAACAGATACATAAACATATCTATGAAGAATGTAGAACTTACGTCCTAAAGAAGTGATACAGAGTTTCTGCAGGAATGTCACTTATTGAATGCTGGTTGGGGGTCTAAAACTCCCACTTAAGGGTAAGAGGCACAAGCGCCTAAACCATGTGAAGTGGTTGCCGGTCCCAGAGGAAGTGAATTAGATTTTCCCAGGCTCCCACTTAAATACTCTAGCTCTCTACTGTTGAAGACCTGCAGTAAGGAAAGATAACTCTTATGGACCTCACATCAATCCAAATAGAGGTAAACAATCGCTATAATATTAATTACCATTAGCATCTTATTCACCTGGGTAGATTGGGATTCTTTTAAGTTAGTCCCGCAGATCCATTATTACTGAATCATGAGTTGAATCCTCATGGGATGCCCTATTTAAATCCTTATGTAAAAAAAATAGACCTTGCATTAATCCAGCTACTCTAAAAAGAAATGTTAATGTCTACTATTTAAAATATTAAATGAAAACAAAAATCCATGCTGATATTTAAAATTTATTTTTTAATTATCTTCACGATTATAAATAAAATCTCTATTATTTTTGCTCAAAAACCAAGCCCTGATGATACTTAACGTGTCTATATATTTACTTTGTCATTAATTGTTTTATTTTTTCAAATTTCTTCCAGACATACATATACACCCAACTGCCCTTTATATATGTACTAGAAGTGGCTACCTGGCGTTGCTGGGTAGAGGGCAGATTTTTTAAAAGTTAGTCTCACAGATCCATTGTTACTTATCACAAGTTAGATCCTCACTGGATGCCCCATAAAATCCCATGTAAATATATAAAATATAGTAAGAAATTTTAATTCAATAATTTACAATTTTTAAAAAATGCAATATAATTGAGGTGATTAATTCAATTACCTTCTGTTACTATACAAATTTTAATTTTTAAATATGTTCTTAAATATAAATAAATCTTCATTATTTTTACTCAAAACCAAGTCCTGGTGATAGTGAATCTATATATATATCTACTTTTGAAGTTTGCTCCAGACATACAACATATACACAACTGCCCTTTATATATGTATAGATAGATTAAGAAATAAATTTTACATAGTATATGTTGTGAATAATTTGCATACCGATTTTTAAAAACGTGTTTAATAAAATATTCACTTGGTGCTATTGATTTTTAATATTATTGTTTTATTCTCAAACATATCAAAGCAATCCTATGGGTATTTTCCCGCTTCCCCACCATGTAGGTCAGACACAAGATTCCATTTTTCTGGGGGCTACTCACAAACTGAAGATCATGATATGGCAGCACAAAAAATGCGTGGATCCCCTCGGCATTCCTCTAAAGGGGATGCCTCAGGCACTGGGCAATAAACACAGCCCTGCCCCTTTAAATCAAGGGGGAGGGTGTTTACCTGGGGGATGGCCCTGGGATCACACTGTTAATTTCATTAACAGATAATGACTGAAGCCACCAGACACACAGGCCCTGAATTTCCCATGGTATTAATGGTATTTACTGTGCATCCCAAATATGCAGTTCAGGCACAAGGCCCTATTAATGTGGAACCACCCAAAACGAAACTCATGGGGTGGCAAAAAATGCGTGGATTCCATCTGCATTCCCCTCAAGGGGTGAACCTCAGGCACTGGCAATAGACCTAGCCCTGCCCCTTTAAATCAACAACATTAACAGTCCAGTGGCTGAAACTACCAGACACAATACCATATTATTAATGTGTTTAAAACCTGTAATGTGTGTTTATATATCATTAAGAAATAAATGTTTACATAGTATATGGTGTGAATACTTTGCATATCGGTTTTAACAAAAACATGTTTAATAAATAATTACTTGGTTTTATTGATTTCTATATTATTGTTTTATTGTCAAATGCTTTAAAAAGCAATTCTATATATAATCTTATATTTAAAATCAATTAGAATAAAGTAAAAATAAGTGTAATATTTTTTGTGTTCGTATTTAATTTCATTACATTCTAATTCAAATATAATAGTTAATTAATTAAAAGTTAAATACTTGTGCCGGAAGGTGCATTTTTTTGGTAGTCGATTTAATAGAAAAATTTCTAACTGGCTATAATCTGTATTGAGAACTAAAGATCCAAAGATGTTTGTTCCAACACCACATTCACTTATTACCAAAAAGAGCAGGGGCAACACGCTGTACAATATCGCAGAAACAAAAGATAGAGAGAGAGAGAGAGAGAGGAGAAGGGAAAGAGGAGGGGAATACAGACAAAAAAAAAAATTGTTTAAGATCATGCGATTATGTTCTATAAAAGACGTTTCTTTCTTTTTTTTTTTTTTTTCATGAAGTAAATGTGAAATGAAATTGCCCTGAGATGATCAAGAATTTAAATCCAAAATTGATTTTATCTCAATGCAATATTCATTTGATACGGTTCTATATGTTTTACTGCCTCCATATGACTGAAAAGTAGCCTTCCTCAAGTGTGTATTTAGCAACTGAATATGTATATGTGTGCACATGTGTGTGTGTGTGTGTGTGTGTGTGTGTGTATACATATGTATTCATGTTTAATGTAGGCATGTGTATATTCATGTTTGTATGTTGAATGTGAATGTTTTTTATTCTTTTTTAGTGTGCATCACTGTAAAAGTGTATATACTGGCTTGAAAAATATGGGTGTACTGTTTTATATATATATATATATATATATATATTATATATATATTTATTTTATTTATTTATTTATTCATTTATATATATTAGCCACAGTGTATGATTAAGACTATCTCACTTGATGAGACAGTAGTTAGCCAATATATATTGTTATAATACTGTATTATCAGGAGAGTGCTCAATATCTTGTGATAGAGCAATATTAATAATAAATAAATGGTTGGCAACCTTCCGTCTATTTTAGACGATGGCGTATTTTTTTCTTCTTTCTCTCGCTCTCACTTTCAGCTACGTGAGTGGCTGACAGACCGATCCTCGAATGGCAGTCTCTGGTGCAGTGGCTACAAACAAAAGGTGATGCTTTCTGTAGGTGTTGGGGGCGCTGCTGTTTCTCCTTTCTTTTAGCTCTCTTTTCTGTGGCAGCTTTTTCCTCTCTTTTCACTTCTTTTTGTTCCTTGTTTGACGAGGAGGCGCCAGGTTGCACGTCTTCTGCAACAGCTCCCACGTGTCTATATATTATTATAATACTGTATTATCAGGAGAGTGTTCATATCTGTGATAGAGCAATATTAATAATAAATAAATATAAGTTAGTTTTTTGTATATATAATAATTGCATGGGAACTAATCTGCTACCATATTTGGGTTTCATGCTCTTTTTAAACTTGCTGGTTTAAAACAGAGGCAATTAATTTAAACAAACCAATTTGATAGCAAATTAGTTTCCATGCAATTAAATATATATAAAGATAATAGTCATCCACAGACACTGTGTTTTGACTTATGAAGTCTCTTTAGTGTGGCTAGACATTAATAACTACCAAACAGCAGGATAGAAAACCGATTGATTCAGCATCAGTCAGACAGCTTAATCACTCCAACCATCGTCACCTACAGATGTGAAGTGGATTTTAACTGTTTTAATACACACATCTGTATGTATGTAAAAGGCTGCTATAAGTGCTTCATCCTTTTTATAGGAAGTGTTGCATTTACACTTTAGTTGGTGGTTGTCGGGTATATCCCCTCCAAAGATAATATATATTTATTCATATTATCATTATTACTTGCTGTCCATCGTATCCAATGTTGACAACATACAAATTCTTTTCCTCCAATTTATTCGGCTCTGGTTTTCTTGATGTTGTCCTTGTACTGAACTTTGGTCTACTGATTCCACATGAATCCTCTCTCGTTGAGAATACAGAATCTGTTTTGACAGTTTGTCATCCCAAGTCTGTTTAGTGGCCAAGCCCATCTCAGTTTGCTCTGGACACATATGTCGTGCATACCAGGGAGTCAGTTCAGGATGGGTCCTGTTTTGAAACATGCTGCCACAACTTGATATTTAATATATTGCGCAAGTGACACATGTAGTAGACATGGTAGTCTGTGGGCATCCGCTGTGTATACTGTCCAGTCTTCCCCCATACAGGAAGGGTTTAGAGACTATGGCATGGTATAAGCACATTTGATCATATATATTATATATATGAATAAGATTTTTGGTACAAGGAGAAATTTATATAAACTAAAAGTGAAGGAATCATATGTATTGAGGGGAGATATATTTTATTATGGAATAAAATATAAAATAAGGGGGAATACAAGAAGGCTTTTCTACCGGTACTTTTCAAGTGTATACAACCGGCGACGAATAAAAGTCAGATTTGTATAAAAATTCATAAGAACGAATGGGGGTGAGCCAGAGGGGGACAAAATAAAAAAAGGGGGGGGGTATGTATGAACCTAGGTTGAAACAGGGTTAGAAGTGTCTCCCAATAAATAGAGAGAGTGTTTGAAGTTTGTTTGCACAGAGTAGGTCTTCGTGTATCCCCTTTATTTTTATATTTTTATTCCATAATAAAATTTATCTCCTAATAACATATGATTCCTCCACTTTTAGTGTTATATATATATATATATATATATATATATATATATATCGGAAGTACATTTATGGGGGCACATGGTGTGATGGTTAGGGTCATAGAAATGGACTCATCAACCCGAGTCCAAATCCTAGACAAAGCTGTTTTGCCTTTCACATAGCATATGCATCCAACAACCCTCCCTCCAGTGATGGGTAAATAGTCAGAGTAGAAAGGGTTCTTTTAACCAGCCCAAGGTAAGGAGTCTAAGAGAAGGAAAACTGAATTTGCAACCTGTTAGCTCCTCTAAAGAATATGACCTTGTGTCACATCCTGCTCATGCAGAGAAGTTAGTAACTATGTATTTTATGCATTTGAGTGATCATTTAGTAACAGCAGGTACTGTAGAGCAAACTTAGATTAAAACGCTTTCAGTTTAAATTTATTCATAATTCTCTCTCTCTCTCTCTCTCTCTCTCTCTCTCTCTTTCTTCTCTCTCTCTTCTCTTATAGTCTCCTCTCTCTCTCCTCTCGTCTCTCTCTCTCTCTCCTCTCCCTCTCCCATCATATATATATAATCCTGTCATGCATTTTGGTTTACTTCCATTGTTTTTAATCAATCCAATTAATTCCACACACGAATAGTCTGATGATCCTCGTGGTGAAACCCAGGTAGACCACTCTGACTATATCATTTTACTAAACCCAGTTTCTACAGACATATTGAGCACTTTTATATTCATTCATAACTCTGATTACTCAGTTAATTATTTTTAACAACAAATTCAAATTTATATATATATATATATATATAATATACAAGGTGGTGTCAAAAATGTATCAAGAGTTTTTTGTACTTTTTGAGACACCTTGTATTCTGAAAAAATTAATGAATGGAACATTATTTTTTCCAGAATACAAGGTGTGTCAAAGGTACAAAAAATCTCAATACTTTTTTGACACACCTTGTATTATATATATATATATATTATAATATATAATGAATAGTGGAATGAAAAAATGAGAAAAGTTTGCATGGAAAGGTGCTTCAATGCTAATAAAGCAGAGCAGTTTTAATAATTAATGTTGATATTATGATTTCACACTCATAACTCAAGTTTTCTTGGTAGTCCCAATCTTCAGATGAGAAGTGGTTGAACTTTCCACGACTGGTTTTTGACACCTCCAACCACTTCTCATCTGATGATTGCGACCAAGAAACTTGAGTTATGAGTGTGAAATCATAATATCAACATTAATTTATTATATATATTATATATATATATACACACCAAACCCTCCGCACGAGCAGGATGTGACATAAAGGTCAATTTCTTAAACGCGGGAGTTACACAAGAGCCTTTGATTCAGAGTTTTCCTTCTCCTAGACCGGTTGCCTAACCAAGGTTAAAGAGCCAGTCTGCCTACTCTATATTATATAGATAGATGGGGGGAGGGATGTGTAGGAATTCATACTCTTTCCAAGAGATATAGACACTACGGGAAATGCAATTACCACATCCAGGATTTGAACTCGGGGTGACGAGTCCATATTAATGACTTTAACCATTACAACCATGGCGCTTATAATAAATATATGTGTTGTATGTTGCATCCTGCTCATCGCAGAGGCGTTGGTACATATATATATATATTATATATATTATTATATATATGTATATTATTATGTGTATGATCGGGAAGTACAAGTGCTTCTGCAGACTGCAGAAATCTGATCTCTTTGCACGATAGCCTGAGGTCATATAAACTTAATCCACAATGCAAGTGCATTGAAAGGGGCATCTTAAGTTAGTTGCCTATCAGCGTCATATTCGGGAGCCAGTGTGCCATCCATCAGCTCCAAAAACATTGAAATGTCTTTCCAGTGGGGATGTCAAAAAAAAAGTTAGATGGTGTGGCACAAATCTTCTGGTTGTTTGGTTTGAGTTTTAATGGTACGTCCAAGCACTTGTTGGGTTATTTTTATGCCAAAGAGTTTTTATAGATTTCTCACTCTCTCTTACATGGGTTCTCAATATTTTTCAACTCAATTTTTTTAAAAACACAATTTTCCTTCGATCTAACTACAGATGGAGACCTAAACAGATATAAAACTAAGAGATAGAAAGATAGAGATAGGAGATATAGATAGATATAGATTACGGAATAGTAAAAACCATATAGGATAATATATTATGCCAAAGGACATTTTTTGTTTTCTAGAGCTATGATAGACTATTTCAAGATAGAGATATAAGATAACACTCCGTCCCCATCATTCAGATATAAGATGAAAGAATTTGCTATGTGATCTAAAGATAAAAAGAGGAAATATATAGAGATATAGATATATAAGATATAAAACTTTCTTCATTTCCTAGGTATTCTGAAATAGTCTAATATAAATAGATATATATACACTCTTCTTTGTTATTTTTTTCCTAATACATACATAATAAATATATATATTTTATATATATATATATTTATATCTATATATATATATATATATATATATATTTATATATTTCTTATATACTAGCAAATTTATGCAGCCTCCGGGGTGCAAGTTCTTAGTTTTATATAAATAAAATATCATGTATATTAGAAAGGTATTAAAACTAAAAAAATAGGATAAGTTTGGAACGAGGGGGTATTATCGAAAAAATTAGAAGCTTTGAAACTAACTCTTCATCAATTTTCCAATCACTCCCGTCTTTCATTGGTAATTTTCCTAATTTTAACTTTTACTTAAAATTAGGAAGTAAGGATAATATTACAATTATTTCTTCTTCTTAAAAATGAATTTCTATTTAAGATTTATCCCAAGAGTTTTTGCTCATATTCAATAAGATAAACCAAACAATTTGAAATCAATAATACTTAGCAATACTATATATTAAATAATTTTTTAGATATATGCAAATTAGCCTTCCATTCCACACTGTAACCACTATTTTTGTTGTATATATAAATACAATTGCATACTATTAGTATGTAGATATGGTGCAAGCAGTCTAATACATGTAAACATCTTTATTATTCTGTGAGGTTTTGATAAAAATATAATCATGGAGCATGTGATGTAAATAACTAAGGGAACTGTGAATTGGAGTAGTAATTTCCATTTTTAATTAAAAAAATAAAGAAATATATATGTATTATATAATTATATATATTAGTGTTTCAGAAAAATCTTAATATTGCATAGGAAAAAAAAACAAAAAAAATTTTTTTTTTTTTCCCCTTTTTTTTTATGATATTATGATTTTAAAGTTTTCCATTCAGTTCAGCTATCATGTAACATGTATTGAAATCTTCCCCGGTGTTTCTATAATAATAGTTCGCACTTTTCTAATTTTCTATAGAAATTATTAACATATTTTAATAACCAAGGGAGATACCAAGAAAGTGTGTAAAGGGCATGGTGAACTGTAGAGACCTGTTTGAAATCATATCATAAAGGTACTCCACAATGTTATGAGTTCTTTAATATATTATATATATATATATATATATATTTATGTATAGTATATAAGAGTTTTATAATTTGCTTGGAAGCGTTGGTGTTTTATTGGGTTTGGTGGTTGGTTTTGAAGGCTATCACAATGCATTAAGTGTAAGAAAATGAAATAACTATGAATGTTGTTTGTTTACCTTTTGATTTATTCTTAATATTTCGAGATAAGATCTCTTCCTGCAGAAGATTTCTGGAGCTAAGTCTGGAGCTGTTAGTTGCTGTAGGGTCTGTCCATTCTGATGGTATCTTTCTAAAATTCTCTCGTGTGTGTGTAAATGTTGGTAAGTCTGCTGTGAGTTTATGTGTGTTTATGTGTGTGTGTATATAGACATATATATATATATAAATATATATAGTATATATATATTAAACATTGGATAAAGAAAAAACTTAAAAATCGGTCATTTTGCGATTATAGATGTATTTCTACCCACCAGGTATTCCTGTGTATAACTATGAAGTATCAGCAACGACTGCTGACTTTATTGGAATTGGTAAAACAGAAAAGTCCTGAAGCTTATTAGAATTTTTCTGGGAATTCCTGGAAGGTTTTGAATTACAGTTCTTATCATCATTTTAAGTGGGGGGAGTTAATGACTGAGAAATTAGTTCACTAGGTGGTGCTCACTCTGGGTGGTTTGTACCTTTAAGAAAAACATTTTTATTCAAGGGTTGGCCACCTTGCCTCTCTGACCGCGTTGGATTATTCATCTTTTTAAATTACTTGTTTTGTTTTTTTCAGCTGGGTCATTTTCTAGTAAAACGTTCCCTTTTTTTCCTTATGTTGTCCCTTAACAAAAACCTCATAAATGTTAATGCCTTTTGGCATAAGCATTCCAAAGGTCCCACCTAATACCATGCAATGGAAAAGACATATTTCAAGACAACTGAACAGAAATCAATAAATTGAACATACTGTTCTTATAACATAAATTAGAATTAACAATTCAGTTTAAATTATCCATTAATGTAAATTTAACATTGAGAGGTATACTATCAGTTGGTGGACTTTCTTATAATCTATTAATAATGGAGATTGGGCTGTACTTTCTGTCTGTAACAAAACTAGTCATTTAGCTCTAACATCTAGCTTTACGTCACAATATTTTTATACTGTAATACACCCAAAATTTGAGTAAGCAATTTTAAAAATTGTTTTTTTTACTCTCGTCCTTTTTTTTTTTTTTTACAGTAAGCAGAAGTTAACTTAAAAGTTACAAAATAAAATAAATACCTACGATTTTTGTGAAAATTGATGGTGGAAAATTTCATACAATAATTGTTTAGTCATTTTACATGCACACAAAACATTTTATCTGAGAAGGACGGTACTGTTTTCAGTTTTATTTTCAAATTGTTTTATTTTCTTTTTATTCCTTTAAATAATATGAGGATTTTGCTTACTTATTATACAAACTCTCTTACAGTTGAATTTTTAACTCGCCACGACTCTCAGGCAATGGTCTTTTCAAAAATTAATTTTTTCAACGACACCCAGAAGAGGTGTTTTCTGTTTGCTAGTATATATAACATATTTTTTCTCATCTAAAGTAATATCACTACATGATTATTAAGTAATATAATGGTGGCCACCTACTCATATTATAAATAAACCGCAGATATTCACACATGAAATATCTGAAAATTCAGGTGCAGTTTTTTGCTAATTGGAAAATCATGCATTAAATTGAAAATAAATAGAAATTTGAAAATTACAAATGAAATGGTTTTATCTTTTTTTCTTCACTTATTCTCATAAATCGCAACACAATTTTTAATAATTCAATTCAATTGGCAAAATTTTAGGTTTGTATTATTTTTAGATTCTCTATCTTGCTTTTTATTAACTTCTAATTTTCACAGTTACATGCATAACCATATATATATATAATATATATATATATTACAAATTAAATATTTTCTATATTATTATACATATTAATATATATCTATATATAATATATATATATATTATTAATATATATATAAATGATAGATATGATATAAATATCGCAGATAGATTAGATAGATAAATATGTATATATATATGTATATATATATTGTCTATATATTATATATAATATATTAACTGTATATGGTTATCCCTAGCTTATACTTCTTCCCACCTCCCTTTTAATTCCTCTAATCCTTTTCCTTTCTTTTTTCTCTTTATTCCCTGAAATCCCAGGGTCACAGAAATCCCCATGTACATATATATATATATATATTTGTGTATCGAATATTTTATTCTTGTGAAGCCATTTTAGGTAATATCTGGAAGCATAGGAAATATATAAAAACGTGAACAGAAAAATAGAACAAAAAGAGTTCTAATATAAGTATTTTGTTTTTCCCTTGGTTTTGCTTTTATTTTCCGCCAATATTTCAAAGTTTTTTCTGACAACTGAATATAACTTAATAGGAAATAAATAAAATAGAATATTATAAATGATTTTTTTATTTAATATAATTATATATATATATATATATAATATATATATATATTGGGAAAATCTTCTTGTTTGTCATGATCTTGGAAAAATCTATGTAGAAGACAAGAAGCATAATATAAATCAAAGGTGATTAATATTATGTTCTTTATCCTATTTATTTTCTTTATTTTGGAGGTACCTCCCTTTGTCAAAGGTTAATTTTAGACTGACTGATTTTTCACTTATCTGTATTCTTTATTTGGTGTCAATAATGGTGTCTGCTGAATCCGTTATTGGCTGGTTTTTCTTTGGATGTTTTTGTGTTGCAACCCTGTGTTCTTCACATATACCTACAAAGAACCATGGACAACATGCATGTATATATTAACCTATATATATATATATATATATTATATATTATACAAAAATTTATTTTCTGAAAAAATCGCGTTGAGGTCTACCAATGAACGGGTTAACTCTTTCTGTTTGAAAAAAAAGAAATTTGTTCTATTGTTGAATTTGTAATTGTCTTCTATTTTTCAAAAAATGTTACACTAAGATATACATTAATTCGCTGACTCGAGAAATGCGTCGCGGATGTGTTTATGAAGAAACGATCGCATGATTTTTGGAACATCAATGTTTTCGTTTTGAATTTCAAATTATTTCAGCTCCTCTCGGGTGTGATGAGGCTCCAGAGTAAACAAGCTCTGGAAGATGATTTTTATAAATGAAATTTGTTCAATATTAGCTATGAATATGATATACAAATATTTTCATTTTAACAGCATTGTGTGTTTTCATATGCATTTTTAGATCTACTACATATAGCTATATAATATACACGGAGCAAGTTCCCTGTCTAGTAACCTTGCTGATGAGACCTAATAGGTCAAAATGTACATTCCAGGGATTGATATTTTCTCGATTTGTTTAGCCTTACATTTGAACCATATATATCTGGCCTATTCATTTAATCATTAACTAATTAATTTTCAAAATTAGGTATGACTTCAATTAAGCATATCTCCAAAAAAATTTCAGCTTAAAGCCATTTAAAAATAAACACACATTTTTTTGTTTACTTAACTCATATACATAATAAGCTATACTTTTGGGACAGCATTTTTACTTTTACTCATGTTTTGTTGAACTCGTGGAGCCTTCTTGTCTGAAAGCTTCTTTCTTTATCTTTTCCCATTGATTGACACTTATAATTTATTCAACATAGACACATGTTCCCCAAAGAACCCAAAATACTCAGACCCTTGTGAGAGCTTCATGCAATAACTCTATACATATAGATTCATTCGCATATGAAAATGTTTATAAATTTCTCCAAAACACTTTGTTATTCAATGACTTCAAATTTTTTAGAGCTCACTGTATTTTATCAACTGAACAAAATGTTTCTACCAATGAAGAACCAAAAGCAAAATCTCAGAGCTTGCAAGCCTTCATCTAATCTCTATACAACAGAATGAAAATGATAAAAAAGAATATGATTGAAAGATTTCAAATTAAAACTGCCTCCAGAAATTTAACTTTTTTTTTTTTAAGTGAAAATGTTTTAAAAATATAATTTTGTACTTTTGTAATTTTCCTTTGGGTTTTTTATAAAAAATTTTTTGTTTTTTTATATTATTTTTAATTTTTTTTTACCTTGCTGAAAGCCACAATGTCTAAAGAATAAAAATCAACATTTTTCACCTGTGTTATTTTTTTATTTTTATTTTGACTCCAACTTGGTGTATTTTGTGAATTTCTCTTACGTCTTTTCTATCGAAAAATCAGGTGTTATCATATAACAACACTATAATTATTTTAGCACTTCCCGTTCTTACGTAATTAGTCGGTATTGGCTTGCAACTTGAGGATATAATGTCGCGTACTTATTTTTGGTAAAGATAGTTATCACAAACCGCACATACCGGATAGGGGAAGATTGATTTCAAATCTATAATCTTTTATAATGAATGCAAATGTAAAGTGTTGGTCAGTATGTTCATTTTTTAAAACTTTACTCCTAGAGGCATAGTCCAACATATCACACTCTGTCAGCTGGGGCTGTAGAATAATGCCCAGCTACTCTCTGTCCTAGCCACCAGTGGCGGCACTGTTTTGGCTGTGAGTGGTGATCCATGATGCTTTCATACAGATGGATCTGGTGGCTGAGCTGTTCATGACAGGCAACTCTATGTTTTGCTATTTTCTTGGCTAGAACGAGCAGTCCAGAGAGGTTCCCCCTCTGAATCATCGGCTGGGTCATATCAAAGCCCTAGCACCTATATGATTGCCCCAACCCATATTGCTCAAATGCAAACCTCAACCCTTTTTTATCTTCTAATGTGCTAGAAGGTGGTGACTGAGGGTCTTCAAGTGTCCTGGTAATGACATTAATCACATCTAGTGGTGCAGGTTACAATTCAGGAGCTCTGGGGCGTATGGGAGTACACTTTTATTGCCATTAGTCCTGGAGTCGTAGTAATCTTTAGGGTCCTATCAATCTATGGGTAAAATGATTAAAATGAAGCTGCAAAATCTGAGTTTGAGGTTTTGTTTATCTGCATAGAACCACTACTTTAAAAGTCTGAAATCCAAAATAACCTCTTTTGGCTTAAATGACCCAGAAGTTGATATGCCGTTAAACATTCAAACTCAGATTTTGAGCTCATTTTTTAATCTTTAAACCCATAGATTGATAGGACGCCTAAGAGATACTAACCACTCAGGACTGAATGGCAATAAAAGTGTACTCATACGCCCCAGAGCTGCCTGAATTGTAACTGCTCACCACTAAGATGTGATTTATGTCATACAACAGGACACTAGAACCTCAGTCACACCTTCTAGCACATTAGAAAGATAAAAGGGTTGAGGTTTGCTATTTGAGCAATATGGTTGGGGCAATCATATAGGTGCTAGGGTTGATAATGACCATCCGATTGATCCAGAGGGGAGCCTCTCTGACTGCTCGTCTAAGCCAAGAAATAGCGCAAAACATAGAGTGTTGCCTTGTTCATGAACAGCTCAGCCACCACCAGGATCCATCTGAAAGATCATGGATCACCCACTCACAGCCAACAGGTGGCTGCACTGGTGGGTAGGAGGAGGCGAGGGGAAGGGGGGAAAGGGGGGAGGGGGGGGGGGGAACAGAGGAGTAGCTGGCATATTTACAGCCCAGCTGACACGAGTGGTGATATGTTGGATATGGCCTCTGGGAGTAGTTTCTAAAATGGTGACATAGCTGACACACTGACATTTGCATCTCATTATTAAAAAGATTATCGATTGAAATCAATCTTCCCTATCCGTATGTGGTTTGTGATAACTATCTTTTACCAATAAAGACGCGACATTATACCTCAGTTGCAAGCCAATACGACATAATTAACGTATAGAGGGAAGTGCTAAATAATTATAGTGTTGTTATATGATTCAACACCTGATTTTTGGTATGAAACAGACCTAAGAGAAATTCACAAATAACCAAGTTGGAGTCAAAATAAAAATAAAAAAAATAACACAGGTGAAAAATGTGATTTTTTATTCTTTAGACATTGTGCTTTAAAGGCAAGGTTAAAAAATAAAATAATAAAAACAAAACAATTTTTTTTAAAAAACCCAAAGAAAATACAAAGTAAATTATATTTTTTAAACATTTTCCTTAAAAAAACAAAGTTAAATTTTGGAGCAGTTTTAATTTGAACTCTTTTCAATCATATTCTTTTTTTATCAAATTTTCATCTGTTGTGATGAGTATTAGTATGAAGGCTTGCAAGCTCTGAGATTTTTTGCTTTGCGTCTTCATTGGGTAGAACATTCGTTTCATTGTAATAAATACAGTGAGGCTCTAAAAATTTTTTTTGGGGATATCATTGTTATACAAAGTGTTTTGGAGAAATTTATAACATTTTGATATGGACATGAGATCTATATGTATAGACGTATTGGCATGAAGGCTCAACAGGTCTGAGATTTCTGGGTTTTCTTTGGGGAAACATTCGTCCTATGTTGAATAAATTATAGTGTCAGATCATGGGAAAAGATAAAAAAGAAGCTTGTCAGACAAGAAGTGTCCACTGAGTTCAACAAAACCATGAGTAAAAGTAAAAAATGCCTGTCAAAATATCTTATATGTATATGAGGTTAAGTAAACAAAAAACATGTGTTTATTTTTAAGATGGCTTTAAAGCCTGACAATTTTTTTGGAGGATATGTGCTTAATTGAAGTCATACTATTTTTTGAAAATTAATTGTTAATGATTAATGAATTTAGGCAGATATACTATGTTCAAATGTAAGGTAAACAAATCGAGAAAATATCAATCCCCTGAAATGTACATTTGACCTGTTAGGTCTCATCAGCAGGTTAAATAGACATGGAGACTGCCTCCGTGTAATATGTTAGACTGTATATGTATAGATAAAATGATATGAAAACCACAATGCTGTTAAATGAAATATTTTATATATATTCATAGTATATTGACAATAATTTCGATTTATAAAATCATCTTCAGACGCTTGTTTTTACTTCTGGACTCATCAACGAGAGGAAGGCTGAAAATAATTTGACATCAACCCACGAAACACATTGATGTTCCAAAAGTATCGCCGATCGTCTTCATAAACACATCCGCTCGCATTTCTCGGCTCAGCGCATAATGTTAATCTTAGTGTAACATTTTTGAAAAAAAAAGAAGACATAATTACAAATTCACATAGACAAATTCTCTTTCTTTTTTCAAACAGAAAGAGTTTTAACCGTTTGGTAGCCTGAACGGATTTTTTCAGAAATAAATTTTTGTATATTATATATATATATATATATAATATATATATTATATGATGTTGTCCATGGTTCTTCTGTAGGTTATGTAATGACACAGGGTGCAACACAAAACATCAAAGAAACCAGCCAACCTAACGATCAGGCAGACACCCATATGAACCAAATAAGAATACAGATAAAGTTGAAAAAATCAGTCAGTCTAAAATTACCTTTGGACAAACAGGGGAAGGTACCTCCAAAATATAAGAAAATAAATAGGATAAAGAACTAATATTAATCACTTTGATTTAATATTATGCTTTCTTGTCTTCTACATAGATTTTTTTCCAGAGATTCCTAAATGACAATCAAAAGATTTTCCCAATATTATATTATATATATTATATATATATCTATATATATATATATAAAATAAAAAATCACCTCTTATATATATTCTATTTTATTCTATTTCCTATTAAGTTATATTCAGTTGTCAAGAAAAACTTTGAATATTGGGAAATAAAGCCAAACCAACGGATAAAACAAAAAGTTAATATATTAGAATCTGTTTTTTAGTTCTATTTTCTGTTCACTTTTTAATATCATTTCCTATGCTTCCAATATTCCTAAAATGTTACAAGAAATAAATATTGAATCACAAATATATATATTTATATTAACATGGGGATTTCTGTGACCCTGGACTTCAGGGAATAAAAGAGAAAAGGACAAGGAAAAGGGATAAGAGAATAAATGGGAGGTGGGAAGAAGTTAAGCTAGGGATACACTCATTATACGTTTATATATATATATTATATATTATACATATATATATAATATATATATATACCATATTAATCTATCTTATCTACTGCGTATTTATATCTATCTATTTTTATATAATATATTATATTATATATATCTATATAATATATATATATATATATATATATGTATAATATATTAGAAAATATTTATATTTGGAATATATTATATGATTTATATATAATATGGTTATGCATGTAACTGTGGAATTTAGAAGTAATAAAAAGCAAGATAGAGAATCTAAAAAATAATCCCAACTAAAATTCTTGCAATTGATTGAATTTATAAAATTGGTTGCGGATTTATGAGAAATAAGTGAAGAAAAAAGATAAAAGCCATTTCATTTGTAATTTTCAAATTTCTATTTTATTTCTTTAATCATCTTTCCAATTAGCAAAAACTGCACCTGAAATTTTTCAGATATTTTCATGTGTCGAATATCTGCGTTTTTAATTTATAATATGAAGTAGGTGGCCACCATTATATTACTATATCATGTAGTGCATATTTACTTTTAATGAGAAAAATATGTTATATCTACTAGAAAACAGAAAAACCCCTGGTGTCGTAAAAATTAATTTTTTGAAAGACATTGCCTGAGAGTGTTGGGGTTAAAAATCTCAATTGTAAGCAAGAGGTTTGTAATATAGTAAGCAAAATCCTCATATTTATTAAAGGAATAAAAAGATAAAACAATTTGAAATGAAAACTGAAACCCGTCCTTCTCAGATAAAATGTTTGTGCATGTTAATGGGAACTTTTAAAAAAAAACAATTTTATTTTTGAAAATAAATTTTTTTTTTTCCACATCAATTTTCCAAAAATCGTAGGTATTTATTTATTTGTAAACTTTTAGTTAACTTCTTGTTACTGGTAAAAAAAAAAGGACGAGAGTAAAAAAACATTTTTAAAATTGCTTACTCAAATTTTGGGTGTATAACAGTATAAGAATATTGTGACGTAAGCTATGATGTAGCAAGCTATGACATAGTTTTTGTTAGCAGACAGAAATAACAGCCAATCTCCATTCATTATAGATTGTATAAGAAGGTCCACCACTGATAGTATTCCTTCTCAATGCTTAATTTACATTAAGTGATAATTTAACTGATTGTTAATTCTATATTTAATGTTATAAGGAACATGTTGTTCTATTATTTGATTCTGTCAGTTTGTTTGAATATGTCTTCGCTTGCATGGTATTAGGGTGGACTTTGGGAATGCTATGGGCAAAAAGATTAACATTTAATGGCGTTTTTGGTTAAGGGGACAACATAAGGAAAAAAAGGAACGTTTTACTGGAAATGACCAGTGAAAATACAAAAAAGTAATTTAAAACTGATAATCCAACGGGTCGCCAGAGAGGCAAGGTGGCCATCCTTTGATAAAAATGTTTTTCTTAAAGTACAAAACCACCCAGAGTGAGACCACTAGTGAACTAATTTTCTCGTCATAACTTCCCTCCATAAAATGATAGAGAAGAACTGTAATCAAAACCTTCAGGATTTCCCAGAAAAATTCTATATTAAGCTTCAGACTTTTCTGTTTACAATTTCCGATAAAGTCAGCAGTCTGCTGATACCTCTAGTTATACACAGATACCTGTGGGTAGAAACTAGGAATCTATAATCGAAATGACGCGATTTTTTACAGTTTTTTCTTTATAATGTATATTATCTAATATATATATTATATAATATTATGTTATTACACACACACATAAACACATAACCTCACACAGACTTACACATACAACCGCAGAGAATTTGAAGAGTACCATAGAATGGACAAGATCCTAGAGCATAGTAACCAGCTCCAGACTTAGCTTCCAGACATCTTCTGAGGAAGAGATCTTTATCTCGCAATTTAGAATAAATAAAGGTAAACAAACAACATCATAGTTATTTCATTTTTCTTTCCACTTGCATTGTGATAGCCTTCAAAACCAACCACCAACAATATAACACAACGTTCAAGCAAATTATAAACTCTTATCTATATACATATATATATATATATATAATATATATTATATTAAATTAAAAGAAAAAAACTCCATAAAAATTTTTTTTGGGGTGGGAGCTACCTTTATGATTGATTTCAAACAGCTCTCTACATGTTTCAGCATCCCTTTACAACTTTCTTGTATCTCCCTTGGTTTATTAAAAATATGTTAATATTTCTTAGGAAAAATTAGAAAAGTGGAACTGATATTCAATCAGAGAACACCTGGGGAAGATTTCAATAACATCGTTGACAGTGATAGTGAACTGATGGAAAACTATTAAAATCATAATATCATAAAGAAAATCCTATTGCAATATTAAGATTTTTCTGAAACACTATATATATATATATATATATATATTATATATCTTATTATATGGATTATTTACTCAATTCACAGTTCCCTTATTAATGTTACATCACATTCTCCAATGATTTTATTTTATTCTAAACCTCAATGAATAATAAAATTGTTTTACATTATTTACAGACTGTTGACCATTCTACATCTAATAGTATGCAGTTGTATTTATATATACAACAAAATAGTGGTTTACAGTGTGATGGGAGGCTAATTTGCTATTGATCTTAAAAAATGATTTTAATAAATATATGCTAAGTATTTTGATTTCAAATTGTTTGGTTTTATCTTATTGAATATGAGCAAAAATCTTCTGGGATAAATCTAAAGAAATTCATTAAGAAGAAGAAATAATTGTAATATTATCCTTACTTCCTATTTAAAGTAAGAGTTAAATTAGGAAAATTTACCATAGACAAGACGGGAGTGAGGAAAATGATGGAGAGATTTAGTTTCAAAGCTGTTCTTTTTTTTCGATAATACCCCCTGCTGTCCAAATCTTTTTTCTGCTTTATTTTTTTAGTTTTTTAACCTTTCTATTTAAATGATATTATTATATTAAAACTTAAGAACTTGCACCTGGAGGGTGCATAAATTTGCTAGTATATATAAATGATATATATTATTATATATATATATATATATATTATAAATATATATATACTATAATATATATATATGTATGTATTATGTATTAGGAAAAATAACAAAAGAGGATTTTAGTTTGAAGCATAATAGACTATTTCAGAAGACCTAGAGGAAATGAAGAAAGTTTTAGAGTAATCATGATTACAGAGCTCATGTATTCCTCTTATTGCTAGAGGTCACATAGCAAATTCTTCATTCTATACTCTGATGTGGGGGACTGGAGTGTTACAATGTCTCTAGGTTCTATGAAATAGTCTATCATAGTCTAGAAAACAAAAATGTCTTTGGCATAAATAACCCAATAGGTTGACATGCCGTTAAAATCCAATCACAACTCCAGGTCCACTCTGACCTGGAGTGTAGTACGTTTTAGGGTCTCATCTGTAGGTTAGATCGAAAGAAAATGTGTTTTTAAAAAAAAATTGAGTTTTGAAAAAATATTGAGAACCCATTAAGAATGGAAAAAGCAAAAACGTCTTTGGCATAAAATAACCCAAACAAGTGTTGACGTTACCATAAAACTCAACCAAACAACCAGAAGATTTTTGCACACATCAACTTTTTTTTTGACCATCCCCACTTGGAAGGACATCAATGTTTTGGCTGATGGATGGCACACTGCTCCGAATATGACGCTTGGATAGGCAACTACTTTAAGATGCCCCTTCAATGCACTTGGCATTGGTGGGATTAAGTTATATGACCTCAGCTATCGTGCAAAGAGATCAGAATTCTTTCTGCATCTGCAGAAGCACTTGTACTTCGCGATATACACATATATATAATATATAATATATATATATATATATATTATATGTAACGCTCTGCATGAGCAGGATGCAACATACACACACATATATATATAGCGCATGGTGTAATGGTTAAAGTCATGGGAAATGGACTCGTCACCCGAGTTCAAATCCTGGATGTGGTAATTGAATTTCCTTAGTGCTAATACCCTTGGAAAGGTATGAATCCTACACTCCCTCCAGCTATGGATAAATAGTAGGGCAGACTGGGCTCTTTAACCTTGGTTAGGCAACCGGTCTAGGAGAAGGAAAACTCTGAATTCAAACCTGTTGAACTCCGCTTAAGAAATTGACGCTTGTGTCACATCGCTCGTGCGGAGGGGTTGGTGTGTATATATATATATATATATATATATATATAATTAATGTTGATATTATGATTTCACACTCATAACTTCAAGTTTCTTGGTAGTCCAATCATCAGATGAGAAGTGGTTGAGGTGTCAAAAACCAGTCGTGAAATTTTCAACCACTTCTCATCTGAAGATTGGACTACCAAGAAACTTGAGTTATGAGTGTGAAATCATAATATCAACATTAATTATAAAACTGCTCTGCTTTATTAGCATTGAGCACCTTTCCATGCAAATACTTTTCTCATTTTTTCATTCACTATTCATTTATATATTATATTATTATATATATATATATATATACAGGTGTGTCAAAAGTATTGAGATTTTTTGTACCTTTGACACACCTTGTATTCTGGAAAAAATAATGTTCCATTCATTAATTTTTTCAGAATACAAGGTGTCTCAAAAAGTAAAAAACTCTTGATACATTTTTTGACACACCTTGTATATATATATATATATATATATATAAATTTGAATGTTGTTAAAATAATTAACTGAGTAAGTCAGAGTTATGAATGAATATAAAAGTGCTCAATATGTCTGTAGAACTGGTTTAGTAAAATGATTAGTCAGAGTGTCTACCTGGGTTTCACCACGAGGATCATCAGGACTTTCTGTGTGGAATTAATTGGATTGATTAAAACAAATGGAAGTAAACAAAATGCATGACAGATTATATATATATGAGGGAGAGGGAGAGGAGAGAGAGAGGAGAGAGAGAGGAGAGAGCGAGAGGGAGAGAGAGGAGAGGAGAGAAAGAGAGAGAGAGAGAGAGAGAGAGAGAGAAGATTCTGAATAAATTTAAACTGAAAGCGTTTTTAATCTAAGTTTGCTCTACAGTAACCTGCTGTTACTAAATGATCACTCAAATGCATAAAATACATAGTTTACTAACTTCTCTGCATGAGCAGGATGTGACACAAGGTCAATTTCTTTAGAGGAGCTTAACAGGTTGCAATTCAGGGTTTTCCTTCTCTTAGACTCCTTACCTTGGCGTGGTTAAGAACCCTTTCTACTCTCTATTTACCCATCACTGGAGGGAGGGTTGTTGGATGCATAGTGCTATGTGAAAAGGCAAACAGCTTTTGTCTAGGATTTGGACTCGGTTTGATGGTTCCATTTCCTATGACCGCTACACCATCAAATCGTGCCCCATAAATGTCTTCCGATATATATATATATATAATATATATATATATTATATAACACTAAAGTGGAGGAATCATATGTTATAGGGAGATAAATTTTAATTATGCGAATAAATCATAAAATAAAGGGGGGATAACGAGACTACCTCTGTGCAAACAAACTTCAAAACACTCTCTCTCAATTTATTGGGAGACACTTCTAACCCTGTTTCAACTAGGGTTCATACATACTCCCCTTTTTTTAATTTGTCCCCCTTTGCTCACCCCAATTCGTTTTATAATTTTTTATAGCAATGCTGACTTTTATTCGTCGCCGGTGTATACACTTGAAAAGACGGTAGAAAAGGCCTTCTTGTATTCCCCGTTTATTTTTATATTTTATTCCATATAAAAATATTAATCTCCCTATTACATATGATTCGCTTCATCTTTTAGTGTTATATAATTCTCCTGTACCAAAATCTATTCATATATATATATATATATGAATAAATGTGCTCGTATACCATGCCCATAGGGTTTCTCTAACCTCCTTGTATGGTGTGGAAGACTGGACAGTTACACAGCGATGCCCACAGACTACATGTCTATAGCATGTGGTTCACTTGGCGGCAATATATTAAATATAGTTGTGGCGCATGTTTCAAACAGGACATCTGACTGGACTCCTGGTATGGCGACATATGTGTCGCAGAGCAACTGAGATGGGCTGGCCAACTTAAAAGACTTTGGGGATGCAACTGTCAAAAACAGATTCTTGTATTTCAACCGACGAGAGGGATCATGTGGGAATCAGTAGACCAAAGTTCAGGTACAAGGACAACATCAAGAGAAACGCAGACGCCGAATAAATTGGAGGACAAAGAATTTGTTGTTGTCACATTGGATACGATTGACAGCAAGTAATAATGATAATATGAATAAATATATATTTCTTTGAGGGGATATAGCCCGACAACCACAACTAAAGTGTAAATGCAACACTTTTCCTATAAGGGATGAAGATCTATAGCAGCCTTTACATACATACAGATGTGTGGTATTAAAACCAGTTAAAATCACTTCACATTCTGCTAGGTGACGATGGTTGAGTGATTAAGCTGTCTGACTGATGCTGAATCAATCGGTTTCTATCCTGGCTGTTGGTAGTTTATTAATGTCTAGGCCACACCTAAAGAGACTTCATAAGTAAAACACGTGGTCTGTGGATACTATTACTCTTTTAATATATATTTAATTGCATGGAAATCAATTTGGCTATCAAATTGGTTTTGTTTAAATTATTGCTCTGTTTAAACCAGCAGTTTAAAAGAGCATGAACAATATGGCTAGCAGATTAGTTCCCATGTTAGTTTATATAATACAAAACTACTTATATTTATTTATTATTATATTGCTCTATCACAGATATTGGAACACTCTCCTGATAATACAGTATTATAATATTATAGACACGTGGGACGGCTTGTGGCAGAAGACACTGTGAACCTGCGCGCCTCCTCGTCAAACAAGGAACAAAAAGAACGTTGAAAAGAGAGGAAAAAGTGCCACAGAAAAAGAGCAGCTAAAAGAAAGGAGAAACAGCAGCGGCCCCAACACCTACAGAAAGCTCACTTTTGTTTGTTAGCCACTGCCACCAGCAGACTTGCCATTCGAGGTCGTCTGTTCACACTCACGTAGCTGAAAAGTGAGGAGAGAGAAGAAGACAAAAATACGCCATCGTCTAAAATAGACGGAAGGTTGCCAACCATTTATTTATTATTAAATATTGCTAAATCACAGATATTGAGGCACTCTCTGATAATACAGTATTATAAACAATATATATTGGCTAACTACATGCTCATCAAGTGGATAGTCTTAATCATACACTGTGGGTAATATATTAATGAATAAATTAAATAAAATAAATATATATTATATATTTATATATCTATATATACTAATTCCAGTAGCAACCATAATTTTTCAAAGCAGTATATACACTTTTACAGTGATTGCACCACTAAAAAGAATAAAAAAGCATTCACATTCAAATACATCAACATGAATACTACACATGCTACATTAAACATGAATACATATGTATTACACACACACACACACAACACACACACACACATTGCACACATATCCATATTCAGTTGCTAATACACACTTGAGGAAGGCTAGCTTTTTCAGTCAATATGGAGGCAGTAAAACATATAGAACCGTATCAAATGAATGCATTGAGATAAAATCAATTTTGGATTTAATTTCTTGATCATCTCAGGGCATTTCATTTCACATTTACTTCATTGAAAAAAAAAAAAGAAAGAAACGTCTTTTATAAACGAACATAATCCGGCATGATCTTAAACAAATTTTTTTTTTTTGTTGTTATTCCCCTCCTCTTTCCCTTCTCCTCTCTCTTCTTCTCTCTCTCTATCTTTGTTTCCTGCGATCATTGTACAGCGTGTTGCCCCTGGCTCTTTTTTTGGTAATAAGTGAATTGTGGTGTTGGAACAAACATCTTTGGGATCTTTAAGTTCTCAATACAGATTCATAGCCAGTTAGAAATTTTTTATTAATCGACTACCAAAAATGCACCTTCCGGGCACAAGTATTTAACTTTAATTTACATTAACTATTATATTGAATTAGAATGTATATGAAAATATACGAACACAAAAAATATTACACTTATTTTTACTTATTCTACATTGATTTAAATATAAGATTATATATAGAATTGCTTTAAGCATTTGACATAAAACAATAACATATTGAAATCAATAAAACCAGTAATTATTTATTAAACATGTTTTTTGTTAAAACCGATATGCATAAGTATTCACACCATATACTATGTCAACATTTATTTCTTAATGAATATAAACA
>CM042147.1:27872862-27918450 GCA_023376005.1 Doryteuthis pealeii | reverse complement strand
TGCTTTCATTACTTTAATCTGGACCTCTGGCTGTGTAAAAAGTAAAGTCGTCGGTGGCCTAAGGGTCGTATCAACCAGACAGTGAGAGGAGTCTATCCCCTTTTCACTAAGCACCAGGACCAAGGAGATTTGACTTTTAGCATCTGTGGGTGGGGCGCCACACCTACTATCAGCTCCTGATTTTACTGCACACCTGTGTTACTCATACACTGTAATGCGAGGGCCGGTATTGAACCAGGAACCTTGAGGTTCCCAACCAAACACTCTACTGACTGAAAACTAAACCAGCCCTATATCTGCTTTAAATATTAGAGAAATTCAAAAGATTATCTGTCATTTCTTTTAATGAAGCCAAAGGCTCATCTGGATTATTATGATAGGGCAAAACCATGGACAATCTTGAAAAAGAACAATTACCTCATTGAGTATTGGGGTTTACAAGAGGCTGAAAATGAAGGAATTTCAAGGAAAGAAAAAGGAAGAGGACCAAAGACAAAAGGTTTAGTTTTATGATTTAGCTTTATTACCAGTCAAGCAATACGTGGCAAGTTAAATATATCCCAGGCCAATAGTAGTTAAGGCCCTAACTTGAAATGGCCAAGAGATTCTCTTAGGGGTCAGAAGGTGGGTCTTTTCCCGCTCATTGCTCGGAAGGGTTCTTCCATGGAGTTTGTCCCTTTTTTTTTAAATTTTTGATTTAATTTTTATTTTATTTTTAATCCCCCACACATGATTGTAGTTTGTTAGTTTGGATTTGAAATAAAATTCTTTTGTTGGGACACCCAGTCCTGGGAACTTTTCTTAACATACCTTGTATGTAACAATCATACCAGCAAATGAAAAGTAAATTATAGATGGAAAATTTAATAAAACAAAAATGATTTTTACTTTTTTTGTTAAACTATCCCAATAGGTCAATATTGTAAAAAATTTAATAAAAAGTTGAACTCATTGACCACAATGGCTAAAAAGATGTCATCTTTACAATCATACTTTATTAAAAAATGTAATATTCATTCATTTCTCTTTTTTTTATGTTTTTCCATTTCCAAATTCTTAACTTTAACCAAGAGACACCCAATTAAATTTAGCGAAGAGAATTATTCAAAACTCTTCAAATTTTAGAAGTTAAAAAAAATGGTCAATTTTCATATTTGTCTGACTATTTTTTAAATCAAATATCTGTACAAATAGATTTTGGAGTAATACAGTGGAATATGTTTTTAAATAAATAAATAAAGAAATTAAATGAAAAGAAGTTGGTCTTAACTCGAATAGTATCAAGATTCAAATCTGAATTTCCTTTTAGCTTTATACATTAAATTCTACTTCCAATATACCCATAGGGGAAGAGGCACTATTGAATGTTATGGGAGTGCAGGACAGTAATGCAGTTTTTTAAATTTTGCTGGATTATTTTTGTAACATCTCATTATACTGGGTACACTTAATGGAAGTGATAAACTTTTTAGAAGATAATGTTCAAACTTTAGCATTTTAAATTTGTTTTGTTTTGTTTGGTTGTTTTACGGCATATTCAACCCTTTCAGGTCATTAATGCTAAATCAAGTTATTTTGATAAAGTTTCTTGTTTCAAGATCTTAATATCTCAAATTTGGTATAAATTAACTTCATTTGTTTTGGTTTACTTTGGTTTAGTTTCTATTAATGTGATATAAAACCCTTGTGGGTTATTTAATGCCACAAAACTGTTAGAGTTGTGAGATAAAAAAGGTTGGTACTCAATTTTCCTTTACATGTGTATTTTTTCTGTAGATAGTTTCGTAAATGTATTTTATATCTGATTCATTAGTTTCGGTAATTTTTTATTTCTCTCAAGGAAAGATAAAAGTGTATAATTCAATAATTTTGTAGAATGTTTATAGGAACTTAATGGAGGAATATTTCACTATATTTGGGAGTGAATATGTGAAACCATTACTTTCTTAAACTTGGCGGTTTTTTTTGTATAACTTTAAGATAAAGTTTGGCATTAATATATGCTAATGCCCACAGGAAAGATGTGAATTCAACTATTCTCCCTCCAGCATGGGTAAATAGGAGGGCAGGACAGGGCTTCTTTAACCTTTTGTTAGGTAATCAGTCTAGGAGAACAACAACTCATGAATTAAAACCTGTTAACTTACTTAAAAATTGATCTTGTGTTCTGTATCATGCAAAGAGTTTTGAGTAAATATACAAGGTGTATCAAAAAAGTATTGGGATTTTTTGTACTTTTGACACCACCTTGTATTCTGAAAAAAATGAAGTTCCATTCATTGTTCATTTCTATTGTTGGTAAATACAGCTTCCAAACTTGGCACTTTTATCACCACAACTGTATTCTAAAAAAATTAATGTTTCATTCAATTGACATTTTCTATCTTGGTAAATACAGCTTCAATTCTTGATACTTTTATGACAACGTTGTATATATAATTTAGTTTATACAAGAGTTCAATGTGTTCTCCCTCCTTCCACTTCTTTATTTCCCAATGATGCTCCAATGATATAAATTAGACCTCATCCCAGAGTGAGCTATTAAGATATACTTCTCATTTCAGATATTTATATATTATATATATATGGGCCGTGCTAGTGTGGGCCACCCAGCCAGGATCTATATTGACCAACTATGTGTGGATGGCTGGATGCTTGTGCAGAGAGGCCTCCCAGGGACAATTAATTGATAGGGAGGGTTTGGGCATGAGATTGTCATGGATTGTCCTGCACTGCGCGGACATGATTGAGATGAGATGATGATGATATATATTATATATATAGATATATTACCAACCCTGTACACACAAGCAGTTCACCATCTTTTTGTCTGTGTGTGTTCTTATGTTTTCTTGTCTGTGTCTTAGTTTTCTTGGATATGAACATGAAGAATAGTTTTATTTCAATTCCTTATTCACCCCAAATTCTATAACCAGATTGCATGGAGAGGAAACTCAGAGAGATGCCCATTAGCATCTGACTTCTTCAATGCCAGTTAACTCTTTTGAATATATAACTAACTCATGTTCTCAGAACCAAAACCAACCGTTCAGAGAACTGCCAATTGGTCAGCTAAAGATTTACATCTATCTATCTATAAAACTAACAAGAAACTCTTTATGAAGTTATTATTTTCTAACGTTCTTTTAAATCTACACTTATCTTACATAATAGATACACCACACACACACACCACACACACATATATATAATATATATATATATATATATTAATCCAAAAGTCCAGAGAAGAAATCTTCCTGTATAAACACAAAGGTTTTTTTAAAAACCTGTCGCAGTTTGAAGAGCTTCAATGTTGTGTCTTAATGTTTAGAGTCACAGAGCAAATTTTTTAAGTAAAGAAATAACAAAAGGACTTAGAGTTTTGCATTATTAGTTCTATTCAGGGAGCTTAGACAAAGTGTCTAACTCTGGCCGATTCATTCGCATCTGATGAGTTCAGGAGAGTTAGACACTTTGCTAAGCTCCTTGAATAGGACTATAATGCAAATCTCTAAGTCTTTTGTTATTCTTTACCTTAATATATGTTAGAAGATGGGTGGTTTAATACCCCCCTCTTCTTTTTTTTCGGTTTATTCTTCATACCATAAAACTGCACCAAAATATTTTAACAAAGCCTAAACCATTTCAGTAGGTTGTTACAACCAGCGGACTTATCCAAAAAAAACACAGTGTGAAAAAAGACTTTTCAGATTTTTTAAAATTAAAATTTGATCAAAACATTTTAAACTATTTATAAGAGGGAAAAGATTGGACAAAAATATGATAAAAACATTTAAATTGACTTTTTTTTTTTTTTTAAATAAATGTTGAAATCTATTATTTTATAAAATATATAGCGAAAAAAAGGAAATATGACGATATTAGAAATCTATTTCATTATTTTAGCATAAAACATTTTTAAATTATAAAACAAAAGGAAATAACTTTTATTATATGTCATTCATTTTCCTTTTTTTCCTTTTTCCAGTACGAATGAAGGACTCTGTGGAGAAACCATATGTGTTTCTCCAAGTACACCGGTCCACACCAGCAGTCTGCACCGGCAACGTCAGGGCAAAACACAACTCCGAAAATTTTACATGGCTATCGCGACAATGCCGTTACATTAGCAACACTGATGCTGCACATCGGGCGACGAAGAAAAAAGGCAGAAATCAGTGTTCACGTCTGCACCAGATCCATTCCTCGCTAACAGGAAAGTTCTTACCTGGAATACGTGGGGCCTCTCCCCAAAGGATTTATATGGGATACCTCTGGAAGAGATCGATTAAGAATATTATGGATGAAGTTAATTCCCATAACTTTTTCTTCCTTTTTTCTTTTCATTTATTATTTATTTTTTTTTTTTTAAAATGTTCCAGGAATCTTCTGATATATATCATTCTTATCCAAGAGAACTGGTTTGTTTTCAGATTATTTGTTTTTAGTGTTTGCATTTATTCCCAGATGAAGTTTTTTTTTCCCCCCAGGGCTATGCAGAATATGGATAAATTTTCCAAATTTTCATTTATATATTCATACACATATTAACCAAGGGTGAGTCAAAAAAGTTAATGCCATTTTGTTTTAGGACAGCTATACTTTACCAACACAGAAAATGTGTATCAATACATCAAAAGGAAGCTGGTCCATCTTGTGGAATCACATCCCTACTTCGCTCAATAGCAATGTTCCACCTTCAATGAGAGCATATCATCCTTGCCCCGTAAAATTCTGCTCTTTTGAGCCACTTCTTCACAACAGATTTACTTTTTTTTTCCTCCACTTCAGATTTCACTTCCTCGGCCGCATGAAAGAGGGATAGAGGACAAAAATTATTCCAGTGATGAGAAGTGAAATTCGCAGTGTGAGAGGTGGCCTAAAAGAACAGTTAACAGAATTTTAAGGGCAGGAATACATCTCTGCATCCAAAGGTGAACATTGTCTATTGAGAGAAAAGGTGACTGTGGAGCAGTAGGTACTTATATCCACAGGAGGAGCAGCTTCATTTTTGATGTATCGATACATTCCTGTGTTGCTAATTTATACATTGTCCTAAATAAAAAAGGCATTACTTTTTTTACTCACCCTCGTGTGTTGTGTATATTAATATATATATATATATATATTACACACACACACAGAACCAAACCCAATCATCAATGGACTATAGGGAGGGTAGTAGATGGATCATTTTTGGTCATAAAAACCACTACTGCTAAAAATCAGTTTAGTTCATGATCATAATGTAAATGATATAAAACATAATTACATATGTGTGTATATATTATATGTATATCTAATAGATAAAGGGTGGCTTACCGGTGAATATGGGCACGATCGTTGGAGTGCACAGGATCCAGGGGTTAAAGTCAGCAAAAACAAATACAAAGTGCTCAATTTACCAAAGTAGAGGCAAATTATTAAAGAAATGGATACAATAGGAAACCTACTCGAGTTTCACCATTTAGGATTCTTCAGGGTTAAATCCACTGAATTAATCGAGGTACTGATTAATTGCAGCCGATTACCACGTGTGTTCTTTTAAATAAGATGTTATGTTTCATCTATTCAATGAACACACATAACGAATACACACTGTGTTCATTGAATAAGATGTTACGGGCTACATCTTATTCAATGAAACACGTGTAATCGGGCTGCAATTAATTTGGTACCTCGATTAATTCAGTGGATTAACCCTGAAGTCCAAATGGTGAAACTCGAGTAGGTTTCTATTGTATCCATTTCTTTAATAAATTTTGCTCTACCTTTGTAGGGGCACTTGTTATGTGTTTAATCGCTGACTTTAACCCCTGGTTTTGTGCACCTCCAACGATTCATGCCCATATTCACCAGTAAGCCACCTTTTATCAAAGTATATATTATATATATATATATATATACAATATTATATACAACATATATAATAAGTATATATATATTTAGTATATATGTATGTAGTATGGCATAGATAAGTTTGTACAAAGTATACAAGAAAGAATATTTGAGGTAAGAAATTAAAAGGATTAGAATAAAATGATGTTATAACATAATTTCCAATGTTGAATTTTATCTCTAATCTTCTTCAGGTCAAAACAAATATCCCACTGTTGATGTTAAGTTTTGTTTAAACAATATTTGATATGAGAAAATAATATTCATACATTGGGAAATTATGTTATAACATCATTTTTTCAATCCTATTTTAATTTCTTTACCTTACAAAATTCTTTCTTGGTATCACTTTGTAAACAAAAACTATTCATGCCCATATACATACAGTATATACATAATTATATATATTTATATATATGTTGTATATATATGTATATATATATATATATATTATATATACTTATATAGATAAAAGGTGGCTTACTGGTGAATATGGCATGATCGTTTGGAGGGCACAAATCCAGGGGTTAAGTCAGCGATTATAACAAATAACAAAGTGCTCAATACAAAGTAGAGCAAATTATTAAAGGAAATGATACAATAGAACCTACTCAGTTTCACCCATTAGATCTTCAGGGTAAATCCACTGAATTAATCGAGTACCAATTAATTGCAAGCCGATTACACGGTGTGTTCATTTAATAAGATGTAGCGTAACATCTTATTCAATGAACACATTGTAATCGTTATGTGTGTTCATTGATAAGATGAAAACATAAACATCTTATTAAAGAACAACACGTGTATCGGTGCATTAATCAGTACCTTCGATTAATTTCAGTGATTTTTAACCCTGAAGATCTAATGGTGAAACTCAGTAGGTTCTATTGTATCATTTCTTTAATAAATTTTGCCTACTTTGTATTGAGGCACTTATGATTGTTTATATTGCTTGACTTAACCCCTGGATTCTGTGCACCTCCAACGATCGTGCCCATATTCACCGGTAACCCCACCTTTTATCTATATAAATATATATATATATATACACACATATGTAATATGTTTTATATCATTACATTATGATCATGGACTACTGATATTTACAGTAGTGGTTTATGACTCAAAAATGATCCCATTCTTTACTACCCCTCCCCCTATTAGTCCATTGATGATGGGTTTGTCTGTGTGTGTGTATATTATATATATATATATTATATATACACACACACGAGGGTGAGTAAAAAAGTAATGCCTTTTTATTTAGGAACAAGTATCTTAATTAGCAACACAGGAACATGTATCATACATCAAAATTGAAGCTGCGGCTCCTCTGTGGATAATATACCTTACTGCTCCCACAGTCACCTTTTCTCTCAATAGCAATGTTCCACCTTTGGATGAGAGCATGTATTCCTGCCCTGTAAAATTCTGTTAACTGTTCTTTGAGCCACCTCTACACTGCGAATTTCACTTCCTCATCACTGGGAATAATTTTTGTCTCCAAATCCCTCTTTCATGCGGCCGAAGGAAGTGAAATTCTGAAGTGAGGAAGTAAAAATCTGTTGTGAAGAAAGTGGCTCAAGAGCAGAATTTTACGGGGCAGGGATATATGCTCTCATTTGGAAGGTGGACATTGCTATTGAGAGAAGTAGGGATGTGTGATCCACAGAGGACCAGCTTCCTTTTGATGTATGATACACATTCCTGTGTTGGTAAGTATAGCCTATGTCCTCTAAACAAAATGGCATTACTTTTTGACTCAACCCTTTGTATATGTGTATGAATATTATAAGAAATTTTGGAAAATTATCATATTCTGCATAGCTGGAACTGTCATTCTGAATTAAATGCCAAAAACACTAAAAACAATATCTGAAAAACAAACCAGTTCTCTTGGATAGAATGCATACTATATCAGAAGATTCCTGGAACATTTAAAAAAAAAAAAAATAAATAAATAAAATTTGAAAAGAAAAAAAGGAAGAAAAAAGTATGGGAACTTACTTCATCCAATTAATATTCTTATCGATCTCTTCCAGAGGTATCCCATATAAATCCTTTGGAGAGGCCCCACGTATTCAGGTAGAACTTTTCCTGTTAGCGAGGAATGGATCTGGTGCTAGACGTGAACACTGATCTGCCTTTTTCTTCGTCGCCCGATGTGCAGCATCAGTGTTGCTAATGTCAACGGCATTGCGCGGATAGCCATTGTAAAATTTCGGAGTTGTGTTTTGCCCTGAGTTGCCGGTTGCAGACTGCTGGTGTGGACCGGTGTACTTTGAGAAACACATATGGTTCTCCCACAGAGTCCTCATTCGTACTGGAAAAAAAAGGAAAAAAAAGGAAAATGAATGACAATATAAATAAAAGTATATTTCCTTTAATGTTAATAATTGAAAATGTTTTATGCTAAATATGAAATAGATTTCATATCTGTCATATTTCCTTTTTTTCCTATATATTTTATAAAATAATAGATTTCACATTTATTTTAAAAAAAAAAAGTCAATTAAATGTTTTTATCATATTTTTGTCCAATCTTTTCCTCTTATAATAGTTTAAATGTTGATCAAATTTTATTTTATAAAAATCTGAAAGTCTTTTTCAACTGTGTTTTTTTGGATATATAGCTCGGGTTTTAACAACACTACACTGAATGGTTTAGGCTTTGTAAAATATTTTGGTGCAGTTTATGGTATGAAGATAAAACCGAAAAAAAAAGAAGAGGGGGGGTATTAAACCACCCATCTCTAACATATATATAAGTAAAGAAATAACAAAAGACTTAGAGATTTTGCATTATAGTCTATTTCAGGGAGCTTAGACAAAGTGTCTAACTCTCCTGACTCATCAGATGCGAATGAATCGGCCAGAGTTAGACACTTTGTCTAAGCTCCCTGAAAATAGACTATAATGCAAAAATCTCTAAGTCTTTGTTATTTCTTTACTTAAAAATTTGCTCTGTGACTCTAACATTAAGAACACACATTGAGCTCTCAACTGCGACAGGTTTTTAAAAAAAAACTCTTGTGTTATAAGGAAGATTTCTTCTCTGGACTTTTGGATTATATATATATATATATATTATATATATATGTTTGTGTGTTTGTGTGTGTGTGTATCTATTATGTAAGATAAGTGTAGAATTTAAAATACGGTTTAGAAATAAATAACTCATACAAGAGTTCTTGTAGTTTTATAGATAGATAGATAGTAATCTTTAGCTGACCTATTGGCAGTTCTCTGAACGGTTGGTTTGGTTCTGAGAATGAGTTAGTTATATATTCAGAGTTAACTGGGCAATTGAAGAAGTCAGATGCTAATGGCATCTCTACTGAGTTTCCTCTCCATGCATCTGGTATTAAGGAATTTGGGTGAATAAGGACATTGAAAATAAAACATATCTTCATGTTCATATACAAGAAACATAAGACACAGACAAGAAAAACATTAAGAACACACACAGACAAAAAAAGATGGTTGTGAACTGCTTGTGTGTCAGGGTTGTAAATATATCTATATTTATATATATATATCATCATCATCATCATCATCATCATGTCGCGCAAGTAGCACGACATCCATGACAATCTCATTGCCAACCCTCCCTATCAATTAATTGTCCCTGGGAGCTCCTCTGCACAGCATCCAGCATCCACACATAGTTGGTCAATATAGATCCTGGCTGGTGGCCCACACTAGCACGCCCATATATATATATATATAAATATCTGAAATGAGAAGTATATCTATAGCTCACTCTGGGATGAGGTCTAATTTATATCATTGGAGCATCATTGGAAAATAAAGAAGTGGAAGGAGGGAGCACACATTGACTCTGTATAAACTAAATTAGTATATACAACGTGTGTCATAAAAGTATCAAGATTGAAGCTGTATTTACCAAGATAGAAATGATCAATGAATGAAACATTAATTTTTTTTAGAATACAAGTTGTGTGATAAAAGTGCCAAGTTTGAAAGCTGTATTTTACCAACATAGAAATGAACAATGAATGGAACATTCATTTTTTTCAGAATACAAGGTGTGTCAAAAGTACAAAAAATCCCAATACTTTTTTGATACACCTTGTATATTTACTCAAACTCTTTGCATGATACAGAACACAAGATCAATTTTTAAGTAAAGTTTAACAGGTTTTAATTCAGAGTTGTTGTTCTCCTAGACTGATTACCTAACAAAGGTTAAAGAGGCCCTGTCTGCCCTCCTATTTACCCATAGCTGGAGGGAGAATAGTTGAATTCACATCTTTCCTGTGGGGCATTAGCACTATATTAAATGCAAACTTTATCTTAAAGTTATACAAAAATAAACCGCCAAGTTTAGAAGTAAATGGTTTTCACATATTCACTCCCAAATATAGTGAATATTCTCATAAGTTCTATAACATTCTACAAAATTATTGAATTATGACACTTTATCTTTCTTGAGAGAAATAAAAATTACCGAAAACTATGAATCAGATATAAAATACATTTACGAAACTATCTACAAAAAATACACATGTAAAGGAAAATTGAAGTACCAACTTTTATCTCACACTCTAACAGTTTTTGGCATTAAATAACCCACAGGGTTTATATCACATTAAAGAAACTAAACCAAAGTAAAACCAAACAAAATGAAGTTATTTTATACCAATTTGAAGATATTAAGATCTTGAAACATAGAAACTTTTATCAAAATAACTTGATTTTAGCATTTAAATGACCTGAAAAGGTTGATATGCCGTAAAACAACCAAACAAAACAAAACAAAATTTAAAAATGCTAAAGTTTGACATTATCTTCTAAAAGTTATCACTTCCATTAAGTGTACCCAGTATAATTGAGATGTTACAAAAAAATAATCCAGCAAAATTTAAAAACTGCATTACTGTCTGCACTCATTACATTCAAAGTGCCTCTTCCCCTATGGGTATATTGGAAGTAGATTTAATGTATAAAAGCTAAAAGGAATTCAGATTTGAATCTTGATACTATTCGAGTTAAAACCAACTTCTTTTCATTTAATTTCTTTATTTTTTATTTAAAAAACATATATCCACTGTATTACTCCAAAATCTATTGTACAAGTAATTTGATTTAAAAAAATAGTCAGACAAAATGAAAATTGCACCATTTTTTTTACTCTAAAAATTGAAGAGTTTTGAATAATCTCCTTTCGCAAATTTATTGGGTGTCTCTTGGTATAAGTTAAGAATTTGAAATGGAAAAACATTAAAAAAAAGAAGAAATGAATGAATATTACATTTTTTTAATAAAACGTATGACTTGTAAAGATGACATCTTTTTAGCCATTGTGGTCAAGAGTTCACTTTTTATTAAATTTTACATATTGACCTATTGGGATAGTTTAACAAAAAAGTAAAATCATTTTGTTTTATTATTTCATCTATAATTTACTTCATTTGCTGGTATGATTGTTACATACAAGGTATGTCAGAAAAGTTCCAGGACTGGTGTCACAAAAGATTTATTTCAAATCCAAACTAACAAACTACAATCATGTGTGGGGATTAAAATAAAATAAAAATTAAAATCAAAATTTAAAAAAAAAGGACAAACTCCATGGAAGAACCCTCCGAGCATGAGCGGGAAAAAGGACCCACTTCTGACCCCTAAGAGAATCTCTTGGCCATTCAAGTTTAGGCCTTAACTACTACTATTGGCCTGGGATATATTTACTTGCCACGTAATTGCTATGACTGGTGAATAAAGCCTAAATCATAAAACTACCTTTTGTCTTTGTCTCTTCCTTTTTCTTTCCTTGAATTCCTTCATTTTCAGCCTCTTGTAACCCCATACATCAATGAGGTAACTTGTTCTTTTCAGATTAGTCATGGTTTTGCCTATCAAATAATCCATGATGAGCTTGGCTTCCATTAAAGAAATGTACAGATAATCTTTGAATTTCTCTAATATTTAAGCAGATATAGGGCTGGTTTAGTTCAGTCAGTAGAGTGTTTGGTTGGGAACCTCAAGGTTCCTGGTTCAATACCGGCCCTCGGCAATTCAGTGTATGAGTAACACAGGGATCTGTGCAGTAAAATCAGGAGCTGATAGTAGGTGTGGCGCCCCACCACAGATGCTAAAAGTCAATCTCCTTGGTCTGGTGCTAGTGAAAAGGGGATAGACTCTCTCACTGTCTGGTTGATACCGACCTTAGGCCACCCCGACGACTTTACTTTTTTACAAGCCAGAGGTCAGATTAAAGTATGAAAAGCAACCCTGAAAACCCATATTATAAACAGAATTAATTAAAAAGAAAAAAAAATCTGTTCTTTAAATTTGATATCAGCAAAATTTGGCCTTCCTTCAGATATTCACAATATTTGTTAAAATAAAATTAGTACAATTTTCCTATAAAATGAAAATAGTGTGTTCTTTTTTTAATTTCTACTTTTAGAGAGTTCCAATTTTATCTCTGTCATTAAAGTATATTTAAAGCAGATTATTATCTAAGAACAAGAATAAACCGAAGTGTGGAAAAGAATAAAATCCTGAATAACATTTTCTGAAAATAACCGATGGGCAGTTGTGCTTCAAAGACTGAGATGCCACAAGAGACAGACACAACGGGGTGCGGTGGTGACGGGACGCACGTTGTGTTTAACATGATAACAAAACAGATTGAGGAAGTTAACTAAATGTCGGAGGAAGTGAGGCCATTTTGGTGTTTGATATGGCAGCAAGTTGCGTGCTGGCAGAAAACGCATTTTATCAGTTGTCAATAAACAGTGAAGGCTTAGAGTAGACAAGGAGACCAGAAGTCAGAAATAGAATGTGCCATGTTTTTGACAGAAATTCTTTCGTCTTTTTTTTTATAATTTGAAAACAGAATCCAAATAAATGAAAACTAATAGAAAAAAAATAAGGAAACAGAAAAAAAAACAAATCTTAAACTAAAAAAAAAGGAAAGTAATGAAAAATCTAAATTTAATGTCTTTTTAATTTCAATTTCTTTTTATAGTTTAAGAAACTGCAGTCTTCCAGAGAATAGACAAAATTTCAGGTCAAATTTTCTATTAGTGATTGGCATATATATATATATATATATATATAGATAGATAGATAGATAGATAGATAGATAGATAGAGAGAGAGAGAGAAGATATGTAATATATATTTTTCATTTATTTTACAGATTTCCTATATGCTTTGCTTTACAATCCCAAAAATTTCCCCATAGATATATAATATAGACAGTGTCATCAGATATATCAAACTAAAAAAAAATAAAGTAATGAAAAATCTAATTTTAAATATCTTAATTTCAATTTCTTTTATAGTTTAAGAAACAGCAGTCTTCCAGAGAATAGACAAAATTTCAGGTCAAATTTACTATAAGTGATTGGCATATATATATATATATATATATATATATATATATATATATATATATATAAATTTTTCATTTTATTTACATCTTTCCTTTATGCTTTGCTTTACAACCCTTAAAATGATTTTCTCATGAATATATAATATAAAACACACAAACAAACACACACATATATATATATATATATATATAATATATATATAACACTAATAGATATATTATATTCACAGAATATTAGACTCATCAGATATACCAACAAAGAAGCATACGCGGACTCCACAACATTATATATATATATATATATATAATATATATTATATGTGTGCATGTGTATGTATTAAATCTTTTTATAGGATTTATATATATATATATATATTATATATATATACACACACATATATGGAGGAAAAAGAAGGTCCTGAATAAAATCATTCCCACCACCATCTTTTGGATATATATATATATATATATATATATATATTATAATATATATATATTATATATCCACCAACACATGGGAGGCTTGTGCAGAAACTGTGCGACCTGGCACCTCGTCAAACAAGGAATGAAAATGAGTGAAAAAGAGAGGAAAGAAGCTGCCACGGAAAAGAGAGCCAAAAGGAACGAGGGACAACAGTAACTCCAGCAAGCATCACTGCACCAGAGATTGGCATTAAAAATTGGTATGATTAAGGCACTCATGCAGTTGCAGATAAAAAAGAAATTTAAAAAGTGGACACTATGCCATCGTCTTTAGTAGATGGAAACATGCCAATGATAATATATATATATATATAATATATATTATATATACACCCACAAGGGTAATCCAAAGGGTAAAGTCTCCAAAATATTTAGAAATCACAGAAATGTATATTGTTTATTTTCAATGATGCTTACATCTTTTTAATGTTGAACCCATATTTGTTTTAATTATTTATATCATTTCAGTTATTCATGTAATTGCCATTTTCAGTCGATACATTAGTAAAAGAATTTGCATTATTCCCATAGAATAGACAAAATTTCAGTTCAATTTTTCTATAAATGATTGGCACACACACACACACACACTCACACACACACACACATATATATTTTTGGAGGATATTTGCTTTTGAAATTAATTAGTTAATAATTAATTAATTTTAGGCGGGCATATATGTTCAAATGTAGGGCTAAACAAGTCGAGAAAATGTCAATCCCTGAATGTACATTTCGACCTATTAGGTCTCATCAGCAAGGTTATACATGGAGACTGCTCCGTGTGTGACTCAAAACCTTGACTGCCAAGCAGTCTCCCATGTCTATAACCTTGCTGATGAGACCTAATAGGTCGAAATGTACATTCAGGGATTGACATTTTCTCGATTTGTTTAGCTTTACATTTGAACATATATGCTCTCCTAAAATTCATTAATTATTAACTAATTAATTTTCAAAATTAGGTATGACTTCAATTAAGCACATATCCTCCAAAAATTGTCGGCTAAAAGCCATATCAAATAAACACATTGTTTATTTACGTACTCTCACATATATACATATATATATATATATACACACAAGATGTGTCAAAAAAGTAGCGAGATTTTTTGTACTTTTGACACACCTTGTATTCTGAAAAAAATAATGTTCCATTCATTTTTCATTTCTATCTTGGTAAATACAGCTTTAAACTTGGTACTTTTTGACACACCTTGTATTCTGAAAAAAATTAATGAATGGATGTTATTTCTGTTAATATTCTATTAGTCTCATCGTTCTATTACTTATTGCTAATTATTCTATTACTATTACTTATTGATATTAGTGAGATAGTGTATATATATATATATATATACACATATTAGTTGTGAATTTTGTGACACTGGTTTCATGCTTTTGTGCATTCGTCAGACAAAGTAAAATAATAAAAAATTTTCATGTATTACATACATACATTAATATATATATATATTCTTGGCCACCATGACAGCCCCTCCCCACCGGTAGTTATGTGGGTTCATTAAAAGTTGTATGTGTATAAACTTGGTTGGTACAGGTTTGACCAATAATCCAATATCTAAACATTGACTAAATCTTTATGTTTACAGCCATGGGCATGTATATTTATGACCTAGTCTCATCTAAAATACAATAGACATATATATATATATATATATATATATATATATATATTATACTTCATGACCGGAAAGAAATATGTATTCATAATGTAGTTAATCAATTATCAGAGGAAAATTAAAATGGTTTATCATAAATTGTGTCTCGAGGGTCAGTAACATGCATGGATGGAGAAAATACATGGTTTATATATATATATATATATATATATATATATATATATATTTATTTATATAGATACTAGGGGTGTCATAAAAGTATCGAGATTGAAGCTGTATTTATCAAGATAGAAATGAACAATTAATGGAACGTTAATTTTTCTCAGAAATACAAAGTGTTTCAAAAAGTATAGATTTTAAAGCTGTATTTACCAAGATAGAAATGAACAATAAATGGAATGTTAATTTTTCTCAGAATACAAGGTGTGTCATAAAAGTGCTGAGTTTGAAGCTGTATTTACTAAGATAGAAATGAACAATGTATAGAATGTTAATTTTTCAGAATACAAGGTGTATCAAAAATTTTAAAAAATCTTGATACTTTTTACACACACCTTGTATATATTTGAGGAATAATGGATAAAAAAAAAAACAACTTCATTCAATTGATATTTTGCCTCAGTATGTTAACAAAGCTTCCTCAGAATTTATTTGAGACAAGAACTACACTGTGTTTATATATTGAAAAGGTAGAAGAAGAGGAGGGGGCAGATGCATTGGAAGGTGTGAGGAAAAAAATTGAGCACACCTTCCGATGCACCCACCCTCACCCTCCTGTAGCTGAAATTCATTGGAGGCTTTCAGCATAATATGGGGACAATGCACTGCCACATAGAAGTATGATAGAGAATATATATATATATATATTTCAGGGACAGCCCTCATATGCGACATCTGTGGTTGAGAAAATTTTTTGAACATTGGACTTCACAGTCACAGGAGGTGCTGTATCTTCAGGGGCACAAAAACTGTATTATAGTCTTCCGAGACTGAAATGCCAATGAATGTGATTATGTATATTATGTATATATATATATATATATATATATATATATATATATATATATGTTGTATTTTAGGAGGTCTCTGTATGCTTCTCTCGGTATATATTTTTATGTTTTTTTTTTAAATTGGGCGTTATTACGAAGCATCTAAAAATAAATGACTGAACTCGATGTTATGGAGTATTGGATTCGTAATTATTCGTAATAACGCCCAATTTAAAAAAAACATATATATATATATATATATATATATATATATATATATATATATAGAGAGAGAGAGAGAGAGAGAGAGAGAGAGACATTATATATGTTATATTAACAGCACTGGATTGTTCAACTGTCTTAAGATTTTTAACTGAAAAGAAAATTAGAAAAAAAAAAAAAAAAAAAAACAGACAATAAAAATAGTGCGATGATGATGATGATGATGATCTAAAAAAAGAAAAGAAAAAAAGAAGCTATGGAACAAAGGTAACGGTAATACCAATAATAGTCGGAGATCTTGGAACAAACCCAAGAATAGCTTGGAAAGAAAACAGAGACTTGGTTGAACCTGAAATCTGTGGAGGGATTAAAACCATCCAGACTGCAACTCACACCACTATCAAGATTGGCTAGAATGCTGAGAAGAGACCTAGAGAACAGGGGAGACTTGTTGTCACTTGGACTCCAGGAGAAACCACTAATTGGTACTGGTGTGGAAAATCACTGTGAGTAAAAAAAAAGGAAATAATAATAATAATAATAATAAACAACATTAACTGATGGTATTATTATTCTACTCCTTTTGAGTTTTCACATCAGCATTAGCTGATGGTCTTTCACTGGAGTCTGAGTGACAGCAAGTCTCCTCAGATCTCCAGGACTCTTCTGAGTATTCTGACTGCTGCAATCTGCCAGAATACTCAGAAGAGTCCTGGAGACCTGAGGAGACTTGCTGTCACTCCAGTGAAAGACCATCAGTTAATGCTGATGTGAAAAACTCAAAAGAAGTGAAAATAATAATGGACAAAAGAGGAACAGATTGACCAAAGGACTAGAAAATTAATGACAATGCACAAGGCTTTACATCCTAGAGACGATAGATATAACTAATCACTAATAATTGCTGCACAAAACAATGCCATAAGAACAAATTATATCAAAGTAAAAATTGATAAGACACAACATAACAGCAGATGTAGGGTGTGTGGAGACAAAGATGAGACCATTAACCATGTATTAAGCGATTGTAGCAAACTAGCACAATGAGAATACAAAGCTAGGCATGACTGGGTTGGAAAGGTGATCCACTGGGAATTATGCTAAGAACTAAATCTGTTCTTGAGAATGAAATGCATAAAATTCTCTGGGAGAAAATAAAATGAATCGCTTTATCCCAGCCAGAAGACCAGACCTAGTATTGACTAAAAAAAAAAAAAGAGAATTTTTCAACTGGTAGATTTTGAAGTTCCAGCAGATCACAGGGTAATGATGAAGAAAAATGAAAAGATAGACAAATACCTGGACCTTGACAGAGAATTGAAATGGCTGTGGAATATGAGGGCGAAAGTTGTAGTTGGTGCACTTGGAATGGTCCCAAAAAGATTGGGAAAAAAGACTGGGGGAACTGGAAATCAGAGGAAGAATTGAGACCATCCAGATAATAGCATTGCTGAAATCAGCTAGAATACTCAGAAGAGTCCTGGAGACCTGAGAAGACTTGCTGTCACTCAGCCTCCTGTAACCACCGGTTATGGCAGGTGTGAAAATCTCCATAATAATAATAATATGTTATTAAATGGTATATGCACAAACCAAAATCTGTAATGGAAAATGAGACCCATAAAATTTTCTGGGACATTGAGATACTGACGGATCACTGAATCCCATCTAGGAGACCAGACCTAGTGTTAATTAACAAGAAAAAGAAAACTTGTCATCTTGTAGATTTTGCCGTTCTGGCAGATCATAGAAAGAAAGAGAAAAGATAAACAAATACTTGGACCTTGCAATAAAACTGTGGAACATGAAGGTAAACATCAAACCATTTGTAATTAGGGCCCTTGGAACGGTCCACAAAGGTTTGGAAAAGAGTATGGAAAAATTGGAAATTCGAGCAAGAATTGAGACCACCCAAACAACAGCATTATTAAGATAAGCTAGAATACTCAGAAGAGCCCTGGAGACCTGAGGAGACTTGCTGCAACTCAGCTTCCAGTGAACCACCAGTTTAGGTGTGGAAATAATAATAATAATCGAAACAGAGACTCCAGAAAACAGCATTGTTAAAATAGGCTAGAATACTCAGAAAAGTCCTAGAAATCTGAGGAAACTTGTTTTCACTCAGACTCCAGTGAAAAACCATTAGCAAATGCTAGTGTGAAAAACTAATAATAATAATAATAATGATAATTCTGTGGAATATGAGGGTGAAAGTGATACCAATTGTATTTGGTAAATTTGGAACGGCCCCAAAAATCTTGGAAACAGGACTGGAGGAAATGAAAATCAGAGGAAGAATTGAGACCATCCAGACCACTGCATTGCTACAATTGGCCAGAATACTCAGAAAAGTCCTGGAGACATGAGTAGACATACTGTAACTCAGCCTCCAGCAAACCACCGGCTGTGAAAAATTCTAATGGAGTGAAATAATAATAATAATAATAAAAATGATAATGATAATAATAAAAAAACTGACGTAAAAAAATGGATAAAACTTTCTGCAAGTCTTTTTTTCTTTTCTAATTAATGTTACCCTCTAGTATACAAAATTGCCTCGCATAAAAAAAATTGAAAAATTGAAAATAAAAAAAAATAAAAAAAATAAAAAATTGAAAATAAAAAAAATTGAAATAATCTTTAGTTCTGCTAATATAGTTAGCATATCCATTATTGCTTCATTTTTTTTTTCTTTCTTTTTGAATTGTTCTGTTGTCATTGTTTAAAAAAGAAAAATCCCCCTTTCTTTTCTTATGGATCATAAAACCTGACAAAGTCTGGAAAACAGATCGACCGGGACATTGTATTAATAACATCAAGAACATAAAGAAAACAATCGATTGTCTCTATCAAAATTTCCAAGCGGAAAAGAAGATTTAGTAAACATCTAGCATAAAAAAGAATATACCCAAACAACAACAATAATAATAATAATAATAATAACAACAATACTACTACTACTACTACTACTACTAATAATAATAATAAACTAAACAGTTCTACAAAATGTATCAAATATATTTTTTTAGATTGGATTTGGTGTCAAAATTCTATCAACATTCTCTGAAAAATCCTCCATTGGATTTGATTTGGTTTATTTGTTTAACGACACATCAGCACATTATGGGTTATTTAATGCCAACATTTGATAAAAATAATTCATGCACAAATATATGGTTTCAAGTAACTATTCCTCTTTAATAATAATAATAGTCATTTAACTATTCTTATTTAATAATAATCATTTATTAGCACATGGTTATATGGATTCAAGTAAGTATTCTAATTTAATAATAATAATAATGATAATTTAACTATTCCTATTTAATAATAATCATTTGTTTGCACACAGTTATATGGATTCAACTAATTATTCTTATTTAATAATAATAATAATAATAATAATAATAATTTGTTAGCACATGGTTATATGGATTCAAGTAATTATTCTTAAATAATAATAATAATAATAATAATCGTTTACCTATTCCTATTTAATAATAATAATCATTTGTTTGCACACAGTTATATAGATTCAAGTAATTATTCTTATTTAATAATAATAATAATCGTTTCACTATTCTGATTTAATAATAATCATTTATTTGCACATGGTTATATGGATTCAAGTATTCCTATTTATAAAACTAAACAAAAATAAATAATAGGGCAATAAAAAAATATTAACCTTTTCAAATTGATGAAAAAAAGAAGAAAAAAAAGAGAAATGCAACAGTGGATTTGGTTTGGTTTATTTATTTAATGACATATCAACTTATTATGGGTTATTCAATGCCAGAATTTGATAAAAATAATTCATGCACAATTATGAATTATCAATTTAATATAAAATATTAACCTCATTAGAAATAGATGAAATAAAAAGAAAGACATACTACAGTTTGCTTATGATATATATATATATATATATATATATATATATATAAAAGTTGTGTCAAAAAAGTATCAAGATTTTAGTACTTTTTGACACACCATGTATTCTGAAAAAAAATGTTCCATTTATAAATTCTTTTCAGAATACAAGGTGTATTACAAAGTTTAAAGCTGTATTTACCAAGATAGAAATAAAGAATGAATGGAACGTTATGTTCTTTTCAGAATACTAGGTGTGTCAAAAAGTACAAAAATCTCGATACTTTTTTGACACACCTTGTATATATATATATCAACTCATTATGGGTTATTTAATGCCAAAATTGTATAAAGATAATTCATGCACAAATTTAAATTATCAATTTAATATAAAATATTAACCTCATTAAAAATAGATGAAAAAAAAAAAGATGATATTCAACAGTTTGCTTATAATATATATATATATATATATGTATACATCCATACGTACATACATACATACATCTCTCTCTCTATATATATATATATATATTGGTTACCTTCTGATCCCCATACCAGGGATAGAATCCATATTGTATATTGGCCCAGCCGGGATTGCAGATGCATCATCTATATCTACCAACTGCTGTTACCCCATGTGCTGTGTGCACAGTGATGACAACTCTTGCTTTGCAGTTCGAATGAGGGGGGGGGGAAGCTGGAGAGAGGCGGGAGGGGGAGGTGTAGTGGACAGGAAGGTAAAATAAACTTTTCTTTTTTGTTTTGCCACTGTTTCAACTGCGGCTGGAGGTTTGTTTTTCTTGCCCATCGATCTGAGTTAAGCCGCCCCGAGCATTACTAAGAGGGAATTAATTTGCCTTCACTTCAACTTAAAATATTAATGAATAATGAATTTCCGTTCATGTCTTAAGTGATGTGAACAAGGTTTCTTAATTTTTCGTAGAAATTTTTCATTGAGAGAAAAATGTTTTCAACATTGCTGTGAATATTTATGAAAACAGTTCTGATACTTAAAAAAAAAAAAAAAAAAAAAAAAAAATTGGCACTTTTGTAAAATGACTTAGATAAGCATATGAGTAGCATGATTACAATGAAGTGGTGAGCTGACGGTAGGTGTGCTACTCCATCTCAGATGCAAAAACAATCTCCCTTGTTTAGCATTAGCAGAAAGAGGAAATACTCCCTCGCTGTTTGGCTGATACCGACAATAAGCCAAGTTTAGCTCAATCGGTAGAGCGTCTGTCTCGGAACCACAGCTCCTGTACAATAAAGTGGGGAGCTAATGGTAGGTATGCCACTTCACCTCAGATGCAAAAACAATCTCTCTGGATTAGCACTAGTGGAAAGGGGATAGACTCCCTTGCTGTCCTACTTTACTTACTTTTGAAAAATCTGTTTCCTTCAGATGGGTTAAACTTTTTCATGTTCAAAGAATGTGCTAATTTTTGAACCTGATATAAACTATTAATCATTGATAATAATAATAATAATAATAATACCAGACCTAGTGTTGATTAACAAAAACAAAGAGAATGTGTCAACTGGTGGACTTTGCGGATCCAGCAGATCACAGGGTGAAGTTAAAGGAAAATGAAAAGATGGATAAATACCTGGACCTTGCCAGAGAACTGAAAAAGCTGTGGAATATGAGAGTGAAAGTGATACCAATTGTAGTTAGTGCACTTGGAACAGTTCCAACAAACTTGGAAAAAAGACTGGAGGATCTGGAAATCAGAGGAAGAATTGAGACCATCCAGACTACTGCACTGCTGCAGTTGGCTAGAATACTCAGAAGAGTCCTGGAGACCTGAGGAGACTTGTTATCCCTCAGACTCCAGTGAAATACCATCAGCTAACGCTGATGTGAAAAACTCAAATAATAATAAAACTGGAGAGTTCAATTAAAAGCAGGAAGGCAATTCCTGGGAGAAGTAAAAATTCAAAGAGATATTTTCCAAGGAGAGTCGCTATCAACACTACTATTTATTATAGCAATGATTCCACTCAATTCATTCTCATTGGTCTCGGAAGACTATGATATAGTTTTGTGCCCATGAAGTTACAGTGCCTCCTGTGACTGTGAAGTCCAATGTTTGAAAAATATTCTTGACCACAGATGTCGCATGTGAAGGCTGTCCCTATGGTGGTGCTCTGTTGCCTCTGCTTTCTTTTGGACCTCTTGGCTTCATGGCGTTTCGCCAGGGTAGCTCCAGACAGGAATAGTCTGTTACTGAGAGCCTGTCACCACCAAGGACAGTCGGAGAGCCAAATTTTCCCAGCTGGAATGGGTAATGCCAACTCACTCGAGATCATTCTTGCAGACATCCTTGAAACACAGCCGGGGGCAAGCAATCTGTCTCTTACAGACAAAATCTCTGCATAAATGATGTCCTTCGGGATTCGTCCATCATCCATCCAGTAGACATTGCCCAGCCATTAGAGACGACGCTGTCTCAGTAGAGAACACAAGCTGGGAAGTTGAGCTCTCTCTAGAACTACTGTGTTAGTGATCCTGTCCCTCCAGGTGATGCCCAGTATATGTCTAAGGCAGCAAAGGTAGAAGCTATTTAGCCACTGCTCTTGTTGGAGTATAGGGTCCATGATTCACTTCCATACATGAGGGTACTGATAACAATTATATACTGAGAAAATGAACAGGGGGATATAAATTCATTAACTCACAGGAAAAAATAAGCTACCTTATGTACATGGATGCATGAAAATTTTTGCAAAAAATGAAAAAGAACTAGAAATCATGGTACAAACCATTAGAATATATAGCCAGGATATAGGAATGAAATTTGGAATAAAAAAATGTGCTATGCTGTTAATAAAACAGGGAAAAAGAAAAATAATGGACAGAATACAACTACCAATTAAGGACTCTATAAAATTACTTGAAGAAAAAGAAAGTTACAAATACTTAGAATTTTAGAAGTTGACAATATCAAGCAAACAAAGATGAAAGGAAAAGTTAAAAAAGAAACCTCAGGATAACAAGAAATCCTAGAAACCAAGCTCAGCAGCAGAAATCTCAAAGGAATAAATACCTGTTCCAGTGAAATACCATCAGCTAATGCTGGTGAGAAAAACTCACAATAATAATAATAATAATAATAATCTTTGCCAGAAGACCAGACCATATCAATTAATATGTGTAGCACTTGGAGAGTATCAGGTAAACTCAGCATCTAAACTCCAGTATTTTTAGTCACCTTGGCAATCTTGGCAAATTGTGCCTCGTGTTACTAAAATATTGCAAAACTTTTGACTCACCCTAGTAAAATTAAACTGTAGATTCTGATGCTGTGCTTCAAGTGATAGAGGCAAATAATAATATCTCAGAGTCTAGTGTGTTTCATCATTTTCATAACTTCAGCAAAAACATCTCAAGTTGCAGAATTGTGCCTTATGTTACAAAAATATGAGGTATGTCAGAAAAATTCCAGACATGTTGGAATGAGCAAACATGAACAGCATGTCCATCATCTGCAAGAGATGCCTGCACTGGCTTAGTCACATCAGGAGGATGGACAAAGGCCGCATCCCCAAAGACCTACTGTATGGTGAATTAGTGGAAGGCATTTGACTGGTAGCATGACCACGCCTATGCTTTAAAGACATCTGCAAGAAGAACATGAAGACATGCCACATCAACACTAATACATGGGAGGTTGGTGCAGAAAACCGAGTGGCCTGGCACCTCCTTATCAGACAAGGAACAAAAAGGAATGAAAAAGAGAGGAAAGAAGCCGCCACAGAAAGAGAGCCAGAAGGAAGGAGAGACAACAGCAACTCCAGCAAGCATCACTGTTCATTTGCAGTCACTGCAACAGAGATTGCCATTTCAAAAATTGGCCTGTTCAGCCACTTGCGCAGATGTAGTTAAAAAAAAGTGGACACTACGCCATCATCTTTAACAGACGGAAGGATGAAAAAAAATTATATATATATATATATATGCCTACATATATCTATGTATATATTTACCAACCCCTCCACACGAGCAGGATGCGACACATGGTCAATTTCTTAAGCGGTGTTTAAAAGATTTAAATTCAGAGTTTTCCTTCTCCTAGACAAGTTACCTAGCCAAGGTTAAAGAGCTCAGTCTTCCCTAGTATTTACCCATAGTTAGATGGAGAATATTTGGATTCATACCTTTCCCAAGGGTATTAGTGCTATGTGAAGTGCAAACAGCCTCATCTAGGATTTGAAACTCGGGTTGATGAGTCCAATTCCTATGACTCTAACCATTACACCATGCACCTCCATACATATATCTATATATGCATGTATACACACACACACACACACACATCCATGTATATACACAGACACATGCACACACACACACACACACACACACACACACACACACATATGCATATATATACACAGACACACACACATATGCATATATATACACAACACGTGCACACACACATATGCATGTATATACACAGATACATGCACACACACACACACACATGCATATACACACACATATGCACACACATATACATGTATATACACACACATATGCATGTATATACACAGACACATGCACACACACACACACATCATGTATATACACAGACACATGCACACACACATATGTATATGCACACACACGCATGCATCTATATACATGCACACACACACACACACACATGCATGTATATACACACACCACACACACACACACATGCACACATATATATATATATTATATATATATATATATATACATACTGCACTCTATCAGACAATCTGCTCCATTAACCCTTTGTATTGTTAGAATATCTAAAAAAACAAAACAAAAAAACCCAAACAAACTTCCATCTCAAATTACCTGAAGTTATTTTCATCATCACCACCATTATGACTAGTTTTTTTTAGAATTTTTTTTTTATCATTATAGCAAATGTTTTATTTTTGGTCTTTTCATATAAGTTCATATTTGCTGAGACAGAGTCTAGTCTAGTACCTGACCATAAAAGCCATCCGAAAAATTGTTCTTTTTTTTTTCAAAAATTGTTTCCTGAAAATGCAAGATGTCTGTGTGTATTTATTGTATTGACTGATGTTTACAACTCACTTGTCTTCATTTAAATAAATCACAAAATATAAATTCTCTTTTCACTTTATACAAACACAATATCAAAACTGAATTTCTTTTCCTAGAGTATCTATATCAATAATTGAGAGGTGTTTGTTTATCTGTCTCTATAGATAACAGGCTATTAGGAGTGAAGGTTTCAGTAAATCCTACAAAATGTGGTTGAAAATAGAGGAAAAAGTAGATATAACAACACAAAAACTAAATTCAATTGATATTTCCCCTCAGTATTTAGGGAAGCTTGTCAAAAATGATATACCAAAACAAAAATATTCCAATCCCTCTGCTTTACAAACCTTCAATGACAGTAATCATCACACACTGACTTACAACCAGACTATCAAATTTCTTCAAAAGCAATAAATGTCCCCATAAAATATCAAATTAAACCTGTCCCTTACTTTTCACCTCAGCTCTTTACCCCACATCCAAACCCTCTCTTCTTTCTTTCCTTTCATTTCTCATCTTCTTACTCAGTACTCACCCTCCACCCTCATCGTCTACCCACCCCAAAAAATTAACTTTTCAGTATAAAAGTAGAGTTGGTCTTCACAATAAATTTTTAACAAACATTAGCTAAATACCAAGGTGAAATATCAATTTAATTTAGTTGTTGTATTGTTATATCCACTTTTTCCCCACTTAACAGGTTATGCTATTCTTCAATGTAATTCTTTTATGGTTACATATGTTATTTTATGGTTATGATCAACACTGGTTATTGTTACATATGTTATTCTCCTATGGTTTGACATAAAACAGTGGTTTTCAAATTGTAGTGAAGTTTTCAAATGGTGGTCAAGTATTCAAATGGTGATCAATGTTGTGGACAAGTATTCAAACTGTGGCCAAACTTTCAAACTGTGGTCAATGTTGTGGCCAAGCTTTCAAACTGTGGCCAGGGGACCACAAGAGGTTTGCAATGTCAGCAGCTGCATAGTTGTCTTGAAAATTTATATTATCCAAATTGTGATGGAACCAAAAGTTCATATTTCTACTTACTAGTACATAACTATGAAAAATAGAGCACTTTTTATCAGTTGGTAGAGCATCCGCCTAGTTTCTGGTTTGATAACAGCCCTCGCCAACTCAGTGTATGAGTAGCACAGGAATTTGTGCAGTAAAATGAGGAGATGATGGTAGGTGTGGTGCTCCACCTCAGATGCTAAAAAACAATCTGGTTGGTCTAGCACTAGTGAAAAGGGGATAGACTCCCTTGTTCTCTGGCTGATACTGACTTTAGGCCACCCGGAAGACTTTACTTATATATATATATATATATATATTACTGCTGTAAATAGACCTCTTAACAGATTCATTGTAAGGAGAAAAATAAGAACCAAATATTTTTCTTCTTTGTTATACTATATTTTTTTCTTTTCCCCCTTTTTGAGGTATAGAAAAGGAGAAAAAAAGGGAAAGAAGAAGAAAAGAGAAATTGTCTTTTTCTTTTTTTTTCTTTTTTTTTTTACTAGTCCCATTCACTTAATATTTTATTTTTATTATCCTCGATATTTAGCTCTGTTGAGTGAGGATCGAAACATGTCAGCTGACAACTCGTTTTTACTCTCCCTTTACCCCCCTTCTATAGTATAACAAAAGAAAAATATTTGTTTCTTGTTATTTTTCTCCTTACAATAAATCTTTTAAGAGGTCTATTTACAGCAGTAATAAAATTTTGTACCCCAAAAAATTTTTTATATATATATATATGTGTGTGTATTTGGGCATAATCTTTTCATTTATGCATGTTGAATTAAACAAAATACACATCTCCTGTTTAACAATTTTATTTTTGATCTTTTCAAGTTTTCTGGCCAACTTTTAAATATTTGGGTGAAATTCGTGGATTAGTCCACCAAAGTTCAGGTCCCAAGTACTTTCGGCACTTCGAAGTGCCATTATCAGGGGTGATGTGTTCCAGTTTTTAAAAAAATTATATTAATGTGAAGGCTGGAAGGAGAAGAATTGATGGGAAAGGTGTTATAGGCATTTTAAAATGTGTGTACTGCATTGGAAATTAATTTTGTTTAAGGATGGTTTGTATTGTTTTATGTATAAAGCTTCTAGTATTTGAAAAACTCGAAAAGATCAAAAATAAAATTGTTAAACAGGAGATGTGTCTTTTGTTTAATTCAACATATATATATATATATATATATAAATTTTTTTTAGATAAAGAGTGCTCAGTTTTGGTGATAGAGAATATATATCTAAGTTAGAATAGCACCATTGACTCTGTGTCTATGCTATCATAACTATATATATATATATATATATATATATATATGTAAAAATGGAAAAGGAATTGAATCCGACAATATGAGGAAAAATGAGTAAAGAAAAGAAATGTAAATGGATAAAATGAATTTAATCGATATCACATTAATCAATATCACTTACACATGTGTTTCGGTCAGTTTATGTGTGTGAAAATATTTCGCACACATACAAGAATCGACCTTCATCAGAGTGAACATTTATTTTTATGAAAAAATTTGTTGGGAAAAAATATATATAAATATATATATAAAAAATATATATATATAAAATATAATATATATATAAAATATATATATATAAAAATATATATATATAAAAATATATATATATATAAGCAACATTCTTCTATGCTCCTCGGAACATAGGTGGCAGAATTTATCACTATAAATAGTGATAAATTCTGCAAGCTATGTTCCGAGGAAAAATTAATAATAGCGTGCTATACCAACACCAGAGAACTTTTAAACCAAAGATCAGAAATTTTAGCTAAATGCATGAATAAACAGAAGTGGAAATTATGAAAAAAAAAAAAAATTTAAAGAGGATTTTTGAAAATGTTTAAGTTTGATTTTTTGAAAAAAATATATTTAAAAAAAAAAAAAAAAATTTTTTTTAAACAATTCCATTAACAACTACAGTTATGACATATCAACATCCCATCTGTCATTCAACTTTTCAAAATGACTCAACAGCGTTCATTAACTGCAAAACTGTTTTAAATGGTCATAATTGCAACATGAACTCTTGCAGTTAGCTGTAATTAATCAATATCTTGATTAATTCAGTGGATTTAAACTTGAAGATCCTTATGGTGAAACATGAGTAGGTTATTTCTGTACACACTATAATATATATATATATATATATATATATTTGTTATATATATATATATATATATATATATATATATATATATATATTAGGTTGTTATATATATGTATAAGGCATGTCTGTTGCATTCAGGAACACTTTCCAGAAATATCAAAGAAAATCCTTCATTTGATCTGCGATGGTATGTTCATCTCAATCGCATAGCTGACATGAGCAATGCCGTTCCTAGGGAATTTTCCAAACTCGTATCTATCAAGTCTTCCCTTTGATGCTGACCTGCCTTTCAACTGAACCAGTTGGATCAGAGGTTAACATTGTCTGAAGCTTTGGGATGAAGACAATAATAAAATCTCAGCAATACTCTATATTATAATATATATAAGCTTTGGGATGAAGACAATAAAATCTTAGCAATACTCTGTATTATAATATATATAAGCTTTGGATGAAGACAATAAAATCTTAGCAATACTCTGTATTATAATATATATAAACTTTGTGACATTCTGCTTCTGTTGTGGTTTGGGACAGTAATTATGTTTCTTCTTTATATGTTGTGTAATTAAATGTTATATTAATTGACTTGTCTTTTTTCCTACTGACTATTTTGTGTTAGGTTACCCTCTTTTGTATAACCTAATACATTATAATGGTATGGGTGTTACCAAGGAGTTAACACCCAGTTCATTTTTGATACCCTCCTATTATTGGTGCATAGTGTAATGGTTACTGTCATAGGAAATGGACCTGATGAGATAAGTTCAAATCCCAAACAAAGATGTTTGTATTTCTCATAGTACTAATACTCTTGGGAAAGGTATGAATCCAACAATTCTTCCTCCAGCTATGCGTAAATTATAGGGCAAACTGGGCTCTTTAATCTTGGTTAGGCAACCAGTCTAGGAGAAGGAATTCAAACCTATTAAACTCTGCTTAAGAAATTGCCTTGTGTCACATCCTGCAGAAGGGATGGTAAATATATATACCTCCTATCTTAATGTAACAAGAGCATTTTAGCTGAGGCCAAAATAAAATTAGACAAAAAATGTTCATTTTACAATGTAAGTTTAATGCAAGTATATATTCATTGATATTTATAGTCACAAAAATACATTAGTAGTTTCTTTATACTATTGAAGTCAGTTAGTCTACTGTTGGTTTTAATAACAGCAGCTAAGTAGAACTCAAGCAGTGTCCAAGACAGCTGGTATAAATAGGAATCAAGAATGATCCATTCATGAATCTGGGTGATTTGGGTCATTCCATTCCTTGAGTTCTGATTGGTTGCTTGACTGCTTGATTTGAATGACATTGTGGAGTCTTATATATATATACTTTGTCATTTTGCAGTGGACTTTGTAGCATTCGAGTTTGTATTTAAGTTACAATCGCTTGCTGCCCTGTCTTCCCAGTTCGATGGTAATTGGAACTTATTCTTCATATACATTGTAATGTTTGCTATAAAAACAATCTTCATTAAAAAAAATGAAAAAAAATAATATTTCTATTATTTCTTATGAAAATGTTTTCTTAAAACAGTAAAATAAAATTCAATACAAAATTTAGAAATGGCAACCATTTTTCTATGCAAAATTCAGTTCTTTTCTTACAAATAAATGATACTTTCTATGAATGAGTTTATTTGATACTAGTTGAGTGGCACCTTGTCAATGGATTCCATAATTTTCCACTCAATATTGCGTTATTCCATATTTTCCATTGCATGGCATGAGGAAAAAAAATATAACATTAATTTAAATATTCCAAACTACAGCACTGTTAAGATCGGCTAGAATACTCAGAAGAGTCCTGAAGACCTGTGTTACTCAGCCTCCAGTGAATCATCGGCTACAACAGGTGTGAAAAAAATAAATAATAATGATAATAATAATATATAAAAATATAAAAAATATTCTAAACTAAATATTCATATAAAAATCATAATTGAGATTGTGCCTATCTGCCTGTAACTGAAACTAAGTCACCACTGATGTCACAATTCTCCAATTCTAAATAATAAGAATAGAATTGTCTTTTTTTGATAAATAATGTCTGACAAAATCTTGGGAGAGAGAAAAACGAATCTCACAGAACTTGTTAATTCAACCTAGCAATTGCTAATTACTCTATTCACCTTGTATCTTTGCTTAGTAAACCTTTTTTACCATTCCAGACTTACTGTATTTCTTCCTATTATTTTTCTGTTAAATCTTATACCTGAGTTACAACACTTAGTTATTTACATCACATTGGAGTTATATTTTATGATGCCAGAATGTTCAGCTATTAAATAAAAAAAAGTTTTGCATCTTATCTGTTATTTGTTTATTTACTGTTAACCCCCCCAAAAAAAAACAACAAAAAAAAACAAGGGGAATATCATTTAAGTGTGCTAATTACATAATTTTTATCTGGGGTAGTATGGTGGATATAATAAAAATATCTATAAAGATATGAGGTGCTTCAAAAAGTAATGCCATTTTAAAAAATTTCATGTGAAGTTTTTATAAAACTAAGGCCTACATTGAGACCCTAATGAGACTCAGAGCAAGAATCTGATGAGTAAGCCCCAACATGAAAATCGACAATGTCCTCCTTCTGCATGACAATGCTCGACCACTCACAAGGAGAAAATCGCCTTATTCGGGTGGATAACTTTACCACATCCTCCATACTCACCAGATTTAGTGCCTTCAGACTATTATCTCTTCAGCCTCATGAAAGAGAGTTTGAGAGGCAAACATAATTCCAGTGATGAGGAAGTGAAATCTGTAGTGAAGAAGTGGCTCAAAGAACAATCAATAGGAGCAGGGATACATGCTTTCATTCGAAGTTGGAATATTGCTATTGAGAGAAACATTCATAGGATTGATTTTAATGTGTTGGAGAATAAAACAATGATATTAAAGGTCAATAACACCAAGTAATTATTTATTAAACCCAGTTTTTTTAAAACCAGTATGCAAATTAACCACACCATATATTATGTAAACCTTTATTTCTTAATTATATATAAGACACATTGCAGGATTTTAAATGCACTAATAAAATGGGCTATTTTGAGGCAAATCTCAGATTTTCATAGAGACATTGTTAATGAATAAGATTTATTCTATGTATTAATTAAGGATTTTGACTATGAACTAAATACTCATTGATAAACATACACAATTCCTGGGGGTATTGTAACATAAGCAGTGATGTAGTTTTGGTTACTGACAGATAAATACTGAATGCTTGATACATATATTAGAAATCTAAACTCCACTTTAGCCACTTCCATGTTTTATTTCTCTGAATTTTTTAGATGAGGCTTGATAATTAGTATTATTAGGATTATTCGGTCTATTGTCCTCATCTTTATTGTTATCTGTACAACGTTTCAGCCAATGTGCCCTCCAGCCTTCTTCAGGTATTTCTTGTCGGACTCAGGAACCTTCTTGTCGTAATTGGGAGTCATTACTGCACTTTGAACCCAACCCCTTATTCAATCCACGGGGGTATCCTGTTCTCATTCTGCTAACAATAGCTGGATACAGGTGTCAAGCTTTGTTAATTATTATTCTATGTTACTGCTGCCCCTGACCAGGATTGAACCTGCAGCCCAGAGATAACTCTCACTTAGAACTGTAATAAACCAACACCTTTATCCACTACACTATGCTTCCAATTCCTTATTTTATATGACAAATAGTTTGTTATTTTTTTCTTTTGAATTATAGAGATTTAAATTGTAATAATCAGTAATTTCTTGCAGCAACATGGCTTCCTACTGATTATCATTCATTGAGAGAGACCCCCAACTCTTCCTGATTCATGTGAAGACATTCCTTTGGGGACAACACCAAACTTGTAATTCTTAATGCAAGCTCAGCGTTTCCTACTATGTCCGTGCCTTGACTATATTTTAAGCTAAATCAAATTTCACTAGCAAAGTATTTTGCTGAAAGCTATCCAGCTGCAAACTACTGTTTCAGCTCCCAGCTAGACACATCTCATAAATGGTTTGATAAAGTGATCAGAATGCTAAGTAGCCATACAAAGTCACAAGCAGTTATCTGCTTTCACACACTTTACTCTTTAAATCTGGCCATCATGAAGACTCTCGCATCTTTATCATAATGGAGATTCGGTACCTGTCAGCTTGTAACCAAACTACATCACTGATTACATCACAATATGCTCAGGAATTGTGTAAGTTTATCAAGGAGTATTTAATCTATAGACAAAAATCATTAATACATAGAATAAATCTTAGTTATTAATTGTGTCTATGAATTTCTGAGTTACATTTACCTCAAAACAGCCCATGTTATTAGAGATATGTGTCATATATCACTAAGAAATAAAGGTTTATATAATATATGGTGTGGTTAATTTGCATATTGGTTTTAACAAAACAGGTTTGATAAATAATTGCTTGATGTTATTGATCTCTAATATTATTGTGTTATTCTCCAATGTATTAAAATAATTATATATAGAAACCAATTAAAATATAATTAAAATAAGTAAACTTTTTATATGTGTTCTTATTTAATTTTGTTAATCTTTCTAATTTAATATATTTCATTGCATTAAAACTTGAATACTTATGCCTGGAGGGTGCATATTCTTGTTAGTAATCATAACTAACACATGCAGTGCAAAGATTCTCATCCCCAAAATAAAACTAAAAAGATATATTATTTTAGTATTATTTGGATTATTCAGACTATTGTCCTCATCTTTATTGTTATCTGTACAACATTTCGGCCGATATGCTCTCCAGCCTTCTTCTGGTATTTCTTGTGAGACTTGGGAACCTTTTTTTAACTCGGGAACCTTCTTGTCGTAATCGGGAGCCATCACGGAACTTTAAACCCAACCCTTTATTCAATCCATGGGGTATCCTGTTCTTATTCTGCTAACCATAGCTGAGGTTCAGGTGTTAACCGTATTAATTATTATTCTATGTTACTGCTGTCCATGACCAGGATTGAACCTGCAGTCTAGAGATAACTGTTTTGTTTTTAATTTATCTCAATCAGTTGAGCATCCAGCTAAGAACCACAAACACTGTCAGGTAGAGCTGTAGAATAAGCCACTGCACCTCTGCAAAGGTGTAAGACCATACCACCACTAATGGGGGGGGCATATGTTGCTTAAGGATTGTGGCTGAGCAGACTATGATTTACAACACTCAACTTACTTGTGCTAGAACCACAACCGCTCTGCTGGCTGGGGCTGTAGAATATGCCGACCACACCTTTGCAGAGGTGTAAGACTCCCTCACCCCACTAATGGGGCCCATCTGTTACTTAAGGATGATGGCTAAGCTGTCCATGACTTGCAACACTCTACTTTGGGCTAGACAGGGGAGAAAAGGTATCAATGAATTTGTGTCTTGTTTGTTGCTACAGTTGCTTGGCGCTTCCTGGCCAAACACGTACGGTCAAATAACGGTGAAATAACAATTTCCCACTGAACTGTTCCGCTCTGTTGGCTGGGACGTTAGAATGCACCGACTGCACCTCTGCAGAGGGGTAAGACTCCCCCAATGGGGCCACCTGTTCGCCGTGGGTGGCGACCTGTGATGCTTAAGTATGGAGTCTAGGTGGATGAGCAGTCCATGACTTGCAACACTCCACTTAGAACCTTACTTAGGCTAGACGGGCGGTCAGAGAGGCCCCCTCTGATCAATTTGTTGGTCATTTAAAACCCTAATGACTATATTACTCTTATGTCAAACCCCCAACTCTTTTTATCATATGTGCTAGAAGGTGGTGGCTGAAGGTTTTAGTGTCCTGGGTATGACACTCTGTGGAGTACCCCTTCATTAGCATTACTCCCAGGTCCACTCAGACCTGGAGTGGTAGTACCTATTAGGGTCCCATCTATGGTTAAATAGATCAAAAAATGAGTTTTAAAAAATGAGTTTTAAAAAATGTGTTTAAAAATGTGTTTAAAAAAATGAGTTTAAAAAATGCATGACTGAAGTTTGAACTCGCTTACTATGATGTTGCACTCCAGCACATTAGCCACTACACAACAGAGACTCCTTCACCTAAATAAAAAAAGAAGGGTTTTGACTTTGACTTTTCCGTTTTATAATGCTGACAGTCATGTCCCCTAGTCACAATTGCAGACATGAGAGGTGGTTATCTTTCATATCCCCTAGTGTTATTTAAGAGACACTTAGCAAGTAAGGAATGTAATCTTTACAGTAATTTCTAGTGTTGCATTTTTAAGATCTCTCAGCAAAATAAAAAGAAAAAATTCTCAAAAATAGTGAAATTTGGCAGTAAAATAATTAAAAAAATATTCTCAAAAAAATCCTCCAGTGGGTAGAAAATTGGTGACAGAAAACAGTATATATATGTGTGTGTTTATATCTGTGTATATACATGTGTGTGTGTGTGTTATATGTGTGTGTATATACATGTGTGTGTGTGTGTATGTATGTATTATATGTGTGTGTGTATGTATATATTTATATATTTATGTGTGTGTGTGTATGTATATATAAATGTGTGCGTGTATATATATATGTGTGTGTGTATGTATGTTTTTAAATATATATATATATATGTGTGTGTGTGTGTGTGTGTGTGTAAAAAAAAGGAGGTACATGATGTAATGGTCAATCATAGGATATTGACTCGTCAACCTGAGTTCAGATCCTGGATGAGGCTGTTTACATCTCTCATAGCGTTAATACCCTTGGGAAAGGTATGCATCCAACTCCTCTCCTTCCAGATATGGGAAAAATAGTAGGCCAGACTGGGCTCTAATCTTTGCATGGTAACCAGTCTAGGAGAAGGAAAACTGAATTCAAACCTGTTAAACTCCGCTTAAGAAATTGACCTTGTGTCACATCCTACTCATGTGGATATATATATATAGCTCATATATACGTGGGTGAGTCAAAAAGTAATACCATTTTGTTCAGGACAGGTATAATTACCAACACAGGAACATGTATCATACATCAAAATGAAGCTGGTCCTCTGTAGATCACATCCCTACTTCTCCACATAGTCACCATTTCTCTCAATAGCAATGTTCCACCTTTGAATGAGAGCATGTATCACTGCTCTGTAAAATTCTGTTAACTGTTCTTTGAGCCACTACTCTACAGATTTCACTTCCTCATCAGTGGAATAATGTTTGCCTCTCTTCAGTTCCATGTAAGAGGGTTAGAGAAGCAAACATTAGGGATGTTTGCCACAGAGGACCAGTTTCATTTTGATGTATGATACATGTTCCTGCGTTGGTAATTATAACTATCCTAAACAAAATGGCATTACTTTTTGACTCACCCTCGTACTTAGGAAATGTACTGGGGCTACAAATTTACAAAAATCACAAGAAAAATTAAATCACTTTATGTACATGAATGATACCAAAAGTTTTGCCAAAAATGAAAAAGAACTGGAAATCCTGGTACAAAGCATAAGAATATAGTAAAAGTTGTCGTCGGGGCAGCCTAATGTCAGTATCAGCCAGACAGCGAGGGAGTCTATCCCCTTTTCACTAGCGCTAGACAAAGGAAATTATTTTAGTGTCTGAGGGAGAGAGTCACACCTACCATCAGCTCCTCACTTTACCTCACAGAACCCTGTGCTACTCATATGCTGAGTTGGTGAGGGTTGGTATTGAACCAGGAACCTTGTGATTTTTAGCCGAATGCTTTACCGACCGAGAGCCAGGATATATGAATGGAATTTGGCATCGTAAAATTGGGCTGATGAAAAAGTATGCTGGGTAGCCGTTTCTCGTATTTAAATATGTGGACATGGCTATGACGGGGAAACTAAAGAGAGAAACTCTATCTATTAATAGCAGCACAAAATAACACTATGATAACTAATTATGCAAAATATTTGCTAGTATAATAATTCTGAAAAAAATTCTCTGAAATATTCTGCAATGGGTAGAAAATAGGAAGTGGCAAACAGTACAGTGTGAAATTGAACCGTTATTTGACCGTACGTGTTCGTCCAGGAAATGCCAAGCAACTGTAGCAACAAACAAGACACAAATTCATCAATACCTTTTCTCCTTTGTCTTCCTTAACTTGTTTGGTTTGGTTTGGTTTGGTTTTATGGCATATCAACCTCAGTGGGTCATTTAATGCCGATAAAGTTTTGAAATAAATCAATTCTTAATGGATAATATAATTTTTTTATAAATACGTTTTTTTATTTAACCCATTGATGGGACCCTAACAGGTACTACCACTCCGGGTCAGAGTGGACCAGGGAGCAATGGTGATGAAGGGATGCTTCACATTCCCCAAACCTCCAAAACTGGAACCTCACCATCAGATAGAGTTTGACGTCATTCCCAGGACATGTAGACCCTCAGCCACCACCTTCTAGCACCCATATGATAAAAAGGGTTGGGGGTTGCCATAAGGGCAAAAGGGTTGGGAAAATCATATAGGTGCTAGGGCTTGACGTAACCAGCCGATTGATCAGAGGGGGACTCTCCGACCGCCTGTCTAGCCTAAGTAAGGGTCTAAGTGGACTGCTCATCCACCTGGACTCCATCCTTAAGCTTCACGGTTCACCAACCACGGCCAACAGGTGGCCCCATTGGGGAGTCTTACCCCTCTGCAGAGGTGCAGTCGGTGCATTCTAACACCCCAGCCAACAGGGCGGAACAAGTACAGTGTGAAATTGAACCGTTATTTGACCGTACGTGTTTGGCCAGGAAGTGCCAAGCAACTGTAGCAACAAACAAGATACAAATTCATTGATACCTTTTCTCCCCTGTCTTCCTTAACTTGTTTCCTTCCCACTATTAATAGATTTAATCATGTATTCCGTCTTCTCTCACCATTAACTGACGCTATTTACACTCACTGATTACTTGCGGTGGCTTCTTTTTCCATATTAATTGGTCACTGTAGGATTGGGATAAGGTATATTTGACTTTGCGGTACATGTGTTTGCCACCCCTCACCCACAACCCATGAAAATAAGTAGTACAAATATCTCATAAGTTCATCTGTTGGTATTTCCTTTTATTTCATATTAACATTAAAAAAGCAATAGTATTCTTATAATCTAAAAAAGGCATCCTGTAGTGGTCTAATGCTAGTGAAGAGAGGATAGACTCCCTCATCGCCGGGCTGATACTGACTTTAGACCACCCCAACGACTTTACTTTTATATATATATATATATATATATATATATATATATATATATATATTTGTTCTGGAGTTCACGTATGCTTCTTTATTGGTATATCCTATGAGTAAATATATATGTATATATATACACATATATACACACACACATTTATTTATTTATATATATATATATGGAGAAAAGTAGACAAACACGGGATGTTATGGAAACTTGATGTTTATTGTTGACGGTGCAACGTTTCGGTCTCTTATTAGACCATCTTCAGGACTTGGATATAGTTCTTACTCCAATGATGGAAATTCTCAAAGTGTTTGTCTACTTTTCTCCACATACTGTCGGATTAACCTCCTCACATTTCTACCATATATATATATATATATATATATATATATATTTAGGAAAATAATCTTTGGTTGTTTTAGATGCATAAAAATGTTCAAAATCAAAATGATGAATATTGTGTTCTAATTTACCAATATTATGATATATATATATATATATATATATATATATATATATATATATATGTTGTTATGGAGTCCACATATGTTTCTTTGTTAGTATATCTGATTAGTCTATATATATATATATATATATATATATTATATAAAAAAGGTCCCTATAGTTAACAAGCTAGTCTCGCAGATCCATTACTTCTGAAAAGTGAGTTTGATCTCAATAACAGCAGAGTGTGTGTGTGTGTGTGTGTGTGTGTGAATGTTTGTGTTTGCATATATATAAAGTGTGTCAAAAAAGTATCAAGATTGAAGCTGTATTTACCAAGATAGGAATGAACTATGAAGGTAACATTCATTTTTTTTTCAGAATACAAGGTGTTTCAAAAAGTAACGATTTTAAAGCTGTATTTACCACGATAGAAATGAAGAATGAATGGAGCATTATTTTTTTCAGAATACAATTTGTGTCAAAAAGTACAAAAAATTTTGATACATTTTTGTATATAAAAAATAAATCTATTAATAATGGAGATTCGTTTCCCTTTTTTGTCTGTAACAAAAACTATGTCACTGCTTACGTCACTATACCCGAAATCGTCATAACATGGAATAAATACAATCAAAGTTAATAGAACTTTAATAAATTTGATGATTTCATGATTTATTGTTCAAACTCTTCGACATATAATCTTTAACTTCCACCTCCTCAAGCAATATCTTTCAAAAATTTATTTTTACATCACCTGGAGGGTGTTTTTTTATTTTGCTAGTACAATTTAATGTACATTTACAATGACAAATGTTATTTTTTCCTTTGAAAATATAGATTTCTAGTTTGTATTTACCTTGTATATATATATATAAACAAATTTTGGGTACAATTAATTTTATACCAAAACTAAAAACAATATCGTACTTTATTAGACTATAATCAGCCATTTAAATAGGAGGTTTAAAGAGGCGAAAAAAATCTCTACTGGTTGTAAACTTTTGAAATTGCACTGGTTGAAAGGGCCCTTAAGTCTCTTTTTTTCTTTTCACCTCTTTTAAACTTTCCATTTAAATAGTTTAATAAAAATATGATGTTTAAGATTTTGTGTGTGTGTGTGTGTGTATATATATATAAATATATATATATATATATATATATATATATATATGCAAATAATGGCAATTTTGGTTTTTAAGATATATGTATGTACATGTATGAGTGTGTGTGTGTATGTGTTTGCATATATATATATATATACATATATATATATATATATATAAATGTATTTATGCAAATAATTGCAATTTTGGGTTTTAAGATTCTATGTGTATGTGTGTATGTATGTGTGTGTGTGAATGTGTGGGTGTTTACATATAACCATGTATGTATATATATTTACCAAACACCTCCACACGAGCAGGATGCAACACAAGGTCAATTTCTTAAGCGGAGTTTAACTCTTTTGAATTCAGAGTTTTCCTTCTCCTAGACTGGTTACCTAACCATTGTTAAAGAGCCTAGTCAACCCTGATATTTACCCATAGCTGGAGGGAGAATTGGATTCATACCTATCCCAAGGGTATTAGCACCATGTGAAATGCAAACAAATTCGTCCAGGAATTGAACTTGGGTCGAAAGAGTTAATATCCAGCAATGTTAACCGTTACACCATGTGCCCCCATTTATTTACTAAGCTTAGCTTAGATGTGGCACAACGCCAGAGGTATGGGGCACCCAGTGAGAATCGAACTCACTAACAATGGTTTGCAAATCTAGCTTGCTAACCATTACATATGAGGTGCCCTCATGTATGTGTGTGTGTGTATATATATATATATATATAATTGCAATTGTAGGTTTCAAGATATATATATGTTTATATATTTAAATAATTGAAATTCTGGGTTTTAAGATTCTATATGTATGTATGTGTGTGACTCGAAACCTCGACTGTCAAGCTGACAGGCGAAGTCTCTAACCGTTACACTAGCTTGCCAATTCCACATTCTTCGAGTCACACACAGAGCAGTCTCCCATGTCTATAACCTTGCTGATGAGACCTAATAGGTTGAAATGTACATTCAGGGATTGACATTTTCTCGATTCGTTTAGCCTTACATTTGAACATATATGCCTGCCTAAAATTCATTAATTATTAACTAATTAATTTTCAAAATTAGGTACGACTTCAATTAAGCACATATCCTCCAAAAATGGTCGGCTTAAAGCTATATAAAAATAAACACATTTGTTTGTTTACTTAACCTCATATATATATATATATATATATGTAAATAATTGCAATTTCTGAATTTAAGATTCAAGATAATAGCAATTTCTAAGATGTCTTTTCATGCTCAAAGTCTTTTCCTTTATATATTATCAAAAACTGAATCAAGCACAACTAATTCTGATTTTAAAATCATGCTACATAAATTGTGTTTGTCTTATTTTTTAAATTATCTTATAGGAAAAATGTATAGCGTAGTAATCCTGTAGATTTAGTAGCATTTACGAGAAGTACATGTAATATTATTTCCTTTTAGAAAATTCTTTCATCTTCTATTTGAATGTTCTGGTTAAATCAAACTATTTTTTTTATTGCTTACATTTTGTATTTAATGGTAGGTAAAAAAAATATCTACAATCAAATTTAAAAAAAACAACATCTATTTATGTTTTTTAAATAGTGTATAGTTGAAGGAATCTATTTATAGAAATCAAAATAAATGATTTTTTGGTGTGTATATAAATATATATATATATATATATATATATATATATGATTGTTATGGAGTTCATATATGCTTCTTTGTCAGTATATCATAAGTTATATATATATATATATAAGTCATCCACAGACACCGTGTTTTGACGTTTTAACTTCTCATCGGTGTGCTAGACACAGCAACTACTTATGACCAGGAGCGAAATCCAACTGACTTATCAATCCTTAATCTCTCTGCCATAGACAGCTGCCATTAAGGAGTGGTGTTTTAATTTATATATCATCTCATATTTAGAAAAATAATTTTTGATTGTTTTTAGAAGCATGAGAAAAATGAAGTTCAGGAACAAAATGATGAATGGGTTTTAAATCTTATCTTATTTATTTTAAGATGCTCTGTCTTTATCAAAAGTTTGTGATAGACTGACTGTCATTTCCTTGTCTATGTCCCTTTTGGAGTCAGGTGGTGTTCTGTCTAATCTGGTGGCTGATTGGCTGTCTTTGATGTTGTTTTCTGTGCTGCCCCCTGTTTTTGTGGATTCTACTCTGAGTGGAGTGTTTGAGGAATGAGGGCTTTCTTATGGATCTGTAAGTTAAGGATTGCTTTTTATGCGGTGGGGATATGCTGAAGTATTTGTATGCATTTAAATTACCTAGAATTGAATTAAACCTTGTGTATGTGTGTGTGTGTGTATGAAAACACACATGTACTGTCCATTTTTGTTTTTTCTTTGTTTGGTCTTTTGAGTTGATGGAAAGTAGCGATCTATCTCCAAAAATCTAAATCAAAACGTGTCTAGCATGTAAACATCTAATAACAGACTCCCCATTCACAGAACCACACACCAACATCAAGATCTCTCCCCCCCCAGATTAACTGTGACAGTGTCAATGTCATCTACAACATATTCTACACCAAATGTAATGACAGTGGATATATAGGAGAAATCCAAACAGCTTTCAGACTGTAGCGAGATGGTGATTGTCCTGATTTTTGCAAGGACTACTATTAGAAAAGGAGGAAGAAGAAATAAGAGATAGTAAAGGGTTAAAAAAAAGTGATGAACACAAAAAACGGTTTGTCGGGAATTTGACCGGGGCGTGACCCCTCGAATGGAGAATTGAAAGCCAACCGGAAGTTTCGAGTATTGACCGGAACCGGAAGTCACGTGGTGACGTGGAACGACGAAGAAAAATACCGTGTCTTTTTGATTTCGGACAGCGTAGGATACAGACGGGCCTCTGGTCCTTAGTGTGGGATCACAGTAATTTAACAGTGTCCTCTCTCTCTTTCTCTCTGCCTTTCCTCCTCTCCGACACAGCCACGAGACTAACCCTGGAAATAAAAGCTAAGCAGCTTGTGACGATACATTTCTCACGTTGTACTTTTTATCGACAAGATGACCACCACGTGCTGAACACCTTTTTAGTGTCGTGAATACGGAGGCATGTTGACAAGACCCGCTATACAACGTATATCGCTTTTGGTACTGTGAACATATATCGCTATTAGAAAGTTACATATATCCGTTTTGGTACCGTGAATATACCGCCATGTTACACAGACTAACAACCACAAACTAATTATTTGACAAGCGTCTCAATATGCACCAATAGTGAAGCACTTCAACAAACCAGGACAGAAATTAGACAACCTAAAATATTTCTTGGATGAGGCTGTTTGTATTTCATATAGTGCTAATACCCTCGGAAAAGATATGCATCCAACTATTCTATTTTATATAGGGCAGACTGGACATTTTAACCTTGGTTAGGCAACCAGTGGTAGAGAAGGAAAACTGAATTCAAATCTGTTAAAAGCCTAAGAACCTGATCTTGTATCACATCCTACTTGTGCTGAGAGGTTGGTATATATATATATATATATAATATATATATATATATATACACACACACACATATATATGAGTTAAGAGAGTAAGGAAATGAATCCGACAGTATATGCATAGATAAATTATTATAAATGGAAATATTGTTCAATATTAGCTATTAAAATGATATAAAATATATTCATTTTAACAATATTGTGTGTTTTCATACTCTTTTATTATATATATATATATATATATATATTAAGGTAAAATAATCCAATTGGCTGGTAAGTAAGGGATGATTCTATTTGGGATCATCAAAATCTCACTGTACAACCATACTGTATGCTCATGTAGGTGCAAACTTATAGATTCCTACAAGGATTTTTATAAATCCCTAAGAGAGCTCAATATATAATAATTAATAAATTAATTATATACTAAGCAATATTTAACTTTCAAGGAAAGAAAAAACATAACAAACCGTAATCTGACTATAATAAATTTATTTCTACTAGAGATTCAATATGAGTCTAGTTTCATCAGATAGTATTTACCAAAGACTGAGAAAATTGAATAGAGAAAAAAATATTCCATATATATTCTGAAAGGGTACTTGGATAAGTATATTTCATTTTGATGAAATGGAAGCCCCATTGGTCACATACCTCCAAATGAAAATTTTGGAAGCCTATAATTTGAGTATTAGAACCTTTATTATCACTGGAATTTTCTATTATTTTAATGTAAATAAACAAAAGAATTATCTCCCTTTTATATTAAAATTTGGTTAATTTAGACATATATGGCAAAATATCACTAGAATTATAGCAACAAAAAATTGGCTAACTATATTAAAACCCTGCCTATCAGGGATATATATATTGGAAAATAATTTTGTTCGGTGACTGACAATAGGAGCTGACATTGAGCTCTGTAAATTATGAAAAGTGAAAAACTACTATGTTGTAAGGAAGATATATATATATATATATATATATATATAAAATCACATTCAGCATTGAACAACATCGTGTTTGACATTTAACTTGTGAATGATGCAACCAACTACGTAGTGTTCAACTTCACTGGAAAACTGTTTTCAACGGTCATAATTATATTATTCACTTGCCTGTAATTAATCAATTTCTTGATTAATTCATTACAATAAACCCTGAAGATTCTTTATGGTGAAACTTGAGTAGGTTATTCTCTCTCTCTCTCTCTCTCTCTCTCTCTCTCTCTCTCTCTCTCTATCTATCTATCTATCTATCTATCTATATCTATATCTCTATATATATATGTATTCTGAAGCATCTTTTTTGTATTTTTCCTCAGGTCAGTTTTCTTTATAGTATTTTAGGTATCATTAGGTTTCAGTCAAATTCTGACATCTATTGTGGCCTTTGTGATGGGTCACATCTTAAACTGGTCTCAACTGTGTCATTCAGGGAAGGCCAGGTAATCCCATTGCACTAAAATTAATTCTCTCCTAAGGCAAGACTTCTTTATCATTTCTCAATATTGCTAACATTATAACGTCTGCCATTATTTTTTTTCTCAAAAACAATTACCAGAATAGTCGTGAAACTGCCATGTTACATACAGACAGACTTTCTGGTAAATACATACACACATATATATTATGTATTTTGGCAGTATTTTTATATATATATATATATATATATATGTGTGTGTGTGTTGCGTCTTTAAAAGAGATACAATCAGAGAAGGTTGTAGTTGAGTGGAAGGACCAGTCAACATGTTTGTAGATTTAAGATAGAGTGTTTTATTGCAGAGAGATACAGTAAGACAGACAAGGAATAGTGAGGCACACTGTTGAGAAATTTTCTATATAAGGTGCGTGCTAGATACCTGCTCCTATTTATAGACTCAGCGATAACCATGTGATCATACTCTTGGCCAATCGCCGGCAGTACTCTGCTGCTGATACAATACTTAACACACACAACTAATCCTCAAAGCCAGCCCAGAATAATGCTGTGATCGCTATATATATATAATCAGACCACATGGGGGAGAGAGTGTGGAATATTCCATTACAACAATCAATATATATATATATATATATATATATATATATATATATATAGGGTATATAAAAAACACATTTTTTTTGTGATGAAACAAAGAAAATACAGTGCTCAATCACAAATTGTGAGAGCTAATATTTATTTAATTTGCAGAGTTTTCACAGATCAATGTTCAGTATAAACAGCTACCTAGGTTTCATGCCAAGGGGCAATCATCAGGTTGTTGAGTAAGATCCCATGATGTTTGTTGAAGATCTTTACTCAATGTCACATTCTGGACCGCAAATAACGTCGGTTACTTCTGCGGACGCTATTGTAGTTCAGAATATGACATTGAGTAAAGATCTTCAACAAACACCATGAGATCTTACTCAACAACCTGATGATTGCCCCTTGGCATGAAACCTGGGTAGCTGTTTATAATGAACATTGATCTGGGAAAACTCTGCAAATTAAATAAATATATATATATATATATATTTCCATATACAGGAAAAACTTAAAAAACAGACATTTGGCTTATTATTTGAGTAGTAGTTAAATTTTTCCTTTACATGGAATTGTAAATATTGGAATGGATGAAATGATATAATTGTCATGCATTAAGCTCTTCTGAGGACTTGAAAGAATCTTTGTATATGTCTATGTGCATGCACACACACATGCATT
>CM042147.1:27852862-27870362 GCA_023376005.1 Doryteuthis pealeii | reverse complement strand
CGTTTTTTACAGATAAAATAATGACTATATATATATATTTTTTAAATTTTTTATTTATTTGCTTTTTAGGAAGAAGTCGGTTAAACAGGAAGTTAAGATATACATTGTATCTTTTTGTTATGCCTTAGAAGTTTTAAATTCCTCATTGTTATCTGTCATAAATTTTTGTGAATAATGAAGAGATTTTTCTGGGGATATAATTTATTTATCTATTTTTTTTTTGAAGATCCCTGTATTTTGTAAAACCTGTCTGATGAGGCTAGAACTCAAAATTTTTTTTCTGAGTTTCTGGTTGAAATAAAAATTATAATGGGATGACAGTTTGTTAAGTTTTTCTTTTTCTTTCATTGAAAGTTAAATATTGCTCTGTATATAATCTAATTTATTGATTATTATACATTGAGCTCTCTTTAGGGATTTATACAAATCCTTGTATGAGTTTATATGTTTGCACCTACAAGAGCATACAGTATGGTTGTACAGTGAGATTTCGATGATCCCAAATAGAATCATCCCTTACAACCAGTCATTTGGATTACCTTACATTTAAAAGATATATATATATATTTATATCAAATCATCGGCATATATATATATATATATATATATATATTAATCCTGATGATTCATTATCTGCATGAATTAGACCATTCAGTTTTTAATCATATTTAGGTCTTTATTTTAAATCTTCGTATATATTTACTTTTTCTGGATTTTAATCATTACTATGATATATTATATATATATATATATATATATATATATATATATACTTGTGCAAGATAGGTGGTTGGAGAGGCCCCTTTGATCAATTGAATTCTCAAACAAAAGAACTCATCTCATGTCCGGGAGGATAACAGCAAGATCAACATTTTATAGTGTGGACATTATCACCAAAAACAAACATTCATCCATTATCACATATCACGGATATAAATAAAAATATTGATAGATAAAGATAAAAATATTGATAAGACAGTCTGATATAGATAAAAAGATAAATAAAAAGAAAGGAAAGAAATTTAGATAGAAAGATAGATTGATATAGATAAAAAGATAGATAGATAAAAAGAAAGGAAAGAAATTTAGGTAGAAAGATAGACTGATATAGATAGAAAGATAGATAGAAAGTTAGGTAGACAGACAGCCTGATATAGATAAAAATATAAACGGATACATAGATAGATAGATAAACAAACAGATAAAAAGAAAGTTAGATAGAAAGACAGACTGATATAGCTAAAAAGATAGATAGATTGATAAGAGAGATAGAGTGATAAAAAGTTGGTTAGAAAGATAGACAGATAGATAGATTGATAAAAAGAAAGTTAGGTAGAAAGACATATAGACTGATATAGCTAAAAAGATAGAAAGAAAGAAAGAAAGATTTTCTTCCTCTTCAACACAAAATGAATTGCAATAAATCTCCATGAAGAAAATTCAAACAACAAGCAACTTCCATATTTCAACAGAGACATTATTGGATCAGTAAACTGATGTTGTACATGCAATAAAGCAGCAAATTTGTTTAAGCTTTTTTTTTCTCCCTGAGGTTAAACGGCATTCACAGAATAGTGAACTGATAGCACTAGCATTGTTACACAGTCAATACTATCAAATAATAAGTTGGCATTTCCAAAAAAATGATAACCAATTCCATTGAGCTATTGAAATCTGCTTAAAGAGTTTTGGTTCTTTTTTTTATTTCTTTTCTTTATTGCAATAGCAACATCTGCCTGTTGTATCAGTTTTAAGTTGATATTACTTTAAAAAAAAGATTGAAAATAAATAAAGTAATAATGCTATTGAACGAGAGATTCATTCACTACAATATACAGTGTCAGATGTGGGGATGCTGTATCAAAAAATTCAGCTAGCTTGACACACAGACACAGAGACAGGCACACATATGCACATACACACACATGAGCATGCACATATATGCATACATAGTTACAGATACAGTACAAGAGACAGACAATCACACACACAAACACACCAATAGACATACATACTAACATAGACAAAGATGGACACAGAGACACATACACATGCACACATGTGTGCGTGCATGTATATGCATACACAGTCACAGATACAGCCAACAGACAGCCATACATAGAGAGACAGACAGACAAACACACACACAAACAGACAGCCACATACACACACACAAATAGACAGACAGACAGAGAGACACATACACACATATGCACACACACCCACACAGTCACAGCCAAAGACAGCCATACACAGACAGAGAGACAGACAAATACACACACACACACACACACACACACACACACACACACACACAGACATAAACAGACAGCATCATACATACACACAGAAAAAAGACAGACAAATACACACATACGTAGATATGCACATATACACTTGCACACAAACACATATACACACACAAAGACATTCATACACACACACACACCACACATGTACAGACAGACTGCCACATATACATGGACTGATAACCATACATACACAAGACAGACACACACACACACGTACACCAAAAACAGACATATACAAAAAGATACACATATACATAGAGACAGATGCACACATATTTATACATGCACAGACACAGACATACATGCTCTTATTTGTGTTATTAGTGAAATAGATCACTAATTAAGACCGAGTCTATTCTAGCAGTGACCACACCAAGCAGAGTTTAACAGGTTTGAATTTAGTTTTCCTTCTTCAAGACTGGTTGCCTAACCAAGGTTAAATAGCCAGTCTGCCCTACTATTTACCCATAGCTGGAGGGAGAGTAGTTGGATCTATACCTTTCCCAAGAGTATTAGCGCTATGTGAACTTTAGCTTCATCCAGGATTTGAACTCGGGTTGACAAGTCCATTTCCTATGACTAACCATTACACCACGGCCTCCACACACACACACACACAGACAAACAGATACACTCACACATGAATAATAAAAAAAAACCCCAACATAGTCGCATCAAAGAAGCAGTTATTTCAAAATCTGTGCTGGAAATAGAGGACTATATAAAATTTATCATCCCTCTTATAAAGTCAGATGTTTTGATTTGAGTCAAAACGCTTCAAAATTCTTTAAAAGGAGAAAGAATGTTTTTGTGTCTTAAATAAAGAATTGCATGAAAATGGCATTGCTGATTTTGTCTTTGAGTGGCGTGCAAAAAGGAGAAAATAAAAATAAAAACAGAAAACAAAAAAAGAAGCATGGTCTTTGCACCTGCCACAGATTGAACAACTAATTCCTGTGTGAATTCACAAAAATGGAAACCAGTTGCTTCTTTGTTAAAAGTATACAAAAAAGAAAACGTTTAGAAAAAAGAAAAAAATACCCACCCAAAAAAAAACAGAAACAAAAACAAGATGTCTGCTTATAAAATAACTAAATACTTTATTATTATTAATATTATTATTATTAGTTTTTCAGATCAGCATTAGCTGATGTTCTTTCACTGGAGTGTGAGTGACAGCAAATATCCTCAGATCTCCAGGATTCTTCTGAGTATTCTAGCTCATTTCAACAATGCTGTTTTCTGGATGGTCTCCATTCTTTCTGATTTCCAGATCCTCCAGTCTTTTTATTATATTTTATTATTATCATGTGAATTTTTTCAAGCAAAGTATTTATTGATCAGAGCGCCAAAAAAGGTATTATTTTACTGACATGCAACACTCGACTTTGGCCTTTACTTAAGCTAGATGAGTGGTCAGAGAGGCACTCTCTGATCATTCGTCCAGTCATGCGGGTGGTGACCCATGATGCTTAAGGGTGGAATCCTGTTGGCTGAGCAATCCATGACATGCAACACTCCACTTGGGCCTTTACTTAAGCTAGATGGGCGGTCAGTGGTCATGTAGGTAGTGACCCATGATGCTTATGGATGGAATCCTGGTGGTTGAGCAATCCGGGACATGCAACACTCCACTTTGGCCACTCAAGCTAGACTGGCGATCAGCTACGCCTGATCAATCAAGCCAATCTCTAGCTCCTATATAATTTTCCCAACCTAAATTAAAAATAAATAAAAAATAATAATACGGTAACAATGGTGTTGTGTGTTGACCTGTATTTTTATTCTTTCTTGAATTTTCGAGGTAATACCTCTTTATCAAAAGAATTGAACTGAAGCAGTCCAGCTATGGCATTTCTTCCCAAATGAATTTTTTTTTTTTTAAAATGATGTTATTTTTTTAAATAACTGTATTCTCGTGTGAACGTGAATGCGTTTATTTTTGTTTGTACGTGTGTGTATGTTGTAATGCGCGTGACATTGAAAATGCGTGTTGGTTGTGACGTTAAGACTGTATCCTAGCACGGGATTGCACGTGTGTATGTGCGAATGAAAAAGCGTATTTGTGTTTTGTGGCCATGGTGATGTATAATATTTCGTGTTGGATGTAAAATCAATTTAATCATTTATTATTATTATTATTTTTATTATTATTAAAATATAATTAATATTATCATATTTATTTGTTTATTTACTTATTTATATCTAATTCAATTTATCTTTTTATATTTTATAATATTTTTGAAATATATATATATATTTATTTATTTATTTAATTAATTCAAGCAAATTATGAAACTCTCTTCTCCTAGACCGGTTGCCTAACCAAGGTTAAAGAGCCCAGTCTGCCCTACTATTTGCCCATAATTGGAGGGAGAGTAGGATTCATACCTTTCCCAAGGGTATTAACGCTAAGTGAAATGCAATTACCACGTCCAGGATTTGAACTCAGTGTGAAGAGTCCATTTCCCATGACTTTAACCATTACACCACACGCATTAGGTTTATAAGTTCCTAAAATTCACACTGAATTGTCCAATTGGACACATAGCATAGTGGATAAAGGTTTTGGTTTAAGACAATTGTGACAGTTATCTCTAGGCTGCAGGTTCAACCTGGGTAAGAGTACCATAGAATGATAATTAACACAGCTTAACACCCTATACTCCAACTATGGTTAGCAGAATGAGATCAGGATACCCCCTGGGATTGAATAAAGGGTTGGGTTCAAAGTTCCGTGATGGCTCCTAATTATGACAAGAAGCTTCCAGAGTTTGAAAAGATGGTTCCTGAGTCTGGCAAGAAATATCTAAAGAAGGCCGGAGGGTACATCAGCCCAAACTTTGTACAGGTAACAATAAGGATGAGGACAATAGTCCGAATAATTGAAATAATACTAATTATCATGCCCCATCACAAAAATTCAAAGAAAAAAAAATTAAAAAACAAAACAAAAAAAAAAACAGCATAAAATGAAACAAATAAAAAAATTAAAACCTAAGATTAACCAGAAAATTGTGAGCTTTTTTTTTCTTTATATTAAAATATCGTTTTTCCCTTCTAATTTGAAAAGAAAGATTTTATATCGAAAATCTAAAAATACCATTGAAGAATGATGTCATTGTTGTAGAAAGTTCACATGAGAACCAAAGCATTATTCTAAAAATGAAATACAGTAAAAATGCTGATGCGAAAATGATTTTTTTCCCTGAAGTATCTAAAAACGAAATCTTGAAATAATATGGTGGATTCAGTTCTATTACTAACAATCACAGTAATCTCACTTTTCTTAGTCTGCTTCATTTTCCTCTCATGTATCAGTGAGGCATCATGGGAAATATTTCCATGTTAGAGATATATAGATTACTAAAAACTTCCAGTAATTACATGGTTTTTTTTTTAATTTTCTTTTTTTTTTTATAGTTTTTGGTAATCGTTTCCCTGGAAATGAAAACTTAGAATTGTAAAATTAGATTTTTTTCTTTTTACACTTTTTACGTTTTGGTATTTTTTTTTATTATCTTAAATAATACAAAGAAAATGTTTTTAGTAGATCATGAAAATTTCTATATATGGAAAGGAAATAGGAAGCATCTCCTTTATGTAAATGTCTTTGGTTTGGTCTGGTTTGATTTCTTTCTTTAATGGCATATCAACCTGCCTGGGTTATTTAATGATAAAGCTATATTTATGTAGTGGTACTATCTAACCTCCAGGTGGATGTGGGTGAGAGGTTTCATACCTTTCCCAAGGGTATTAGTCTGAAAGTAAACATGTTAATAGTACTATTTAACCTAGAGCTGGGGATGGTGAGAGGTTTCATACCTTTCCCAAGGGTATTAGTCTTAAAGTAAACATAGTAGTGGTACTATTTAACCTACAGCTGGGGGTGTGAGAGTTTTTATCATTTGGGTGCTAGAAGATGGTGGCTGAGGGCCTTCATGTCCTATGTATGATGTTAAACTCTAATGGTGAGGTTCCAGATCTGGAGGTCTGGGGAATGTTGAGCACCCCTTCATCACCATTGCTCCCAGGTCCACTCTGACCCGGAGTGGTTAAACCTGTTAGGATCCCATCTATGGGTTAAATTGAAAATTTGTTTACAAAAAAAAATGAGTTTAAAATATTTTCTACCAAGCTATGAATCTTTCTTTGATAGGATGTAAAACAAAACAAAACAAAAAACAAAATGGATGCTAATCCTGAAAGTAGAGGGTGGGGTCTGAAAGTCATGTCACCCTTACAGGTTTTTTTTAGAGGTAACATAATTTAACCCAAAATTCTAGAAAATGATTAAATTCCTGAAAATTTTTCTGACAGTAAAATAATTCCATAACTCATATACTATATTATCAAAACATGGAGATGTGTGGTTTAATGGTTAGGATCATGGGAAATGGACTCATTGACCAGAGTTCAATTCCTGGATGAAGCTATTTGCATTTCACATAGCGCTAATACCATTGGGAAAGGCATGAAGCCAACTACTCTTCCTCCAGCTATGGGTAAATAGCAGGGCAGACTTAACTTTTTAACCATGGCTAGGTAACCAGTCTAAGAGAAGGAAATCTGAATTCAAATGTGTTAATCTTCGCTTAAGAAATTGACCTTGTGTCACATCCTGCTCGTACAGAGAGGTTGGTAAATATATATATATTATTAAAACAAAAATAATAAAAGTAGTGTGAAAAGACTTTCAGGCCACCCTGTAGATTAACACTTTTACAACTTTAAACTGCACACAGTGGCTCTCCCACCACACTTAAGTACAAAAACTGTTGTTTAGTTCATTAAGTCTATTAACTTAATAGCCACCAATGGCGTCTTTAAATACATTAATAACACAGGCCTTTTTGTTTGTTAATGAAATTAATGGCGTAATCCCAGAGGCCATCTCCGCAGACAACACCTGCCCCCTTGATTTAAAGGGGCAGGGCTGGGTTTATTGCCCAGTGCCAGAGGCAGCCACCACTGAAGAGGAATGCCAATGGGATCTATGCATTTTTTGCACCTGCCATCCCATGAGCTTTGGTTCATGGGTAGTCTCCACATTAAATGACCTTGTGTCATACCTGCATAAGTGGGATGCGAGGTGAATATTTTAAAGTGATTTGGAATAAAATCCATTTTGCTTGTTACTAAATAGTTTTAATTTAGTAAATACCCCAAAGGGAAATAGAAATATTTAACGAGAAAAGAGGAATTGTCTAATCAGTTAATAAATTTAGTAAATACCCCAAAAAGAAAAGAGAAATATTTAACGAGAAAAGAGGAATTGTCTAATCAGTTAATAAATTTAGTAAATACCCCAAAAAGGAAAGAGAAATATTTAACGAGAAAAGAGGAATTGTCTAATCAGTTAATAAATTTAGTAAATACCCCAAAAAGGAAATAGAAATATTTAACGAGAAATGAGGAATTGTCTAATCAGTTAATAAATTTAGTAAATACCCCAAAAAGGAAAGAGAAATATTAACGAGAAAAGAGGAATTGTCTAATCAGTTAATAAATTTAGTAAATACCCCAAAAAGGAAATAGAAATATTTAACGAGAAAGAGGAATTGTCTAATCAGTTAATAAATTTAGTAAATACCCCAAAAAAGAAATAGAAATATTTAACGAGAAAAGAGGAATTGTCTAATCAGTTAAAATCACAGCGATAAAACTACTAGTTTTAGTCAGTTATTTTTTATCTGCAAATGAATCAAATAATTTTTAATTAAATTACGACTATAATTAAAACCCCATTATCTACACTGAAAACAACCATCGATTATGGAATTACTGATCTATAAGTAGTTTTTGAAGAACTCCCCCCATACCCCACCAAAAAACTCCACCTTGAGCAAAGAATTTCTATTCTCTTGTACTCAATGACCTTTCCTGCTATCTTGGTGGGTGGAAGGAATCATCTTTTCCCTGTAAGCAATTTAACTAGGCATAACCAAACAGAAAATTTGTTTTGCAAAGATTTGTGCTTGTATATAGTTATTTACTAAGTGTATCTTAGATGCGGCACAAAGTCAGAAGTATGGGGCACCCAGTGAGAATCGTGGCCATTGTGCTTGTATATATAAAGTACTAGAAGTGCCTACCCAGTGTTACCTGGGTAGAGGAGGGGAAAACCTTGGTTTATTGATTTGTTTACTTTTGAAATTTACAAATGCTGGATATTTATAAGTAGAAGTTCAATGCTATTTCTATGTATATTTTAATTTTTGTATATCTTCAAATATAAGTCCTATCTTCATGATTTTTAGACAATTAGAAAGAACTGGTGGGCAGTGTCCAAAGTCCTAAAGTACCAAGGGGCTCAAGTCTTATTTTTAAAGTAGACCTTAGAAGAATCCATAAGTTATAGTTTAAGCAGTGGTTCTCAACATGGGGTGCATGCCTCCCATGGGGGGGGGGGCATAATTTTTAAGGGGCACAATTGAGACTAATGAGGTGTGGATTCAAATTTTTGATTTTTTTAGTTTTCCATCTATGAAAAGAAGGTTTCTACATACTTTAGCTTATATATATATATATATATATATATATATATATATATGTGTGTGTGTGTGTGTGTGTGTGTGTGTGTGTGTGCATTTGTATAAGTTAAAGTAGTGTGGACATCTTTTTATTAATAGAAAACTTAAAATAAAAAAAAAAATTTGAACCTAGACCTCATTAGTCTCAATTGTACCCCCTTAAAAATCCAGTATATATATATATATATATATATATATATATATATATATATATGTATATTGTGTCATCCACAGATGTATCACATTTTCTCAGTGTAGCTAGACTTAGCAGGTTACCTTTGGTTAAGATTGAACCCGACCAATTTTTCATCAGCCAGAGTTCTTCAACATTGTATCATCAGCTCCCTGCAGGCAAGGGGTATAATCTAACTGATAAAACTTATATATATATGGACACTCATAGACATATATGAAGATTGTATCAAGTCCTTAGGAGAGCTCAATGCTTGACAATTATATCATTTCATACTGAGCAATATTTACAATTCCATATAAAAGAAAAAATACCCATAATAATCTTGCATGCATACAATAAAGCTTGAAAAGAATTTTAAATATTTAAATATTTAGTTGTGTCTAATATAATAAAATTTGAAAATTTTTTTTTATTTAAATCGCGTTGTGTCTAATATAATAAAATTTGAAAAACCCCAAATCAAACCTATTAACATTACACTGATACAGTTTACTCCACATCACATATGTCAGCACTTAACCAGGCAAATGAACTTTTTAACACTGACTAAATTTGTGTGTGTCTTAAGTAGTGTCTGCTACAATCCCAAGCCTGCTTCTGATTGGCTGAAACAGTCTTATTTGAATTAAACCAACATACAATTTGTTATAAGAAGGTCTCAGGTTCAATTCCAGGCAAGTCACAAGTATTAGATAATATATTAAAAAATATGTCATGAAAGTTCTAATGAAAGTTTTGAAATCTTAAGACAAAAAAAATCTTACAATTAAACTTTTTATAACAAATCTAAAATTGTAAATTGTCACTTATTTTAAGGTCTCAGGTTCAATTCCTGACAAGTCACAAGTTAACATTTCTTTTCCCTTTTTCTTTTTCTCTCTCATGGTCTGCCATGCACCTCATAATTTTTTGTCTTTTCTAGACTGATGGCCATTTCCCAGAACTTCATTTCTTTCCTCCAGGAATCATGATTTTCTGGGTTCAAGACAGGTTGAGCAAGCATTTTTGAAGCCATCATTTTTCTTTGTTCTTCTACCAAATTGTTAACTTTACACTTATACAGTTTACTTAACAGCTCAGACTGTCAGCACCTCCCCAGGCAAATGACTTTTTAACACTGACTAAAAATAAGATAATATAAAGAACTAATAATGATTTTAAAAATGATCTTCACCTGGGCAATGCTGTGTTACCTTGCTTGTTTCTAATATTATTTTTTAAAAATGAAAGCATTTAGTAATCGTAATTAGCTCTTTATATTATCTTATCTTTCTGCCAAATGGTTTGAATATTTTTTTCAAATTTTATTATATTACATATGACATATGATTTTGAAAAATTATCTTCCCCTGGGCAATGCTTTGTAACCTTGCTAGTTTATAAGTGAATTTGTCTTTTATTGTTTTTAAATGAAAGAATTTAGTGAAGTTAAAAATGTAATTTTTTTTTGTTTCCATTTTAATTTTCATGTCATATGATTTTGAAAAATTATCTTCTCCTGGGCAATGCTTTGTAATCTTGCTAGTTTCAAACTGAATTTGTCTTTTTTTGTTTTTAAATTAAAGTATTTAATGAAGTTAAAAATGTGATTTTTTTTTTGTTTCCATTTTAATCTTCATGGCTCATTAAATTTACTTAATGCAAAATTGTATTTTCATTCAATTAGAAAAGAAGAAGGAAAAAAAAAAGATAAAAAAAAAAATTGTTGTTACTGATTGGGAAATCCATTTAACAGTAATGTGTGATATGGAACATTAATTTGTGAATAAACGTTTCCATTTTGCAAAAAGCTTAGACAGAAAGATTTTTAACTCTTAAAAGACCAAAAACTGAAAACCAAAAAACAAGAAAGGATTATAAACACGCATTCAATTGAATTTTCTATGAAATTTTCTTTAGCAAAACTAACTTAAAAGCCACCTTCGGCAAACATTCTCCAGTGTCACTTCCTATTTATTCATATTAGCCAACCCCTCCGTACGAGCAGGATGTAACCTAAGGTCAAATTCTTAAGCAAATTTTAACATTTTAAAATAGGTGCAGCATGTGACACAAAGTCCATTTTTAAGCAAAGTTTAACATTTGAATTTAGATTTTTCCTTCTCCTAGACTGGTTGCCTAAACCAAGGTTTAAGAGCCCAGTCTGCCAAATTATTTACCTATAGCATTCATCAGTGTCACTTCCTATTCATACATATGAACCAACCTCTCTGTACGAGGAGGATGTGACACAAGGTCAATTTCTTAATCAAATGTTGAATGTTTGAATTTAGAGTTTTCCTTCTCCTAGACTAGCAGTCTAACCAAAGTTTAAAAGCCCAGTCTGCCCTACTATTTAGGGATGATAGTTGGATGCATATCTTTGCCAAGGGTATTAGGGCTATGGGTAAATTTTTAAGTAGAGTTTAACAGATTTGAATTTAGAGCTTTCCTTTTAGAACAGTTGCCATACCAAGCTTAAAGAGCCTAGTCTGCCCTACTATTTACCAACCCTTCCGCACAAGCAGGATGTGATACAAGGTCATTTTTTAATTACAGTTTAACAGATTTGAATTCAGAGTTTTCTTTCATTGTAATTGCATGTATTTACTAATTCTTCTGCACAAGCAGGATGTGACACTATGTCAATTTCTTAAAAGGGGTTTAAAAGATTTGAATTCAGAATTTTCCTTCTATCTAAGATGATGTATTTACCAACCCTTCCACACAAGCAGGATGTGACACAATGTCAATTTTTTAAGCAGAGTTTAAGAGGTTTGAATTCAGATTTTTCCTTCTCCTTGACTGGTTGCCTATTCAAATTGAAAGAGTCTGGTCTTTACTATTTACCAAAAGCTGGAGGGAGAATAGCTGGATTCATACCTTTCCCAAGGGTATTAGCACGATATATAATACAAACATCCTAGTCAAGGATTTGATTTTTAGTTTTTCATCATTATGCACAAAAAGCATCTCCATTGATTTTTAATGATAAAAGTATATATATATATATATATATATATTATATATTATATATATAAGAGGGCAGTGATTACAGCTGAACATCAAAGACAGGTTGAGATATGGACACCCCTGACCCATAAAAAACAGTGGCTACTGTAGCCAGCCAGTCTAACAAAAATCCTTTTAAAAGAAAGATGGAATTCTTTTGAAATATTGGAATAATGAAATAATAGTAAATGGAACTTAGTATATATATATTTACCAACCACTCCGCATGAGCAGGATGTGGCACAAGGTCAATTTATTAAGCAGAGTTTAACAGGTTTGAAATCAGAGTTTTCTTTCTCCTAGACTGGTCACCTAGCCAAGGTTAAAAATCTCAGTCTGTCCTGCTATTTACCCATAGCTGGAGGGAGAATTGGATTCATACCTTTCCCAAGGGTATTAGCGCCATGTGAAATGCAACAGCTTTGTCCAGGAATTGAACTCGTGTCAATGAGTCCATTTTCCTATGACTCTAACCATTAGACCACATGTCTCCATAAAATGGAACTTAGTATATAATATCCAATTCAGTTTTTTATTTATTTTCATTTATTTCCTTCTCCTAGACTGGTTACCTGTTTGTAGAGGGCTCTTGATTCAGCCTTTGGCTCAACAATGACACTTCATGCATTGAGCTAATATTCAATTTTATTAAACTTCAACTATATTTTTCAACCAATTTTCATTAAAACAATTTGTCTATTTGGAAATTATTGCAAAGTTGAATGATTAACAACATTTTTAGTTTTCCCTCAGTACAAATAGCTTGCTTCAATTCATACATAGGTCCTTAGTTTCCATACAAACAATTATTTCTATTTCATGGGTGACTTTTCCTAGATCTTGCAATTAATTTTGGACCAAGTAACCAGTAAGCACCCCCAAATCATCAACTTAATGAAAGGTTCATATTTTATCTCATCACCGGTAAGTTTCGTTTTCAAATATTTGAAAATAAATGAACAGACAATTTTTGCAATTATATTGTATCTGACAAAAACAAATTTTACAAATTGTGCGATACTATTTCTGAACAACATCCTTTTATTAAAATAAGCATAACATATTTTGTAAATAAAAACTGTATTTTTATTCAAATTGCATTTCTCTGTGCGGATGCAGGATGCTGCATAGAGGACCTCCCGAGAATGATGAGCGATAGGGACGGATGGAGAGAGATTGTCATGGATATCCATGCTGAAAGCGCAACATGATGATGATGATGATTTTAGTATAAAAATGTCTTGCATCTTTTTTTAAATCATCGTAAGTGTTGAAAAATATTCATAAATTTCTGATTAAAAAAGTATTTATTTAAAAAAAGATTTTGCTATTGAATTTTAATTTGATTATGTGTACCAAGCATCTATTTATTTAATTTATTGTGAGTTCAACATCTCCATAAACTTCTGGTTAAAATCATTTGTTTACAAACATTTGGAAGAGGAAGTTACCGGTGATGAGTTAAAATGTGAACCTTTCAATAAGTTGATGATTTGGGGTGCTTATTGGTTACTTGGTCTTTAATTTTGATTATTCTCAAATTCACTTCCAAGCAATAAAAATTGTTATCATACAAAAAAATTTGTCAGAAGAAATCATGTAAAAAATCACCAAAAACAATTAAAATTTGTAAGTCCCCAATTTCAGGATTACAGGTTTTGGATTCAGCACAGAATGCTTTTAATTTCCTCACACCCCTGAATTTTCATGGGGTCTCATTCAAACCAAATATGTGCATCCCAGGATGCACTAAATCAAAAAGCTATCAGTATCACTGACTCTTTGCCTACTTTAAACCACTCACAGCGGTTCTCCTGTTTCTATGCATACCACACAAAATAAATAAAAAACTGATGGTTAGTTCATTGTAATTGAGCAGAAGGATTCAGATTATAATAATAATAGGACTTGGTTTGAAAAGAATGAGTTCTGATAGGTAGTGAACTTTGTAATATCCCAACATACAGGTAAAAAATACCAAGAAAATTTGGTACAACCGAGAGGGGGAATTTGGAAGGCACAGAGTTAAATTAATATCATAGCTTTTCAATAAGTTCCAAATAGACAAATTATATAATTGTTTTGATGAAAACTGTTAATTGTGTGAAAAATAAAGTTGAAAATAATCTGATTTTACTGCATGTCAAGGTTGTTGGTTATTTCATGCCAATGACGATTTTGTTTTATTCATTATTGATGGGTATTCAAAATTATTTTAAAATTATTTTTTTTAACTCAGATTAAACATATCCGCGCAAATTACTATCAAGCTAGAAAACCTGAAAGACATCTTTAAGAATACAAACCCTGAAAACATTTTAAATTTTATAAAAAAAAGCAACCTTTTCAACAAAATATAACAGAACATAACCAATTATCTCCATAGAACCACTACTTTAAAGTCTGAAATCCAAAATAACCTTTTTGGCATTAAATGACCCACAGAAGTTGATATGCCGTTAAACAAAACTCAAACTCAGATTTTGAGCTCATTTTTTAATCTATTTAACCCATAGATTGATAGGACCCTAAGAGATACTACCACTCCAGGACTAATGGCAATAAAAGTGTACTCCATACGCCCCAGAGCTCCTGAATTGTAACCTCACCACTAGATGTGATTTAATGTCATACCCAGGACACTAAGACCCTCAGTCACCACCTTCTAGCACATTAGAAGATAAAAAGGGTTGAGGTTTGCTATTTGAGCAATATGGTTGGGGCAATCATATAGGTGCTAGGGCTTGATATGACCATCCGATTGATCAGAGGGGAGCCTCTCTGACTGCTCGTCTAGCCCAAGAAATAGCAAAACATAGAGTGTTGCCTGTCATGAACAGCTCAGCCACCAGGATCCATCTGAAAGCATCATGGATCACCACTCACAGCCAACAGGTGGCTCCACTGGTGGGCTAGGACAGAGGAGTAGCTGGCATATTCTACAGCCCCAGCTGACAGAGTGTGATATGTTGGACTATGGCCTCTAGGGAGTAAAGTTTTAAAAAAATGTGACATACTGACACACTGACATTTGCATTCATTATTAAAAAGATTATAGATTGAAATCAATCTTCCCCTATCCGTATGTGGTTTGTGATAACTATCTTACCAAATAAAGACGCGACATTATACCTCAAGTTGCAAGCCAATACCCGACTAATTACGTATAGAGGGAAGTGCTAAAATAATTATAGTGTTGTTATATGATTAACACCTGATTTTTGGTATGAAAAGACGTAAGAGAAATTCACAAATACACCAAGTTGGAGTCAAAATAAAAATAAAAAAATAACACAGGTGAAAAATGTTGATTTTTATTCTTTAGACATTGTGCTTTCAGCAAGGTAAAAAAAAATAAAAATAATAAAAAACAAAAAAATTTTTTTAAAAACCCCAAAGAAAATACAAAAGTAAAAATTATATTTTTAAACATTTTCACTTAAAAAAAAAAAAGTTAAATTTCTGGAGGCAGTTTTAATTTGAAATCTTTCAATCAATATTCTTTTTTTATCATTTTCATTCTGTGTGTATAGAGTATTAGTATGAAGGCTTGCAAGCTCTGAGATTTTTGCTTTTGGGTCTTCATTGGGTAGAAACATTGTTTCAGTTGAATAAAATACAGTGAGCTCTAAAAAATTTGATATCATTGATATACAAAGTGTTTTTGGAGAAATTTATAACATTTTCATATGGAATGAGATCTATATGTATAGAGTATTGGCATGAAGGCTCACAAGGTCTGAGATTTTGGGTTTTCTTTGGGGGGAAACATTGTCTATGTTGAATAAATTATAGTGTCAATCAATGGGAAAAGATAAAAAAGAAGCTTGTCAGACAAGAAGTGTCCACTGAGTTCAACAAAACATGAGTAAAAGTAAAAAATGCTGTCAAAATATACTTATATGTATATGAGGTTAAGTAAACAAAAAATGTGTTTATTTTTAAATGGCTTTAAGCTGACAATTTTTTGGAGGATATGTGCTTAATTGAAGTCATACCTAATTTTGAAAATTAATTAGTTAATGATTAATGAATTTAGGCAGATATATATGTTCAAATGTAAGGCTAAACAAATCGAGAAAATATCAATCCCTGAATGTACATTTTGACCTATTAGGTCTCATCAGCAAGGTTATAGACATGGGAGACTGCTCCGTGTATATGTATATATGTATATGTATAGATAAAATGATATGAAAACACACAATGCTGTTAAAATGAAAATATTTTATATCATATTCATAGCTAATATTGAACAATATTTCGATTTATAAAAATCATCTTCAGAGCTTGTTTTTACTCTGGACTCATCAAGAGAGGAGCTGAAAATAATTTGAATTCAAAACGAAAACATTGATGTTCCAAAAAGTCATGCGATCGTTTCTTCATAAACACATCCGCTACGCATTTCTCGGTCAGCGACATAATGTATATCTTAGTGTAACATTTTTTGAAAAAAGAAGACATATTACAAATTCAACAATAGACAAATTCTTTTTTTTTCAAACAGAAAGAGTTTTAACCCGTTCATGGTAGACCTGCAACGGATTTTTTCAGAAAATAAATTTTTGTATATATATATATATATATATATATATAATATATATATATATATACATGATGTTGTCCATGGTTCTTTGTAGGTATATGTAATGACACAGGGTGCAACACAAAAACATCAAGAAAACCAGCCAACTAACGATCAGGCAGACACCATATGAAACCAAATAAAAGAATACAGATAAGTGAAAAATCAGTCAGTCTAAAATTAACCTTTGACAAAAGGGGAGGTACCTCCAAAATATAAGGAAAATAAATAGGATAAAGAACATAATATTAATCACTTTGATTTATATTATGCTTTCTTGTCTTCTACATAGATTTTTCCAAGATTCTATGACAAACAAAAAGATTTTCCCAATATATATATAATATATATATATATATATATATATATATATATAAATAAAAAATCATTTATATATATTCTATTTTTATTTCTATTTTCCTATTAAGTTATATTCAGTTGTCAGAAAAACTTTGAAAATATTGGGAAAATAAAGCAAAACAAGGGAAAAACAAAAGTTATATATTAGAACTCTGTTTTTGTTCTATTTTCTGTTCACTTTTTATATATTTCCTATGCTTCCAATATTACCTAAAATGTTCACAAGAATAAAATATTGATACACAAATATATATATATATATATTACATGGGGATTTCTGTGACCCTGGATTTCAGGGAATAAAAGAGAAAAGGAAAAGGAAAGGATAAGAGAATAAATGGGAGGTGGGAAGAAGTAAGCTAGGGATAACCATATACAGTTAATATATATATATATTTATATATACATATATATATATACATATATATATACATATCTATCTATCTATCTATCTGCGTATTTATATCTATCTATCTATTTATATATATATATATATATATATATATATATATATATATAT
>CM042147.1:27762862-27847862 GCA_023376005.1 Doryteuthis pealeii | reverse complement strand
CCAAAGTTCAGGTACAAGGACAACATCAAGAGAAACCAGAGCCGAATAAATTGGAGGAAAAGAATTTGTATGTTGTCATCATTGGATACGATGGACAGCAAGTAATAATGATAATATGAATAAATATATATTATCTTTGGAGGGGATATACCCGACAACCACCAACTAAAGTGTAAATGCAACACTTTCCTATAAAAGGGATGAAGCACTCTATAGCAGCCTTTACATACATACAGATGTGTGTATTAAAACAGTTAAAATCCACTTCACATTCTGTAGGTGACGATGGTTGAGTGATTAAGCTGTCTGACTGATGCTGAATCAATCGGGTTTCTATCCTGGCTGTTGGTAGTTTATTAATGTCTAGCCACACTAAAGAGACTTGATAAGTCAAAACACAGTGTCTGTGGATGACTATTATCTTTTATATATATTTAATTGCATGGAAACTAATTTGCTATCAAATTGGTTTGTTTAAATTAATTGCTCTGTTTAAACCAGCAAGTTTAAAAGAGCATGAAAACCAATATGGTAGCAGATTAGTTCCCATGCAATTATAATATATACAAAACTAACTTATATTTATTTATTATTAATATTGCTCTATCACAGATATTGAGCACTCTCCTGATAATACAGTATTATAATAATACATAGACACGTGGGAGGCTTGTGCAGAAGACTGTGCAACCTGGCGCCTCCTCGTCAAACAAGGAACAAAAAGAAGTGAAAAAGAGAGGAAAAAGCTGCCACAGAAAAGAGAGCTAAAAGAAAGGAGAAACAGCCGCACCCCCAACACCTACAGAAAGCATCATCTTTTGTTTGTAGCCACTGCACCAGAGACTGCCATTCGAGGATCGGACTGTTCAGCCACTCACGTAGCTGAAGAGTGAGAGAGAGAGAGAGAGAGAGAAAAAAATACGCCATTGTCTAAAATAGATGGAAGGTTGCCAACCATTTATTTATTATTAATATTGCTCTATCACAGATATTGAGCACTCTCCTGATAATACAGTATTATAACAATATATATTGGCTAACTACTGTCTCATCAAGTGAGATAGTCTTAACCATACACTGTGGTAATATATATAAATGAATAAATAAATAAATAAAAATAAATATTATATATATATATATATATATATATATATATAAAATTCAGTACACCCATATTTTCAAGCCAGTATATACACTTTTACAGTGATGCACACTAAAAAGAATAAAAAAACATTCACATTCAACATACAAACATGAATATACACATGCCTACATTAAACATGAATACATATGTATACACACACACACACACACACACACATGTGCACACATATACATATTCAGTTGCTAAATACACACTTGAGGAAGGATACTTTTCAGTCATATGGAGGCAGTAAAACATATAGAACCGTATCAAATGAATATTGCATTGAGATAAAATCAATTTTGGATTTAAATTTCTTGATCATCTCAGGGCAATTTCATTTCACATTTACTTCATGAAAAAAAAAAAAAGAAAGAAACGTCTTTTATAGAACATAATCGCATGATCTTAAACAATTTTTTTTTGTCTGTATTCCCCTCCTCTTTCCCTTCTCCACTCTCTCTCTCTCTCTCTTTCTTTTGTTTCTGCGATATTGTACAGCGTGTTGCCCCTGGCTCTTTTATTGGTAATAAGTGAATGTGGTGTTGGAACAAACATCTTTGGATCTTCAGTTCTCAATACAGATTATAGCCAGTTAGAAATTTTTCTATTAAATCGAATACCAAAAAAAAAATGCACCTTCTGGGCACAAGTATTTAACTTTTAATTTAATTAACTATTATATTGAATTAGAATGTAATGAATTAAATATGAACACAAAAAATATTACACTTATTTTTACTTTATTCTAATTGATTTAAATATAAGATTATATATAGAATTGCTTTTAAAGCATTTGACAATAAAACAATAATATTAGAAATCAATAAAACCAAGTAATTATTTATTAAACATGTTTTTGTTAAAACCGATATGCAAAGTATTCACACCATATACTATGTAAACATTTATTTCTTAATGATATATAACACACATTACAGGATTTTAAACACATTAATAATATGGTATTGTGTCTGGTAGTTTCAGCCACTGGACTGTTAATGTTGTTGATTTAAAGGGGCAGGGCTAGGTCTATTGCCCAGTGCCTGAGGTTCACCCCTTGAGGGGGAATGCAGATGGAATCCACGCATTTTTTGCCACCCCATGAGTTTCGGTTTGTGGGTGGTTCCACATTAATAGGGCCTTGTGCCTGAACTGCATATTTGGATGCACAGTAAATACCATTAATACCATGGGAAATTCAGGGCCTGTGTGTCTGGTGGCTTCAGTCATTATCTGTTAATGAAATTAACAGTGTGATCCCAGGGGCCATCCCCCCAGGTAACACCCTCCCCCTTGATTTAAAGGGGCAGGGCTGTGTTTATTGCCCAGTGCCTGAGGCATCCCCTTTAGAGGGAATGCCGAGGGGATCCACGCATTTTTTGTGCTGCCATATCATGATCTTCAGTTTGTGAGTAGCCCCCAGAAAAATGGAATCTTGTGTCTGACCTACATGGTGGGAAGCGGGAAAATACCCATAGGATTGCTTTTGATATGTTTGAGAATAAAACAATAATATTAAAAATCAATAGCACCAAGTGAATATTTATTAAACACGTTTTTTAAAAATCGGTATGCAAATTATTCACAACATATACTATGTAAAATTTATTTCTTAATCTATCTATACATATATAAAGGGCAGTTGTGTATATGTGTATATCTGGAGCAAACTTCAAAGTAGATATATATATAGATTCACTATCACCAGGACTTGGTTTTTGAGTAAAAAAATGAAGATTTTATTTATATTTAAGAACATATTTAAAATTAAAATTTGTATAGTAACAGAAGGTAATTGAATTAATCACCTCAATTATATTGCATTTTTTTAAAATTGTAAATTATTGAATTAAAATTTCTTACTATATTGTTATATATTTACATGGGGATTTTATGGGGCATCCAGTGAGGATCTAACTTGTGATAAGTAACAATGGATCTGTGAGACTAACTTTAAAAAAATCTGCCCTCTACCCAGGCAACGCCAGGTAGCCACTTCTAGTACATATATAAAGGGCAGTTGGGTGTATATGTATGTCTGGAAGAAATTTTGAAAATAAAACAATTAATGACAAAGTAAATATATAGACACGTTAAGTATCATCAGGGCTTGGTTTTTGAGCAAAAATAATAGAGATTTATTTATAATCATGAAGATAATTAAAAAATAAATTTTAAATATCAGCATGGATTTTTTTTTCATTTAATATTTTAAATAGTAGACATTAACATTTCTTTTTAGAGTAGCTGGATTAATGCAACGTCTATTTTTTTACATAAGGATTTAAATGGGGCATCCCATGAGGATTCAACTCATGATTCAGTAATAATGGATCTGCGGGACAAACTTAAAAGAATCCCAATCTACCCTGGTGAATAAGATGCTAATGGTAATTAATATTATAGCGATTGTTTACCTCTATTTGGATTGATGTGAGGTCCATAAGAGTTATCTTTCCTTACTGCAGGTCTTCAACAGTAGAGGGCTAGAGTATTTAAGTGGGAGCCTGGGAAAATCTAATTCACTTCCTCTGGGACCGGCAACCACTTCACATGGTTTAGGCGCTTGTGCCTCTTACCCTTAAGTGGGAGTTTTAGACCCCCAACCAGCATTCAGTAAGTGACATTCCTGCAGAAACTCTGTATCACTTCTTTAGGACGTAAGTTCTACATTCTTCATAGATATGTTTATGTATCTGTTGTCTATATATTGCTGTACCTTTTGTGATGAGAATATGTATTCCTGTCTTGAATGTATCTCTCATGTGCTCATGAATTAAAGTTTATATTTGTTAATATCTTATAACTTCTTTCTCAGATTAATTTATGTACAATTGTGTACCCACGTTGGAAGGTTACTTTAAGCCTTCCAACTTATTATAAAAAATTTACATCTTATAATATAAAGTAATGATAATAAGGTTAATAACCATTGAGAATATAACATAAATAACTAAGGGAATTGTGATGTTGGGGTGATGTAACTTCAGTTATCAGCTCCTCACTTTACTGCACTGTGCTATACATACGCTGTTGACAAGGGCTGGTATCCAACCCAGAACCTTGTGATTCCTAGTCAGATGCTCTACCAACTGAGATAAACCGGATTACCCTAAATTACAAAATCTGATTGGTTGGTTTGTTGGTTAGTTTAATGGCATGTCAACCATTGTTGGGTTATTTGGTGCCAAAGTCAGCTATATGTTAAATATTTTTCAGCCACATTTATTCTTTTGGCCAGACAGAGAAACAGGAGGTTGTGAGGAACGTAATGTCTATTTTGTAGAAATGAAATAGAAACCATTCAGACATAATGAACATTAAATTTATTAGCCAGAAACAGAATTACCATTATTAGCCTTTAGGAAAAGGTCTCATTGAGACTAATTATTTGAATAGAACTAATGTACTTTGCTAGATTAATATCTTAAAAGGACATCCTGAGTTGTTATTCTGTTCTTAGAATATTGTAGACAATTGAGAATACAAGTAGATCTTCATTGTAGACAGTTTTTAGTTTATATTTTAATGTAAATATCTGACTTTGGAGAGATGTTTTATTCTTGGAGAAATATTTTTATAGTTATCTAAGTTAATGAGGGCCGGTGTATCAAACATCAGTTTTGGTACTTTGCTTAGGTTTGGTGGGAAAGCTGCTTTGAGAGGCTTAAAGTTGTCAAAGACTTAAGTCATATTCTTACCTGGAATAGATGAAAAGTAATTAACGACGTGATCCTAGCGATCCATCACCCTAGGTGACACCTTCCCCCTCGATTTAAAGGGGCAGGGCTGTGTCTATTGCCCAGTGCCTGAGGTGCCTCCCTTGAGGGGGAATGCCAACAGGATCTACAGATTTTTATCCACCTACCATCCCATGAGCTTTGGTTCGTGGGGTGTCCCATATTGAAATACCTTGTGTCATACCTGCATAAGTGGAATACGAGGTAAATACCCATAAGTTATAAGTTCTACCACCCATCTTCATTATTCAGAGTGAATAAGCCGGGAAGTTTGAGCGCAAAGAGTATCAAACTTATTCGACAAATTTGTCTGTATTTTTTAGATGAGGCTTGATGTGAATAATTTCAATATTTTGGACTGATGTCCTCATCTTTATTGTGGTATGTATTAACATAATGTTTCGGCCAATGTATCCTCCAGCCTTCCTCAGGTATTCCCTGTGTATCCAAGCATAATAATGATCCAACCTGGGAAATCATTTTTAATTGTTTGACAGTTGATCAAACAGCCATCAAAGAACTTTTGAAGATCTTATTTAAACAATGACATCATTGTTTTTGCAAGCCTATCATTCCAACATGTGTCACAAGAAAAAAGTTATTCATTTGTTGTATCAGCACAAAGCAGTGATGCTGGAGTGTCCTCTCCATTTGTAACAATGGAACTACGTAGCCTGGGCAGGTTTATATGGAGGATTAGCTGCTGCCCAAGTAGCAGGTCCTCCTTCTCCACATTGCCGCTGTGGTCCAAACGAAAGGTAGAGAAACCTATGCAGTTTGGCAACGATAGTGTTGCAGGAGTTGCTGGATAGCGCTGAGTTCAGCATCACACCACCTTAGGGACTCAAGCTCCGAATTTAATTTTGGGGTTTACTTCCCTAGCCTATTCTTGGTATGAGGTAACGCCGCTAGGCAGCACTGGTTTCATAATAGACTTTTCCTTGTCCTAGATGGATTGCCAACCAAGGCTGAGGAGCCCCATCTACTCCATTTTTTACAGGGATTTATGTGAGTAGTACCCCAATCTCACTACTATCAGTGTGGATAGCCGTTGCCTACCCTGGAGCTCATCCACCCTTTTTACATCTTTTGTTTTTGATGAGGCTCGGTGTCCACACACCCAATTCACCAGAAGTCGGCTATGTAGCAGGTAGTAAAGATCTGTTCAATCCTGACCCAACTATACATATTTCTGAACATTGACCGTTGAAACGAAACAGACGAGAAAAAGAAAACAAAAAAAACAACACTATTCTATGAAATGGAAGTAAACAATATTTAAAGTTTATTATTATTATTATTATTATTATTATATCACTACTACTACTACTAATATTATTATCACTAATACTACTATTATCATTTGTTGTTATTGTTGTTATTATTATTATTATTATTATTATTATTATATCGTTAAACTGTTTAAATTGATAAAGTTAGAAGCAGTTTTTATGTATAAACGATTGAAATGAACATTACAGTTAAGACGCATCTGTTCCGCATGAATTTGTTTTTAATAAAATATAATTAAAACGTTAAAAAAAAATGAATAAATATATATCTAAATAAATACATACATATAGTTGTCGAAAATTTATTTATCTTTACTTTTTTTTTTTTTACATTTAATTTAATGTTTAAATGTGAAATACAATGTGCTGTATCTGTTATGCTATACATGTGTAAATTGATTCAGAAAGAATTTGTTTATTTGTATTTCTTCTATAACTCGAGATACAAAATCCAATGATTTTTAAGGGAACACCTGAGGAAGGTTGAATGATAGAGTGTCCAAAACAGTGTGTTTATAATTACCACAACTCCTAAATTCTGCTTGGGGAACTTGGAAGAGTGCTTTTCATATATTTTCTATGAAAACTACTATGAAAACAGACATTTAGTAGAATGGGTGACCCATATTATTAGATTCAGGGTTGAGGCATGAGAAGCAAAATAAAAAATTCTAGTAAAAAAACAAATTATATATACAAGGTGTGTCAAAAAAGTATTGAGATTGAAGCTGTATTTACCAAGATAGGAATGAACAATAAATGTAATGTTCATTTTTTTCAGAATACAAGGTGTGTCAAAAAGTACAGATTTTAAAGCTGTATTTACCAAGATACAAATGAAGAAAGAATGGAACGTTAATTTTTCAGAATACAAGGTGTGTCAAAATGTACCGAAAATCTTGATACTTTTTTCTCACACCTTGTATAAAAGTCTTCTAGAAGTCTTCTAGAGGGGAGATTTGTACAAAAAAAAAATCTAGGGTTAGAGATTGGTAAAAGAAAAAAGAAAAAAATTCAAGAGGGAGTGATTTGTATAAAAAAACAAAAACAATTAGGGGTATAGATTTGATTGAAAAAAAAAAACCAACAGTTTTTAATCAAGAGTCCCAGATAGTTTTTTAAGGAATAAAATAATTAGTTTTGTTATTGCTCAAGAAAATTTCATTATTGACAAATAAATTCATTCATTGTATGTTTTTTAAATTAAGTTACCTATTTTTCTTGTTAGTTTTCTAGAAGTAGAGATTTGAACAAAACAAAAAAGAGATTTCTAGGTTTAGAAATTTGTAAAAAACAATTCTAGTCGGATAGATTTGTACAAAAAATTCCCAGAGTTAAAAATTTGTAAAAAATAAATCTATGAGTAGAGATTTATAAAAAAATGTTTTTGGGAAGAAGAGATTTACAAAAAAAAGAAAAAAACATTCTAGAGGGAGAGAATTGTATAAAAATAATAAAATTTCTAGGGTTTGTAAAGAAAAAAAAAGCAATTTCTAGGTGTTGAGATTTGATTGAAAAAAAAAATGAGTTCTTTTGTCCAAAATCCCAGATTTTCTTTCAAGGATAGATTAATAAAGTAATTAATAATCTAATAAATTAATAAAAGTTATGATTTAAAATTATTTATAAAGTAATAAAGTAATAAATAGATAAAATAATTAATAAAGTAATAAAAGTGATTATCTATAAAGTAATAAAGTATTAAAGTAATTAATAAGTTAATAAAATTATCAGTTTTGTCATTTCTCTTGATGATTTCATTCTTGACACATAAACTCATTCATTGTACTAGCAAGAATAAGTTTTAATCTAATGAAAATATATAAATTAGAAAGACTAACAAAATTAAATAAGAACACATTTAAAAAGATTACACTCATCTCAATTATATTTCAAATATTCTCTATATAAAATCATGCATAGGATTGATTTTAATAGGTTGGAGAATAAAACAGTAATATTAGAGGTCAATAACACCAAGTAATTTATTTATTAAACCCGGGTTTGTTAAAACCAGTATGCAAATTAACCACAACATATATTATCTAAACCTTTATTTCTTAGTAATATATAAGACACATTGCAGGATTTTAAACGCACTAATAACATGGGCTCTTTGGAACCTGTGTGTCCAGTAGCCAAAGCCACTGGACTATTACTGTTAAATTAACCCTGGAAACACCTGGCCCCTTGATTTAAAGGGGCAGAGCTGGGTTTATTGCCCAGTGCCTGAGGTGCCGCTCCTTTTTGGAGGAATGCCGATGGGAACTACATATTTTTTGCACCCACTATCCCATGATCATCGGCTTGTGAGTGATCCCACTTTAAAAAGACCTTGTGTCGCACCTGCATACATGTGATTTCCTGGTAAATACCCTAATAACATGGGCTGTTTTGAGGTAAATCTAACTCAGATTTTCATAGAGACATCATTAATAAATAAAATTTATTCTATCTATGTATTAATGATTTTGATTGACTATAAATTAAATACTTATTGATAAACTTATACAATTTCTGAGGCTATTGTAAAGTAAGGAGTGACATAATTTTGGTTACAGACAGACAGATCTGAATCTCCATTATAATAAGATGTCATTTGTTTGAGTTAATTTCCTCATTTTTCTTGTTAGTTTTTTTTTTCACAATGTTTTCAGCAGGAACAACCAAAACATTGTGAACAAGAAAGAAAAAAAACAAAAAAAACAAAAACAAACATTGAAGATAAGGAAATTAGTCTGACCAAACCAAATACAATGATTCAAACACATATCTCATAAAATTCAGACAAGAAATAAATTTATCCTTAGAAAAAGTTTTATTCTATCACCAAAAACATAACATAATCTTCTCTTTAGTTTTAATATTAACTAACTAGCTGCAGTACCTGGTAATACCCTGGAAAAGTGGGGGTTCCTGTAAAACCTCATTTTCTTCAACACGTCTTATCCAATATTAAATGTGCCTCGCCTAGGAGCAATGGCTTATATTTAATTTACACTATAATTTAATGACTCATTGCAGTACCTGTTTGATGTTTATAAACTATTCACTACAAAACTTGTTCTATTCAAATAAAGTCCTATCATTATCATAACCTGAGTCCTTCTGCTGCATTATAATGAACTAACCATCAGTTTTTGTACTTTGTTTGGGTAGTGGTGGGAGAGCTGCTGTGAGCAATTTAAAGTAGGCAAAGAGTTGTCATAAGTTCTTCTTCCATCCAACTTTCATTATTCAGAATGAACAAGCCAGGGAACTTTGAGTTCCAACAAATTAGTCTGTATTTTTGAGATGAGGCTTGATGTGAATAAATTTGATGTTTTGGACTGTAGTCCTCATCTTTATTGTGGTATGTATCAACACAACGTTCCGGCCGCTGTATCCTCCGGCCTTCTTCAGATTTTCCCTGTTTATCTGCGTATTGTAATAACGCAACCTGGTAAATCCTTTTTAATAGTTTGACTGTTGATCAAACAGCCATCAAAGAACTTATTCAAATAATGACGTCATTGTTTTTACACACCTATCATTCCACCATGTGTCACAAGAAGAATCATGATCATTTAGAAAAAAAAATTGGTGTTTCCTGCACAACTCAAGGTGTAAAATCCAATGATTTTTAAGGGAACACCTGAGGAAGGCCAGAGGATACAGTGATTGAAACATAGTGTTTATACATACCACAACAAAGAAGAGGACAACAGTCTGAAACATCAAAATTATTCTTATTCAATAAACTTATGTATCATACACATGAGATTTTTTTTCTGTTAGTTAATTACTGAAAGTTAGGCACGTGTATTATCCATTATGGGTGTGGTGGAAGAGCTGCTGTGAGTGGTTTAAAGTAGACAAAGAGTTAAGTTATAAATTCCTCTTCCATTCAGCTTTCATTATTCAGAGTGGATAAGCTAGAGAAGTTTGAGCTCAAAGAGTATTAAACTTATTCAACAAATTTATGTGTTATACACAAGTGATTGTTTTTCTGGAAATTCATTGCCAAACGTTGGGCATGTGTATTGTCCATGAATGTGTTGTTGTACATGACTAATCATGGTAGTTTCTTCAAACTTTAGATCTTTTGTGTGAAGAAAGAAACAGAATAAGCCAGGGAAGTTTGAGCTCAAAGAGTATCAAACTTATCCATAAATGTGTCGTTGTACATGACTATTTATTGTAGTTTCTTGACACTTTAAATATTTTGTGTGAAGAAAGAGATTGTTTTTTTCCGAAAGTTCCTAGCCAAAATTTGGGCATGTGCATTATCCATAAATGTGTTGTTTTACACAACTAATTATGCTAGTTTCTTCAAACTTTAAATCTTTTGTGTGAAGAAAGATTTTTTTGGGGGAAGTTCCTAGCTGAAAGTTGGGTGTGCATATTATCCCCGAATCTGTCATTGTACATGACTAATTATGGTAGTTTCTTTAAACTTTAGATCTTTTGTGTGAAGAAAGAGACAGAATAAGCCAGGGAAGTTTGAGCTCAAAGAGTATCAAACTTATCCACGAATGTGTCGTTGTACATGACTAATTACAGTAGTTTCTTTAAACTTTAAATCTTTTGTGTGAAGAAAGATACCAATCTTTCAATTTGAGTACAAGTTCCTAATTTCCTTTCTTCTTTTTCTTTCTTTCTTCCCATTAGCAATAAAAACTAAAAAACAAAGAAAGTTTTTCGTTTGAAATCCAAACTAAAACCTAAAAAAAGAAATGTCAGAGAAGACATTAAAAGCAATCTGTAAAACTCTGATTTAATTAGTATTGAAAATCGGTGTTTGTTATTCATGATGAATGTCTGTTAGATGGCCGTGTTTTGAAAGGCAAAACAAAGCAAACTCCGACTTATGTTAGTGTCAAACTGATTTGTTTTAGAGAAAACAATTATCATCCGCATCATCAGTATTAGATTATCTACCACCTCCATCACAGTCATCATCACCACTTTGGCTATTTTCATGATCTTAAGCCTCCTATGGGGAACCAATGAAACTATTATTGCATCATCATCATCATCAGCATCATCATCATTAGATTATCTATCATCACCAACAAATCATCACCACTTTGGCTATTTTCATGATCTTAAGCCTCCTATGGGGAACCAATGATTTATTTTAGAGCACAGAATCATCATCATCATTAGATTATCTACCATCACCATCACCATCACCATTATCATCACCATCATCATCACTTTGGCTATTTTTATGATCTTAAGCCTCCTATGGGGAACCAATGAAACTATTCTTGCATCATCATCATCATCATCATCATTAGATTGAATTATCTACCAGCACCATCACTATTCTTGCTTCCTACACCTCCACCTCTTAACCATTATCATAATTTATTTACCATCCCTTCAGCTATTGTCATTATTTTAAGCATCCTATTAGCAAGCAATGTAAAATATTCTTACATTGTTATATGGAGGCACATGGTGTAATGGTTAGAGTCGTTGGGAATTGGACTCGTCGATGCGAGTTCAAATCCTGGATGAGACTGTTTGCATTTCACATAACGCTAATACCTTTTGGAAAGGTATGAATCCAACTCTCCCTCCAGCTATAGGTTAATAGTAGGGTGGACTGGGCTCTTTAACCTTGGTTAGGCAACCAGTCTAGGAGAAGGAAAACTCCGAATTCAAACCTGTTAAACTCCACTTAAGAAATTGACTTTGTATTCCATCCTGCTCATGCGGAGGAGTTGGTTGGTAAATATGTATATCATGTATATCATCATTATCATCACCATCATTAGATTATCACCATCACTTATCTTGCCTCCTCCTCATCATCAATGTCTTTATTGTTTATCTACTATAATCATCACTTCAGCCATTGGCATTATTTTAAACATCATATTGGCAAGCAATAAAAATATTTTTGGGTAATTCCATGTCAAATCATCCAGGCCATGTCACCCACCCCCTTCAATTTTTCTGAAATTTTGTACAGGTGTGGACTGTTAAAGTTAGACATTCCTCAAAATTTGAGCTTCTAATTCCAAGAATTGTCAGAGTTATGTCGATTTTTAGCTATCCAAATTTGATGGGGTGTGTGAAAAATGGTGACTTTTTGTAATCTATTTTTGCCTATAAAATGAGTTCTAGAGCTTCCCTACTCCTAAAAATTAGTTTATAAAAGCATTTTTGCCTGAGAAATCCAAAAATGCTATTGGAAAAGTCTGGAATTTAACCAATTTTAAGTTAGTGATGATTTTGATTTTTCATAGCAAGATCAATATCCTGATATGGCACTACATCTATGTCAAAGATTTTTTTCTATTATTATTTCATATATATTGAACATTATTTGTACTAAAAAGATAGTTTGATTTTTGCTAGAAAATTTCAGAAAAATTGAGAGGGTGGGTGACAATTTACTTTTTTCTGGATGATTTGACATGGAATTGCCCATTTACATCATCATCATCATTAGATTATCTATCATCACCATCAATGTGATTATCATGACATTTTTATCAGTTAAAATTAGATAAGGGAATCTGACTGACCAAAAATCAGTTGGGTTTCGCTCCCAGTTGGAGGTAGTCTGCTAAATCTAGCCACACTAAGGAGATGTGATACATCAAAACACGGTATCTGTGGATAACTATAATATTATATATATATATATATATATGTGTAAAAAGTTTGTAAAAAAAAACAAGATGTTAATAGTTTTGCTGACAGAATCTGTTTTCGACCATATAAAGTGGTCTTTATCAAAGGCGAAATAAATAGATCGTTAATCACAAGGCACAAAACGCTCTCGATCATGGCCGGAATAGGTCAACAATACAATAGATGAAGATGGAAAATTTTTAGAAATCTGCAATGATGACAAATTCGCTGTCTCTGGTGATATAATTTAAATAATTCCAATTTTGTTTTTTTCTGTAGACAGTATTGTACTGTTGGACCTATTATATTTTTTAAACTTCTTTTTGTAGCCAGAACATTTTCCTGGACTTTTTGATACTTATATACACTTTTACTGCAAAATCTTTTGAGTTTTTTAATGATGAAAATGCTTATAATTTTTAAAAATAAAATTTATTTTATTTTTAACATAAAATACGCATTTTTAAAAATTTTTGAAAATTTCGGTACTGATCGAGAGCATTCTGTGCCTCGTGATTAATGATATATTTATTTCGTCTTTCCGTTTACAATGTTGCTTTGATAACGACCTCTTCATATGGTCGAAACAGATTTCTGTCAGCAAAAACTTTTAACATCTTGTTGTTTTTTCTACAAACTTTCTACACATATTGTCGGATTCATATCCATTTTACCTTATATATATATATATATATATATATATAATTTGATTATGTGTAAACTTTGTTCTTGTGAACATTGTTTTTTGTTATTATGAAGCATGGAAATGAACAAGTGAACAACAAAAAAAATAAACAGAAAAAAAAACAGGGTTTCAATATCGAGCTGTTGTTCTGTCCCTGATTAAATTTATTCCAATATTTCGGGTGATCCTTCACCCTTTTTCAATATTTTATATCTTTATATATATATATATATATGTAATAAAGGATAGAAGATGTTGGTTGAAACATTGTAGTAACAGCAACAGATGTATGAAGAATGAAGTCCATTTGTCCAAATCTTGGCATCTTTTAATGTTTCTTCTCAAAACTTATTGCCAATATTGGCGATGATGTTGAGATTCCAAATCAATTTAGTTGACAGTAATTCTAGTTGAAGTTTCTTTCAAAACAGAATGTAATTTTTTTTCTTTTTACAAACAACAAACTTATATTCTATCGTCTTATTCACTAAAGAAAAAAAAAAAAAATGAAGGGAGACAACTCAAACTGATGGACGTAATCATATTCATTTTGATAGATATCAATTATCATGAGCCAAGTCGCTTTTTCAAAGTTGTTTTTTTTCCATATTGCTATAAAGAAAATTCTTTCAATTTTTTTTAGTTTTTTTTTCAAAGACATTATATCTCATTAATTCCACTGGACAGCATTTTATTTTTTCACTTTAATTTAATAAAAAAATGACTGGCCAAAAGTGACAGATATTTCTATCAAAAATGATTTTACCACGGAAATATATTTTTGATGTGTGTTGTGTGTGTGTGTATGTTTATAATATATATATATATATATATATATATATATAGTTTTTAAGGTGTATATAGAAATAACCTACTCAAGTTCCACCATAAAAGATCATCAGGGTTAATTGTAAGGAATTAATCAAGATATTGATTAATTACAGGCTATTCCGCAATTGCCTGTAATTAATCAATATCTTGATTAATTCCTTACAATTAACCCTGATGATCTTTTATGGTGGAACTTGAGTAGGTTATTTCTATATACACCTTAATACTAAATCTGCTCTACTAACGTAATGAGCATTTTATATTCTTTTTAACCCTGACTTATTCGGTTAATATTTGTATCAACCGTTGATATTGCGATTAACTTGATATGTTGTATATTCTTTCTTCTAGCATCTGGACTTCGTCTTGGGGACTTTGTATCTGGTCCTCCATTGGAGATTTCTCTTTATCAGAAGCCCTGTGTCATTGGTAGTTTTTAGATAATAACCCAAGACTTCAATTTGCTTTAGATCATATTTTATTCCGAAATCCCCACCAGACTACCTGCGCAGATTGTGACGGCAGTGCGCTTAACACAACTTAGGACCTTCGTAGTTTGGCCGATACTGAACTAAACTCTCTTTCTAATCTAAACCGGAAGAGGGTCTTCTCCACCGATTCTCCCCAGAAGGAGGATCAGACTGAGGTCAAGCCAAGTCACTCAATCCTTCAAGGCCGCCAGCTGTAAATTATAAACAGCCATTTTGGTTTCTACACTTATGGTACATAAGTGTTAGGAATCTAATAATTATGTAACAGATATCCTATTCCCCGGTAAGTCATCTTCTTTATCATATATATATATATATATATATATGCATGCACACAAAAAACACAATATACACACAGAGGGCTGGGTTTACAAGAGGGAAAAGTGGGCAATTACCTGGTTCTCAGATATCCTAAAAATAGTTTCCCTTATAATAATATTTGATAGGACGGTGTGCACAAAATAAACCTCTTGAGAAACAACTGCACAAAAAATTATAAATTTACAATGAACTCAATTTCCCAACCTTTAGGCATAAAATAATCCTAGATGAGTTGATATCCCATTAAAATCAATCAATCAATCATCTTGTAAGACAATCTGGTGTTAGTGTATTGATTGATAAAGTTTAAATAAAAAATGATAAAATAATAAAATAGAATAAAACAAAATAAAAAAAAACACAACTTTTGTTTAACTGTCAGTGCCAATGAAAATAAAAAAAACAGCCTCTGCAGTCCTTGCCAACCCACTGGATAACACATGCATTTTACAGACTTCTAAAAGGGGTAATCTTTTCTCAGTAAATTTTATAATAATAATTCATGGGTTTGATAAAAAAAAAATTCTACAAAAGTAGTAATTTGGAGCTTTAAACCTAATGTCATTTTTCCCACCCTTTGTTGCTTAACTTTTCTACATGTTCTTGGAACACCTAGTGTCTGTTTTATGGTTTGGGACAGAACTATGTTCCCTCTTAGTATTTTGTGTAATTAAATGTTATATTTAATAAATTGACTTATCTTTTCCCTTCCTAATATTCTGTGTTAGGTTACCCTCTTTTGGATAACTTAATGTATTATAAGAGTACGGGTCTTTAGGTATGAGTAAACACACCGCTAATTCTTAAACAGGGGTAGTTTTCTCCCTGAAAGAAAGAAAATTATACCAAAAAAATAAACTTGAATTTTACCCCATAAACTCATCCCTTAAAGTGATTCCCAATCCATTTAGCAACAAACTGTTAACTTAATGTTAAAGTGAAATACAGAAAACTAAAAGAGGAATTATTTTATGAAAAAATTGTTTATCTTGTAATCAAAAATGGAGTATTCTTTTCTCTTGTTTTTTGAATTTCTTTATTTTTTTTTCAGTTTATTTTGATTGTATATATGTAAACAAATATTGTATACATTGGATTATGAACGTAACTTATAAATAAAGGATTAAAAATGTTGTATCAATCTTTAATCCATTGCAAGTTATTTTTAAATTAAACTGTGGAGTTTCAGCAAGTGCAAACTTCAGAAGTTTTGGCAGTGATTATTTCATTAACATTAACTAGCAAATATATGCACCGTCTGGGAGGAAGTATTTAATTTTTCATGCAATGACATTATATTAAATTTGAAAGGCTAATGAAACTAAATAAGAATGCAGATAAAAAGATTCAAAACAGAAGGGGTATAATCAAAAAAAAAAAAAAAAAGAACAACTGAAACTTAATTTTCCATCACTTCCACCTTTCATTGCTAATTTTTTATAATTTAACTATTTAGTTTAAAATAAGAAGTAAAGAATACAATTACACTTATTTTTTTCTTGTAAGAGGTTTCTTTTAAGATTTATCCCCAAAATTTTTGCTCATATCCATTAAGATAAAACCAAAACAATTAGAAATCAATAATACCAAGCACATATTTAATAAAATAAAATTTTTGATATCAATATGCAAATTAGTCTTCCCATTCACACTGTAAACTGCTATTTTGTTGGATATATAAATACAATTGCATGTTATTAATGTGTTGATATGGTCAACAATAATAGTAATGTATAACAATTTTATTAATAATTGAGGTTTAAATAAAAATAAAATCATGGAGAGTTTGATGTAAATAACTAAGGGAATCGTGGCTTGAGTAGTAATATAGTTTAGGTTACAGATAGAAAAACACAATCTCCATTATGATAAGAAATATCAATATTAATATTAAATTAATAGATTTATACATTGGCATGGTGTGTGTAGGAGTAGGAATAAAGAAAACAATATATGAGCTTATAGTATTTATTTTTCAGTATGGTAACTAAAATAAGATTATATACATATACATACACACAGTGACACAGACACAAACACACACACTTATATATATAACAACTATATATATATATATATATATATATATATATTCATTTAATTATTTTTTTGCCCTCATATTCAACATCGCATTTTTTCTCTCCAGACCGTCAGACATACCTTGAGAAAGGGTGAAGGTTCACCCGAGATATCAGAATAGACTAAACCAAAAACAGAGCAACGGTTGAATATATAAAAAATCTGATTTTTGTTCTGTTTTTCTTGTTTTTGTTCTTATTTCCAATGCTTTAAAAAGACTAAACAAACAACGTTCACAAGAACATAACACACACACACACACACACACACATATATATATATATATATATATATATATATATAAGTATATTTTTGGCAGCATTTTCTCTTTTAAATATGTTTGGTTGAACTCGAGTGACACCAAAATGATGGCCAGACACCTTGAAAGGATTGAACAGAAACTCGTACGACATGAATTGTCACTCAAGTTCAATCAAACACACACATATATATATATATATATATATATATATATATATATATATTTATTTATATAATGGATAAAAGTAACCTACTCGAGTTTCATCGATTGATTCTTCAGATAAGTCCCATTCCAACGGGCATGTATTGTACCAACTGAGATTAATCGAAAACTCGATTAATTCAACGGATGTAACCCTGAAGAATCAATCGATGAAACTCGAGTAGGTTACTTTTATCCATTATATATATATATATATATATATATATATATATATATATCATACCATAATTTGTCCTCATGAAAAAAAAGGAACCTGGAACCTTGTGGTTCCTACAGCATATGCCTAGGAACCACAAGGTTCCAGGTTTGATATTGGCCCTCATCAACTCAGCACATGAGTAGAACATCTTAGATCTGTGTGGTAAAGTGGGGAGCTGATGGTAGGTGTTGTGCTCCACCTTTTCATCTAAAACCAAAAACCATGTTTTTGTTATTTCTAGTATAACATTACACTCCTATGAAACCAAAAATGTGTTGTTTTTTTATGGGGAGGGGGTGTAGTGGCTAACGTGTTGGACTGAGAAATTGTAGTCAGTGAGTTCAATCTCCAGTTGTTCTATTGCGTTCACTTTCGGACAAATACATTTGGGAAAGGTAGAAACCCCCTCATCCCTCCTCAGTGTTGAATAGTATCACTACTGTTCTTATAAACCATACATATTCCTGGACGAAGCCGTTTTGCATTTCACATAGCGCTAATACCCTTGGGAAAGGTATGAATCCAACTCTCCCTCCAGCTATGAGTAAATTTCAGGGCAGACTGGGCTCTTTAACCATGATAAGGTAACCAGTCTAGGACAAGGAAAACTCTGAATTCAAACCTGTTAAATTCTGCTTAATATCCAGGTTAGCTCAGTCGGTAGAGTGTTCGGCTAGAAACCACAAGGTTCCTAGTTCGATACCGGCTCTCGCCAACTCAGCGTATGAGTAGCACAGAGATCTGTGTGGTAAAGTAAGGAGCTGATGCGTAGGTGTGGCCTTCCACCTCAGATGCCAAAACAATCTCCTTGGTCTAGCGCTATTGAAAAGAGGATAGACTCCCTTGCTGACTGGCTGATACCAACTCTAGGCTGCCCCGACGACTTTACTTACTTTATATTGACCTTGTGTCACATCTTGTTGTGTGGAGGGGTTTGGTAAATATATATTGGTATAATCTTCTTGTTTCACTAATTTTTTTTTTTTTGAAAAAAAAGGGAAAAAATAAACAAAAATCAGTGAAATGGCAAGTTCATACCAATAAGACCAGTGTATGGTCTTTGAATTAGTAAAAATCAGATTGAGGAGGCAAATAAATGCCGATATAAATTCATATCTCTACCACCAGCTCTGCACTTTACTGCACAGATCCTTGTACTACTCATACACTGAGTTGACGAAGGCAAGTATCGAACTAGGAACTTTGCGATTTCTAGCCAAACACTCTACCAACTGAGATATAAATTTATTCATGTATATAATATATATATATATATATATATATATATATATATGCATATATATATACACATATATATATGCATATATATATATATATATACATATATATATGCATATATATATACAGAGAGAGAGAGAGAGAGAGAGAGAGAGAGAGAGAGAGTTTGCATTATATATATACACACATATATATATATATATATAATATAGAGATCAATTTGAGTGCAGTCTAACAGTAACAGAAAATCATGCTTCACAACAAATGTCAAATTCACCAAAATTTCAACATAATCTCGTTTTTGTCAATATATTTAATTCAATGGTGGATATTAACTGTGATAGATGTCATCTTATGGATTTATTGACCTACTCTAACTTCATATATATATATATATATATATATATATATATATATATATATATATATATATATTATTGGATAGTATCAAGTGTTTCTTGATAGGATTCAACCATCATTAAGAAATCAAATGTACATATAAAGACTTGCATGTATATTTTTTAAATATACAGGGTATACCCAAATTGAGGTTTAAGGACTGCCTCAAGGACATTCTGAAGAATGCTGCTATTACTGTGGAGGACTGGTAGAAGCTAGCTTGTAATAGACCTAGCTGGAGAGCCACCATCTACCTGTCTGTGAAAGAATTTGAGTCCAACCAAATTAAACTCCAAAAATTGAAGCGAGCTATTAGAAAGAGTGATTTTCAGTCCAGTAATAAAGTGGAGATGTTCCAACATGTAGTTCATGTGGACGAGTATGTCTCTCCAGGACTGGCCTGGTGAGTCATCTGAGAAAACACAAGGATACAGTGTCAAATGCTACTGGCACACAAGTATGAAAAAATAAAAAATAAAAAGAACAGCAAATGATCTAACTCATGCATGAGTTGACAGGTTATTATAAATAAATGAATAAGTGGATACCTTGGTAATGATATAAATTTATTTTGTCATTGGACAAAAGTGAAAAAAAACCCATAATATGCAAAATGGGACGATCATACAATAAAACCGGTGTGTGGTCTCAGAACTAGTGAAAATCAGATTGATAGGACAAGGAAATGCCAAAATGAATTTATATCTGTACCAAGGTATCAATGTATTCATTTATATATATATATATATATATATATATATATATATATATATAGAGAGAGAGAGAGAGAGAGAGAGAGAGAGGAGAGAGAGAGAGAGAGAGAGAGAGAGAGAGAGAGAGAGAGAGAGAGAAAATGATGAATTAAATAAATAAAAGGTTTAGCTTTTAATTTTTTCCATTGGAACAATCAAATCATTGTTTCAATGGAAATAAATAAAAGCTAAACCATTTATTCTTCATTTATTCATTTATCAACGCTCTATCACAGATATTGAGCACTCTTCTAATAACAGTGTACGTTGGATTACTACTGCCTTTTCAAGTATAGTAGTGCCAACCATACACATTAAATATATATATATATATATATTATATAATATATATATATATATAATATATATATATAGATATATAGATATAGATAGATAGATAGATAGATGTTTTTTAAAAAAATGTTAGCATTTTTATGGTAGTTCGTTGATGATGTGATATTAAAGTGTCCCCTGCTCAACATCTCCGTCAACACGTTATTGGAAACTTCCCCATGTGGTCTCCATAATATCAGTCTCGCTTTCCTAATAAAGATACTCTTATTTAAATATTAATATTTTCCATCAAACTGTGAGAATGTGTTAATAGGGATGACAAACATGTGGAGACTGTTTGGAATTATACCATAAAAGTATTACCATAAAGGGAGATGAAAATGTATATAATGACCCTGCATATACTATATATAATAATATATATATATTTATATGTGTGTGTGTGTATGTATATATATACATATATATGCATATTTGTATATATATGTGTACATATACATATGTGTATACACACATATATTATATATATAGTATATGTATACATACATATATATGTACATACAAATGTATATCTATACATATATATGCACATACAGATATATGTTTACGTATACATATGTATACATATATATATATACATATATATATGTACACAAATATATATGTGCATACATACATATATACGTATATATATATGTGCATACATATATATATACATATGTGTGTGTGTGTACATACTTTTGTATAAACATATGTATATATGTGTATACACATATATATGCATATATATATACATATACATGTGTGCGTGTATGTATGTTTGTTGGTATTTACCTAACCCACTCGCCACGTGTAGGATGTGACATAAGCATGCAAGTATGAGCCATCTCATAATAGTTGTTAAGCTCAATTCATAGGGAAGCCACTATATATATATAAATATATATATATATATATATATTATATATATATATATATATATGTACACATAAAATTAGATAAAGAATGGAGATATATACACATGTGTCCAGTAAGAATCTGTATGCTTACTTACCCTGTTTATATGTGTACATTCACACACACACACACACACACACACACATATATATATATATTAATTTATTCTTAATTTTATAATTAAATTATGAATTATATATATATATATATATATATATATATATATATATATATATATATATATATATATACGTTTAAAAAAACAAATGGCTTAAAATTTCCGACTGCAATTTCTTGAATCTTCAGGGAATTTTCTCTCTTTCTCTCTCTCTATATATATATGTATATATATATGTGTGTATACATATATGCAAGTACATAGAAATGTATATCTATACACACATATATATATATATGCACACACAGATTATGTATACACATATATGTATGTCTATAAATATATGTATACATATATGTGTATACAAATATATGTGTATATATATATATATACATATATATGTGTGTATACATACATACGTATATACAGATATATATATGTGTACATACTTTTGTATAAATATCTATATATATGTATACATATATATATTTATATATACATATGCATATATGTATACATATATATATATGTATATATACCGATACTTATGTATATGTATTCATATGTATACACATACAAATATATCTACATATTGATATATTTTGGAGGATATGTGCTTAATTGAAGTCATACCTAATTTTTGAAAATTAATTAGTTAATAATTAATGAATTTAGGCGGGCATATATGTTCAAATACTTTCATATTGATATATATATATATATATATATATATATATATATACTTACATGTGTATGTATGTTTGTAGGTATTTACCTAACCAGTTTGCTATTGGTAGGATGTGACACAAGGATAAAAGTATGGGGCATCTCACTATTCAGTAGTACTAGATCTATGAGTCAAGCTTGTTAACATACTAGTTAGCAAGCTCAACTCATAGGGAATCCATATATATATATATGCACACGTGTTCAGTAAGTTATGCATACTTACCCTTTTTATTTGTATATATATATATATATATATATATATATTTATATATATGTATACATATGTATACATATATACATGTACATACAAATGCATATCTATACATATATATACATATAAATATATGTGTGTATTTGGGCGACATTCTTTCATTTATACATGTGGAATTAAACAAAAGGCAGGTTTCCTATTTAACGATTTTATTGGTGATCTTTTCAAGGTTTCTGGCCAACCTTTTTTAATATTTGGATGGAATTCGTGGATTAGTCCACCGAAGTTCATCACCCCTGATGATGGCACTTTGAAGTGCCGAAAGTACTCGAGATATGAACTTCGGTGGACTAATCCACGAACTCCATCCAAATATTAAAAAAAAATAATTCCATATGTATAAATATAAATATATACATATGTATGTATTATATATATATATATATATATATATATATATATATATATATATATATATATATATTATATATGTATGTATTTATTTATATGCATTTATATATATATATATTTATTTATTTATATATTTATATATATATTTATTTATTTATTTATATGCATTTATATATATATATATATACATGTGTGTGAGTATGTTTGTTGGTATTTACCTAACCCACTCACCACGGGTAGGATGTGACATAAGTATAGGCCATCTCGCTGTTCAGTATTAATAGATTTATGAGCCGAGCTTGCTAACTATTAAGTTAGCAAGCTAATAGTTATCAAGCTCAGCTTATAGGGAAGCCCTTATATGTGTATATATGTATATATGTATGTAGGTATGTACACATATACTTAGACAAAAGAAAGGGATATATATATACACACCTGTCCAGTAAGTATTTGTATGTCTACTTACCTTTTCTTGATTGATTTTTTCACATTAATATCCTGTCTTTTTGCTCTAACAATAATCATTTTGGCTTATTTTTCGTCTTTTTGTTCACGTTTTTTGCTTTATTCTTTTTTCAATTTTGACCACCTTTCTTCTGATTAGTATCAAACAAACACATATTGGGTTGACTGGTAGGTATTGGCCGATGAAACTCTTACAGCATCGACACTTTCTTTCTTTCTGGGCCATGTGACATGCCAAATAAAAATCCAAGTGCAAAAAAAGAAGGGGAGAAAAAAAAAAAGAAGACAAATCCATCCATTGAATATCCTTCTGGAGAGTCCTGGATTATGTCCAATTTCAAGTTCTTAGTAATCCTCTTAAATTTTTTTTTTCTTCTTTGGTTTTATTTTATTTTCATGATTGGTCTGGAACAGAGAGAGAGAGAGAGAGAGAAGGAGAAAGAAAGAGAGAGAAAGAGTGATTAAGAAAAAGAGAGAGAAAGAGATAGACAGAAAGAAAGAGAAGAGAGAGAGAGAGAGAGAGAGAGAGAGAGAGAGAGAGAGAGAGAGAGAGAGAGATGTAAAGAAGGGATGAGAGAGAGAGAGAGACAGACAGACAGACAGACAGAAATAGAAATAGAAAGAAATAGATAGACAGATATAGAGAGAGTGAAAGAAACTGAGAGAGAGAGAGAGAGAGAGAGAGAGAGAGAGAGAGAGAGAGAGAGAGAGAGAGCGTAACAGGGAAAAATAGAGAGAATGAAAAAGAGAAAAGAGAGAGAGGAGAAAGAGGGAAGAGAGTAACAGATAGTAACAGAGAGCAAGAGAGAGAGAGAGAGAGAGAGAGAGAGAGAGAGAGAGAGAGAGAGAGAGAGAGAGAGAGAGAGAGTGGGGATAGGGATATTAGTCTTTAATGCCCGTTCGGTCAGCCAACCCTGGCTGTTTATGTCCAATTGCTCGTATGGCTCCGTGGCAATTATGATTTAAGTCTCTTACTCGAAAGACCCCATTTTCCCACCGGACGCCCCCCTCTCACCCAATCCTTTTTTTCTCTCTCTCCCCTTAACTTGTTTCAAGCCACATTTACTCCCTGTAGGCCCTGCCCTGATGGATGGATGGTATGGACAGGCACCTGATCCATTCTTCCGTTTAGACGTATGCACCGGCAATAGATCGTGCACTCAAGTCTGTTCGGGGCAATGGAAATACAATTTCCAGGATGACGTAACTTTAGCAATTATGTAATTACCTCAAAAGTAAATTATTTTATTAAATTTAGCAAAACTAACCACCTACTTTTCACCATTGTAATCACAATCATCGTCATCTACATCATCATCATCATTGCCATTGTTTTCATCATTATCATCATCATTATTATCATCATGTCCTCCTTAGGATACTAAAAACCATAGTGTGTACCTACTATGACTTGAGCTGTTTCAGTCACATACCAAAATATTGCAAAACTGTTGATTCATCCTAGTATCCTAGTGTGCTTTTTATTGATTGATATATACACCCCCATATATATATATATATATATATATATATATATATATATATGTATGTATAGTGTGTGTGGGATTGTCACTGTTTCAGCTTTTACTGGAACGTTGTGCCAAATGCAGTATTATTGGTAGAGTGCTCAATATAAAATAGAGCTGTTATATAATATAATAAAATAAATATATAAAGGTTTTACATATCTATTTATTTGGTGACAAAGGAACGTTCACGACCATTTTGGTTTCATGCGATAGCAATCGTCAGGTGGATTGCTATCGCATAAAACCAAAATGGTCGTGAATGTTCCTTTGTCACCAAATAAATAGATATGTAAAACCTTTATATATTTCTGTTATTATATTATATCATATTATATATATATATATATATATATATATATATATATATATATGTGTGTGTGTGTGTGTGTATGTATATATATACACACAAGCACACTTATATATATATATATATATATATATATATGGGAGTAAATTGAGGAAATAGATTTGACAGTATATGGAGAAATGTAGACAAACATGGGATGTTATAAAGGATGAATGTTTATTCCTGGTGACAACGTCGAGCTATAACGTTTTGGTCTTTATCTGACCATCATCAGGACGTGAGTTGAGATCTTGCATTAGGGAGTTCAGTTCTGCTTCTTGAACTCCCCGACATTGCTTTATTTAAAGACTAGAAACGGTTACCCGGCATCACCTGGGTAGAGGGGTACAAAAAATAGTCTCGCATTATTCTGGTTTATTCTGAATCAAGTCATTTGATAAACAATGGACTCGGGTTGCTTACAGTACCTGCTCTTGCTTAAGTGATCACCCAACAAAGCATTGAACAGGCTCATCGCTGCTTAACTTCGGTGATCTAGTGAGAATCGGTGCTTTCACTGTGGCGTGACCACATTTGATAGATAGATAGATAGATATGATTGGATGGTTGGTTGATTGTTTTTAAGGCATTGCAACCCTTGGAACGACAACGTTTTGGGGTTTGATACCGGACCCTGCCAACTCAGTGCACGAGTAGCACGGCTTGAGCTGATTGTAGGTGAGGCGCTCCACCCCAGGGACAAAAACAATCTCCCTGGTCTAGCGCTAGTGAAAAGGTGATAGACTCCCTCGCAGTCCGGCTGATACCAACAATAGGCTACTCCACTGATTTTGCTTTTGTTTATTATCATGATGATGATGATGATAATGATGATGATGATGATGATCATCATCATCATAGATTTATCTAAAGATAGATCTATTATTTTTTTCGGATCTCACTCTTTTAATTATCACAATCATACCGTGTATCTTCTCTCCGTTCATTGACCTCCCTCCCACACACCTCCTGTGGATTTGATATGCCATCTCCTTCAAATCGATCGCCTGTTGCATTCCTCCTTTTCTTACATTGCTTTACAATTCCCTCCCTCCCTCTTCATTCTCTACCTCTTCCCGCACCTCATTCTATCCCCCCACTCTCTTTTCTCTTCTCGTATTTTGCTCTTTCTCTTCCTATTCCCTCTTCTAATTGTTATTCTCCCATTTATTTTCTCCCTCATTCTTCTACTTCATTTCACCTTCCCCCTCTATCCCTCTCATTCTCTCCCTCCCTGCTGCTCTTTTTCTCCCCTATTCCTTTCTCTTACTCCCTCAACCCAGTATCCTCCCATTCATCTTCTTCCTCATACTTCTTCTTTTCAACTTCCACTTTCTTTCCTCATTCTATTCCTCTCTCACTATCTCCACTCCTTTTCCTCCCCCCCCTGAGGGTACCCATTCATCGCCTATTATTCGCATATTAATCTCCTATTACTATTTTGTTTATCTCGAACTATAATATCTCGAAACTTGTTAACTTCTTGAAAAACTTTGATGTGGTAAACTATGAGCAAGATGAATAATTCCACCAAGATTTGAAATTCATGGAGGAATGGTATCAAAGTATATGATGGCTAACTATGGAGCATAAAGGGGAACTGTTCACATATTGAAAACTCTAGAAATTTTTTTTTACCTTAACTACTTATACACAATTTGACTTACAGTAACAATATCCTTTGTATGAACAAGATGAATTTGTACAAAAATTATAGTCAAGCAATTGTTTATCATTTTCCATTGTAATTTTAAAAAAACATTCTATAAAATAAGCTCAAATTTTTCACTTGGAGTATTTTAATGTTTTTTGAGGCCAAGTAAGGGTATTCTGTTAAAGTTGATGTCATAGAGAAAAAATTGGTTAAATGTTTGGATTCAGAGTCCAAATGTTTGTCAAAAACAAGTCTCAGATTTAGCTCAATAAAATTTATGATGCCCAGTGTAATATTTTATACTCTGTAACTTTTATCATATTGATTCATGGGCTTAATAGAAAATACATTTGAAAATTGATCCGCAGTTCATGACTATGTTGAGTTAATAAAAACACGTTTATTCCTGTATGTGGTGTTAAGTGAGGAAGAGTCTTTCGGTGATTGAATAGAGAAAATACGTGATGTGCGCAGAAGTTTTTGGTGCAAAATACCAAAAGATCAGATAGAATCCGGACCAGTTCCGGGATGCATGTCAACCAGAGATTCACCCCAAGAAACTACTAAATCAGAAGATACCAGATATCCTCTCCATCACACCGATAAATCTCTCAAACTTGACTGTATAAACAAAAAGGACTTTATATTGTTAGTCATTATTTTGTTCTTAAATAAACACACACGCAATGATATACATGTATAAGCTTCTGTGTATTCATGTGTGTTATAAATGTGTATGTGCACATATCAACATATGAGAAACCTGTATCTCATTATTCAGCCACACCTGAAGTCTTGGCAAGAGATTTAAGTTACTTATTACATTTAAAGAACAATGCATTAGTATTTCTTTATACTTTTGGCGGTGAACGCAGATGTGATGTGATTCATGGTTGAACTGCTCTTCAAAATGCTTCAGCCCCCCCCTAATAATGTAACCATTTGAGTAGATCAAATGGTTACATTATTAGAGGGGCCCTTGGGTTATTAAGGGTCGAAAAAGGATGTTAGTAAAAATAAGTTGTGGTGGAAGAAGAAGGAAAGAAATGTTTTGAAAAACAATGAAAAAGAGAACTAACTGAGAACAGGGGGGGGGGCGACTCGAGACCACGAAAGGTCTATTAAGGCAGACACCACGACGCAAGAAAGCCTGTCGAAAATAGAACAACATCTCTTTCTATCTGTCATCCTCTCCAAGCCGCCAGCTGACAGGCGAATGACAAGCTTAGCGTATCTAATTTAAGCGACTCTGTCATTGTAACCTTCTTTCTATCTATCTCTCTGCGTTGACAATTGCTAGAATTTATTACAGCCCCCAAAAATAAACATTTGTTGAAAGAAAGTGCAGGCTTGTTGTTAATCGGGAGAGGGTTTACCACGGAAGGAGTTGAAGGGACGTTTCGCACAGAAGGAAACGAACCCACATTTAGGAAGATAAAAGAGCGCTAACGTAACAAAATGTTTTGGGAACTTTTTAATGGCATGACATTTTGAGGGAATTTATTCAAGCAAACCATGAAAAATATCACAAATGCCTCTTCAGTTATATGTGAACCACTTAGAATATTGAGATAAGTTCCACTAAGACTTCATTAATAAAAAAAGTAAAATCGTCGGGGCGGCCAAATGTCGGTATCAGCCGGACAGCGAGGCAGTCTATCCCCTTTCTACTAGCGCTAGACCAAGGAGATGTTTTTTTTTGCGTCTGAGGTTGGGCGCCACACCTACCATCAGCTCATCACTTTACCGCACAGATCCATTGGCGAAGGCCGATATCGAACCAGGAACATTGCGATTACCTCGCCAAACGCTCTACTGACTAAACTAATGTCACCTTTATTTCTTTCCACCTTACTTTCTCACATCTTTTCTATGTTTGCTCTCCCTTTCTCTTCCAATTCCCCCCCCCCTTTCTTTTCTTATTACTCTTCTTTTTTTTTCTTTCTATCTATCCATGTAATTCGACTCTCCTTTAAGTTTTTCATCCATTAGACAACATTTTACTTCTTTCTACAGAATATTTTCACCTCTTTTAATGCAAAATGATATACTTAATTCTGAAAGATAAAAATACTTTCATTTGAATCGGTCAAAATCATCGTCTTTTTCATTAGAGTTAGACAAAGACAATCTACAAAGGCTTTTATTCTATTAGGACATTTATTTGATACATTTATGTATCTTTCTATTTTTCTATCTTGTATTATTTCTGTTTGAGTTTGCTCTTACAATAATGTCTATTTGTTATCACTTTAGTCGGGATTTGTTATATATATATATATATATATATATATATATATATATATATGTGTGTGTGTGTGTGTGTGTGTGTGTGTGTGTGTGTGTGTGTGTATTTGGGCAGCATTTTTTCATTTACGCATGTTGAATTAAACAAAAGACACATCTCCTGTTTATCAATTTTATTTGTGATTTTTTCAAGTTTTCTGGCCAACTTTTAAATATTTGGGTGGAATGCGTGGATTAGTCCACCAAAGTTCATGTCCCGAGTACTTTATTAAATTTCTTTTAATTTATCTGTGAAATAATTATACATCGATATTTGTTTTGTTTAAAAATGTGGGGGGTGGGCAAACTTTAAAACTGAGATTTCTCCATTAATTATTACATCAGCTTACAAAACCAAGCTTGTTATTAAATGGATATTTTTTTAGAATTTAAAAATATGAATTTTAAAACTAAAATTATGGGCATTATATTTTAAATAAATTTTCATTGATTTAAAACACGATATACTTAAAATTCTATGGAAGCCTCGAACCGATATCATCACGAATTACTTCCCTTGGCTTCTAATATCATATCTGAAAATTATCCTATAAAAGATAATAAATAAAGGGGTAACTAAATGATGTTAAGGAACAAACAAAAAAGGAGTAATTTAAAGGGGAAAAAACGGAAAGAAAAAGTAAAATTTTGTTATAAAGATAGAAAATTTATAAAAAAATTATAAAATGTAAAAATTAGTATTTTAAAGGCAATGAAGGATTTGTAAATTATTTAACTGGTAAGCTAAAATATAAAATAATCAAAATGGCACTAAGATTTATTTTAATATTTTAATTAATTAATAAGATAAATTAAATAAATTAAAAGTAATTCAAAAGCAGAACAAATATCGATATAGAATTATTTATCTAATCTTTTAAATATAATTTTCTTTTAGATTATCTGTGAAATAATTATATATCGATATTTATTTTGTTTAAAAAGGCGGGGGATAAAGTTTATAGTAGAAGGAAGTAGAATTATAAACCAATTATTACAATTTCGGGCTTCTGTATCTTCAAAATATTTGTCGGGAAAATATTTCACAACCATCGGATTCATTTGTCATTCGACAACAATAAAACATCGGACACTATTCGGCTAAAATGTTTCCAGCATGTGAGTAATTTTTCTGCACAGTGTATTTAATATTTTTTTGTAATTGATTTCTAAAAAGAAACTTTTTTAAGTATTTTGAAAAAAAGAAGAAAAAAGAAATACAAGAAAAAAATCTATCAAAGCAAGGAAGAATATAATTTTCATAAATCTCCGATGACAGAATTCTTTGTCATGGGGTCAGCTATGTTGTTATTACAAATAAACCCATGTTAACATATTAGTTGTTGATGGAGGATTCTTTTTTATACTACAATTGTAATGTACAACAATAAAAATACAACAAGACTTTGGCACAGACAACGTATTAAAAGATGATCATTTCCAATGTAGAAATACTGGTAATTTTAAATGTATGCAGAGATTCTGATAGGCATGCGTCCTACATCATAAAAAATAAACACATAAAAATCTAAAAGGACGCAGTAAAATCGTATCCATGTGTCCCAGTTATTTTCTTTTTTTTTTCTCTCACCATTTTAAGCTAACTGTAAATACATTTTAATAGTTTCTTAGAAACGAATTACACAAGATAGGTTACCAGGTAGGAGTTAGACAGCTTAAGTTGGGACCCATAAATTTTCCCGGGGACTCATTCAAAGCAAATATATAGGTCCCAGGACGCACTAAATTAAAAAGCTATCAACATCACAGTGTACAGGTCGCTAAAAATGTGTAAATAAAATTTTAAATCTTTAAAATTAAAAAATTAAAAAATAGTATTTTAATTTAAAAAAAATAGATCACTAAGTAGGCCTTAGCCTATTCTAGTAGAGGAAAACTGAATTCAAACCTCTTAAAACTCCGCTTGGGGGGTCGACGAGTCCATTTCCTACGACTCTAAACACCACACGCCTCCCTCACAATGTTGGCGGCCTTTGATAACTTAAAGTCAAATTCTAAATTTTGTTTGCTCCCAACAAAATAACATTTATCTCTGCTACGGACCTGCTATAATACTAATACTGATAACAGAAATAATATATTCACAGATATTCAAAGAAAAAAAATTGGAATATCAATAATTTTCTATTAATAATAGAGATTCGCTCTCTATTTGTCTGTAACCAAAACTGCGTCACTGCCTACGTCAATGCCTACGTCACATTACCCAAAACTGCGTCACTGCCTACGTCACATTACCCAAAATTGCGTCACTGCCTACGTCACATTACCCAAAATTGTCATAACATAGAATAAATACACTCAAAATTTGAACATGCAATATTAGATAGTCCTCATTGTTTAAAAAAAAAACAAGTCTTGATAAATAGATGCCCGCTATTATATAATTACATATAGATTGTTTTATCTTAATATATATATTTAAAGTTATCAGAACTAAGTTTCCATTTCAAATTGTTTTATTTTTTACTCCTTTGATGATTTTACTTATTTATGATATAAACTCTCTGACATTGAATTTTTTAACTCCCACTCCCTCTGCATCAGGCAATATCTTTCAAAAATTTATTTTTACACCTCCCGGATGGTGTTTTTTATTTTTTTATTTTGCTAGTAACTATAAATGCAATAAAACAAGCAAAATTGTCTGATTTAAAAAAAAAAAACTAATATTCTAATTTTAGTCTCTTTTGAGAAAATGCACTTTATTTTCAAAAGGAAAAAAACAATCTTTCCGTTCATTTTTCCCCCAACTCTCATTTTGATTTTAAGCACTCTCCATATTTGGAGTTAGAAAGTAAAAGGAGACGCCATGATCAGTTATTTGATTATATATGCGTTTTTGATTACGATACATTTTCTTTAATTCATCCCCCCCCTTCTTATGGTTCTTTTCATTTGGGTTAGACGCGACGTTTTGATTTTAAGTGTTTTTAAAAACAATAAGTGAATCGAATCAAAAATATCAAAAAACAATTAATGAAAGCCCGTTACGATTTATTGAAATACTTTATTCAGGAAAAGACAACTCGTTACCATTTTCAGCCAAACCGAATTTAAATTGTTGAATAATAAATGTTAAAAATCAATTTAATTAATCTAAATTAATTTTGAATTATTATCTCGACTGTTTAAAACTGCTTTTAACTTTAATTATTCCGTAATATAAATTTCTAACAAAATATTGATTAGCACAAGAGAAAAATAATTAATTATTTTTTTCTCAAACCAAAACAAGACTTATTTTGAACAAGCATGCAGAGTAAGACGTAAATGAAGACTATTTTGAAGGCTACATTGAATATCTTTTTTTTTTTTTTAGATACTAGATTCGTACAACAAAATCAATTCTGAACACTAGGGTAGGTCGATTTTTCACTTTTAGAAAATATCACATCGTCCATCTATGTGAAAGTTTTGTGTTAGTATACTGAATACTGACAAGAAAAATTAAACCTTTTACATGTACCGTTGTTAGAGGAAAGCAGAATATCAAAAGTGTCGGTGGTGATGGGGGGGTCACATTTTCAATTTGAATTCTATTTATAATATTTAATTCGTTTCATTTTAATAAAATAAAATAACATTTCTGATGTAAAAATTGAAAGCAGTAATTTTTTTAACCTATTTCTAGGCTAAATTTTGTGAAAACGAATATTTTTAGTGCATTTTAGTAGACGATCTTTGATGTTATTTCCTCAAACATTGTTGCAAGTAAAAGATCTAATTTTTGGTATCAGTATTTAGTATATTAACACACAACTTTCGTATGGACAATTTGATATTTTTAAAAAGTGAAAAATCGACCTACCTTACTGAACACACAGTGAAGAAAGAACTTATTTCGGTGCTTCTTTGGTATGTGATTTGCGTTTGATGAAATTTATTTGAGCCAGTGAGATTTTATTGATTGATTGATTTTAACGGCATGTCAACCCGTATCTGTTTATTGATGGAAAAGAAGGAGGAGCTCTCAAAGTAGAACGAGAAGAGACTCTTTGGTTTGAATTCAGAGTTTTCCTTCTCCTAGACTGGTTGCCACACCATGGTTAAAGAGCCCAGTCTGTCCTACTATTTATCCTTAGCAGGGAGAGAATTGTTGAATTCGTATTTTTTCCAAAGTATTAGCGCTATTTGAAATGAAAACAGTCACGTCCAGGATTTGAACTCGTCTCGCCGTGTCCATTTACTACGACGGTAACCATTACACCACACGCTTCCAACTTGGAATTCTATCTACCTAACCCTATCCCTAATTTGCTTATTTTTTTCTTTTCTTTTCTTTCTTTCTTTCTTTCTTTCCTAATTTGCTTAAATTCTTTTTTCTTTTCTTTTTTTTTCTTTCTTTCTTTCCGTATATTCCTTTTATTAATAAATTATGCTATTTTTTAATCATATATTAAAAAAAAATTGGTTTATATTTAATTTGTCCATAAGTTCAATAAATTATTTTCAAATTTATATAATGCTAATTTTTTAAAATAAATGTATAAAGATATCTTTTAGTAGCAAAGTTAGTAGAGTGGCTTTTCGTCGGCATTAGCCGGGAAACAAGGGAGTCTATCCCCTTATACAGCGCTAGACAAAGGAGTCTATCCCCTTTATACAGCGCTAGACAAGGGAGACTGTTTTGCGTCTGAGGTGGAGCGCCAAACCTACCATCAGCTCCCCACTTTACCGTATAGATCCAATCTGTGCTACTCATTCGCTGAGTTGGTAAGGGCCAGTATCAAACCCTTGTGGTTCCGAGGTGGATGCTCTACCGATTGAACTAAACCGACCCATGATATATTTAAATCACATACTAAGATAAAATTTGATTTTTGTAGATCGCGTTGGCACATAGATCGCATACCAAATTAGCACCGGTATTTCAATGGCTTTAAAATCAGGTCCACCCCACAACCCCACGTGACATAACACCAACAACTATAAGTGCAAGGTACGACAAAAGACAAAACAAAGAACTAAAACAAAAACAAAACCTTCGTTAAATCAATACATAACAAAAATTTAAATAACTGTGTTGGGACACAAAATAGAATTGTCTCCCTTGTGAGATAGGTGGTGGGGCTTCCCATATCACGTGTCCGTTGGTCACGCGACAATTCAAGCCTTTGGTCCTTTTTCTTTCTTTTTTTAACACCCGCCTCGGAACTAAACAGAAGTGAGTCCTTTCTCGTTCCCCGTGTGACTATGCAAATATTATGCAGACGTTGGATGGTGAGTATGCTCTATCATAGCCATCCTAAAAATCAAGAAGTAGTAGTTACAGTAGTCATTCTAAATATCAAGTAGTAGTAGTAGTAGTTGTAGTATTAGTAAAAAGTCGGCGGAATGGCCGATCGTCAGTATCAGCCAGACAGCGAGGGAATCTATCCCCTTTTCATTAGAGGTAGAGAAAGACTATCTACAAAGGCTCTTATTCTATTACGACATTTATCTTATACACGTATACCTTTGTATTCTTCTATCATGTTTTGTATTATTTCTGTTTGAGTTTGCCCTAACAATGATGTCTGTTTGTTATCACTTTAATCGGGATTTGTTTATATATATATATATATATATATATATATATATAATATGATAAAATAAATATATAAAGGTTTTACATATCTATTTATTTGGTGACAAAGGAACATTTACGACCATATTGGTTTCATGCGAGGCAAGGTGAAGATGTTACAAAGGCAACATGAAGATGTAATAAAGGTAACATCTTCGCCTGACGATTGCCTCGCAAGAAACCAATATGGTTGTGACTGTTCCTTTGTCACCAAATAAATAGATATGTAAAACCTTTATATATTTATTTTATTATATTATATAACAGCTCTATTTTATATTGAGCACTCTACCAATAATACTGCCTTTGGTACACCATTCCAGCAAAAGCTGAAACAGTGACCATCCACACTATATATATATATATATATATATATATATATATATATATGGTAAAGAGAAAGGCTTAAAAATCGGTCATTTTGCGGTTATAAATATATTTCTGCCCACAGGTATCTGTGTATACATATGAGTTTTATCAGACCCCAATCCTAATGTGACTATGTACATGCATCTCCGCTTTATCCCCAAAGTACCCGAAACCAAATCAAAACTAGTAAGTGCACCCAACCGTTTTCTTGTTACCCTTCGTTGTGTTCTTCAGAACAGCATTGGGTCCTTTATGTGAGTTGGGATTAAAACATTTTTTATCCTTTTATCTCAATGTAATTAAATATTGTTATCTTTCATATATATACGGACTTTGTCTTTTCCCTACCTAATCTTCAGTGTTAGGTGATTATTTTGATAGCGTAATGCATTATTATAAGGAGTGCAGGTGTTAGCTTCAAAGTAATATCCCGCTAATTCTTATAATTAAAAATTATCATTTTTGTTATTAGGGTTAGAGTCATATCTTTATAGAAAATTAGATATTTTTAGCGAGTAAATTATATTTTATAGAGTTTAAAAAAATTAGATAGTCACTCGATTACATTAATTGGGCAAATAAAACATTTTGTAATATTTCGTCACGTTGTAAATTGAAGGGGAAATTGCGGTGCATATCGTATAAATGCGTCCTGGACTCCCGCCCTAAAAACGCTAAACGGTGCCTGCAGAAAAAACAACCCACGCTACGATTAAACTCCCGAGCTGTTTGAAGGCGTTTTCCCCTAAAAGTTAATGTGATATGAAAGCGATATCCCCCTCCCCCAATCTTTTCTCGAGAAGTTAATGTAAATATTTTAAACCTCCCCGAAAATACCGAAAAATCATAGATTTCTGAAAAAATTTTTGAATTAGAATAAAATGAAAATACCCAAAAAAAGATATTTTAAAGCGGGGGGGGGATAAAATATTTACTTTTACTTGCCGATAAAAAAAACCCCTGGGTGCTGGCTTACTTTTAACGCCTTCAAAGTTATTTGTCGAAAAAACGCCTTCAAACTGCTAAAAATATTCTAATGAGGGAGAGGGTTAAAATATTTACATTTACTTGTCAAGAAAAGACTTGGGCGGAGGGGAAAATATTACTTTTATATCGCATTAACTTTTCGGGAAAAGCACCATCAAACAGCTAGGGAGTTGGTTTTTCAGCAGGCACCGCTTAGCGTTTTTAGGGAAGGAGTCCAGGACGCATATATACGATAATACCCGAAATTGCTTTATTTTATGAGAGCATTCTGATAAAAGTTTTTTTTCTACGTTACGGTTACATGCATGCAGATATAATGAGAATATTAATGAAAGAAATAATATTAATGAATGTTAAAGAAAGGGAGAATGATAACGAATATTAATGAAAGAAAGAAGTGAAATGAAGAAAGGAAGAAAGGAGGAGGAAAAAAAGTAAATACAGCTGGAAAGAAAGAAGAAGGAAGAAACAAAAAAGAAAGAAGTGTATTGAGGGAGAAAGAAAGAAAAGAAAAGAAAAAAATAAGGAAATAAAGGAATAATCATGAGAGGAGAGAGAAGAAAAAAGGAAAGAATGGAGAAAAAAAAAGTGAGAGAGTAGATAGAAAAAGAAAGAAAGAAAGAAAGAAAGAAAGGAAGAAAGAGGAAGTAAGAAAGAAGTTAGAAAAAATAAGGGAATAAAGATTGAAAGAAGAAAAAAGAAAGAAAGAAAGAAAGAAAAAAGTAAATAGAATAAGAAAGAATGAAGAACGGAAGAAAGAAAAAGAAAGAAGTGAGGTATGAGAGAAAGAAAGAAACGGAATAATGACTATCATCTCTTCACCGCATGAAAGTGAAAAAGTGGCTCAAAGAACAGTCAACAAAATTTTACGGGGCTGGAATACATGCTCATATTCGACGGTGGAACATTAATATTGAGAGGAACGGTGACAGTAGAGAAGTAGGGATGTGATCCACTGAGGACCAGCTTCATTTTGATGTATAATATATGTTCCTGTGTTGGCAGTTATACCTGTCCTAAACAAAATGGCATTACTTTTTTGACTCACCCTCGTACAACAATAGAGAAGGTTATGTTGCATATTTGGTGACTGAACAACACTTTTTATTATGATAATGGTCTATTATTCTTATAATAGTTTGCGAAATAAGCCTTCTAGGCGCATCCAATGATGGCCTTATTTGATGAGACATGTTTTGATAGAGAATGAGGCTGTGCAACAACCGAACTTTACAGCAACACTTCCAAGAAAGACGCACAACAAAACACGTGACGGGAAGGGGGTGCTCATTTTTGATTTGTAGAATATGGTTGGTCGATTTTTCACTTTTGTAAAATATCAAATTGTCCATCTATGCGAAAGTTGATTGTTGATATACTGAATACTGAAATCAAAAATTAGTTCTTTTACTCGCACCATTGTTTGAGGAAATAGCATCAAAGATCGTTTACTAAAATGCACTAAAAATCCTCGTATTCACAAAATTTAGCCTAGAAATTGGTTAGAAAAATTACAGTTTTCAATATCTAATTACAGTTTTCAATATCTAAATCAGAAATATTTCATTTTATTGAAATAAAACGAATTACATATTATAAATAGAATTAAAATTGAAAACGTGTACCCACCCCCATATCACCCCCGACACCTCTGATATGTTGCTTTTTTACCTCATTAATTTAAGCTGTAATAGACGATCTTTGATGCTATTTCCTCAAACAATGATACAAGTAAAAGATCTAATTTTTGGTATCAGTATTCAGTATACTAACACACAACTTTTGCATAGATGAACAATTTGATATTTTAAAAAAGTGAAAAATCGACCTACCCTATGGTAGAACATTTCATTTAAAACGGAAGATACTTACGAGTTTCATTTTTAACCCCGATATCTAAAAAATAAATAAATAATAAAAAATAATAAATACATAAAAATTAATGATAAAAAATTAAGCAAACAAACAAAACAAAACAACTGCAGATTTAATTGGACATTTTTTTTTTTTTTTTCTTTTCTTTTTTTTTTTTGCACAATCGTTTTGTGTGTTTGTGTCCTTCAGGAACTCTTTATATACGTATAAAATTGGAATTGTTCTTTATATTAAACGTAAAATAAAAGCCGTAAAAATATAATTTTCTATCTATCATTAACGTTTTAAAATATTAAAAAAAAAACAAGTTGTGCACATTTTTGTCCTTTTTTTAATACATCTCTATGTACAAGGTGTGTCAAAAAGTATCGAGATTTTTAGTACTTTGTACCTTGTATTCTGAAAAAAAAACGTTCCATTCATTCTTCATTTTTTATTTGGTAAATATAGCTTTAAACTTGGTACTTTTTTGTCACATCTTGTATTCTGAAAAAAATAATGAATGGAATGTTATTTTTCAGAATACAAGGTGTGCCAAAAAGTACAACAATTTCGATACTTTTTTGACACACCTTGTATTGTCAGTCCTTATTCCAAACAGAACCTTTTTTTCTTGCTTATTTTCAATAGAAAGTTCGTTAAACTTTAACTATCAAACAATTCTAGGATTTTGATTGATTTTATTTGTATTCTTAGATGGTGTATTGTCAGTCATTATTTTAGCTGAACCTTTTTTGTTTATTTTCAATAGAAAGTTCGTCAAACTTTAACTATCAAATAATTCTAGGATTTTATTTAATTTAAATCGTATTGTTAGAAATGTACAAATTCACGCACCTTGCAATAATAGGGATCACAGGAAATTCTTTAAAAAATCAACAAAAATAAACTCGATTTTAACAAAACTTTCGGTATATGAAGAAATAAAAGAACAGTTTTTATTTTTAATAAATGTTTTCTCTAAATTAAAAAGGCTAGGTATTTTTCTTTAGTTAATGTTTCGCCCATAGATCCCTCATATAGTGAATAAGTTTCTTCGTAATTTTTTTGTGTCTAAAAAGGAATTTTACATTTTTAGAAAGAGAATTCAATGTCGAAAACAAAATAAATCGATATTTTGATAAAGTCGGTAGTAGGATGTTATAAATTTTGAAACTTAATTCTCGTGAATAAGATGAAATATTTATCTTTTTTTTTTTTTTAAAATCGGTAGGTTATTTTCTAAAGAATATGATATTTAAAAGGTCAGTTTGTCTACTTTTGCTTTTTTATTTTTTATTTTAGAGATGTTTTAGAATTTATAAACGCAAAATATTCTTCCATTCACCGTCTGACAAATGCGAATTTATTCAATTAAAGAAAATATTGTACTGAAAATATATTGCTAAAAATAATGAGATTCCATTTTGATAATCTTTATAAAAATATTGAAAATAATTTTTGAAGTAAAAATTGTCTTTTTTGTTACGGGAGCCGTTTACATCACAATATTTGTATCTGAAACTGTCCTCGAGTGCTGACTGCTGCTCCTGATAATGTGGTAAAAATGATAATTATGGTCTGTCATAGAAAATAACCCATTCTTATATTTTGGCGGGAAATACATGAAGAATGAACAATTAATCAAAAAATGAATTAAAACAAGAAAAACGTACGTTATTTGTAACAGATATCTTTTTTTCTTTTTTTAACACATCAACTTGGAATTGTTCTTTATATCAAACGTAAAAGCAAACAGTAAAAATATAATTTTCCATTTTTATTAACGTTTTAAAATATTTTTTAAAAAAGTTGCACAGTTTTTTTTGTCCATTATTTTGTCCATCCCTAAGTATTGTCAGTCCTTATTTCTAGCAGAAACTTTTCTTTTTCAATAGAAATTTTATCAAACTTTCACAATCAAACAATAAAAAAAGTTGTCGGAGTGGCCATTTGTCGGTATCAGCCGGACACCGAGGGAGCCTATTCCTTTTTCGTGAGCGCTAGATCAGGGAGATTTTTTTGCTGAAGTAAGCACCACACCTACCAGCAGCTCCCCACTTTACCGCACAGATCAGATTACCAAATGTGTGCTAATCATGCTCTTATTTGGCAGGGACCTGTATCGAACCTAGAACCTTGCAATTCCGAGGCAGGTGCTCTACCGACCGAGCTAAACCGGTACAAGGATTTTTTTTTTTCGTATTTTTAGATGGTGTTATGTCAGTCATTATTTGTAGCTGAACCTGTGGAAGTTTGCTTTGGTTTAGTTTATTTGTTTTCAATGGCACATCAACCATCGTAGGTTATTTAATGCCAAAGTAGTCCTTGTAGAAGAACAGTAGTGGTACCAAAGCCATAGCTGGAGGGATGAGGAGTGTCATACCTTTCCCAAGCGCATTAATATGGATCACAAATTTCAAACTAGCCAAAAAGAAAACTATCCTTTTTGTTTGATCAGGTTTGGTTTGCTTTGTTTTACGGCATATCAACTCTTTCGGGTCATTTAATGCTGAAACAAGTCATTTTGATAAAAGTTTCTATGTTTCAAGTTCTTAATATCTTCAAATTGGTATACATAATTTTCATTAACTTGATTCGGTTTGGTTTGGTTTGTTTAATGGGATATCAACCCTGTAGAGTAGTTGTACTAATTGACCCATAGCCCCCCTTGAGGGGGTTCATTTTTCCCCCGTGGGTATTAGTCCGAAAATGAACTTAATAGCACCACTGGAGTTTGAATTCACTAACTACAACAGGGCCGAGGCAGAGAAAAATATTTGTTCGTGGGTAGACAAAGTTTAGAATTTGGCCTTAACTTATCAAAGGCCAAGTCACGTTGAAAGCACCTGTTTCTGCTAGGTCACCGATGTTAAGCAACAATGAGTCTGTTCAGTACTTAAATGGGTGACAATTTAAGCCATAGCATGTATTGCCAGAAATCGAATATCAAAATGACTTGATTCGGCATTAAATGACCCGAAAAGGGTTGATATGCCGTAAAACAAAACAACCAAAAACCAAATTAAGTTATCAAAGTTATCGTGGTTAGCGGTAAGTGTATTCAGAATTGCCAGCCCCTCTAGATTGGAAGAAAACAATAATGCTATGAAATAATTGAGAACCGTCTGTGTTACAAATAAAATAGCTTTTCATCTTTTGTAATGTCTACAGGGAAAGTTAAAGTTAAAACGTTTCGGTTTTTTTTAACCTCCATCAGGATGCAAAATGTATCGTCTAAACAGTGATGGAAATTTTCAAAATGAAACGAGAGACGAGAAAGTGCTAGACAACTAATTGTCCCGATTAAGGTTAAAAAAAATCGAAACCTTTTAACATTGACCATACTATCTATGATGACTATCTTTTTGGAATACATTGTTATATATATATATATAGGGTAACTAGGTAATTTGGTGATGGAAATGATTCTAAGCAGGACCTCCTTAATATAGAAATATCAAAATTGATATAATCCATGTTGGGAGGTCAATGTATAAAAATTGGGGAATTATATACAGAGCAATATATCTAATAAAGGCCTAAGTATAAGTCATATCAACAGTTTTAAATTTATATCAACCGGCTTCTGCAAACTGTTATATCAGTAGATATACCAGCTTTTTGTTTATATATATATATATATATATATATATATAATTTCTAAACTCCGACAGTATATAAAAAAACTCCCGGCTTTATAGTTTGTAATTACACAAGACAAGCTCGAAAAAATCATCTGCATCTCTTGAAAATAATCAGATGGTACTATAAAATGGCCAAAAGAAAAACATACTGTAAGAGTTGCATAAGTTAAATATACTAAAGTGCTTAATACAAAAAGTAGAGCTAAAAATAATAGAGTAAGAATAATCCTGATGATCTGTTCGGAGAACCCTGGGTAGATATTCCTTGACTCATTAGTCTTACTTTATTATTGTCATTATATATATATATATATATATATGCTTGCTTAGACATAAAGTCAACGGAGTTTGATGACTTACTTTCTCGCCTATCCGATTTCCAAACCAACTAGAACGGGGCTCTCATTAAACTAGAGAGCCACGTGATCATATTCGTCTGGGAAAGTAGGAGTAGAATCTAGGGAGTTGAGACCTGAGATTTCTTATGGCCAGATGTATTTGGTGTCGCTGCAGCTTCTCTCCCATCGCGCTGTGGGTCAAGAATGTATTGGGAGAATTGAATAAAAATGTGTGCACGAAAATAGGTCTCCGTGTTTCCCTAATCGTATAAATAATGACCCGAAAAACAGCAATAAAAAGCAAAATAACATGTTAGTCAAAATCAATGCTACTACCACGACACAACTACTACTACTACTACTGCTGCTGTTGCAGCTAATACTGCTGATACTCATAATAATAATAAATAGATACAGCAAACTGGCACAAAAGGAATACAAGAGTAGGTATGATTGGGTGGGAAAGGTATTAGGAATTGTACTAAAGACTAACACTTGGTCATGCTGACAAATAGTATACGCAAAAAATAGACTGTCTTAGATCAGGGGTCACCAAACTACGGCTCGTGGCATTTTATCGGACACGCGGATGGTACTTGAATTTATTTGTTAAAACATACGAAACGCGAGACGTTCTAATACTATTTAAATTTGAATATCATGTTAAGCTTACTAAATCTTCATAGACTTAGCTACTGTAGGTAGATTACAAAATTTCATGTGTGTGAGCATTTGTCTTGATTGGATGTAGCAATTCCAAACCAAACATTGACAATATCTTAAAAGGCAAACTTCAGTTTTACAAAACTCACTAAACCTTTATGCTAATGTTGCATTCTTTGATAATGTTTTGAAAATAGATATGTTGGTTAAATTCGTTTTTGTGCATCTTACGCCATTCATCCATAAATATAACATGGAAAAATAAATATTGTTTTACATCTTTTTCTCAAAACTTTCGTTATTGAACACAATAATAATGTGGCCGTGCTATTCAATTATCCGGCCCAACGTGAAAAAAAGTTTGGTGACCCCTGTCTTAGAACATAAAAAATATAAAATTATCTGGGACTTTGAGATACAAACGGATTATCAATTCCGAACACTATGTAACCCAGTACTACCCATTTCATAGTCGGATCATCGGCGACTAAACCGGTAACCCCATAGATTTTGTCTGAGAGGAGGGTTGCAGGACAAAAGACAAGACCTGTTAAAGGGCGGAGGAAGCTCTCTTCGAAACGGTCACCCAGCACATTATTTCTAAAGCCCAACCCCACCTCATCGCTGCAAGGTGGGGTAAACATGGTAGACAGAGCCATGCTGCCGGGAACTTAATGAGAAGGTCACTTCATTATTACTTAGGTTTACTGAAGGATATTTTGCTTTGTGCCATTTATAGTTTTTAATTGTAACTCAAGGCGAACTTTTCATTTTAATCTCCAAGTCAAAATGCTTTGGGTGACAGACTTACGTCGGACCCAGCCACGGCTTTGTTCCAAACTGACCTTACATCTGCTCTCCCTACCACTCTTCCACTCTTCGCCTCGTGACGTCTCTTTACCAGTAAGAAATCGATCGTTGTGCTGACCCATCTCAAAACTTTTCATGTTGCTGGCTTTTTCCATTTTATTATGTTACAGGGAACATCCAGTGGTATTAGGGCCACAACCCAGTCAAAGGGGCTCAGGTGAAAATTCCAAGTGGCATCTGCACCAAAAACTGGCAGTTACTTTTTGTCCTATCATCCCTGTGCCAGCTGTATAATCCACGGCAAACAAGAATGTCTGTTTTGGGGATCGCTTGCGTACTTCCTATTTCCATCTTTGACTTTCTATGATTCAATCGATGGAGCCGGCTTAATCCAACCCGGATGAAAGTTGCCACAAGACAAGAATACAATGATGAGGCTCCAGTTCTTGAGCTAAGGGGTATGTGGAGTATCCCCATCTGGAACCATCATTAGGGGATTGGTTTATTGCAAAAAAAAAAAAAATTAAATGTTCGATTTATACCGGTGAATTATTTTGCAATAATACACGATGCCTCGATGATGGTCCATAAAGGAACCGAAAATACTAGGAAACAAATTAGTTATGCAAATTTATTAGACAATTTGCCTGGATATTTATCATCCCTTCGGCTACTGTAAATGATTGAAAACAGAATATGTAGACAAAAATGCCTGTATTATTATCTACATATGTCTGAATGAAGACATGCTGCACAATAACTCTCTCTCTCTCTCTCTCTCTCTCTCTCTCTCTCTCTCTCCCTCTCTCTCACACACACACTTATATATATATATATATATATATATATATATATATGAAAAAATAAATATTCCGTGGTTTTCAACAATACTTGCCGAGATAATATATATATATATATATATATATATATTATATATACATATATGTGTGTGTGTGTGTGTGTGTGTGCGTGTGTGTGATTTATCTATAGAAATAATTTACATATAAATACTAGACAACTCAGTGACCGTTGGATCACCTTTCGAGGGAAAAATATTGTATTCCGGTCCGACCAGAATGGAAATAAATTTTTCTGAATGTTATTGTTGTTGCTTTGATTCGGAAATAAGAGAGAGAGAGAGAGAGAGAGAGAGAGAGAGAGAGAGAGAGAGAGAGAGAGAGAGAGAGACCATCTGTTTATTAAAGAAGAGAACCACGTAGCAAGTTGAAGGTTGGGTTAATTGAAAATGTTTTTTTAGATGATTATTCTTCTATTTCCTATTGTTATTCACCCCCCAGCCTCATTTCACGTATATATTCTTTTTCGGTTCTGCCTTTGTCTTTGTCATATACCATTGTTAAGATCGGCTAGAATGCCCTAAAGAGCCCTAGATACCTTAAGAGACGTATTGTCAATCAATCAGACACCAGTGAAAAAAACACCGGCTAACGCTGGTGTGAAAAAATCACAAGGAATGATATAATAATAAAAAGAATAGTAAAGAATACACGAGTAGGTATGACTGGGTGTGAAAGGTAATCTACTTGGAATTGTGCAAATTTGATCATGATGAGAAATTGCATTTACAAAAATCAGATTCTGTCCTTGAAAACAAGACACATGAAATACTTTTGGACTTTGAGATACAGACGGGTCACCAAATCCCGGTCAGAAGACCAGGCAGTCTTAATTAACAAGATGAGAATAACTTGTCGTCAAGTGGATTTTGCCGTTCCTCGGAGTGAAAAAAAGAAAGCAAAAATGATAAAGAAATACTTGGATCTTGCCAGAGAGATGAGAACGATGTGGAACATCAGGGTGACTGTGATACCAATTGTTATTGATCCCCCCAAAAAAAACTAGAAAAGTGACTGGGATGACTTGATATCAGGGGAAGAATCGAGACCATCCAGACTGCAACACTTTTAAGATAAGCTAGAATACTTAGACGAGTCCCGAGGTGAAAAACGTGCATGTAATAATAACGATAGACGGGCGGTCGGAGAGGCCCTCATCTGATCAATCGGCTAGTCATGTCAATCCCTAGCACCTATATGATTGTCCCAACCCTTTTTATCATATGGGTGCTAGAAGGCGGTGGCTGAGTGACTTCATGTCCTGGGAATGACGTTAAACTCTATCTGATGGTGAGGTTCCAGTTCTGGAGGTTTAGGGAATGTGAAACACCCCTTCATCACCATTGCTCTCTGGTCCACTCTAATCCGGAGTGGTAGTACCTGTTAGGGTCCCATCTATGGGTCAAATAGAAAAACATGAATTTATAAAAAAACTGCGTATCCATTAAGAATGAATTTATTTAAAAACTTTGTCGGCATTAAATGACCCATTGAGGTTGATATGCCGTAAAATAAAATAAACCAAACATAATAATAATAAGAAGAAGAAGAAGAAGAAGAAGAAGAAGAAAAAAAGAAAAAAAAGAGAACTTAATATCTCGTGGATTTTTAGGTTCCTGTGGATCACAAAATAAAGATGAAAGAAGACGAAAATATAGACAAATACTTGGACCTTGCCAGAGAACTGAAAAACTGTGGAAAATGAAAGTAAACGTCATGCCAATTGTAGTTGGTGTCCTTGGAACGTTCCCAAGGGTGTCGAAAAAAGTCTGGATAAATTGGAAATCCGAGGAAAAATCGAGACCATCCAAACAACAGCAATTGTTAAAATCGGCTTTAATACTAAGAGGCGTCCTGGAGACCTGAGAAGACTTGCTGCCAAGCAGACTCCAGTGAAAGACTACCAGCCAACGTTGGTGTGAAAAACGTGCAAGTAAGGGAAATAATAATAATAATAATAATAATGATAATAATAATAATAATGGTGATGATATTAATGATGATGAAGATGATAATAATGATAATGATAATGATGATAAAGGTTTACAAAACCAGTATATAAAAGGAAAAGTCCGCATACCAATTAAATGTTCAAATCTGTTATCTTTGGAATTTAAACTTGCTTACGACAATGTTGCAGAGCTGCACATTAACCACTACGCCACAGGACTTCACACTTTCTTAATAAATTATCGGAAGAGCGTGTAGCTTAGATAAGTGAAACTTGGATTTATATTGCGAAACTTTATCTTTCAAAATTTCAGGTTTTAGACCGGCCCTGCTTTAATAAAAATACAAGTGGATATACCACAACATGATGATTTAATCGTTACAACGTTTGATATGTTTACTTAAGAGCTATTGCGAAATTGTTCAATAAGTAAAAATATAATAATCTTGATTTAGCTCTCTCGCTCTTTTTTCTTATTTTCCTTCTTTTCATCTTTTCATTATGTTCGATTGAAACAGATTAGCGTTATTGCTTCCGCGTTCACATCCCCTCTCTTTCTATCTTTCTCCTACTCTCTTTCTTTCCTTCTTAATATATTTTTTCTGTGTAGCATGTCCTTTCCTTCTTTATAAAAAATGGAATGGTCCATTATTTAGCCGAGGTAACGACACTCATAAGAAATAAGAATTCAGCGGATAAGCGACACCAGATAATGAGTATCTACAGGGCAAGTGCTGCAAGATAATAACGGATTAAGGAACGCCAGTATTAATATAAAAGTATTGCACCCTTGATATATATATATATATATATATATATATATATATATATAAGATGAATGAACATATATATATAGAGATTATATACACTAGCAAAATAAAAAAAAACCCCTCCGGGCTATGTAAAAATAAATTTTTCAAAGATATTGCTTGAGGAGGTGGAAGTTAAAAATTAAATGTCGGAGAGTTTGAACCATAAATCATGAAATCATCAAATTTATTTAAGGAGTAAAAAACAAAAAACAAAAACAAAAAAAAACAATTTGAAATCAAACTAAGTTCTATTAACTTTGAATATCTATTAAAATAAAACAAACTATATATGAATATATGATACCGGGGATGTATCTATTAAAATTTGTTTTAAAAAATAACGAGGACTATCTAATGTTGCATGCTCAAATTTTGAGTATGACAGGTATAATGACGTAAGCAGTGACGTAGTTTTTGTTACAGACAAAAACCGGAAACGAATCTCCATTATTAATAGATAGAATAACAGGTCTAAAATCAGTTCGTCCTAAAATTGGATCTTTTCCACGCATACCGTATCTGTTTAGGTGTGGTAATCAAAGGCCCTATTGAGAATTGCTCTGACCTGAATGATAATAAATGTCTAAAATGTAGCAATTAAGAAACATATAAGGAACTCAGGTATAAGGAGTAAATAAAAACTGTCACAGATTTTACGACCGGAATAATGGAGTCATGAATTTTTTTTTTTTACACTCACAAAGAAAAAGGATATGCTACACAGAAAAAAATATAAAAAATATTTACTCAATATTTACTTAGAAATATATTTCAAGGGTGCAATACTCGCTGGTTAAAAATCAAACCGTCCAAGATTAAATGCAAAAATATAAATACTCATTATCTGGTGTCGCTTATCCGCCGAATTCTTATTTCGTATGAGTGTCGTCACATCGGCTAAATAATGGACCATTCCATTTTTAATATAAAGAAGGAAAGGACATGATACAGAGAAAAATATATTAAGAAGGAAAGAAAGCAGGGGGAAAATACAAGAGGTTGGTGCGGGGAAGCGATAACGCTAATCTGTTTCAATCGAACATGATGAAAAGATGAAAGAAGGAAAGAAAGAAAAAAGGATGAGAGAAAGTTAAATCAAGATTATTATACTTTTTACATATTGAACTATTTCGCAATAACTCTTAAGTAAACATATCAAATTTTGTAATAATTAAATTATCATCATACTGTGGTATATCCAAAGGTCCCGCTAGTAGAACATTAAATTCTACGTTGCAACCAGTGTCCTACACCTGCAAGTGTTTTTCGTGAACGCGGCGCTATTTAAGAATGCTTTGATAACAGAATGTCAAGTGCCCCCCCCCCCGCCCCAAATCTGTATTCTTTAACAAAGCCGCTAATAATCCAGGACGGTCGAAATTCACCGAAAGAGCCAATCAAATACTTGACTGTAAACATTTGGTCAAAGTGGCCGCCAGGTGGAGCTGAAGATTGTCAGTCGCCCGGTGTGGGATTCCGGTACCGAGACATTTTGAATAATGCCACTAATTTCTGGAATTCGAACGGGACGAGCCGGAATTGCCGTTAGACATTCGCAGAATCGCTTAACAGAATCTAAAGACCAATAAACAAAGAATTCCTAATCTTGGTTGTTACCGTTCCACTGTTTCGACCGTACTAACTTCCGGCCCTCCTCAAGTGCCTGTCGTTGGTGGTAACCTTGAACGAGGAGGCGCGCTCAGCGTAACAATTATCGTCGTAAGGAAATGGAGTTCAAATCCTTTTACAAAGGAAAACTCTTGGTTTAGGTCAGTCGGCAGAGCGTCTGATTAGGAACCAGAGAGTTCCTGGTTCGATACCGGCCCTCGCCAAGCGTATGAGTAGTACAGGGATCTGTGCGGTAAAGTGAGGAGCTGATGGTAGGTGTAGTGCTTACTCAGACGAAAAAAACAATCTCCTTGGTCTAGCGCTAGTGAAAAGGGGTTAGACTCCCTCGATATCTGGCTGATACCGACTTTACTTACTTTTTTAAAACCCCGCCTAAAAATAGAACTTGTGTCACATCTTACTCGTGCGAAGGGGTTGGTAAATGTATATATCAGGTTGGTGCAAAAGTAATGTCCGAATTTTAGATGTAACTTTTGTTATCTATCAATAATGGAGATTCACTTCCGGTTTTTGTCTGTAACAAAAACTACGTCACACTGCCTAAAATCGTCATAACAGAATAAATACACTCAAAATTTGAGCATGCAATGTTAGACAGTCCTCATTGGGTTTTTTAAACAAGTTTTAATAAATACATACCTGGTATTATCTATCTATATATAGTTTGTTTTATTTTAATATATATTTAAAGTTATCAGAACTAAGTTTCCATTTAAATTTTTTAATTTTTTACTCCTTTAATAAATTTATTTTATTTTTTACTTCTTTCATAAATTTGATTATTTTACTTTACTTATGATACCAACTCTCTGATATTAAATTTTCAACACTCATCCTCTAAGGCAATATTTATTTTACGTCGCCCAGAGGGTGTTTTTTTTATTTTGCTAGTAGTTGTAATATAATTTTGTGATTAAACTGAACTATCATTTATTTTGATATTTTATTATATGATATCCAAACTGATATTTTCTTTCAAATTATCTCTGTTCTGTTCATATTTTTCAGAAAATTTGGCACCCATGTTTGTCCCATCCAAATATCACACGAGAAATGTTTTACTCTACGAGTTTCATAAGTGTGTTAATACAAGTGCGTCAGCAAAATCTATTCAGAGCACTTGTGGGGAAGATGTAGTGAATGAAAAAAGTTGCAGGAGATGGTTTTCCCATTTTGATGAACTTAAGTTAACAACAAGAAAAGAGACTGAAAATGAATCGGATTTACATTTCAATTCTAAACTTACAGAATTTTACAAGCGAGGCATTTATAATCTTGTTGAAAGATGGAATTTAGTTATTGAAAGTAATGGAGAGTTTGTTAATGAATATTTTCAGAGTCATTGGCTTATTCATTTTTTACAAAAAATCGGACATTACTTTTGCACCAACCTGATACGTTGCTTTAATGGAAAAGACGATCAGGCTGAAAGCATCGGTTCTCTCTTGTTAAATTATTTTGGTAGTATAGTTATTTACTAAGCGTAGCTTAGATGCGGCACAAGGTCAGAAGTATGGGGTACCCAGTGAGAATCGAACTCACAAACAATGGTTCGCTGCTAACCATTACCCCACATGAACTGCCCCTTATTTTGGTAGGATAAAGTGTGTTGAAAATTACAACTTGTATTTATAAACACTTTAAAAACAGCATTAGCTGAATCGGCCAATCAAAATTCTCAAACATGTATTTGATTTACTATTTAAAGGTGTTGATAAATTGCCGCACAATTGCTCGCCGGATATAAAGACGAGCTGGTGAGGATTATAAAAAACTCTCTAAGCACGGACCAACTGATGAGGATTATACAATTCTCTAACACAGATTAGCTGACAAGGAGAAGACTGATAGTGTATCTTTCTACTTCAAGAAAGGATCAAACTTTATGTCACAAGAGATATCTACTGGAAAACTGCTTTCACCTACAGCCCTAAAATGACCCCACGAATCGTAATGCCTCTAGATCGCTGAAGTTGAGCAGCGATGAGACTGTTCACTACTTATACGGCAAGCAACTCGACACCTGTGTGCCTGACTAAGCGAATCTCAGTAAATAACCATAGAGACAAATAAGATGCCAAAGACAAACGAACTAGGAAGAATAAACTAGTACAATACGCCCTCTACGCAGGGTCAGCAGAATGGGACCAATCTACCCCCGTGAATTGAATTTTGGTTTTGGTGATAATTTTCTCACGTGACCTAAAAATGTTGTCACGTGAGTTAAGTTTTGTATCAGATGTGTGAGGAGACTACTATAAATTAGTGGTAACTTTCAAACTACAGATGTAGTTGAAAGAAACTCACCTGATGATCGAAGCGTGAAACTCGGAGTCTTGGGTTGATTTTATTTCTTATTATAATTTTCGTGTTCTGTTCCCTGTCGTCGGCTTACTGATTTTACTGCCGGTTTAGAATGTTTTCCCATAAATGTAAACTCTACGTTGTTTGGAATTAGCTTAATATGGCAAAAAATATTTTAATCTGTCAAAAATATTTGTTTTGAGGCTATTTAAAATGACGGCAAATTAAACAGAGAGATCAGTCTTGAACAGAGGTTTGTCATCAAATCTTTGGTAGCCGAGAAGTGCAAACCATGTGAAATTTACCGAATAATGTGTGATGTGTATAGAGAAACATCTTTGAGTAAAAAATGTTTACATATGCGAAAAATTGTTTAAATAAAACCGAAATAGTATTCAAGATGAAGACAGGCCCACAATGATGGGCACAATGTGAATGGTGAATTCAGTTAATGTGCTCATTGCAGCTGACAGAGCAGTTGCAATAAAGGGCACTAGAAGGACATATAGGTATACCACAGTATGGTAATTTAATTATTACAGCATTTGATATGTTTACTTAAGAGCTATTGCAAAATAGCTCAATATGTAAAAAGTATAAAAATCGTGATTTAACTCTCCATCTCTCTCTCTCACTCTTTTTTATTTATTTCATTTTCATTCGAAGGTAGAACATTGCTATTGAGAGAAACGGTGACTATATGGAGAGGTAGGAATGGGATCCACAGAGGACCAGTTTCATTTTGATGTATGATACATGTTCCTGTGTTGGTAATTATGCCTGTCCTAAACAAAATGGCATTATTTTTTACTCACCCTCGTATAATGCAGCACTTACACTTAGAACGGACAAAGCATTTGTTGTAGGCAAAGAGTTAAATTTCAATACACGTCCACAAATAAGTATTTACCCAACCCTTTCGCCACGGGTAGGATGTGACACAAGGTCACAAATATAGTGCATCAAACTCGCTATTCAGTTGTAATGGATCTGCGAGACTAACTTGCTAACCATTACACTACGATAGGAAGCCCTCTGAACTACCCAACCCGTTTATCACGGTAGTATGTGACACAATGCTACAAGAGGGTTTGAGAGGCAAACATTATTCTAGTGACGAGGAAGTGAAATCTTTAATGAAGAAGTGGCTCAAAGAAGAGTCCACAGAATTTTACGGGACAGGGATACATGGTCTCATTCGAAGGTGGAACATTGCTATTGAGAGAAACTGTGATTATGGGAGGAGTAGGGATGGATTCAATAAAAGACCAGCTTCATTTTGATGTATGATACATGTTCCGGTGTTGGAATTATACCTGTCTTAAACAAAACGGTATTACATTTTGACTCACCCTTATATCTATCTATCTGTCTGTTGATAAAAGTGAGGATGAAACACACACACACACATATATATATATATATATATATATATATATATATATATATATATATATATACAATGGTTAAAGTCATGGGAAATGGACAGTTCAAATCCTGGACGTGGTAATTGCATTTTACTTAGCGCTAATACCAAAGGTATGAATCCTACTCTCCCTCCAGCTATGAGTAAATAACCTAACCTTGGTTAGGCAACCAGTCTAGGAGAAAAACATTGAATAGACCTGTTATCCGCTCCTTGTGTCGTAACACCTTATCTCACTTAGTGAGTCAGTGGTAGACTAATATTTGCGGTATTATTAGGAGTGCTCAAATAGAGCAACTATATATAATAATGAATATAATAATATATATATATATATATCAGTTTGTGTCTATATATTTAGCTACGTGGATATTTTACACTCATGCCTGTTGGTGGACTGAAAACAGAGCGAATGGAGATATAATTCATTCTAGGACGGCTGAATGAAATGACGGAAAGAAGTCGGCTATGGCTGGGTTAAGTGCTCCTCCATTTGTTCGCTCTGAGAACCGGGTACTGAGTGTCTGACATAAAAAGGCGGAAGTACCATCTTCATTACATTATTTTCAGCCATATGCAAAGTTAAGTAAGTTCCCATCTTTTTATCTATATACCTACTTCTTCAGCGTCTTGTTGTTCAGTTTTCTTTTTTGCTGGGGGGGGGGGGGGGCTCTTTTTTTTCTTCATATTTGTGACTCGATAATTTTCTTCCCAACAAAAATGAAATCTCTGGTTTTATTCTAATTTTATTCCCGCCATCGGCCATTAATGAGGTTTTCGCATCACATCATGACATATTCTATACTACAAAATAAACGTGTGTGTGTGTGTTTTATAGACGCGAAAAACGATGAACCGATTTTCACCAGAATTGGTCTACATATGCGTCTGAATCTGTCTAAGAAAATGAATTTAATAAGCATTTGATAATAAATACAACCAGTATTTGTTCTACCTCATTTTTCTCCATATATATATATATATATATATATATATATATATATATAAATCGTACTTAGGAGACGTGATACGTCGAAATAGAACTGTCAGTTGATAACTATATATATATATATATATATTAATTGAAGAGAAATGATGTCTTCCTATTGAAATTTAATATGAATTGTTCAATTATAATTTGTTTATTGCTATAATCAATCATATTTCAAACTAACTGAAGTGCAGCCCCCCACACACATATATAAATATATATGTATATATTGAAGAGAAATGATGATGTCTGTGTATCTATCATCTTCCGCAAATAGTGTAGCTCTCTTAACAAGTGAAACCATTTTAAGCCATCCTGTCGGAGATAATACGTCTATCGCTCCACTAAGCAGACGCGACCATTCAGGTCAATATATTTATGGAGAGAGACACATCGGGAAAAAAAGCACGAAATCGCGCGCGTATACGAACGAATCGATATATGCGTATGTCTTTCCATAATCATCCATACATCAGCTCTAATGTGACAGTCAGACGATTCTGAGGCTACGAATTTGAGGGCTTGTAAAGACAGAGTGATCACACGCTTTTCTGGCTGAGTGACGTGTATTAAACAGGGCACAGATATTAAGCTGATTCATAGACGCCATCTTTGTTGTTGTTGTTGTTGTTGTTGTGGTAAGGAAATTCTTTCAAGGCTCTCTATATTCATCCAAAGATCTCTAAAAGTAATACCTCTAATCTACAAGGGCATTCCCAAAAGTATAGTGTCTACTTACCCGGCCCTCGGGGCGGGATCCAGTGGCTTCGGCCCTGTACCGGCCAAATAATGTTAACAGCGTTAATCCCAGAGGGCTATCCGCCAAAGCAATACTACCCCCATGATTTAAAGGGGCGAGTCTGGGTTTATAGCCCAGTGCCCGAGGCGCCTTTTGAAGGGGAATGCCAATGGGATCAACGCATTTTTTGCACATACCATCCCATGAGGCTCGTGGGTGGTCCCAAGACCTTGTGTCACACCCGCGTGCCTGGGATGCGCAGTGGATACCTAAAAGTAAAGTATCTAAAGCACTGCTAACGCATGGAAAGTATTCGTGCAGCTATTGGCAACACTGTTGGGTTTGTTGTGCATGATATCGGATACCCCTACACATGCCTCACTGCCACGCATAGTTTTGGTTAAAAGAACCTGAAAACAAAAATAATCTTAAAGAGTCTTTCTGAGAACCGTGTTTTCCCCAAAATAAGACCCTCCGAAATATAACACTAGAGCTGATTTTCAAGGGATCTCGAGTGTTTGCGTTGCATGATGTGATTGTGAAGAATGCTTATTTCTTTCATCTGTCTGCCGCTCTCAACTAGGGCTTCAAGTAAATCATCCTGAAAAATCACGCTAGGTCTTATTTTGCAGATAGGTATTATTTTCGGGGAAACAAGGTATTAACCCATTGCTGGGGAGAGCACAGATGATTTCGTTTGGTTTCTTTGTTTACTGAAATATCAACCTTTCGTGGGTTATTTAATGCTAAATACATCCTTGTAGCAGAACTCTAATGGTACTATTTAACACATAACTGAGGGGGATAAGGGGTTTCATATGTTTCCCAAGGCTAGGTATTTATCCAACCAGTTCGCCACGTGAAGGATGTGACACAAGGTGGCCAGGATTTGAACTAGGGTCGTCGTTTTCATTTCCTTCAACAATAATGTATGATAAGCACACACGCAAAATAAATCAAAAGAATTTTAAAAAAATAAGTGAAAATACTGAAAATACCAGGATAAGCCGAAAGTAAGGTCTCCAAAGCGCTCGGAACGCAGGGAACGTGTTCGTGCAGCTACTTGCAACAATGTTGTGTTTATTGTGCATGCACCTACTCTTACTATGTCACCTTAGCACTAACACTTACTATATATCTTGGCATTATTTCTTAATATGTTTACTATTAGGCACTAATAATAATAGTAATAATACTATTACTATGTCTCCTTGGTGCTAACTCGTGCTATACTCCCTTGGCACTAACTCTTGTCTCCGTGGTACAAACTATTATATGTCTCCTTGGTACTAATCCTTACTACCTCTCCTTGGAAGTAACTCTGTCTCCTTCGCACTATCTCTTACTATGTCTCCTTGACACTAACTCTGACGATGTCGCATTGGCATTAACTCTTACTATGTCTCCTTAGCATCAACTCTTACTATGTCTCCTTGGCACTAACTATTATTATGTCTCCTTGGCACTAACTCTTACCATACCTCCTTTCCGCTAGCTGTTTCCCTGTCTCCTTAGTTCTAAGTCTTACTATGTCTCCTTTCCGCTAACTCTTACTCTGTCTCTGTCTCTGGTTCTAATTATTCCTATGTCTCCTTGGAACTAACTCTTACTATATCTCCTTTCCCCTAGCTCTTACTCTGCCTCGGTTCTACTTTTACTAAGCACTAACTATTATTATGACTAACTCTTGCTGTTTCCCTGTCTCCTTAGTTCTAAGTCTTTCTATGTCTCCTTTCCGCTAACTTACTCTGTCTCCTTGTTTCTAATTCTTCCTATGTCTCCTTGGAACTAACTCTTACTATATCTCCTTTCCCCTAGCTCTTACTCTGCCTCGGTTCTACCTTTTACTATGTTTCCTTAGCACTAACTATTATTATGTCTCATTGGCACTAACTCTTACTACATCTCCTTTCTGCTAGCTCTTACTATGTCTTCGTACAAGAATATGTATAGGTTAATGCCTGATCATGTGACATGAAGTGAGACGAACGATTGGTTTATGAAATCTTAAATCATTATGTCATTTTCATCTGCTGGTCTAATTTCCGTCGTGCATCACACACGCATGCGCAATTAAGCTTCTACGTTTAAGCAGACAAAAAACCCAACACCAACCTCTTAATGATTATTTTTAACTATTAATATTTTTAGTTTTGAATAAGAGTAATTCTGCTAGATCAAAGGTCGGCAACCGGCAACTCTCATGCAACACGCAGCTCTATTTATTCATTTGGCATTTCTCTTTTCTTAACTGCTTTGAAAAAATATCTTAAAAGGGGGAAAATACATGGTTTGACTAATGGATATTGAGTAATCACAGAAATATTAAATTGAAAGATTATTTGATCACGCTTTGAGCAAATTAAATTCTCTCTGTGTAAATCTTATTTCTACGATCGAAAACTTAATAGACGTACTAGAAACTTTTGAGAATATTTGAAAAATTGTATATGTTAATATATAGTAAAAAAAAAGTCGCCGGGTTGGCCTAAAGTCGGTATCAGCCAGACAGCGTGGGAGTCTAGCCCCTTTTCACTAGCGCTAGACCAAGGAGATTGTTTTTGCGTCTGAGGTGGAGCGCCACACCTACCATCAGCTCCTCACTTTACCGCACAGATCCCTGTGCTACTCATACGCTGATTTGGCCAGGGCCGGTATCGAACCAGGAGCCTTGTGGTTTCAAAACTAACGCTCTACCGACTGAGCTAAACCGACCCGTGGAAGAACGATAAATAGTTGATCATTGTTTCCTCAAATTGTAGTGTAATCACGGTGCCATAAAAGGCTTATATAGTATTGTGGTAGGCCGGTCGGTTAATAAGTCACAAGCAGCGACATTCAACATAGGTAAAAAAAAGTAAAGTCTTAGGGGTGGCCTAAAGTCGGTATCAGCCCATCAGCGAGGGAATCTATCCCCTTTTCACTAGCGCTAGACCAAGGAGAGTGTTTCTTGCGTCTGAGATGGAAGGCCACACATACCATCAGCTCCTTATTTTATCGCTTCGTGGTTTCTTTACAGAGAGAGAGAGAGAGAGAGAGAGAGAGAGAGAGAGAGAGAGAGAGAGAGAGAGAGGAGAGAGAGAGAGAGAGAGAGAATAAGGTTAAACTGTTTTATTATAAATCACGTTCGTTACTACTATGCGCGTTGTACGCTGATAGCCCGAAAGACATCACAACGGAACCCCAAAAGCCAACGTCTGTCCGCCGAAAACAAAAGACAAAAAAAACAAGTTCCCTTTACTTTTGTTTGTGGTCCCGGAGGCTGGAGAAAGACATATCAACTTCCGCTGAAAATTTGGACTTCCGTTTTTTTTAAAAAAATCTAGTTCGGGGGTCATTGAGCAGTCACTGGCTGTCATACGTTGAGTGCTTAGAATTCTAAACTTTATTTTCTTTTTGTTCTCTTTCTCCAGAAATCCGATTACCGTTTTCTTTTCAATCCAAATTCTCCGTAGTTCATAACAATTATGCTACACATCCGTATAAGACGAACAAGACATGCTGGATACTTCTGGAGAGAAAGGACGAACTTATGTGACGTTATACTGTGGAAACCAGCACATGAGCACATCAGTGTTGGAGGTCTGCAAACACCTACATCGACTAGCTCTACGCTGATATTGAATGCTGTGCAGAGGAACTCTCGAGGGCAATGAGTGAATGGGGCGGTTGGCGAGAGATTATCATGGATATCCGTGCTACGAGCGTGACATGATGATGATGATGATGTGGATGAAGATAACAAAATAGCCGATAGCAACAATCAACTCCATTCATTCCTCTTATTAAGAAATCCCCAATAAAAATACACACACACGAATGCATGCACACAAACCCACGCACGCACACACACACAAATCTTAAAAAAAACAGCAAACAACAACAAAAAAAAATAAACAAACAAATGACGAAATATTTTCTGAATGGCAACGGAAAACGTCCTTCATATCATTCCTCTTTACGGATATCCCCAATAAGCGCGCATGCGCACGCACACACATAACAAAAGATAGAAACAATCATTAAAGACATAATTCCGAAAGTCTTAAAAAATTAACCCCCTCCCGCAAAAAAAAAATCCCAAAATTAAAGCACTCGGCGCGCGCGTGTTAAGGACATACGTCACAAGATCTAAAAAGAACAGCAAAAAAACCCCAAACACACACACATAATCACACACATACGTTAAAGACCTACGTCACAAAATCTAAAAAAAGACAGCCACCCCCACTCCCCAGACACACACACACATACGTACACACACACGCGTGTGTAACCCTCATAAAAACACAGACACATACACACGTTAAAGACATATGTCCCAAGATAAAAAAAAACCCCAGCAAGAAACCCCCCAAAAAACAATACGCACGCATGCGCGCGTTAAAAACATACGTCACAAATCCTTAAAAGCAGCAGCCCGCCCCTCCCACCGCCAAAAAATCCCTCAAACAACAAAAAAACAACAAAAAAAAGACACATACACGCAAATCCACCCAGACACCACCCACCCGCACATACCTAGACACACGCACGTGCGATTCAGGGAATATCGAAAGGAGACGACACATCAAAAACGTTCTTTTGTGAACGTAAGCCTTTGGTTACGATGAAAGCAAGAGACGAGACCAACAAGTCCCGTGCAAAAAATAAACTATGAAGGTCATAAATATGTAAAAAATCTACTTACAGAACTGGTAACTGTCTGGTAGCTGTTGAAAAAGAAGAAAAGAAAGAACCTATTAGTAAAAAAAGAAAGAAAAAAAGAAGTGAATATATTTGGAAAAGGAACAATGGCATTTAGTATACAGCAGACAATCAATGGGATAGACTTATTAGCCGTGTGGTTTTTTAATGGATGTGTCCATATCTATCCTCGCCAAACTTTAAAAAATTTATACATGACATTTTCTCCCTTTCATCTAACTCTATTTAAAGCTGATTGTGTGTGTGTGTGTGTGTGTGTGTATGTGTGTGTGTGCATGTATGTGTGTTGTGTGTGTATGTGTGCGTATGGGTGTGCGTTTGTGTATGTATGTCTGTGTTTGTGTGTGTGTGTGTATGTGTATATGAGCTGGTGGACTCAAGCTTCACATGAAAGTTCACAGTAATGGGTATACAACACCTGTCGACTCAGTCAACACCGGTCGTTATGTGTGCCAGATATGTTCGAAGATAAGCAAGAGTTTGCAGAATTAAAAGTCATAAACGAGCTCACAAACGGACAATGATGAAGGAGTGGCAGTCGTCTGACAAGACGTTGCGATCAATATATGAGTGTGCTTGCGCGTGTTTGAGTGTGTGCGTTTTGAGTGTGTGTGTTTGCATCTGTTTGTGTGCGATACTTAACATAGCTTAACACTTTTAACCGGTGATGGATAATAGAATGAGAATAAACTACCCCAGGTGGATTGAATAAAGGGTTCGGTTTTTAGTTCCGTAAATGTTCCCGATTATGACATGAAGGCCCCCGAATATGACAAGAAGCGTTCCCGATGTCGACGAGAAACACCTGAAGAAGACCAAAGAGCATATCGACCGAAACGCTGAATACTTTTTAACCTCGACCAGATCCAGCTAGATGCATTTTGCACCGTGGTCTGAAGATGATGTGAGGCAATTTTCAAACAGCTGCCAGTGATTCCTATTTTTGAAAGAAACGAAATGACTGAGTGTCCTAGAAATCCGCGACAACCAACCTCAATAGGAATCACATGGCATGTCCAACCCTTTTCCACGCAGTCGGCACGCAGTGACTCGTAACGGTTCTTCTTTCGCTCGTGTGCTTCCTCCCGGTTTTCTTCCCACAGTACGGTTAATTCGACGAGGGGGACACTCTTTTTTGTGTCAGACCACGCTACAATGTCTGGGCGCTTATCAGTTTGAAGTATGTGAACTGTTGTAGGGGTGTCTTGAGATCCACTGAAACCTTCTAGTCACCAGCTCCATTCAGCAGCTTCATGTTTTGGAGTTTTTTGTTTCTTCACGGGGCATTCACCTTCCTTGTGAAACTGAATGTTGGATTCCCGGGCTCTGACAGGCTGTTGGTTTGCTGCCTCCCATTGTGTTCTTATCAACTCCGTGACCACCTCCAAAACCTTCTTGTGTCGCCACGTGTACATCTGGCGCGATTGTGGACATACAGATAATACATGACGCAAGGTACCTCGAAATCGAAGGAGGAATGATATCGCCAGTGGTTCCATCGAAATTAGAGATTTCCACGATAATTTGATTGGTTCGATATCCTGCAACGTGTGTTATATATCACTAAGAGATAATGGTTTACATAATATATCGTGTGGTTAATTTACATACTGGTTTTAACAAAACCGGGTTCAATAAAAAAAAGGTACTTGATGTTATTGATCTCTAATATTATTGTTTCATTCTCCAACGTATTAAAATCAATCCTCTGAATGATTTTATATAGAAACCAATTAAAATATAATTAAAACAACTGTAATCTTTTTAAATGCGTTCTTATTTAATTTCGTTCTAATTGTAATATAATATATTACATAACATAATTTATGTATTATATATATATATATATATATATATATTATATATATATATATATATATATATATCATGAATATATTAATTTCATTACATTAAATCTTAAATACTTATGCCTAGAGAGTGAATATTTTCGCTAGTAAAAAATAACGAAATAAAAAAAAGAAAAAATAGCTAAAACAATTGCAAATTCATGTGTAGCGAAGTGCACAGACATGTAAAGACTAAAAAGAAGAGATGAGGTATTTATTAAGTTGGTGCGCGATTTGTTCGCCCGGGCATGAATGATGTCACCTTGCTAGTCATTACTGCTATTGTCTTCGTGTTAGGAAATGTGAAGCGAATAGTGAGTCAGTAAAAGCGAGTATAATGGCTGGACAATATTAATGAGTTTCTTTGATGTGATGTGTGTATAGGAGAACAAATTGAAAGTGTTCGGGCTGTGTTCACGGGATGAGGAATATTGAGAGGCCGATTCCTAATAACCAGAATCTCTCGCAGAAACCATTTTCTCTTTAGCATCATCGATTTCTTTATCAAACGATTCCTTTGCTAACAGTAGCAGATCGATATTAAACCTGGCTGTGAACAGCCTCTTCGTGTTCACACCCCAACCCATTTTGTCTCGTTTTGGGGGTTGGGATACCTGGCTGTGCATAGCTTATTCGTGTCCACACCTCACCCATTTTTTTTTTATCGTTTTGGGAGTTGGGGGACGTGGCTGTGCACAGCCTCTTCGTGTCCCCACCCCGATTAATTTTTTCTCGTTTTATGTGTTGGGGAGGGGCTGGCTTTGCACAGCTTCTTCAGGTCAACACCCTAATCCTTTTTTCTCGTTTTAGGGTTGGTGAACCTGGTTGTGCACAGCCTCTTCGTGTTCAAACCCCAATCCAGTATTTCTCGTTATGGGAGTTGGGGGACTTGGCTGTGCACAGCCTCTTCGTGTCCACATCCGACCCTTTTTTCTCGATTTCGGGTTGGGGATATGAATGTGCACAGCCACTTCGTGTCCACACTCCGACCCATTTTTTCTCGTTTTCGGGTTGGGGAACCTGCCTGTGCACAACCATTTCGTGTCCACACCTCAACCCTTTTTTCCCGTTTTGGGTTAGGTAGATCTGCCTGTTCCCATCCTCTTCGAGTCAACACCCCAACCCATTTTCTCATTTTAGGGTAGGTGTATTTGCCTCAGACCCCACTTGTATGGGCTGGGCACAAGGCCTCGTTTTAACGTGGGCCCACCCACAAGCCGAAGCTCATAGGTGGGAAAGAACAAAAATTGCGTCGATCCCCTCAGCATTTCCCCTCAAGGGGCGCCTCAGGCGCTGGGCAATAAACCCAACCCTTCCCCCAAGGGGGCAGGTATTGCCTGGGGGGGGGGAGCCCCATGTGATCGACGCTGTTATTTGTACTTTACCGGTCCAGTGGCCGAAGCACACTGGACCCTCCGAGGAGACTAGGCAAGTATAGACTCCTCTCCCCTCTTGCTGGTATATTTTGGCTTGAAAGGGTGCAAGTGTATGTGTATACGTTTTGTCTGTCTTATTTTCGAATATATTTTTTAGTGTTAAATTGTGTTTTGTTTAGTTGTGTTCGAATTGTGTCTGATGAAAAGTGACAATTTCTGATGGTTTGACAGAAGAAAATCTTGAGTTGTTAATACCGAGCAGAGGAGAAATGAAAGGAAAATGGAAAAAGAAAATACAAAAATGATAGGAAGAGTGTGACGAGTAACGCAAAGAAAAAGGAAAAGAAGGAGGGAAGAGAGGGAGGAGGAAGAGAGAAGATAAGGGGAATTTATAGATAAAGATAGAAGAAGAAGAAGAAGAAATTAAAAATCGCGAGGGTTCAGAAAGAAGCAGAAAGAAAAGGAAGGAAGCAAGGAAGTAGAATGTAAGGAAAATATTGAGTAAAAAAAAATGTTCTTGTAAAGTAACCCACACACACACACACACACACACAATATATATATATATATATATAAATGTGTCCAAAAAGTATCGAGATTTTTTGTACTTTTTGACACACCCTGTATTCTGAAAAACATTAACGTTCCATTCATTATTCATTTATATCTTGGTAAATACAGCTTCAAACTCGGCACTTTTATAACACACCTTGTATATATATATATATATATATATATATATATATACTCCCACCAACAGGAAGGGAAGGGTTAGATACGTGCATATATATATACATGTACATATTCATATTCGTACAGAATTTGGTTAATTAATGCATGAAGAAGATATCAGAAGATCTGAAACGTGTGTCGCAAATGTTAAATAATAATAAAATTTAAAAAAAAAAAACATAATCCATTTTCCGGACCTTCTTTTTTTATAATATAATCTTTTATATATGAATATATATAATTATATATACATAATATATATATATATATATATATATATATATATATATGAATTAAACATTTTTTGAAAAAACAAATGATGTTATTAGTTCGCTGACAGAATCTGTTTCGACCTTTTAATAAAGCGGTCTTCTTCAAGAGCGAAATATTCATGATGGAGAGACGGAATAAGTAAACCGTTAAAAACAGGAGGGGTACAAACGAACGTTCATGTTCGGAGCCGAAATTTTTTAAATATTTGAAAATGCATATTCTGTGTTAAAAATAAAAATAAATTTTATTTTAAAAAATCAGAAGCATTTTTAACGGTTTACTTATTTCATCTCTCCATCATAAAATATTTCGCCCTTGATGAAGACCGCTTTATTAAAAGGTCGAAACAGATTCTGTCAGCGAACTAATAACATCATTTGTTTTTTCCTAAAAATGTTTAATTCATACTGTCGGATTCACTTCCATTTACTTCATATATATATATATATATATATATATATATATATAACCTTGCTGATGAGACCTAATAGGTTGAAATGTACATTCAGGGATTGACATTTTCTCGATATGTTTAGCCTTACATTGGAACATATATGCCCGCCTAAATTCATTAATTTTAACTAATTAATTTTCAAAATTAGGTATGACTTCAATTAAGCACATATCCTCCAAAAATTGTCGGCTAAAAAGGCATATAAAAATAAACACATTGTTTGTTTACTTACTTCATATATATATATATATATACTAGCAATATATGCACCTCCGGGTGCAAGTATTTAAGTTTTAATGTAATAAAATATTGTATTAAATTAGAAAGGCTAATGAAAAAATTAAAAAGATTTGAAACAGAGGGAGTCATGGAACAACTGAAACTTACTCTTCCATCACTCTCGTCTTTCATTGTTATTTTTTCTAATTTAAGTTTTAGTTAAAAGAGGAAGTAAAGAATAAAATGACAGTTATTTTTTCTTGTTAATGGATTTCATTTAAGATTCATTGAAGAGATTTTTGCTTATATTCATTAAAATAAAACCAAACAGTTAGAAATCAATAATACTAAGCACATATTTATTAAATTCGATTTTTTAATATTAATATGCAAATTAGCCTTCCCGTTTACACTGTAAACCGCTATTTTGTTGTATATATAAATATAATTACATGTTATCAGTATGTAGACATAGTTAACAGTATTAATAATGTAAGACAATTTTATTAATAATTGAGGTTTAGATAAAAATAAAATCATGGAGAATGTGATGTCAATAATTAAGAGAATTGTGACTTGAGTAGGAATATAGTTTCGGTTACAGACAGAAAACACACAATCTCCATTATAATAAGATATATATATATATATATATATATATAGATATATAAAGAAGAGAGATGAATGCATCAAAATAGTAGAATGACAAGAAGTGAATCTAAATAAAAAAAATAAATAAAGCAAAAGAATTTTAAAAGAACTTATAATCACGCAAGTGTCAAAAGTAATAAAATATTCTCCCCCAATTCCCGCTACTTTTTCATTGTTACTTAAATTTCCTTCAATTCTTTTTTCCCCGAGAAAAAAGAAAAAGAAAAAAAAAAGAAGTGAAATACAAAAACTGTTAACTAAATAACAAGTGCCAATGTGAAAGAAATCCGAAGAACACTAATATCCTTATTGTGTTACAAGTGTTACCAAATTGTATTCGATCTTTTCAATATCATTTCCTCGTCTTCTGTTATCGCACAGCTAGACGATCCACTTTCTTGCTGGGTTCCCGTAGCGTTCCCGATGCAATTCTGCTACTTGGATTTAGGAAGAGGTGAAGGATTGTAATTAGCATTGCATCTGTATTAGGACCGGTTTAGCTCAGTCGGTAGAGTGTCCGACTAGGAACAACAAGGTTCCTGGTTTGATACCGGCCCTCACTAACTCAGTGTATGAGTGGCACAGGAATCTGTGCGGTAAAGTAAGGAGCTGATGGTTGGTGTGGTGATCCACCTCAGATACAAAAAAGAATCTCCTTGGTCTAGCGCCAGTGAAAAGGGAATAGACTCGGCTGATACCGACTTTAGACCACCCCGATGACTTTACTTACTTTAGGGAGGCGCGTGAGGTAATGGCTAGTGTCCTAGGAAATGGACTCGTCGATCCTAGTTCAAATCTTGGACGAGGCTGCTTGCATTTCACATAGCACTTATACATTTGGAAAAGGTATGAATTCAATTATTCCCTCTCTAGCTATGGGTAAATAGTAGGGCAGACTGGACCCTTTTACCTTGGTTAGGCAACCAGTCTCAGAGAAGGAAAACTCTGAATTCAAACCTGCTAATCTCTATGCGATTTTCAAAATTTTGGTTTGAGAATTGTATAGGCGAGAAACTGCCAGTAACCAAGCGTCGTCGCTGACATTAACATGTATATATACAAATGATTTCCTTTGTTTATTGTATTTTGAAGGTATTGTTTTATTCATTATATTGAAGTCATATATATTCACACACACACACACATACATACATATATATATATATATATATATATATATATATTTATTTAAGAATGAAATGAGTAACCTACTCGAGTTTCATCGATAGATTCTTCAGGGTTACTTTTAAATTAATCGAGTTTACGATTAATCTTTGGTGTTATAAACATGCCCGTTGGATTCCAACGGGCATGTTTATAACACCAAAGATTAATCGTAAACTCGATTAATTTAAAAGCAACCCTGAAGAATCTATCGATGAAACTCGAGTAGGTTTACTCATTTCCATTCTTAAATAAATTTATGCTCTACATTGTATTGAGCACTTTGTATTTGTTTTTTCTCAACCTTAACCTCTGGATATTGTGCGCTTCCAACGATCGTTCTTATACCCACCGGTAAGTTAATACTTATACATATACAAATATATATATATATATATATATATATATATATATATATATACATACAACTTCAATCTAATGAATCAAACAATACGTCCAGAATACAATGGACAGAGGAAATCCTCCTTTCTTAAGAGGAAGAAACCCCACAACGCTTGGCTTTATATCAACAGAAATATACAAGCATGGATTCCACTCGAGTAGACGCGTCAATTCTTAACTGGCCTCGATTCAAGTTTGATTCTTGCCCGTTTCATGCCGACCACTTCATTACATTCAGAGAAAATATCATGTCACCTGAAGATGATCAGTGACATTAACAGTTTAGAGATTTTATTAAATAGAAAGAGTAAAAAATAAAAAAATACAAATAAAAAAGCAATAAGATAACTGGATGGAGATCTCGTGAGAAAGAATAATTTACTTTCATGCCAAAGAAGAAGAAGAAGAAGAAGAAGAAGAAGAATGGGAAGGGAGGGGGGAGGAGAGGAAGAAGAAGTTTATAGAAAATCTTGAGTTGTTAATACCGAGCAGAGGAGAAATGAAATGAAATTGGAAAAAATACAAAAATATAGGTAGAGTGTGACGAAGTAAGGCAAAGAAAGAAGAAAGGAAGAGAGGTAGAGGGAAGAGAAAAGGTAGGGAGGAGGTTATAGATAGATAGAAGAAGAAGAAGAAGAAGGAAGGAAAGAAGAAGAGAAGGAGGATTCATAGATAGATAGATAGATGGAAAGGAAGAAGAATAATAATAATAAGAGAAGAACGGAAGAAGGAAGAAGAGAAGGGAGGATTTCATAGATAGATAGATAGATGGAAAGGGAAGAAGAAGAAGAAGAAGAAGAACGGGAAGGAAGGAAGAAGAGAAGGGAGGATTTCATAGATAGATAGATAAATGGAAAGGAAGAAGAAGAAGAAGAAGAAGAACGGGAAGAAGGAAGAAGAAGAAAGGGAGGATTTCATAGATAGATAGATAAATGGAAAGGAAGAAGAAGAAGAAGAAGAAGAAGAAGAAGAAGAACTGGAAGGAAGGAAGAAGAGAAGAGAGGATTTCATAGAAGAAGAAGAAGAAAACGGGAAGGGAGGAAGGGAGGAAGAAGGAATGGAATATTTCATAGATAGATAGATAGATATAAAGGAAGAAGAAGAAGAAGAAGAAGAAGAAGAAGAAGAAAGAAAGAAAGAAAGAAAGAAAAGGGAATATAGAAGGAAAGAAAGAAGGAAAGCACTGGAAGAAAAAAAAGCAAAGGGAGATTAATTTGGAAGGAAAAAGAGAAAGAATGTAAAGTGACACAGAGAAGGGGAAATCGTAAGTAGAGAATTCTATAGCGATTGTGGAAAGTTACCCGACAGTCATTGGCGGTTAGTAACCTTTTTACTTGACCCCTTAAAGACGCGCCATTACAGACGCATAGGATTTAGTTCCAGGTGCGAGCTGGTACCGTATCAGAGAGGATGTCTCTTAGGGTTTGCAATTCACCCGCGGCGGAATCATGGGCTGGGTTTTGAAATAAAGCTTTATTAAGAAACAATCAAGTCATGTTTGTTAATTGAATATCAAAAACAAGAGGTGGCAGCCCGAAAAAATCAATAAAGAAAATCAACCCTTAACAGAAGCCCAACAGATCAGCAAGAGAATGGCGACCAACGAGCAGTAGCCAGTAAGCAGTAGTGTAACAAGTAAGACCTCCATCTATCATCTATCATATCTATCTACCCCCCTCTCTCTCTCACTGATTATATACACAGTAAAGGAGTATATATAACAGTAGTAATGACGAATTAGTAAAAGGTTCCTGATCGGTTGGCAGACCACGCCTACGAATTAAATATGTCTACAGGAGAGTTAAGAGGATATACCATATTGACACAAACACGTGGGAGATAGATGCAAAAAATAGAGCGGCCTGGTGCCTCAACGTTAAGCAAGACACGGAGAAGAGTGAGGCAGAGAGGAGAGTAGCCTCGACAGAAAAGAGAGCCAGAAATAGAGAGAGAAACGCCAGCAGTCCCAGCCAGAAAGCATCACAGTTTGTGGGCATTCAGTGCATCAAAGACTGCCACTCAAGAATTGGCCTGCAGAATCATTTGCGCAGATGCAGATAAATTTTTATTTAAAAAAAAATTTTTTATTGATTTTTTTCTGGACACTACGCCATCGCCCTTAGTGGGCGGAAAGGATCCAATAATAATAATAATAATAATAGTAATGGATCTGCGAGACTAGTTTGCCAACTAGTACATCACTATGGGACGCTCAGGCTGTCACAACAGCGTATAAATTTATATTGGTGAATTTGATTGGTCGCTAAGTTGCTGCAGATACTGAATAATCAAACGCCATTTTGTTGAATTATTGATTACCTCCCTTTACGAGGAACCTTAATCGCCAGGGATTACACACGTGAGCGTGCAGATATATGTTAGCTTTTTTGTTTTTTGTTTTTGTTTTTAGATGGAAACTGATTGGTAAGTTGATCAGCGTAATGTTTTGTTTTGTGCCATTTGTCAAGCATTGGGGACAAGCGAAGGTATTAAGCTCCGGCTCAACTATCCGACAAGAGGTCAATATATTTGTGGACATATGTCTGAGTCAGTTAATAGACTTGCTTCAACGATTTGCCGGGGCTGATCAATGAGCCGCACTTCGTCGTCGCCGCCGCCGCCGTCGTCGTCGTGTGCAATAAAAATAGATCCGCGCATGCGCGACGGATCAAAGTATAAATCGGCCGACGCTTTAAAAACGACGAATCAATGGCGTGGATCCGTTAACAGGTTAAGTGATGGATCAGAAAAGGGGGATTATGGAACTGATCCAGGAATTAACCGTTTTCTCCTTTTTTTTCTCTTTCTTTCTTTCATCTTTCTTTCTTTTTGCTTCTTCTCTTTTCTTTCTTTTTTCCTTTCTTTTTTTGTTGTTGTGTGTTCAACGATGAATAACGGACAATGACCCTGATCAAATCTAGCTTTTTCTCCAGTGGTTATAACAAGGCGGGAATGGAATAGGAAGATAAAAAGAGACCCACCCACCCCAGCCCACAAAGAATTATCGGCCAATTAGGATATCTTTCAGATGGTAAATAATTATTTGTAATTGCTTGAAAATTATCGACTTCGTGGTAGTTGAGAATCAATTTATGGATCACGAACTTCAAACTAGCCAAAACAGCTTGGATTTGTACGACAAGGAGGAGAACTAATGGTAGGTGTGGTGCTCCATCTAAAAAGGAGATAGCCTCCCTCACTGTCCAGCTGATACCGATTATAGGCCACTCTGCTAATTTTTTTTTTACATCATACGAGAAAATATAGTTCCTAATCTTGGTTATTTAATCAGTACAAGTATATTTTTGGTTTCTTTGTTTAATGGCATATGAATCTTCATGGGTTATTTAATACCAAAGCATCCTTGTAGAAGAACAGTAGTGGTACTAAACCGATAGCTGGGGGAGGATGAGGAGTGTTCATATTTTTCCTAATGGCATTAATTTGGATCACAAATTAATGACTAGCCAAAAAGAAAATTATCCTTTTTGTATGGTTGGGTTTGGTTTGGTTTGTTTTACGGCATATCAACCCTTTTCGGATTATCTAATGCCGAAACAAGGCATTTTGATAAAAGTTTCTATGTTTCAAGTTCTTAATATCTTCAAATTGGTATAAATAATTTTCATTGATTCATTTGCTTTGGTTTAGTTCGTTTGGTTTGTTTAATGGTATATCAACCCTGTGGGTTATTTAATGCCAAAAACTGTTACAGTGTAGATAAAAGTTGCTACTCAAGTTTCCTTCGCAGGTATAATTTTTATAGATAGTTTCGTGGAGGAATTTTATATCTGATTAAAATTTTCGTATATACTTTATTTCTATCAATAAACCTTTTCGTGTAGTGGTGTGTACCGTAGTTACAGTACCGAGAAGACATTTGTACCGTGTTGCCTTTTAAAATCGGTACGGTTCTTAAACAAAAGAAACGGAATCATCGAAGCTCAACACAAGATACTTTCAAGAAATGACTATATAACCACAGATCTAGCTTTAATAACATAAAATATATGCATATCACCACTCTTTCTAAAAATGTCTGGGATATCAAAAATAAATACGGTATAAATCCTATCGTAAAATGGGAAAATGTAAATAAAAAACTCGCCGATATAGGCCAGGTGATAAATCTTGTATTTTATGCTCTGAAACAATTAGGGAGTGCATGCTATAACACTAAAGAGTTATTAAACCAAAGGTTCGAAATTTTTAATAAATGTTTACATAAGCGCATATGGCCACTTAACAACTACAAATTAAAAACGTAGGGAAGCTTCTTTTTAAAAATGCAAACGTATCTAGAGGTATCAAAGGTGAATTCCTCGTATCAGTAACAACCACGTCCTTAGCTTCTACCTAGCCGTATTCTATTGTGTTTATGTCAGTCAGAATCTAGCTGCTTCTATTTTGCATACGGGACTAGATATTTACCACATACCTAACGCGTACGGGTTAGGTACATGGCCCTATTAATGTGGTACCACCCACGAACAGAAGCTCATGGGAGGTGGGTTAAAAATACGTTGATCCCGTCAGCATTCCCCTCAAGGGGGTGCCTTCAGGCACCGGGCAATAAACCCAGCCCTGTCCATTCAAATCGAGGGGGCAGGTTTTGGGGGATGGCCCATTGAGATCAACGTTGTTAACTTTTGCGGTCCAGTCCCCAAATCTATAATGATCTAAATTACATGATCTAAATTACAAAGGGGGTGGTCCCCATTTTTAGCGTCTATTTCCAATTCGTCCATCAGCCACTCCCCTCTCTACCAAGCGCCCCCCCCCCGAGACCAAACTTATATTCGGTCACAGAGTCGGCGTTCCTAGAATGTACTGACGACGTCGTGACTAGCAATCGACCTATCTTGTTAAAGATGAAGTAAAAAAAAAAGTAATTCCGACGAGGCGGCCTAATATTGGTATCAGCCAGGCATCGAGGGAGTCCATTCCCATTTCACCAGCACTAGACACAGGAGATTGTTTTTAGCGTCTGAGGTGGAGCGCTACACCTACCATCTGCTCCTCACTTTACCGCACAGATCCCCGTGCTACTCATACACCGAGTTGGCGAGGGCCGTTATCGAACCCGGAACCTTGTGATTCCTTGGCTGACAGATGAACAATGATGGAATTATTGTCCCGCTCATAAAAGCGGCCATTTTAACTGACTACATGCAACCAGTATCATCATCATCAGCAGCAGCAACAGCGACAGCAAAGATTGACGGCATCCGTGATTTTCGTGAGATCATGAATTCTACGCCTGTTTCGTTTTTGACACACCTTGTATTCTGAAAAAAAAATTAATGAATGGAACTTTTTTTTCAGAATACAAGTTGTGTCAAAACGTACAAAAATCTCGATACTTTTTTGACACACCTTGTATATTACTACCAATGACAGAGTAAAGGTCGATACGACTTTGGCACCAAATTTTGTCAGAGGATTTGCCTGCACGAGGCTGAAGACAATGGGGGATTTCTTAGAGATTCCAGTTTCTGATTTTATATTCAGAACGAGGTCGTTGGAGAAGCTGGTCATTAGAGATGTCGTGTGTTGAACGATGCATTTAATCCAATTTTCTTCATCGTCTACTCATATTCTTTTCTCTAACTCTCACTCTCTCTCTCTCTCTCTCTCCCTCTCTCTCTCTCTCTCTCTCTCTCTCTCTCTAACTTAAATATGCATGCTTCTATTTATATCTAGTGTCGCCGCTCTTACTTTTTGAATGCATTGACAATTACGGAACTCTGGGGAATGTGGAGTACCCCTTCATCACCATTACTCCCAGGTCAACTCTGACCCAGAGTGGTAGTAACTTTTATGGTCCTATCAATGGCTTAAATAGAAAAGCATGAGTTTAAAAAATATGTGTTAAAAAAGAAAATTGAGTTAAAAAAAAAAAATGGGTACCCATCAAGAATAAGGCAAAAGCGTCTTCGGCATAAAATGACCCAACGTGTTGAGATGCCGTAAAATCCGCCCACCAACCAACCAACCAACCAACCAACCAGCTCTTTCGCTAGATAATCGCTAGGAATGTTGGGTAACAATTAAAACAATTATAAATAAAAGAATCACAACCTCACCAGACAGTTTTTGACAAATCATCATTAGCCATTCTAACACATCAGATAAAAAAGGATGAAAGTCAGCCATGTGGGTGATATGGTTATAGGGTTATATATGGTTATACGTGACCAGCCGATTGATATAAGTGTACATTACCGACGGCCTGTCTAGCCCAAGTAAGAGTCAAAGTTTACATTTATTTGTGATGGGGTGTTATGATTAACAACAACCAAGCAAGACAAACCCCACAAAAACCGATCTAGGTAGGATATCCAAGATCACAATTCAAAACATAGTCCTTAACACACACAAACTTGTGTGTTGCATGACATGGGTTGCGCAGCCACCAGGACTCCATCCTTAAGCATCACGATTCACCAAAATGTCGAAAGACTTGTCCGGTATTATCTTTAGCAAAAAAAACAAAAAAACATAAAATAGAAATAAAAAAGATTTTTCCATATTCCTATATTCATCTATTTAAAACAATGGTTTAACTAAGCAAAACCTTATATATAGCTATCTGTTATTATACTAAAGCTGAGTAAATCAATGATTGTTTGCTAAAGGCTTTTTTCCTATTTAGTTTAATGACACAAAATACATACCAAAATATTCCTTAGATTTGGGATATAAGTTATGTTGGTTAAGTTACACGTGGTATAATGGTTAGCAAGCTAGATTTGCAGACCGTTGGTAATGAGTTCGATTTTCACTGAGCGCTCCATACTTCTGGCTTTGTGCTACATTTAAGCTAAGCTTAGTAAATAACTATACAAAAAAACTCTGGGCACCCTATATGGTGTAATATCAAGCTAGATTTGCAGACCATTGTTAGTGAGTTTCGGTTTTCGATTCCCGTTGAGCGCCCCATACATCTGGCCTTGTGCCACATCTAAGCTAAGTTTAGTAAATAACTATAAAGAACATTCCTTAAAGTTTTAGATGTTTCTCCACTTTTGCGTCTTTTAAGAATTTTGATTTTAACGGAAGCGTCAGAGTGGAAAGTTCTATAAAATTGGTAAAAGAATATTGGCGCCATTTTCTTCGGCTACCAAAGTTTAGTATAGAGAGTGTCTAATAAATTTGTAGTTTATATGTACTTCTGGAGCCAACACTTGCTGATCAGCTGTAGTAGTAAGTAAGTAAAGTCATCGGGGCGGCCTAATGTCGGTATCAGCCATGCAGCGAGGGAGTCTATCCTCTTTTCACTAGCGCTAGACCAAGGATATTATTTTAGCGTCTGAGGGAGAGCGCCACACCTACCATCAGCTTCTTACTTTAGATCCCTGTACTACTCATACGCTGAGTTGGCGAGGGCGGGTATCGACCTAGGAACCTTGTGGTTTCTAGCCGAACGCTCTACCGACTGAGCTAACCCGGGGCGTGTTCTGAGCACGACGTTAAAATGCATTTAATGGTGAAGTTCCAGTTATGGAACTCTGGGGAATTTGGAGTACCGCTTCATTACTCCCAGGTCCACTTTGACCCGGAGTGGTAGTTTATGTTAGAGTCCCATTATATGGGTTAAAGAGGGAAATGAGTTTTGAAAAATGTGTGTTAAAGAAAAATTGAGTTAAAAAAAAAGAATATTCAATACCCCTCAAGAATGAATAAAACAAAATGTCTTCGGCATAAAATAACCCAACAAGGATTAATATGCCGTAAAATCCAACCTACCAATCAACCAACAAAATGAGGCAAGATTGAATAAATGTATTAACCCTCTTACCATTGTAATTAGATTAATGAGATTAACAAGTTTATAAGTTGTTATTCTAATTTATGCTCTCCAACTTTAATTCTAATTTGAGGCACGTGGTGTGATGGATATCATCACAGGAAATGGAAACGGCGAGACGAGTTCAGATCCTGAACGAACCTGTTTGCATTTAACATAGCGCTAATACCATTGAGAAAGCACGAATCCAACTAATTTCCCTCCAGCTATGGGTAAGTTAATGTTAACCTTTTAACCCTGGTTAGGCAACTAGTCTAGAAGAAAGAAAACTTAATTCAAAGCTGTTAGACTCCCCTAAAAAATTGACTATGTGTCGTATCCTGCTAATGTATAGAAGAGGGGAGTAGTCAGATGCATGTTTTTCTCAATAGTATTAGTACTGTGTGAAATGCAAACTGCCTCATCCAGAATTTGATCTCTGGTCGACGAGTATATTTCCTACGACTCTTACCATAACACCACGAGCCTCATAATGTATATATATTTAAGTAAATTTTCTACTACTACAAAAACGGAAACGCTAGAGCGACAATCGAACACACATATATATACATATATATATATATATATATATATATATATATATATGTTATTTTTTAAATTTTTATTCTAAAATACCGAGATATTCTGATCTTCAGTTTTGAAATCTCAAATATAATTATCTTTACTAGCAAGAATATACACCCTCTGGGCGTACGTATTTAAGTTTTAATGTAATGAAACATTAAATTGGAAAAACTAACGAAATGAAACTAACTAATGTGATGACATATATTAAGTTAGAAAGACTAAATACGCATATAAAAAGATTACATTTATTTTAATTTTAATTGGTTTCTATATAAAAATCATTTGATTGATTTTAATACGCTGGAGAATAATATTAGAGATCTATATAAAATCATTTATAGATTGATTTTAATACGCTGGAGAATAAAACAATAAAATTAGAGATCAATAACACCAAGTAATTATTTATTAAACTCGGTTTTGTTAAAACCAGTAAGCAAATTAAACACACCATATAATATGTAAACCTTTATTTCTTAGCGATATATAAGACACATTGGAGGATTTTAAACGTATTAATAACATGGGCAGTTTTGAGGCTAATCTAACTTATATTTCCATAGAGACATCGTTAATGAAATAATATTTATTCTATATATATTAATGATTTTGACTATGAATTAAATACTCATTGATAAACTTACTTCATTCCTGAAATGACTGTGACGCAAGCAGTGACGTAGTTTTGGTTCCAGACAAATAGAGACCTAATCTCTATTATTTATAGATTCAGTCATCTGTCAACAATTGACCTAGGTACACTTCATTGGACCATGTGACCTTGAAAATGAAAAACATGTCCTTTCTTAATCGAGATCAAAAAGGGGTGCCTAAAGCTAATATGGTCCAATTCATTGACTGGTGAAAATGTTCGAGGAGACGTAGACGATTGAGGATTTCATGATCCACAACGAAAGGTAAAACGGTCCAATGACCGGAGACCTTTATTTATGCTTTTAAAAAAATATTTCCTGTTTGGTTGCCTTTGCCAAGATGTTGTCAAACACTTTCGGAAAATTGGCGCATCCGATTGAGAGGAAGGCGCTGGACTGCTTCCATATTCGATGCAGGGAATCTGGAAACTGGTGGCATTCCTGCTTGGGTACAGGTAGTTTAACGATAACCATTTTCTTTAGGCTGCTTTCCAAACCAGAATATTAACGGTTAGAAGATTAATTGCTGTCGGAGGCAAGTAGGGTAGCATAATCCATGAACAGAAGATATGTATCATGTTTTTATCATGTAGATCCACGGGTCGCTGTCACTTAACACACACACACACACACACACATGTATGTGTATACATCTATGTATATATGTATTTAGCATTCTTTCATTTATACATGTAGAATTAAACAAAAGGCACATCTCGTGTTGAACAATTTTATTAACGATCTTTTCGAGCTTTCTGGCCAAAATTTTTATATTTGGATGGAATCCGCGGATTAGTCCACCAAAGATTTTATCCCAAGTACTTTCGGCACTCCGAAGTGCCATCGTCAGGGGTAATGTGTTTGTGTTCCAGTTTTTTTTAAGTTAGTCGTAGTGAGAGTAACTAGGAGGGGAACTCGTAGAAATTATATTCAGGGGTGTGGTGGCTGGAAGGAGAATTAGTAGGAAAAGTGTTATATGTTATATATGTTATATATATATATATATATATATATATAAATATTTAGACAACCCACAATAAATAGAATTAATTATGAAACGAGCGACAATATTCTAAAATGATTTAAATAGATAGAACCATTTTTTTTACATCACGGTCGTCTATCTCTATTATACATTAAAAAATAAACCACCAGTGTTATTTAGTGTCACTTTAGCGATAAAAACAAAAGAATAGTTAAGACAAATAATAAACAGCCTATATAATCGTTCAGAAAAGGACCGAAAGTACTTGGTTTTCTAATAATAACTCTTTCAGGCTTTTCAAGATCATAGCATCTAAAATTTTTTTAGGAAACTTAAAAGAAAAAAAACAACAACAATTAGAATTACATTATTTCTATCCAAATTTTTTGAATATATATATATATATAATATATATATATGTGTGTGTGTGTGTGTGTGTGTGTGTGTGTGTGTGTGTGTGTGTGTGTGAAGTTTTGGTGCATTATATGAAAATTGTAAGGGCCTATATATCTAATTAATGTAAAAAGAATATATATATATATATATATATATATATATATATATATATAATAGGAATATTTTTGTAGATTTTTATTTTTTGAATTGTTCTTCACAATTTCTTCACAAAAATGTTTTTCGTATATATATATATATATATATATATAATCCAAAGATCAGGTGATAAAATCTTCCTTATGACGTTGTAGTTTTTCAAATGTCGTAATTTGCAGAGCTAAAATAAAAATTTAAAAAATGAATAAATAAATAGATAATATCCAAAGGAAAAAAATGGTCTTTCGCTGGAATTTGGAATAATTTGATTTAACAGGGAATCTTTAAAAAATGACCAACAACAGAAGATCAGTTGGATAAGATGTTGATTTATGACCGACAGTTAAATTACATTCAAGGGTTTTTTTTACAGAGGGGAACACAGGACAACAAAGATATTAATCTGTTATCAACTGACTTTAGAATAATAAAGGAATCACCATTTTGCATCTTGGCAACAGCTTGATAATTTCTCTAGTTTCCCTGAAATAGTCTATAATGCTAAAAATCTAAATCTTCTCTTATTTACCCTAATATATATATATTTTTTATTTTCTTATTTTTTAATTTATTTTTTATTTTATTTTTTGAGAAGCAAAATTTTTCAGTTGTGCAATTCAAATAATCTGATCTTCCATCTGATGAGACTGGATTTTGGGGAGCTATATTAAATCAACTTAGATTTATATAGGCCCTAATTTTGGTCGAAATAAATTTATTATGGAATTACGGTGTTGAATTTTTCCTTCCTTTCTATATATATATATATATATATATATATATATATATATATATAATAACACAACGCTCTCCTATATAAGGGATGGAGCACTATATGACGGCCTTTACATACAAAGCGGTGTGTGTATTAAAACAGTTAAAATCCCCTTCGCAGTCTGTAGATGATGACAACCTGGCGGTTAAGGTGTCTGACTGACAATTAACCGATCGGATTTCAATCACGGCTGTAGGTATCTTATAAATGTCTAGCCACACTGAAGAGACTTGATAAGTCGAAACACGTGTCTGTGGATGACTATATATATATATATATATATATATATATATATATATATATATTAAAACTTTAAAAAAAGATATGCGAAAAGCACATTATTTAATTATATATTGGAGGAAAAGAAAAAATAAACCCGGAAAACAATAAATCCTCTAAAATCGAATAGAACTTGATAAAGATAAAACAATATGTGGAGGAAGGTAGACAGAGCAGATTGTCTTGAAAAAAGATTAAAAATCATTTTCTCCGTGCAAGATTACCCGTTGAATAAGAGTTCTGAATCGATAAGCAAATGCAGACACATCAACAAATATTATTTTAAAAGTTTGTTGGCTTCATATTCAAAACGACTAAACACATAAAAAAATAGTCGGTTATTCTGGGAATTATATTTTGCAAATTCTATCAGCAACTCTCACGCCTTCAACGTCATTGATAGAGGAGTAGCAGGGTTGGCGTTTTTAGAAAATAAATATGAAAAGAATTTGAATAGAAATAGGAAACATATTGCACCTCTGATGATCGGGTACTGCGCGGGAAACTAGCAGTAACACGAAGGAAGTGTTTGTAAAAGAAATCCGTTTTTTTATCGACGTTTTTCATCGATAATTTTTAACGATTTTAACATTTCAAAACGTGTACGTGGGATCCACTACTTGTTGTTAACACTCCTCACACAAAAACTTAAAATTTCATGCATGTATCTAGTTACATGATTGGTTGGCAAATTGATTGGATTTTACGCCATGCCACCAGGGTTCCATCCTTAAGCATCACGGGTCGCCACCCCCATTAGCCGGGTCTTACCCAGCTACTGAGGGGCAGTCGGTGTATTTTAAAGCCCAATCTATCTTGTTACATTAATGCGCACTTAACATAACAATTATCGTCGTAGGAAATGGAATTGGCGACCAGAGTTCAAATCCTGGACGAGTTTGTTTTTATTTCAATTTATGTATGTATGTATCCATATGTTTCCACCCCACCCACCCATATATGGATAGAAATAAAGGCAAAATAAGTTATTTAAACTTTTTGGACTGCCAGTCTATGAAAAGAAAAAAAATGAAATTCGAACCAGTTGTACACCGCTTAAAATTTGAGCTCGTGTCACATCCTGTTTATGGTGGAGGGGTTGGGTAAATATATATCTGTATGGTTCACCAAACTCCGTAAAGTAGTTAAATAGCCTGCTTGTCTAATCTGTTAATCGTTTTTTAAGTGTATGTTTGTGTGTATCGATCGAGAAGGAAAAGAGAGAGAGAGAGAGAGAGAGAGAGAGAGAGAGAGAGAGAGAGAGAGAGAGAGAGAGAGAGAGAGAGAGAGAGAGAGAGAGAGAGAAGTAAAGAAAATCAAATTATTATCTAGAGAAAGAAAAAGAGATAGAGAGAGAGAGAAAGAGAGAGAGAGAGAGAGAGAGAGAGAGAGAGAAGAGAAGAGAGAGAGAGAGAGAGAGAGAGAGAGAGAGAGAGTCAATAAAAAGTAATTAATTAGAGAAAGGAGAAGAGACTGAGAAAGGGTATGTGTGAGAGAGCGAGAGAATGGGCGAGATAGATAGATATAGAGAGAGAGGGGGGAGGGAGAGGCAAGTAAAAGAAAAGCAAGTTATTATCTAGAGAAAGAAAAAGAGATAGATAGATAGATAGATAGAGAGAGAGAGAGGGGGTCAATAAAAAGTAATTCATTAGAGAAAGGAGAAGAGACTGAGAAAGGGTATGTGTGAGAGAGCGAGAGAATGGGCGAGAGAGAGAGAGAGAGAGAGAGAGGGGGGGGGTTAAGATAGACATAGAGATGGAAATTTACGCAAATCAGTGAAGGAAACTTAAAACTCACCAGGAAAGTGTAACAGAAATCTGAATCAATTATCCCCGTTGCTTTTCCTGATTAATGAATTGCGAAATTTTGTGTCACAACAGGAAAGATTTTCGTGCAAAGGTCAAGGTGATCTGTCGCTTCGTTCTGTTCCTTCCACTCTTAACCGAATTTCTGGTTCTCGTTTGAAGAAACGCCAATCACATAAGAAGACGCAGTTTCTTATTTTTAGCAAATTTTAAAAATCCGGAACTTTCCTTCATTAACCTCGTACCTCTGTCAATTTTGAATATAAATGCGTTAGCAAACAGCCCGTTGACCTGTAGGTCACGTTTTAATCGCAACCCGTGATTATAAATATCCTTTTTATTTTTTTTTATTTTTTAGAAAGGATTGAAGTATTCTAATTAGCATCTCATTATTGGCGGAGTTATATAAGAATTTGGAGGTATTTACCCAAACCGTCCGCCACGGGTAGGATGTGACACAAGGTCACAAGTATGGGACACCCAACGAGGATCGAACACGCTTTTCAGTATTACAGAACTGCGAGACTAGCTTGCTAACCATTAAACTACGATAGGACGTCCTATATTATGAATGGTGGTGCGTGGGTGTAATGGTCAGAGTCATAGGAAATGGACTCGTCGATGCGAGTTCAAATCCTCGACGAGGCTGTTATCATTTCACGTAGCGCTAATACGAAGTTAGTATACATCGCTGATGAGACTTAATTTGGCAAACGATTATGCGATGTTAGAACATTGTAATAAAGTTGAAACAGACTGTACGATGTTCTAGCATCGCATAATCGTTTGCCAAATTCACTTGTCATGGTTATTTTCTAGAATTATCGAATTTTATACGATATACGCATTGTAATTGCCTTCAAGCAAATATATATATATATGTTTATAACACAACATGCTTATATATATACAAGATGCTTCAAAAAGTATCGAGATTTTTTGTACTTTTTGACACACCTTGTATTCTGAAAAAATAACGTTCCATTCATTAATTTTTTTTTCAGAATACAAGGTGTGTCAAAAAGTACCAAGTTTAAAGATGTATTTACCAATATAGCAATGAAGAATGAATGGAACGTTATTTTTTTTCAGAATACAAGGTGTGTCAAAAAGTACAAAAATCTCGATACTTTTTTGACACACCTTTTATATATGATATAAGTAATGAGGATTTTAATATTATACCGCTAGCTTTTGCCCTGGTCCGAACCCAACATTATCAAACTGTATAAAATGTTTTGATGTCTAGGTACTTAGCATGGGTTAATGTTTTGAACGAGTCGATGAGATAAATGCCGACGGGACTATTTTGAAGTTAATTTACCGTTTATCAATTGTTCATTTTTTTTCTTGGTAAATGCAACTTCAGTCTCTATATCTTTTTGAATACATCTCGTAGGATGTTTCTTTTAAAATTTAAATTTCATTTCACAATCTTTGCTGTACACTCAGTTAAAAATCTTCAGATCATAAAATTAGATAAAAATCTCTGCATTTTAATATTAATAGCATTTGAACATTGGTTTTTGCGATTCTTCTAGTTGCAAACTTGATTATTCACAATACGGCCACCATTGTTGTTGTTGCTGAAAAGTTCGTATGATTAAAAACTGGTTTATTATTATTATTATTATTATTATTGAAAAACTCTCTGTATCAGGCGAACTAAAAAAAAGATGCTAAACCCTACTGCGATTATTTATACAATGGTACATTTACTTACTGGTTGTTTTACTGTTATGTAATGGGTGTGACGTGGTGGCCTGAGGTGTGGAGAACGGAAAAGTTTAAATGATGATGTCCGCAAGGATGTGTGGCATAGTTTGATTGGATGAGCGAATGGTACATGACGAAGGGGAGAAAGGAGGGATGAGAGGCATGAGTGTAAATAGAGCCTGGAAGAATGCGTGACCGGAGGAAAACATGAAATTTCTTGCTCTAGGCGGTTGTAATCTGGGGGAAATAGAATACTCATGAGTGAAAAGAATTGGCCTTTGTTATTACTAAAATCACCAAATGGCACAAGGCGAGATAACACTCAACCCCAAGTTGGTGTCCAGACTCCATGACATCATAAAACTGCAACAACCGAATAGCAGTCCAATAACCAGGATTCCACCCTCTCCAATGTAGTACCGGTCCAGAGATAAGTATATTGACTATTTCTTTATCCGCACATTCCGTTAGAAGGAAGTGCCGTAATGTTAAGCAACGTAGACAAATCCCCTCTTTTCGGAAATGAATGCAAGATGTAATGAAGAGTTGACACGTCATCATCTCAGCCATTCCGAGAAGGAGAGAGTAAAGTAAACAAACGTTTTAACTCAACTCTTCATTCCGACAAGGAGAGTATTGTGTTACATTATTAAGGCTAAATAAGGCTTTAGAATACCCCAACTAAACTTCTGCTGAGGGGTAAGATCTTTGAATGGAAATGCTACTTTTTTCTTTTTAGCAAAAGAAAAAGAAAGAAAAAAGACATGATAATATTTGTTGAATATAGCAACTACCAGGAGCATATTCTATCGTATGCAAAAAAAACCTTCAGGACTATCACACTCTTTCTACGAGGGTGAGTCAGAAAGTAATGCCATTTTCTTTATTGAATATGAAGTTTTTTTTTTATTAAACTAAATTCTACATTGAAACCCTAACAAGGCTCAGAGCAAGAATCCGACGAGTAAGAGCCAACTTGCCAATTGACAATGTCCTCCTTCTGCGTGGCAATACTCAACCACATACAAGCATGAGGACAAGGCAGAAAATCGTCTCATTCGTGAAGACAACTTTATTGCATTCTCCATACGCGCCAGATTTAGCGCCTTCAGACTATCATCTCTTCAGCTCCATGTAAGAGGGTTTGAGAGGTAAACATCATTCCAGTGACGAGGAAGTGAAATCTGTAGCGAAGAAGTGGCTCAAAGAACAGCCAACAGAATTTTACGGGGCAGGGATACATGCTCTCATTCGAACGTGTAATATTGCTATAGAGAAACGGTGACTATATGGAGAAGTATGGATGTGATCCACAGAGGACCAGCTTCATTTTGATGTATGATACATGTTCCTGTGTTGGTAATTATACCTGTCCTAAACAAAATAGCATTACTTTTTGAAGGTGGAACATTGCTAGTGAGAGAAATGGTGACTATATGGAGAAGTAGGGATGTGATCCACAGAGGAACAGCTTCATTTTGATGTATGATACATGTTCCTGTGTTGGTAATTATACCTGTACTAAACAAAATGGCATTACTTTTTGACTCACATTCGTATTATTATGAACAGGTAGTCGTAAACAGGTTGATAGACGGCCGCGGGAGATGAAATTAGATAAGAAAAGAGCAGCTTCACAGCTTATCAGCGATCGGTTCTGGAGTAAAGGAAGTAAGTTATCACAGCTTCCGGTTTCTGGGGCGCGCTAACTACTACTAACAATTATACGGTTCAACCAACGGTATACAGTCATTTACCCCAAGGCAATTCAGTTCATTTTGTTACCTAACGTTAAGGGCACAAGAGAACTGAAGAATCCGTAGTCCTCTGTGTTACGATTTTTGTGGCCATTTTTAGGCTGCAAGTAAGAGCGCTTTACAGAGTAGATCCTTTTTGTTCCTTTGTGTTATGTACAATCCTTTGGTTGTTCCTTCGTGAAGAATCCTTAAATAGTTAACAAACCACGTATTTGAGCGTGTTGATTGGCTGGCTTTAATCCACGCGGCCACGCTGAGTCTATAAGTTTAAGTGGTGGTCTCCAGTACAACTTATAATACAAAATATTCCAACATAAAGAGCTCAACTCAACCATGAAAATGCTTTATATTTTCAGATGAAAAACAAACAACAAAATCTTCGAATAAATGTTACATAATTTCATAAGCAACTTATGATTAATGTTTGTACCTTTAGTATTTTGAATAGGATCCGTTAGATCCAGAATGACGGAGTACAGTGAAAAGTTACTCACTGGTTATTGACGGGTAGTAGCCTTTTTATTCGATCCCTTGTAAAAAGCACCATTACAGACGCGTGAGAATTAGTCAAATGCGATAGAGAATTCAGAGCGAGGGGTACTGTTGGTCGTTTGCTCTGAGCTGGTCTTCTCGGCGGATGAATATGGGCTGGGTTGTTTTTTAATTGAGTACCCATCAAGAATGAATAAAACAATAACATCTTCGACAATGACTCGATGTCCTGGCTATGACGTTAAACTCTATCTGATAATGAGGTTCCAATTCTGGAGATGTAGGGAATGTGGAGTATCCCTTCATCACCATAACTCCCAGTTCCACTCTGACCTGGAGTGGTAGTACCTGTTAGGGTCCTATCAACGGGTTAAATAGAACACACTTGTGCCAGGCGCTTGTAATTAAATTTCCCTACCATTAACACAAAGGAATTGAACTGTAAATATCAAGAGGACTTTCTTCTAATTAATATAAAACAAAACAGGTATATGAAAAGAAACAGTATGTTAGCTTCTTTATTTTGTTTGTTATTTTCCTTTTACGACACGTGAAGCACACACACACACACACACACACACACACACACACACACAACATGGAATCTCTCGTCGACGCATACGGGTTCATCTAATGAACAACCCACATAGTGTTCTGTTTAGTGGTGTTGAACCATCCGCACTTTTTGGCACAGTCGATAGGAAAGAATTGGTGCAAGAAATGCCACAAATCCAATCATAATTTGACCTCAGGCTTTTCAATTCAGAGTTTTCGTTCTCCTACACTAGTTACCTATCCAAGATTAAAGAGCTCAGTTTGCCCTACTATTTACCCTAGCTGGAGGGAGAATATATGAATTAATACCTTTTCCAGGGGTATTAGTGCTATATGTAATACAAACAGCCTTGTCGAGGATTTGAACTCTGATCGACGAGTCAATTTCTTACGACTCTCACCATTATTCCAAGCGCTTCCATATAAAATATACACTCAAAATACACATATACAAATACACCTAAAACCGTGTGTTGCATTTTGATCATTCTTTTTTCTTAAATTTGAAAAAAGACAAAAAAGGGTCCCTTTTATTTATCAGATTAAAAAAAAAGCAAGAAAATCTTCAAATGAATAAATAAATAACATTTCCCAATTTGATTACGTCCGTTAAAGACATTGTTTTCTTAAGGATTTGCCAAAAGAAAGGCCCCTTCTATTTTTCAGATTAAACAAAAGAAGAACATTTTTAAATAATAAAAAGAAGTCACATTTTGATTACGTCCGTTAAAATCATTGTTTTCTCAAATGTTCCGGAAAAAAACTCCCTTTTATTTATTAGATTAAAAAGAAAGAAAATTATTAAACAAATAAAAGTCACATTTTGATTACGTTTGGCAAAGCCCATTAAAAAAAAAAGGGTCCTTTTATTTTTCAGATTAAAAGAAAGAAACTTGACAAATCAATAATAAAAATCCCCTTTCTGATTACATCCGTTAAATTCCATTGTTTTCTTAAACATTTGAAA
>CM042147.1:27745362-27757862 GCA_023376005.1 Doryteuthis pealeii | reverse complement strand
TTTGACCAATCAGTGATAGTTTGATCGGTCAACCAATATCTATTCACCATTCCGTAATGTTTTTTCACCCAATCAAGACAAGCTTCACTAAGACGATGAATTCCAAACGGACTTACCAATTATTTTGATGTAAATCGACTAGTTATGTGACATTGTGCTAACCAATCAGACTTATTCGACTTTTCTACTAATTACATTATCAGTTAATCACTTACCGAACGCTAATAAGTTAAAAAAGATACATTTTTCAATTACTGTTGGGTGTGTATGTGTGACGTAACGGTCATGATCGCGAGAAAGCGACGAGACGAGTTCGAATCCAAAACGCGGCTATTTGCGGTTGGTATGTTGATTGATTTAAACGGCATATCAACACGTCTGGGGTTATGTCATGCCTAGCGGTTAGGAAGTAATATATATTGTGTATCTATATTTACACTTTTGTAGTAATTGGTTTTAACAATGTGTTAGCATCATTGGGGATCATGTTGTATGGTATTGATTAGGTTTATGTCTATATTCTATGGTATAATTTTATTTCCTTCAAAAAGGACAATGTCTTCTATGCTGACTTCAAATAGATCTTTCATATTGTTTGCATTAAAATAACGGTTTCTGATGTGAGCAAAAACTCTGCATTCTATGATTAAGTGTTTAACAGTCAAAGGTGTTTGACATGTTTCACACTGTCGTTGTTGTTCTTGCTGGAGTATATAGGAGAGCGTTTGTCTTGTGTGACCATTGCCTAATCGGGACACAATGACTTGTTCCTTTTTAGACTTCCTTAAGGCTGGTCTCCAGTCTCCCAGAGTGGTGTTGTGTTTCAATTTATGCCATGAAGAAGTAAAGAAAAAGAAAAAAGTGAAGGAAAAAAAGAAAAAATAGATAAAGATGTGAAGAAGAAAAAGAAGAAATAAAAAAAGTGAAAAAAATAGAAAGAAAAAATATTGTAGAAGAAAAAGAAAAAAATTGAAAAAAAAAGGAGAAAGAGAAAAAGAAGTGATGGCATGAATTCTTCTCTCCTTCCCACTAACTCTGAGTCATCAAGCAATAGCACCTATATGATTACCCCAACCCTATTGCCCTTATGGCAAGCCCCAACCCTTTTTATCATATGGGTGCTAGAAGGTGAAGCCTGAGGGTCTTCATGTCCTGGGAACGACGTTAAACTCTATCTGATGGTAAGGTTCCAGTTTTGGAGGTCTGGGGACAGTGGAGCATCCCTTCATCACTATTTCTCCCTGGTCCACTCTGACCCGGAGTGGTAGTACCTATTAGGGTCCCGTGTATGAGTTAAATAGAAAAAAACGAGTCTATTAAAAAAAATTGAGTATCTATTAAAAATGAATTTATTTTTAAAATTACTCCGCATTAAATGACCCACTGAGGTTGATGTGCCGTAAAACAAACCAAACTCCGAGTAAAACAGTTGGTTAGACCTGGCTCTTCAGATTTAGTAAGGTAACCAATCTAGGAGAAGGAAAACACCTAATTAAAATCAGCTGTACACCGATTAAAAATTAACCATGTATGCGTCCTACTCGTGGAAAATGACTGGCTAAATACATATAAATAAAGTAAAGTTGGCGTAGTGGCCTATATTCGGTATCGACCGAACTGCAAGGAAGTCTATCCCCTTTTCGCTAGTGTTCAACCTAGTTTTTTTTTCTACTAAAGTGGAACGACACACCTAACATCAGCTCCCCACTTTACCGCACAGATAAGATTACTGAATATGCCGAGTATGGAGCAGACCAGTATCGAACCAGAAACATTGCGATTTTTAAGCAGGTGCTCTACTATTAAACCGGCTCCTTATATAATATTTATTGAAAAATCGTCTAAAAACGACAAAAAGGCACATTTTAACAATATATATATATATATATATATATTATATTATATATATATAATCAGAGATAAAATATTATGGTGTTCATTTTCCGTAATTGCAGTTTCAGACGGTCAAAAAATATGCTAATACTTTTCACATTCATTCTCCATTATATATACTAGCAAATATATGCACCCTCCGGGTGCAAGTATTTAAATTTTAATGTAAGGAAATATCGTATTAGATTAGAAAGTCTAATAAGAAGGCATATAAAAAGATATGTAACAGAGTGGGAGAAAAATAGAAATGAAACTTACTCTTCCATCACTCCCGTCTTTCATTGCTGAATTTTACTTATTTAACTATTTAGTTAAATTAGGAAATAAAGAATAAAATGACAGTTATTTTTTCTTGTTAATGGATTTCATTTAAGATTCATTGAAGAGATTTTTGCTTATATTCATTAAAATAAAACCAAACAATTAGAAATCAATAATACTAAGCACATATTTAATAAAATCACATTTTTAATATCAATATGCAAATTAGCCTTCCCATTCACACTGTAAACCGCTATTTTGTATATATAAATACAATTGCATGTTATTTTGTATGTAGATATGGACAACACTAATAAAAAGGTGAAGCAATTTTATTAATAATTGAGGTTTAAATATAAATAAAATCATGGAGAATGTGATGTAAATAACGAAGGGAATTGTGACTTGAGTAGTAATATAGTTTCGGTTACAGACAGAAAAACACACAATCTCCATTATAATAAGATATATATATATATATATATATATATAGGGAATCTTTTAGTTTTTACATTAGTACATCGAGTTCCCCTATTTCTGGCCTTTCTCTTTTTCGTGACGATTATTGTTCATAGTTCCCAACGATTCACTCCTGACGAGTTGTTAGTCAAAAGAGCTCAAGATATATATCCACACATTATTCTCAAACCCATTTATAAATTCTGTACCACCAGACACACACACACACACACACACACACACATATATATATATATCTTATTATAATGGAGATTGTGTGTTTTTCTGTCTGTAACCGAAACTATATTACTACTCAAGTAACAATTCCATTTGTTATTTACGTCACATTCTCCATGATTTTATTTTCATTTAAACCTCAATTATTAATAAAATTGTTTTTAGATTATTAATACTGTTGACCATATCTACATACTAACAATATGCAATTATATTTATATATACAACAAAATAGCGGTTTGTAGTGTGAATGGAAAAGTTAATTTGCATATTGATATTAAAAATTTGATTTTAATAAATATGTGCTTAGTATTATTGATTTCTAATTTTTTGGTTTTATCTTAATGAATATGAGCAAAAATCTCTTCAATAAATCTTAAAAGAAATCCCTTAACAAGAAGAAATAACTGTAATATTATTATTTACTTCCTATTTTAACTAAACAGTTAAATTAGGAAAATTTAACAATGAAAGACGGGAGTAAGGGAAAATGATGGAATAGTTTCAAAGTTGTTCTATTTTTCAATCTTACTCCCTCTGTTCCAAATCTTTTTATCTACATTCTTATTCAGTTTCATTAGCCTTTCTAATTTAATATGATATTTTATTATATTAAAATTTAAATACTTGCACCCGGAGGGTGCATATATTTGCTAGTATATATATATATATATATATATATATATATATATGTGTGTGTGTGTGTGTGTGTGTGTGTGTGTGTGTGGCTGTGTGTGTATGTGTGTGATGAGAACTTTAATATGTTAGTAATACTTGCAAGTATATGCACCCTCCGGGTACTTAAGTTTTAATGAAATAAAATATTATATCAAATTAGAAAAGCTAGTGAAACTAAATAGAAATGCAGATAAAAATATTTGAAACAGAAAGGATATAAACAAAAATAGAACAACTGAAACTTATTCTTTCATCACTCCCGTCTGTCATTGCTAAATATTCAAATTATTAACTATTTATTTAAGACAGGAAATAAAGAATAAGATTACAGTTATTTATTCTTGCTAATGGATTTCTTTTAAGATTTATCCCCGACATTTTTGCTCATAGTCATTAGAATAAAACCAAACAATTAGAAATCAATAATAATAAGCTCATATTTATTAAAAATCAATTTTTAATATCAACATGCAAATTAGCCTTCTCGTTCACATTGTAAAACTCTATTTTGTTGTATATATAAATAAAATTCATGTTATTAGTATGTAGAAATGGTAAACAGTATTAATAATGTAAAACAATTTTTATTAACAATTGAGGTTTAAATCAAAATAAAATCATGGAGAATGTGATGTAAATAACTAAGAGAATTGTGACTTGTGTAGTGATGTAGTTTTGGTTACAGACATAAAACACACCAATCTCCATTGTAATAAGATACATTCATTTCTTCCTTGAACGAAACTGTTGTCACATTTATAAAAGTATACAAGTCGTATTTTTGGCAATAATCACGACATTTTATTCAGACTCACTCGGTAATCAATAATATTCATCACGTAATTGCCAGTGAGTCAGTGAGAATCAATTTATATTCTAATCTTTTCCTAATATTTCTCATCTACCGATCATTATCAAACTTTATAAGCGCTTTTTTTAAAAGATATTTTAGATACTAGATATTATACAAAAGATGGGGGGTGGGTGGAGATATCGGTTTTGCTGGGGTCTGGACGCTCTCAATTTTGTCATCAGTTTTTCCAGGATCATTCCGAGAATTTCAACTACAATCATTGACATCATGTTTTACAACTTTTGATTGCTCTCTAGCAAGGTTCAAGTTTTTATCTACTTTTTCGCTGTCCATTACTTTCATTAAATCCGACCTTTTCTTCTGGACTGGATTTGGTGATAGCTTTGTATCCCAAAATCCCAGAGAAGTTTGTGAGCCTAATTATTCAGCACAGATTTCATTTTGTGCGTGTACCATTTGTCGGTATGGTAAAATCTTAGTGGCTTGTACAATTCCCAGTGGATCACCTTCTCCAACCACTTTGCTACATTGGCTTATTATGTGGTTGACATTATTATTATTATTATTATTATTTAACTCCTAGAGAGTTTTTTTAAAACCAGTCTTAGCTGGTCGTCTCTCTGTGGAGGCTGAGTGACTACAAGTCTCACCAGGTTTCCATGATTCTTCTGTCTTATAGAAGATCTTAACAATATTGTTGTCTGGATGATCTCGATTCCTCCTCTGATTTCCAGTTCGTTCTATCTTTTTTCTTAGTCATTGAGTATCGTTCCAAGTGCACCAACTACAATTGGTATCACTGTCACCCTCGCGTTCCACAGTTTCAATCTTCGCTAAATGCACCATACTTGCGACCTTGTCTCACATTCTAGCAATAGCGAATGTGTTGGGTAAAAGAGCGTCCCATCGTCGTGTAATGGTTAGCAAGCTAGTCTCACAGATCCATTACTACTGAATAGCAAATTCGATCTTCGCTGGATGCTCTGTACGTGCGACCCGGTGTCACAACCTACCCTTGGGCGGACGGGTTGGGTAACCACTTAATTTAATTCTCTTATTATTAGTTTAACCTTTTTTATTATTATCTCTGCCTCTCTCTCTGTATCTCTCTCTCTCTCCATTTCTCTCTCTGTCTCTCTCTGTCTCTCTAGCTCTCTTTATCTCTGTCTCTTCATAAACCTACACTTGCTAATTGGGTGGCCAAGGATAAAATGAAAGCACGTCATCACTCATTTCAATTTAATTCAATTTAATTTTTAGCCAAAGATCTTCCAATTTGTCTTATGTTTCATCTTGAATGCCAATTTATTTAAACATTTCAATCCTTTGTTTTTAAATTCAGCGCATTTGAAATTACAGTATTTCACGGCATATAGGACGCACTTTTCCCCAAAATTTTGGCTCAAAATATTGCCTTGCGTCTTATACATCGTAGATGAAGTTAGAGATCTCCTGTAGGCCTAGGCTAATCTTCTCTATGATGCTCAATAACCCAGCTTACGCTCAGTACATTTACCTACCCTAAACTGCCAAATTGCTTTTATACAGCTATGTTTCTGCTTGTGTAATGCACAGCTAGACTCTATTTAACAATATGTGCTTAAATACACTAAACACTTTTTTCCTGAATCTGACCTGTAGAAATGGGGTGCATCTTATATGCCGTCAAATACGGTATATATATATATATATATATATATATATATATTATATATATATAGAGAGAGAGAGAGAGAGAGATTGTATGTTAGGGGTTAGGGTTAGGGATTAGGGTTAGGGGTTAGTTTTATAATTTTAAAAAATCTAAAAATCGTCTGTTAAAACAACCGCATGTCAACCCATTGGGTCATTTTATGTTTTTGTTTTATTCATTCTTGATGGGTACTCAATTTGTTTTAAACAATTCTTTTCTATTTAACCGATAGATGGTACCCTAACAGGTACTACCTCTCTGCGTCCGAGTGGACCTGGGAGTAATGGCCATAAAGGGGTTCTCTACATTCCCCAAACCTCCAGAACTGGAACCTCACCATCATATAGTTTAACGTCATACCCAGTATATGAAAACCCTCATCCAACGCACATATATGATAAAATGGCTAGGAGATTGCCATGAGAACAATAGGGTTTGGACAATCATATAGGTGCTAGGACTTGACGTGACTAGCCGGTTGATTGAAGGGGGCCTCTCCGACCGCCTGTCTAGCCAAAGTAAGGACCAAAGTGGAGTGTTGCATGTCATGGAATGCTCAGCTACCACGGTTACATCCTAGAACATCACGAGTCACCATACTCGGCCAACAGGTGGCTCAATTAGGGGGGGGGGTCTTACCCCTCTGCATAGGTGCAGTCGTATTCTAAAACCCCAGCCGACAGAGTTGGGAGAATAGTAGATGTAACAGTTGTTCACTTTTTTTTTTAAACAAACAGACACAAAGCATTTTGCATATGTAGGAATTGGTCACATGCTTTTATGTTATCCGGCCATCTATTGACTTTTTGAGTAATCAAACACCAGTGAATTTTTAGCCAATCAGAATTGCCTCTACATTCTTCATCCAATAAAAAATAATCGTTTATCACCCAATCAAACGAAAAGCCACCGTCTCGTTTATTTATTCATTATCTATTCATTATTTTTGCTTTTTTTTTTTAAATTGTTCAGCAAATGCCTTTTTTTTGTTTTTTATCGAAAAAGACAATATGAGAATCCAATCTTTTTGATCACTCATTCTTTCGGACAGATCTCCACCCAAATTGAAATGGAGACTTTTGTGTAAATTGCATCTCGACACAGACGCAAGCTACTGCGTCTGTTCGCCTGCCGTGGCGGCAAAGCTGCTGCTGCTGCTGTTAGTGGTGGTGGGTGGTATTGGCGGTGGTACTGGTGCTGCTTCCACTGCTGCCGCTGTTGCATCGATGGTGCAGAGGAGTAGCGATCGATAGGTAAGCGATTGCAGTGTTCGGCTGCTAGCAAACAATGCGGCAAGCTTTTGCAACAGAGTCAGAATTGTTCACTTACAATTATTTGAGTTGCCGATATGAATCAATGGTCTTCTGGCGGGGAGTGATAAAGGGAGATAATCACTGCCCAGATTTTGAAGGAATTATATATATATATATATATATATATATATATATATATCCGAATACGTTTAACGTCTTCATTGTAGTAGTACTTAGCCAAGAGTGCTCAATACTTTGTGAAAGTAGAGCTTTAATTTAACAAATATCTTAAAATTAGATATGGTCTCATTGTAATATTATATATATATATATATATATATATATATATATATATGTGTGTGTGTGTGTGTGTGTGTATGAAAGTATATAAAAATACATAAAATATCAAGGTGTGTCAAATTATTCGAGATTTCATGTACTATTTGGACACCCCTTGTTTCTAAAAAAACTATCGTTCCATTCATTGTTCATTATATCTTGTTCATACAGCTTCAATCTTGATAGTTTTATGACACACATTATATATATGTATATTATATATATATATATATAATATATATTTATATATATATATCATTAATGTATATTTGAATAATTTTGTCATAAATGATAATAAAATATAATAAATAATAATAATATTTTCTAAACACGATCTCAAAAAGGTAGGTAAGCAACCCATTAATTTTAGTTCATTTGAATTTCAATTTTTAAATACATTTTTACAGATTTAAAGATGTGTATGTATATATATATAATTATACATAAATTACACAGGTGTGTCAAAAAGTATCGAGATTTCATGTACTATTTGACACCCCTTGTATTCTAAAAAAACTATCGTTCCATTCATTGTTCATTATCTCTTGGTTCATACAGCTTCAATCTTGATAGTTTTATGACACACATTATAAATTATATATATATATATTAATTTTATATATATAAACTACATGTTATATTTGAATAATTGTCATAAATAATAATATAATATAATAATAATATTTTCTAAACACGATCTCAAAAAGGTAGGTAAGCAAACCCATTAATTTTAGTTCATATGAATTTTCAATTTTCAATTTTTTAATACATTTTTACAGATTTATAAGATGTGTCAAAATGTATCGAGACTTTGTATTTTTTGACACATCTTGTATTCTGCAAAAAAAAAAAAAAAAAAAATACGTTCCATTAATTTTTTGTTTCACACGAGCGTGTCCAAAAAGTACCAAGTTTAAAGTACCGAGATAGAAATGAAGGAATGGTTTTGTTTAAAAAAACAAAAAAAACAAGGTGCGTTAAAAGTACAAAAAATCTTGATACTTTTTTGACATACCTTGTATATTTTTTCATGTTTCATAAGCGTCCATATATATTATTATATATATATATAATATATATATATAATAATCATTTGATTGTCAAATTTTAGCAGTAGAAATCTATCGCCTTTTACTTCAAGAAAAAAGAAAGGGAAAAATACCGTACTGAAAATTATTTTTTAAAAGTGTGCGTAGTTAGTTGAGAATAACATGACGAATCAGAAGTGTGTAAACAATTAGCAAGGGCGTTAATGAGATTGAAAGGCTCGTTGCAACAGGTGGTCAACATGAATGAGATGGATAATAGTAGTAGAGTGAACAGAGGACTAATAAAAACATAGTTAGATGCAAAGGTAGGAATCGAGCAAGTTAATTACGGATTGGCCACAATACGCGCACTCAACACAACATATTATATATATAATAATATATTATAATATATATATATACATATATATTCGCTGTCGTTTATCGCTACAGAAAAAAATTATACACACACACACACTACCACATACCTAAAAAATGCACAATGTTTCCTTCAATACACACACTAACAGCGCTACATACTCACACCTTAAAATAGAATATTGATGTCATATTCAAAACCGTCTTCCTTTTTCAAACTTCAGAAAAAATTTTAAAACAGACTGATAAGAAGGATTACCACTCACTTTTTCTCATCATTCTGTGATATATAATTTATTATCTTATGCCCTGAAGATGATCTATTTAATAGATCAAACACTGCAGCGTCGGCAATAAACTCACCACTTAACCCATTTTAACCTTGTGTTTTTCATTTTTCTTGAATATATTACATACCGTCGTTTACTTTCTCTCTTTACATATATATAATATATATATATATATTATATATATATATATATATGTCATCGAAGACACAGTGTTTTGACGTATCACGTTTCCTCAATTGTGGCAAGGCCTAGCAGGCTATCTCATGCCAGAATCAAAATCTGACGGATCTTTCATCACACACACACACACACACATATATATTATATAATATATATATATATATATATATATATATATATAGATAGAGAGGAGAGAGATAGATAGATAGATAGATAGATAGATATATTGATAGATAATAGATAGATAAATAGAGCGACAAAATTAGAGTATAGGTTGTTCGGAAAATCGTATTGATGAGAAAATGTCAGTTACCAAGCGACGCTACTTTTAGATATACATTTATCAATTGATATTGAGCACTCGTTACTTTTAGATATAGCAAAATGATATATATATATTATTATATAACACATCACTCAATACGTCGCCGGCTTGACAAATAGATGGCGCCAATAAAATCAATCCATATAACTTGTATAAAGTACTAACCTTTAAATTGCACGTTCAAAATTTGAGCCCAATCGATTATTAGTTTACAAATTATAGTTATTTAAGTATACACACACACGCATGCACACAATATATATATATAATATATAATATATATATATATATATATATATTATATAATTATAGATAGATAGATAGATAGATAGACAGGCTGACTGATAAATAGATAGATAGATAGATCGATGAGAACAAAATAGATATGATTCGAATGAAGTATATTGAAAATCTTTCATTCAGGGGGTATATTTATTTGTATTTTTTACATACACTAAAAGTGAAAGAACTTAATTTTTTACTCGATAAGGGAACTCCCACCATACACCCATACAGCTGCGCGCACACATACCACACACACACACACACAAATTATATATATATTATATTATATATATATATATATATATCTCAAAACATTTTTTTTTTCACTAAACAGATGTATCTCGCCACTTCTAATACACTTCTCTGTCCGGATTAATATAGTGGCCTGTCAAACATATAAAGAATTTATTTTTAATTTCTTAATATTTTAAAACTCTCTAAAACAATTTCTTTAACAAGAAACTTTCTCCTCTCGATGACATAAAGTCATAACTAGTCGACGAAAAATAAACAACACGAAAGAAATATTCCTGTGTGTCATATCACTTTTGATTCATCTTATATATATATAAAACAGACTGAGATAGATGATATAGATAGATAGTTATAAACAAAGTAAGATAGATAGATAGATAAATAGATAGAAAGATAGTTTATGAATAGACTTAAATTAATTCTTAATTCAATCTCTTAAGTATGTATATATATGTACACATATAACACACCGAATACAACATATTACATACGCACACACACAACACACACACACAACACACACACAAAAAAAAAAGTAAACATAGCACATATACGTAGGCACACAAACACATAACACACACCCAAAAAGTATAAATTTAAGATTAGAAAAACATAGAATGTCTTCGGAAACAAAAACAAAATTATACAAACACACACACACCTGATATATCAAATGAACATCTGATGAACTTTATCAAGACAACCCAAATAGAAAAGTTTATAAAAATAAAAAAAGTACTAAAAAAAGCTATAAAAATTCAGCTAATGACTTTATTGGTAAACCACCCAAAAACCAAAAACACCTTTAAAAGACTAATGATTAAAAATGAAATTCCATTCCAACTCCACCTATAGAAAGAGACTAAGCGGATAGTGAGAATAAAAAAATAATACTCTGTGTAGATTAAAATATAAATATACAACAGAATCGATAGAACATTCACTTTACAATATATCTAACAAAGCATCTAGACCGCAGATACCAGATAAGATCTGAGAAACCACATGATGATATAAGCAAAATCCGTAACAAACAAAAAGAATTTAAACCTCTCTTATCTTTCTGAAACAACATTACATATATTGCGGACCTTCCATATAGCTTTCAATAAAATATATACTATATAAGTAGATAAATACAATAGTAAATAGATACATTAATATTATTACACCACGCCAACAGTGACTCTCCTGTCTAAAGTTAGTTAAAAAGGGGCTAGATTCCCTCGTTGCTGTCCCACCAAATTTTAGGCCACCCGATGGACTTTATTATTTTTTATATATATAGGTATAATATCATACTATAATATATACTACTATATCATATATGATATAAAGTCATATTAACCTTGTAGACCAAAGGTCACTGGTTTGAGGGTGGTCTGAACCAGGTAACCACCATACCGTACCATCAGCTCCGCATAGATCCTGTGCCTATATACACTTGAAGTTAGCGAGCGGCTCTTATTACTATATAATATATATATATATAAGACCCCAGAGAGACGAGGAGAGAGACATAGAGAGAAGGGGAGAGAGGAGCGAGTAGAGAGAGGAGAGGGGGGACGATTTCATATAATCATATCTTCACTAGTATATAAGCGGCGCACACACACCACACTACACACACACAGATATATATCTATATATATATATGTGTGAAATGTGTGTGCGTGGAACACAACAAGTGGTTATAATTAATGCCTGAAGAAGATATTCTATAAGTACTGAAACACAGGCGCTAATGTAAATAATAATAATTTTAAAAAATTCTATTTTGGCAGAGGACCTTCAATTTTTATTAAAAATCTAATTTCTCGCGTTGAAGCACATAAACAAAAAGTCTTATATATAAATAAATCTATATATATATACCGTAAATATAATATAATAAGTATATATTGAAATTTATAATATATATAATATCAACTTATAGTACTGTGGTGTGTGTGTGTGACCAATGCATCTGCGACATATTGGTTGACCAAACAACCTTTGGCCGATGTTAAGTTACCGACTTCACTTAGACGGAATTGCAGCTTGTAACTCATACAACCAGCGTAACAACTCACTTCAACGAGCCACCCCCCGATCTAGCCATCATCCACCCTCACGGATTTATACCCACTTAT
>CM042147.1:27733717-27745262 GCA_023376005.1 Doryteuthis pealeii | reverse complement strand
TGCTTTCATTACTTTAATCTGGACCTCTGGCTGTGTAAAAAGTAAAGTCGTCGGTGGCCTAAGGGTCGTATCAACCAGACAGTGAGAGGAGTCTATCCCCTTTTCACTAAGCACCAGGACCAAGGAGATTTGACTTTTAGCATCTGTGGGTGGGGCGCCACACCTACTATCAGCTCCTGATTTTACTGCACACCTGTGTTACTCATACACTGTAATGCGAGGGCCGGTATTGAACCAGGAACCTTGAGGTTCCCAACCAAACACTCTACTGACTGAAAACTAAACCAGCCCTATATCTGCTTTAAATATTAGAGAAATTCAAAAGATTATCTGTCATTTCTTTTAATGAAGCCAAAGGCTCATCTGGATTATTATGATAGGGCAAAACCATGGACAATCTTGAAAAAGAACAATTACCTCATTGAGTATTGGGGTTTACAAGAGGCTGAAAATGAAGGAATTTCAAGGAAAGAAAAAGGAAGAGGACCAAAGACAAAAGGTTTAGTTTTATGATTTAGCTTTATTACCAGTCAAGCAATACGTGGCAAGTTAAATATATCCCAGGCCAATAGTAGTTAAGGCCCTAACTTGAAATGGCCAAGAGATTCTCTTAGGGGTCAGAAGGTGGGTCTTTTCCCGCTCATTGCTCGGAAGGGTTCTTCCATGGAGTTTGTCCCTTTTTTTTTAAATTTTTGATTTAATTTTTATTTTATTTTTAATCCCCCACACATGATTGTAGTTTGTTAGTTTGGATTTGAAATAAAATTCTTTTGTTGGGACACCCAGTCCTGGGAACTTTTCTTAACATACCTTGTATGTAACAATCATACCAGCAAATGAAAAGTAAATTATAGATGGAAAATTTAATAAAACAAAAATGATTTTTACTTTTTTTGTTAAACTATCCCAATAGGTCAATATTGTAAAAAATTTAATAAAAAGTTGAACTCATTGACCACAATGGCTAAAAAGATGTCATCTTTACAATCATACTTTATTAAAAAATGTAATATTCATTCATTTCTCTTTTTTTTATGTTTTTCCATTTCCAAATTCTTAACTTTAACCAAGAGACACCCAATTAAATTTAGCGAAGAGAATTATTCAAAACTCTTCAAATTTTAGAAGTTAAAAAAAATGGTCAATTTTCATATTTGTCTGACTATTTTTTAAATCAAATATCTGTACAAATAGATTTTGGAGTAATACAGTGGAATATGTTTTTAAATAAATAAATAAAGAAATTAAATGAAAAGAAGTTGGTCTTAACTCGAATAGTATCAAGATTCAAATCTGAATTTCCTTTTAGCTTTATACATTAAATTCTACTTCCAATATACCCATAGGGGAAGAGGCACTATTGAATGTTATGGGAGTGCAGGACAGTAATGCAGTTTTTTAAATTTTGCTGGATTATTTTTGTAACATCTCATTATACTGGGTACACTTAATGGAAGTGATAAACTTTTTAGAAGATAATGTTCAAACTTTAGCATTTTAAATTTGTTTTGTTTTGTTTGGTTGTTTTACGGCATATTCAACCCTTTCAGGTCATTAATGCTAAATCAAGTTATTTTGATAAAGTTTCTTGTTTCAAGATCTTAATATCTCAAATTTGGTATAAATTAACTTCATTTGTTTTGGTTTACTTTGGTTTAGTTTCTATTAATGTGATATAAAACCCTTGTGGGTTATTTAATGCCACAAAACTGTTAGAGTTGTGAGATAAAAAAGGTTGGTACTCAATTTTCCTTTACATGTGTATTTTTTCTGTAGATAGTTTCGTAAATGTATTTTATATCTGATTCATTAGTTTCGGTAATTTTTTATTTCTCTCAAGGAAAGATAAAAGTGTATAATTCAATAATTTTGTAGAATGTTTATAGGAACTTAATGGAGGAATATTTCACTATATTTGGGAGTGAATATGTGAAACCATTACTTTCTTAAACTTGGCGGTTTTTTTTGTATAACTTTAAGATAAAGTTTGGCATTAATATATGCTAATGCCCACAGGAAAGATGTGAATTCAACTATTCTCCCTCCAGCATGGGTAAATAGGAGGGCAGGACAGGGCTTCTTTAACCTTTTGTTAGGTAATCAGTCTAGGAGAACAACAACTCATGAATTAAAACCTGTTAACTTACTTAAAAATTGATCTTGTGTTCTGTATCATGCAAAGAGTTTTGAGTAAATATACAAGGTGTATCAAAAAAGTATTGGGATTTTTTGTACTTTTGACACCACCTTGTATTCTGAAAAAAATGAAGTTCCATTCATTGTTCATTTCTATTGTTGGTAAATACAGCTTCCAAACTTGGCACTTTTATCACCACAACTGTATTCTAAAAAAATTAATGTTTCATTCAATTGACATTTTCTATCTTGGTAAATACAGCTTCAATTCTTGATACTTTTATGACAACGTTGTATATATAATTTAGTTTATACAAGAGTTCAATGTGTTCTCCCTCCTTCCACTTCTTTATTTCCCAATGATGCTCCAATGATATAAATTAGACCTCATCCCAGAGTGAGCTATTAAGATATACTTCTCATTTCAGATATTTATATATTATATATATATGGGCCGTGCTAGTGTGGGCCACCCAGCCAGGATCTATATTGACCAACTATGTGTGGATGGCTGGATGCTTGTGCAGAGAGGCCTCCCAGGGACAATTAATTGATAGGGAGGGTTTGGGCATGAGATTGTCATGGATTGTCCTGCACTGCGCGGACATGATTGAGATGAGATGATGATGATATATATTATATATATAGATATATTACCAACCCTGTACACACAAGCAGTTCACCATCTTTTTGTCTGTGTGTGTTCTTATGTTTTCTTGTCTGTGTCTTAGTTTTCTTGGATATGAACATGAAGAATAGTTTTATTTCAATTCCTTATTCACCCCAAATTCTATAACCAGATTGCATGGAGAGGAAACTCAGAGAGATGCCCATTAGCATCTGACTTCTTCAATGCCAGTTAACTCTTTTGAATATATAACTAACTCATGTTCTCAGAACCAAAACCAACCGTTCAGAGAACTGCCAATTGGTCAGCTAAAGATTTACATCTATCTATCTATAAAACTAACAAGAAACTCTTTATGAAGTTATTATTTTCTAACGTTCTTTTAAATCTACACTTATCTTACATAATAGATACACCACACACACACACCACACACACATATATATAATATATATATATATATATATTAATCCAAAAGTCCAGAGAAGAAATCTTCCTGTATAAACACAAAGGTTTTTTTAAAAACCTGTCGCAGTTTGAAGAGCTTCAATGTTGTGTCTTAATGTTTAGAGTCACAGAGCAAATTTTTTAAGTAAAGAAATAACAAAAGGACTTAGAGTTTTGCATTATTAGTTCTATTCAGGGAGCTTAGACAAAGTGTCTAACTCTGGCCGATTCATTCGCATCTGATGAGTTCAGGAGAGTTAGACACTTTGCTAAGCTCCTTGAATAGGACTATAATGCAAATCTCTAAGTCTTTTGTTATTCTTTACCTTAATATATGTTAGAAGATGGGTGGTTTAATACCCCCCTCTTCTTTTTTTTCGGTTTATTCTTCATACCATAAAACTGCACCAAAATATTTTAACAAAGCCTAAACCATTTCAGTAGGTTGTTACAACCAGCGGACTTATCCAAAAAAAACACAGTGTGAAAAAAGACTTTTCAGATTTTTTAAAATTAAAATTTGATCAAAACATTTTAAACTATTTATAAGAGGGAAAAGATTGGACAAAAATATGATAAAAACATTTAAATTGACTTTTTTTTTTTTTTTAAATAAATGTTGAAATCTATTATTTTATAAAATATATAGCGAAAAAAAGGAAATATGACGATATTAGAAATCTATTTCATTATTTTAGCATAAAACATTTTTAAATTATAAAACAAAAGGAAATAACTTTTATTATATGTCATTCATTTTCCTTTTTTTCCTTTTTCCAGTACGAATGAAGGACTCTGTGGAGAAACCATATGTGTTTCTCCAAGTACACCGGTCCACACCAGCAGTCTGCACCGGCAACGTCAGGGCAAAACACAACTCCGAAAATTTTACATGGCTATCGCGACAATGCCGTTACATTAGCAACACTGATGCTGCACATCGGGCGACGAAGAAAAAAGGCAGAAATCAGTGTTCACGTCTGCACCAGATCCATTCCTCGCTAACAGGAAAGTTCTTACCTGGAATACGTGGGGCCTCTCCCCAAAGGATTTATATGGGATACCTCTGGAAGAGATCGATTAAGAATATTATGGATGAAGTTAATTCCCATAACTTTTTCTTCCTTTTTTCTTTTCATTTATTATTTATTTTTTTTTTTTTAAAATGTTCCAGGAATCTTCTGATATATATCATTCTTATCCAAGAGAACTGGTTTGTTTTCAGATTATTTGTTTTTAGTGTTTGCATTTATTCCCAGATGAAGTTTTTTTTTCCCCCCAGGGCTATGCAGAATATGGATAAATTTTCCAAATTTTCATTTATATATTCATACACATATTAACCAAGGGTGAGTCAAAAAAGTTAATGCCATTTTGTTTTAGGACAGCTATACTTTACCAACACAGAAAATGTGTATCAATACATCAAAAGGAAGCTGGTCCATCTTGTGGAATCACATCCCTACTTCGCTCAATAGCAATGTTCCACCTTCAATGAGAGCATATCATCCTTGCCCCGTAAAATTCTGCTCTTTTGAGCCACTTCTTCACAACAGATTTACTTTTTTTTTCCTCCACTTCAGATTTCACTTCCTCGGCCGCATGAAAGAGGGATAGAGGACAAAAATTATTCCAGTGATGAGAAGTGAAATTCGCAGTGTGAGAGGTGGCCTAAAAGAACAGTTAACAGAATTTTAAGGGCAGGAATACATCTCTGCATCCAAAGGTGAACATTGTCTATTGAGAGAAAAGGTGACTGTGGAGCAGTAGGTACTTATATCCACAGGAGGAGCAGCTTCATTTTTGATGTATCGATACATTCCTGTGTTGCTAATTTATACATTGTCCTAAATAAAAAAGGCATTACTTTTTTTACTCACCCTCGTGTGTTGTGTATATTAATATATATATATATATATATTACACACACACACAGAACCAAACCCAATCATCAATGGACTATAGGGAGGGTAGTAGATGGATCATTTTTGGTCATAAAAACCACTACTGCTAAAAATCAGTTTAGTTCATGATCATAATGTAAATGATATAAAACATAATTACATATGTGTGTATATATTATATGTATATCTAATAGATAAAGGGTGGCTTACCGGTGAATATGGGCACGATCGTTGGAGTGCACAGGATCCAGGGGTTAAAGTCAGCAAAAACAAATACAAAGTGCTCAATTTACCAAAGTAGAGGCAAATTATTAAAGAAATGGATACAATAGGAAACCTACTCGAGTTTCACCATTTAGGATTCTTCAGGGTTAAATCCACTGAATTAATCGAGGTACTGATTAATTGCAGCCGATTACCACGTGTGTTCTTTTAAATAAGATGTTATGTTTCATCTATTCAATGAACACACATAACGAATACACACTGTGTTCATTGAATAAGATGTTACGGGCTACATCTTATTCAATGAAACACGTGTAATCGGGCTGCAATTAATTTGGTACCTCGATTAATTCAGTGGATTAACCCTGAAGTCCAAATGGTGAAACTCGAGTAGGTTTCTATTGTATCCATTTCTTTAATAAATTTTGCTCTACCTTTGTAGGGGCACTTGTTATGTGTTTAATCGCTGACTTTAACCCCTGGTTTTGTGCACCTCCAACGATTCATGCCCATATTCACCAGTAAGCCACCTTTTATCAAAGTATATATTATATATATATATATATATACAATATTATATACAACATATATAATAAGTATATATATATTTAGTATATATGTATGTAGTATGGCATAGATAAGTTTGTACAAAGTATACAAGAAAGAATATTTGAGGTAAGAAATTAAAAGGATTAGAATAAAATGATGTTATAACATAATTTCCAATGTTGAATTTTATCTCTAATCTTCTTCAGGTCAAAACAAATATCCCACTGTTGATGTTAAGTTTTGTTTAAACAATATTTGATATGAGAAAATAATATTCATACATTGGGAAATTATGTTATAACATCATTTTTTCAATCCTATTTTAATTTCTTTACCTTACAAAATTCTTTCTTGGTATCACTTTGTAAACAAAAACTATTCATGCCCATATACATACAGTATATACATAATTATATATATTTATATATATGTTGTATATATATGTATATATATATATATATATTATATATACTTATATAGATAAAAGGTGGCTTACTGGTGAATATGGCATGATCGTTTGGAGGGCACAAATCCAGGGGTTAAGTCAGCGATTATAACAAATAACAAAGTGCTCAATACAAAGTAGAGCAAATTATTAAAGGAAATGATACAATAGAACCTACTCAGTTTCACCCATTAGATCTTCAGGGTAAATCCACTGAATTAATCGAGTACCAATTAATTGCAAGCCGATTACACGGTGTGTTCATTTAATAAGATGTAGCGTAACATCTTATTCAATGAACACATTGTAATCGTTATGTGTGTTCATTGATAAGATGAAAACATAAACATCTTATTAAAGAACAACACGTGTATCGGTGCATTAATCAGTACCTTCGATTAATTTCAGTGATTTTTAACCCTGAAGATCTAATGGTGAAACTCAGTAGGTTCTATTGTATCATTTCTTTAATAAATTTTGCCTACTTTGTATTGAGGCACTTATGATTGTTTATATTGCTTGACTTAACCCCTGGATTCTGTGCACCTCCAACGATCGTGCCCATATTCACCGGTAACCCCACCTTTTATCTATATAAATATATATATATATATACACACATATGTAATATGTTTTATATCATTACATTATGATCATGGACTACTGATATTTACAGTAGTGGTTTATGACTCAAAAATGATCCCATTCTTTACTACCCCTCCCCCTATTAGTCCATTGATGATGGGTTTGTCTGTGTGTGTGTATATTATATATATATATATTATATATACACACACACGAGGGTGAGTAAAAAAGTAATGCCTTTTTATTTAGGAACAAGTATCTTAATTAGCAACACAGGAACATGTATCATACATCAAAATTGAAGCTGCGGCTCCTCTGTGGATAATATACCTTACTGCTCCCACAGTCACCTTTTCTCTCAATAGCAATGTTCCACCTTTGGATGAGAGCATGTATTCCTGCCCTGTAAAATTCTGTTAACTGTTCTTTGAGCCACCTCTACACTGCGAATTTCACTTCCTCATCACTGGGAATAATTTTTGTCTCCAAATCCCTCTTTCATGCGGCCGAAGGAAGTGAAATTCTGAAGTGAGGAAGTAAAAATCTGTTGTGAAGAAAGTGGCTCAAGAGCAGAATTTTACGGGGCAGGGATATATGCTCTCATTTGGAAGGTGGACATTGCTATTGAGAGAAGTAGGGATGTGTGATCCACAGAGGACCAGCTTCCTTTTGATGTATGATACACATTCCTGTGTTGGTAAGTATAGCCTATGTCCTCTAAACAAAATGGCATTACTTTTTGACTCAACCCTTTGTATATGTGTATGAATATTATAAGAAATTTTGGAAAATTATCATATTCTGCATAGCTGGAACTGTCATTCTGAATTAAATGCCAAAAACACTAAAAACAATATCTGAAAAACAAACCAGTTCTCTTGGATAGAATGCATACTATATCAGAAGATTCCTGGAACATTTAAAAAAAAAAAAAATAAATAAATAAAATTTGAAAAGAAAAAAAGGAAGAAAAAAGTATGGGAACTTACTTCATCCAATTAATATTTTATCGATCTCTTCCAGAGGTATCCCATATAAATCCTTTGGAGAGGCCCCACGTATTCAGGTAGAACTTTTCCTGTTAGCGAGGAATGGATCTGGTGCTAGACGTGAAACACTGATCTGCCTTTTTCTTCGTCGCCCGATGTGCACATCAGTGTGCTAATGTCAACGGCATTGCGCGGATAGCCATTGTAAAATTTCGGAGTTGTGTTTTGCCCTGATTGCCGGTTGCAGACTGCTGGTGTGGACCGGTGTACTTTGAGAAACACATATGGTTCTCCCACAGAGTCCTCATTCGTACTGGAAAAAAAAGGAAAAAAAAGGAAAATGAATGACAATATAAATAAAAGTATATTTCCTTTAATGTTAATAATTGAAAATGTTTTATGCTAAATATGAAATAGATTTCATTCTGTCATATTTCCTTTTTTTCCTATATATTTTATAAAATAATAGATTTCACATTTATTTTAAAAAAGTCAATTAAATGTTTTTATCATATTTTTGTCCAATCTTTTCCTCTTATAATAGTTTAAAATGTGATCAATTTTATTTAAAAATTGAAAGTCTTTTCAACTGTGTTTTTTGGATATATGCTCGGGTTTTAACAACACTACACTGAAGGTTAGGCTTTGTAAAATATTTGGTGCAGTTTATGGTATGAAGATAAAACCGAAAAAAAAAGAAGAGGGGGGTATTAAACCACCATCTCTAACATATATATAAGTAAAGAAATAACAAAAGACTTAGAAGATTTTGCATTATAGTCTATTTCAGGGAGCTTAGACAAAAGTGTCAACTCTCCTGATCATCAGATGGCGAATGAATCGCAGAAGTTAGACACTTTGTCTAAGCTCCCTGAAAATAGACTATAATGCAAAAATCTCTAAGTCTTTTGTTATTTCTTTACTTAAAAATTTGCTCTGTGACTCTAACATTAAGAACACACATTGAGCTCTCAACTGCGACAGGTTTTTAAAAAAAAACTCTTGTGTTATAAGGAAGATTTCTTCTCTGGACTTTTGGATTATATATATATATATATATTATATATATATGTTTGTGTGTTTGTGTGTGTGTGTATCTATTATGTAAGATAAGTGTAGAATTTAAAATACGGTTTAGAAATAATAACTCATTACAAGAGTTCTTGTAGTTTTATAGATAGATAGATAGTAATCTTTAGCTGACCTATTGGCAGTTCTCTGAACGGTTGGTTTGGTTCTGAGAATGAGTTAGTTATATATTCAGAGTTAACTGGGCAATTGAAGAAGTCAGATGCTAATGGCATCTCTACTGAGTTTCCTCTCCATGCATCTGGTTATAAGGAATTTGGGGAATAAGGACATTGAAAATAAAACATATCTTCATGTTCATATACAAGAAACATAAGACACAGACAAGAAACATTAAGAACACACACAGACAAAAAAGATGGTTGAACTGCTTGTGTGTCAGGGTTGGTAAATATATCTATATTTATATATATATATCATCATCATCATCATCATATCAGTCGCGCAAGTAGCACGACATCCATGACAATCTCATGCCAACCCTCCCTATCAATTAATTGTCCCTGGGAGCTCCTCTGCACAGCATCCAGCATCCACACATAGTTGGTCAATATAGATCCTGGCTGGGTGGCCCACACTAGCACGCCCATATATATATATATATAAATATCTGAAATGAGAAGTATATCTATAGCTCACTCTGGGATGAGGTCTAATTTATATCATTGGAGCATCATTGGAAAATAAAGAAGTGGAAGGAGGGAGCACACATTGACTCTGTATAAACTAAATTAGTATATACAACGTGTGTCATAAAAGTATCAAGATTGAAGCTGTATTTACCAAGATAGAAATGATCAATGAATGAAACATTAATTTTTTTTAGAATACAAGTTGTGTGATAAAAGTGCCAAGTTTGAAGCTGTATTTACCAACATAGAAATGAACAATGAATGGAACATTCATTTTTTTCAGAATACAAGGTGTGTCAAAAGTACAAAAAATCCCAATACTTTTTTGATACACCTTGTATATTTACTCAAACTCTTTGCATGATACAGAACACAAGATCAATTTTTAAGTAAAGTTTAACAGGTTTTAATTCAGAGTTGTTGTTCTCCTAGACTGATTACCTAACAAGGTTAAAGAGGCCCTGTCTGCCCTCCTATTTACCCATAGCTGGAGGGAGAATAGTTGAATTCACATCTTTCCTGTGGGGCATTAGCACTATATTAAATGCAAACTTTATCTTAAAGTTATACAAAAATAAACCGCCAAGTTTAGAAGTAAATGGTTTTTCACATATTCACTCCCAAATATAGTGAATATTCTCATAAGTTCTATAAACATTCTACAAAATTATTGAATTATGACACTTATCTTCTTGAGAGAAATAAAAATTACCGAAAACTATGAATCAGATATAAAATACATTTACGAAACTATCTACAAAAAATACACATGTAAAGGAAAATTGAGTACCAACTTTTATCTCACACTCTAACAGTTTTTTGGCATTAAATAACCCACAGGGTTTATATCACATTAAAGAAACTAAACCAAAGTAAAACCAAACAAAATGAAGTTATTTTATACAATTTGAAGATATTAAGATCTTGAAACATAGAAACTTTTATCAAAATAACTTGATTTTAGCATTTAAATGACCTGAAAAGGTTGATATGCCGTAAAACAACCAAACAAAACAAAACAAAATTTAAAAATGCTAAAGTTTGACATTATCTTCTAAAAGTTATCACTTCCATTAAGTGTACCCAGTATAATTGAGATGTTACAAAAAAATAATCCAGCAAAATTTAAAAACTGCATTACTGTCTGCACTCATACATTCAAAGTGCCTCTTCCCCTATGGGTATATTGGAAGTAGATTTAATGTATAAAGCTAAAAGGAATTCAGATTTGAATCTTGATACTATTCGAGTTAAAACCACTTCTTTCATTTAATTTCTTTATTATTTTATTTAAAAAACATATATCCACTGTATTACTCCAAAATCTATTGTACAAGTAATTTTGATTTAAAAAAATAGTCAGACAAAATGAAAATTGCACCATTTTTTTACTCTAAAAATTGAAGAGTTTTGAATAATCTCCTTTCGCAAATTTATTGGGTGTCTCTTGGTATAAGTTAAGAATTTGAAATGGAAAAAAATTAAAAAAGAAGAAATGAATGAATATACATTTTTTAATAAAACGTATGACTTGTAAAGATGACATCTTTTTAGCCATTGTGGTCAAGAGTTCACTTTTTATTAAATTTTACATATTGACCTATTGGGATAGTTTAACAAAAAAGTAAATCATTTTGTTTTATTATTTCATCTATAATTTACTTCATTTGCTGGTATGATTGTTACATACAAGGTATGTCAGAAAAGTTCCAGGACTGGTGTCACAAAAGATTTATTTCAAATCCAAACTAACAAACTACAATCATGTGTGGGGATTAAAATAAAATAAAATTAAAATCAAAATTTAAAAAAAAGGACAAACTCCATGGAAGAACCCTCCGAGCATGAGCGGGAAAAAGGACCCACTTCTGACCCCTAAGAGAATCTCTTGGCCATTCAAGTTTAGGCTTAACTAC
>CM042147.1:27701217-27728717 GCA_023376005.1 Doryteuthis pealeii | reverse complement strand
TCGATGTTATGGAGTATTGGATTCGTAATTATTCGTAATAACGCCCAATTTAAAAAAAACATATATATATATATATATATATATATATATATATATATATATATATAGAGAGAGAGAGAGAGAGAGAGAGAGAGACATTATATATGTTATATTAACAGCACTGGATTGTTCAACTGTCTTAAGATTTTTAACTGAAAAGAAAATTAGAAAAAAAAAAAAAAAAAAAAACAGACAATAAAAATAGTGCGATGATGATGATGATGATGATGATGATCTAAAAAAAGAAAGAAAAAAAGAAGCTATGGAACAAAGGTAACGGTAATACCAATAATAGTCGGAGATCTTGGAACAAACCCAAGAATAGCTTGGAAAGAAAACAGAGACTTGTTGAACCTGAAATCTGTGGAGGGATTAAAACCATCCAGACTGCAACTCACACCACTATCAAGATTGGCTAGAATGCTGAGAAGAGACCTAGAGAACAGGGGAGACTTGTTGTCACTTGGACTCCAGGAGAAACCACTAATTGGTACTGGTGTGGAAAATCACTGTGAGTAAAAAAAAAGGAAATAATAATAATAATAATAATAAACAACATTAACTGATGGTATTATTATTCTACTCCTTTTGAGTTTTCACATCAGCATTAGCTGATGGTCTTTCACTGGAGTCTGAGTGACAGCAAGTCTCCTCAGATCTCCAGGACTCTTCTGAGTATTCTGACTGCTGCAATCTGCCAGAATACTCAGAAGAGTCCTGGAGACCTGAGGAGACTTGCTGTCACTCCAGTGAAAGACCATCAGTTAATGCTGATGTGAAAAACTCAAAAGAAGTGAAAATAATAATGGACAAAAGAGGAACAGATTGACCAAAGGACTAGAAATTAATGACAATGCACAAGGCTTTACATCCTAGAGACGATAGATATAACTAATCACTAATAATTGCTGCACAAAACAATGCCATAAGAACAAATTATATCAAAGTAAAAATTGATAAGACACAACATAACAGCAGATGTAGGGTGTGTGGAGACAAAGATGAGACCATTAACCATGTATTAAGCGATTGTAGCAAACTAGCACAATGAGAATACAAAGCTAGGCATGACTGGGTTGGAAAGGTGATCCACTGGGAATTATGCTAAGAACTAAATCTGTTCTTGAGAATGAAATGCATAAAATTCTCTGGGAGAAAATAAAATGAATCGCTTTATCCCAGCCAGAAGACCAGACCTAGTATTGACTAAAAAAAAAAAAAGAGAATTTTTCAACTGGTAGATTTTGAAGTTCAGCAGATCACAGGGTAATGATGAAGAAAAATGAAAAGATAGACAAATACCTGGACCTTGACAGAGAATTGAAATGGCTGTGGAATATGAGGGCGAAAGTTGTAGTTGGTGCACTTGGAATGGTCCCAAAAAGATTGGGAAAAAAGACTGGGGGAACTGGAAATCAGAGGAAGAATTGAGACCATCCAGATAATAGCATTGCTGAAATCAGCTAGAATACTCAGAAGAGTCCTGGAGACCTGAGAAGACTTGCTGTCACTCAGCCTCCTGTAACCACCGTTATGGCAGGTGTGAAAATCTCCATAATAATAATAATATGTTATTAAATGGTATATGCACAAACCAAAATCTGTAATGGAAAATGAGACCCATAAAATTTTCTGGGACATTGAGATACTGACGGATCACTGAATCCCATCTAGGAGACCAGACCTAGTGTTAATTAACAAGAAAAAGAAAACTTGTCATCTTGTAGATTTTGCCGTTCTGGCAGATCATAGAAAGAAAGAGAAAAGATAAACAAATACTTGGACCTTGCAATAAAACTGTGGAACATGAAGGTAAACATCAAACCATTTGTAATTAGGGCCCTTGGAACGGTCCACAAAGGTTTGGAAAAGAGTATGGAAAAATTGGAAATTCGAGCAAGAATTGAGACCACCCAAACAACAGCATTATTAAGATAAGCTAGAATACTCAGAAGAGCCCTGGAGACCTGAGGAGACTTGCTGCAACTCAGCTTCCAGTGAACCACCAGTTTAGGTGTGGAAATAATAATAATAATCGAAACAGAGACTCCAGAAAACAGCATTGTTAAAATAGGCTAGAATACTCAGAAAAGTCCTAGAAATCTGAGGAAACTTGTTTTCACTCAGACTCCAGTGAAAAACCATTAGCAAATGCTAGTGTGAAAAACTAATAATAATAATAATAATGATAATTCTGTGGAATATGAGGGTGAAAGTGATACCAATTGTATTTGGTAAATTTGGAACGGCCCCAAAAATCTTGGAAACAGGACTGGAGGAAATGAAAATCAGAGGAAGAATTGAGACCATCCAGACCACTGCATTGCTACAATTGGCCAGAATACTCAGAAAAGTCCTGGAGACATGAGTAGACATACTGTAACTCAGCCTCCAGCAAACCACCGGCTGTGAAAAATTCTAATGGAGTGAAATAATAATAATAATAATAAAATGATAATGATAATATAATAAAAAAACTGACGTAAAAAAATGGATAAAACTTTCTGCAAGTCTTTTTTTCTTTTCTAATTAATGTTACCCTCTAGTATACAAAATTGCCTCGCATAAAAAAATTGAAAAATTGAAAATAAAAAAAAATAAAAAAAATAAAAAATTGAAAATAAAAAAAATTGAAATAATCTTTAGTTCTGCTAATATAGTTAGCATATCCATTATTGCTTCATTTTTTTTTTTCTTCTTTTTGAATTGTTCTGTTGTCATTGTTTAAAAAAGAAAAATCCCCCTTTCTTTTCTTATGGATCATAAAACCTGACAAAGTCTGGAAAACAGATCGACCGGGACATTGTATTAATAACATCAAGAACATAAAGAAAACAATCGATTGTCTCTATCAAAATTTCCAAGCGGAAAAGAAGATTTAGTAAACATCTAGCATAAAAAAGAATATACCCAAACAACAACAATAATAATAATAATAATAATAACAACAATACTACTACTACTACTACTACTACTAATAATAATAATAAACTAAACAGTTCTACAAAATGTATCAAATATATTTTTTTAGATTGGATTTGGTGTCAAAATTCTATCAACATTCTCTGAAAAATCCTCCATTGGATTTGATTTGGTTTATTTGTTTAACGACACATCAGCACATTATGGGTTATTTAATGCCAACATTTGATAAAAATAATTCATGCACAAATATATGGTTTCAAGTAACTATTCCTCTTTAATAATAATAATAGTCATTTAACTATTCTTATTTAATAATAATCATTTATTAGCACATGGTTATATGGATTCAAGTAAGTATTCTAATTTAATAATAATAATAATGATAATTTAACTATTCCTATTTAATAATAATCATTTGTTTGCACACAGTTATATGGATTCAACTAATTATTCTTATTCAATAATAATAATAATAATAATAATAATAATTTGTTAGCACATGGTTATATGGATTCAAGTAATTATTCTTAAATAATAATAATAATAATAATAATCGTTTACCTATTCCTATTTAATAATAATAATCATTTGTTTGCACACAGTTATATAGATTCAAGTAATTATTCTTATTTAATAATAATAATAATCGTTTCACTATTCTGATTTAATAATAATCATTTATTTGCACATGGTTATATGGATTCAAGTATTCCTATTTATAAAACTAAACAAAAATAAATAATAGGGCAATAAAAAAATATTAACCTTTTCAAATTGATGAAAAAAAGAAAAAAAAAAGAGAAATGCAACAGTGGATTTGGTTTGGTTTATTTATTTAATGACATATCAACTTATTATGGGTTATTCAATGCCAGAATTTGATAAAAATAATTCATGCACAATTATGAATTATCAATTTAATATAAAATATTAACCTCATTAGAAATAGATGAAATAAAAAGAAAGACATACTACAGTTTGCTTATGATATATATATATATATATATATATATATATATATAAAAGTTGTGTCAAAAAAGTATCAAGATTTTAGTACTTTTTGACACACCATGTATTCTGAAAAAAATGTTCCATTTATAAATTCTTTTCAGAATACAAGGTGTATTACAAAGTTTAAAGCTGTATTTACCAAGATAGAAATAAAGAATGAATGGAACGTTATGTTCTTTTCAGAATACTAGGTGTGTCAAAAAGTACAAAAATCTCGATACTTTTTTGACACACCTTGTATATATATATATCAACTCATTATGGGTTATTTAATGCCAAAATTGTATAAAGATAATTCATGCACAAATTTAAATTATCAATTTAATATAAAATATTAACCTCATTAAAAATAGATGAAAAAAAAAAAGATGATATTCAACAGTTTGCTTATAATATATATATATATATATATGTATACATCCATACGTACATACATACATACATCTCTCTCTCTATATATATATATATATATTGGTTACCTTCTGATCCCCATACCAGGGATAGAATCCATATTGTATATTGGCCCAGCCGGGATTGCAGATGCATCATCTATATCTACCAACTGCTGTTACCCCATGTGCTGTGTGCACAGTGATGACAACTCTTGCTTTGCAGTTCGAATGAGGGGGGGGAAGAAGCTGGAGAGAGGCGGGAGGGGGAGGTGTAGTGGACAGGAAGGTAAAAATAAACTTTTCTTTTTTGTTTTGCCACTGTTTCAACTGCGGCTGGAGGTTTGTTTTTCTTGCCCATCGATCTGAGTTAAGCCGCCCCGAGCATTACTAAGAGGGAATTAATTTGCCTTCACTTCAACTTAAAATATTAATGAATAATGAATTTCCGTTCATGTCTTAAGTGATGTGAACAAGGTTTCTTAATTTTTCGTAGAAATTTTTCATTGAGAGAAAAATGTTTTCAACATTGCTGTGAATATTTATGAAAACAGTTCTGATACTTAAAAAAAAAAAAAAAAAAAAAAAAAAATTGGCACTTTTGTAAAATGACTTAGATAAGCATATGAGTAGCATGATTACAATGAAGTGGTGAGCTGACGGTAGGTGTGCTACTCCATCTCAGATGCAAAAACAATCTCCCTTGTTTAGCATTAGCAGAAAGAGGAAATACTCCCTCGCTGTTTGGCTGATACCGACAATAAGCCAAGTTTAGCTCAATCGGTAGAGCGTCTGTCTCGGAACCACAGCTCCTGTACAATAAAGTGGGGAGCTAATGGTAGGTATGCCACTTCACCTCAGATGCAAAAACAATCTCTCTGGATTAGCACTAGTGGAAAGGGGATAGACTCCCTTGCTGTCCTACTTTACTTACTTTTGAAAAATCTGTTTCCTTCAGATGGGTTAAACTTTTTCATGTTCAAAGAATGTGCTAATTTTGAACCTGATATAAACTATTAATCATTGATAATAATAATAATAATAATAATACCAGACCTAGTGTTGATTAACAAAAACAAAGAGAATGTGTCAACTGGTGGACTTTGCGGATCCAGCAGATCACAGGGTGAAGTTAAAGGAAAATGAAAAGATGGATAAATACCTGGACCTTGCCAGAGAACTGAAAAAGCTGTGGAATATGAGAGTGAAAGTGATACCAATTGTAGTTAGTGCACTTGGAACAGTTCCAACAAACTTGGAAAAAAGACTGGAGGATCTGGAAATCAGAGGAAGAATTGAGACCATCCAGACTACTGCACTGCTGCAGTTGGCTAGAATACTCAGAAGAGTCCTGGAGACCTGAGGAGACTTGTTATCCCTCAGACTCCAGTGAAATACCATCAGCTAACGCTGATGTGAAAAACTCAAATAATAATAAAACTGGAGAGTTCAATTAAAAGCAGGAAGGCAATTCCTGGGAGAAGTAAAAATTCAAAGAGATATTTTCCAAGGAGAGTCGCTATCAACACTACTATTTATTATAGCAATGATTCCACTCAATTCATTCTCATTGGTCTCGGAAGACTATGATATAGTTTTGTGCCCATGAAGTTACAGTGCCTCCTGTGACTGTGAAGTCCAATGTTTGAAAAATATTCTTGACCACAGATGTCGCATGTGAAGGCTGTCCCTATGGTGGTGCTCTGTTGCCTCTGCTTTCTTTTGGACCTCTTGGCTTCATGGCGTTTCGCCAGGGTAGCTCCAGACAGGAATAGTCTGTTACTGAGAGCCTGCCACCACCAAGGACAGTTGGAGAGCCAAATTTTCCCAGCTGGAAGGGGTAATGCCAATGCACTCGAGATCATTCTTGCAGACATCCGACAAACACAGCTGGGGGCAAGCAATCTGTCTCTTACAGACTTACATCTGCATAGATGATGTCCTTCGGGATTTGTCCATCATCCATCCAGTAGACATTGCCCAGCCATTAGAGACACGCTGTCTCAGTAGAGAACACAAGCTGGGAAGTTGAGCTCTCTCTAGAACTACTGTGTTAGTGATCCTGTCCCTCCAGGTGATGCCCAGTATATGTCTAAGGCAGCAAAGGTAGAAGCTATTTAGCCACTGCTCTTGTTGGGAGTATAGGGTCCATGATTCACTTCCATACATGAGGGTACTGATAACAATTATATACTGAGAAAATGAACAGGGGGATATAAATTCATTAACTCACAGGAAAAAATAAGCTACCTTATGTACATGGATGGCATGAAAATTTTTGCAAAAAATGAAAAAGAACTAGAAATCATGGTACAAACCATTAGAATATATAGCCAGGATATAGGAATGAAATTTGGAATAAAAAAATGTGCTATGCTGTTAATAAAACAGGGAAAAAGAAAAATAATGGACAGAATACAACTACCAATTAAGGACTCTATAAAATTACTTGAAGAAAAAGAAAGTTACAAATACTTAGAATTTTAGAAGTTGACAATATCAAGCAAATAAAGATGAAAGGAAAAGTTAAAAAAGAAACCTCAGGATAACAAGAAAATTCCTAGAAACCAAGCTCAGCAGCAGAAATCTCAAAGGAATAAATACCTGTTCCAGTGAAATACCATCAGCTAATGCTGGTGAGAAAAACTCACAATAATAATAATAATAATAATAATAATAATAAAATCTTTGCCAGAAGACCAGACCATATCAATTAATATGTGTAGCATTTGGAGAGTATCAGGTAAACTCAGAATCTAAGTCTCCAGTATTTTTACTCACCTTAGCAATCTTGGCAAATTGTGCCTCGTGTTACTAAAATATTGCAAAACTTTTGACTCACCTAGTAAAATTAAACTGTAGATTCTGATGCTGTGCTTCAAGTGATAGAGGCAAATAATAATATCTCAGAGTCTAGTGTGTTTCATCATTTTCATAACTTCAGCAAAAACATCTCAAGTTGCAGAATTGTGCCTTATGTTACAAAAATATGAGGTATGTCAGAAAAATTCCAGACATGTTGGAATGAGCAAACATGAACAGCATGTCCATCATCTGCAAGAGATGCCTGCACTGGCTTAGTCACATCAGGAGGATGGACAAAGGCCGCATCCCCAAAGACCTACTGTATGGTGAATTAGTGGAAGGCATTTGACTGGTAGCATGACCACGCCTATGCTTTAAAGACATCTGCAAGAAGAACATGAAGACATGCCACATCAACACTAATACATGGGAGGTTGGTGCAGAAAACCGAGTGGCCTGGCACCTCCTTATCAGACAAGGAACAAAAAGGAATGAAAAAGAGAGGAAAGAAGCCGCCACAGAAAAGAGAGCCAGAAGGAAGGAGAGACAACAGCAACTCCAGCAAGCATCACTGTTCATTTGCAGTCACTGCAACAGAGATTGCCATTCAAAAATTGGCCTGTTCAGCCACTTGCGCAGATGTAGTTAAAAAAAGTGGACACTACGCCATCATCTTTAACAGACGGAAGGATGAAAAAAAATTATATATATATATATATATGCCTACATATATCTATGTATATATTTACCAACCCCTCCACACGAGCAGGATGCGACACATGGTCAATTTCTTAAGCGGTGTTTAAAAGATTTAAATTCAGAGTTTTCCTTCTCCTAGACAAGTTACCTAGCCAAGGTTAAAGAGCTCAGTCTTCCCTAGTATTTTACCCATAGTTAGATGGAGAATATTTGGATTCATACCTTTCCCAAGGGTATTAGTGCTATGTGAAGTGCAAACAGCCTCATCTAGGATTTGAAACTCGGGTTGATGAGTCCAATTCCTATGACTCTAACCATTACACCATGCACCTCCATACATATATCTATATATGCATGTATACACACACACAACACACACACGCATGTATATACACACACATGCACACACACACACACACACACACACACACACACACACATATGCATATATATACACAGACACACACACATATGCATATATATACACAGACACGTGCACACACACAATGCATGTATATACACAGATACATGCACACACACACACACACATGCATATACACACACATATGCACACACATATACATGTATATACACACACATATGCATGTATATACACAGACACATGCACACACACACACACACATGTATATACACAGACACATGCACACACACATATATATGCACACACACGCATGCATCTATATACATGCACACACACACACACACACATGCATGTATATACACACACCACACACACACACACATGCACACATATATATATATATTATATATATATATATATATACATACTGCACTCTATCAGACAATCTGCTCCATTAACCCTTTGTATTGTTAGAATATCTAAAAAAAACAAAAACAAAAAACCCAAACAAACTTCCATCTCAAATTACCTGAAGGTTATTTTCATCATCACCACCATTATGACTAGTTTTTTTTAGAATTTTTTTTTTATCATTATAGCAAATGTTTTATTTTTGGTCTTTTCATATAAGTTCATATTTGCTGAGACAGAGTCTAGTCTAGTACCTGACCATAAAAGCCATCCGAAAAATTGTTCTTTTTTTTTTCAAAAATTGTTTCCTGAAAATGCAAGATGTCTGTGTGTGTATTTATTGTATTGACTGATGTTTACAACTCACTTGTCTTCATTTAAATAAATCACAAAATATAAATTCTCTTTTCACTTTATACAACACAATATCAAAACTGAATTTCTTTTCCTAGAGTATCTATATCAATAATTGAGAGGTGTTTGTTTATCTGTCTCTATAGATAACAGGCTATTAGGAGTGAAGGTTTCAGTAAATCCTACAAAATGTGGTTGAAAATAGAGGAAAAAGTAGATATAACAACACAAAACTAAATTCAATTGATATTTCCCCTCAGTATTTAGGGAAGCTTGTCAAAAATGATATACCAAAACAAAAATATTCCAATCCCTCTGCTTTACAAACCTTCAATGACAGTAATCATCACACACTGACTTACAACCAGACTATCAAATTTCTTCAAAAGCAATAAATGTCCCATAAAATATCAAATTAAACCTGTCCCTTACTTTCACCTCAGCTCTTTACCCCACATCCAAACCCTCTCCTCTTTCTTCCTTTCATTTCTCTCTTACTCAGTACTCACCCTCCACCCTCATCGTCTACCCACCCAAAAAATTAACTTTTCAGTATAAAAGTAGAGTTGGTCTTCACAATAAATTTTTAACAAACATTAGCTAAATACCAAGGTGAAATATCAATTTAATTTAGTTGTTGTATTGTTATATCCACTTTTTCCCCACTTAACAGGTTATGCTATTCTTCAATGTAATTCTTTTATGGTTACATATGTTATTTTATGGTTATGATCAACACTGGTTATTGTTACATATGTTATTCTCCTATGGTTTGACATAAAACAGTGGTTTTCAAATTGTAGTGAAGTTTTCAAATGGTGGTCAAGTATTCAAATGGTGATCAATGTTGTGGACAAGTATTCAAACTGTGGCCAAACTTTCAAACTGTGGTCAATGTTGTGGCCAAGCTTTCAAACTGTGGCCAGGGGACCACAAGAGGTTTGCAATGTCAGCAGCTGCATAGTTGTCTTGAAAATTTATATTATCCAAATTGTGATGGAACCAAAAGTTCATATTTCTACTTACTAGTACATAACTATGAAAAATAGAGCACTTTTTATCAGTTGGTAGAGCATCCGCCTAGTTTCTGGTTTGATAACAGCCCTCGCCAACTCAGTGTATGAGTAGCACAGGAATTTGTGCAGTAAAATGAGGAGATGATGGTAGGTGTGGTGCTCCACCTCAGATGCTAAAAAACAATCTGGTTGGTCTAGCACTAGTGAAAAGGGGATAGACTCCCTTGTTCTCTGGCTGATACTGACTTTAGGCCACCCGGAAGACTTACTTATATATATATATATATATATATTACTGCTGTAAATAGACCTCTTAACAGATTCATTGTAAGGAGAAAAATAAGAACCAAATATTTTTCTTCTTTGTTATACTATATTTTTTTCTTTTCCCCCTATTTTGAGGTATAGAAAAGGAGAAAAAAAGGGAAAGAAGAAGAAAAGAGAAATTGTCTTTTTCTTTTTTTTTCTTTTTTTTTTTACTAGTCCCATTCACTTAATATTTTATTTTTATTATCCTCGATATTTAGCTCTGTTGAGTGAGGATCGAAACATGTCAGCTGACAACTCGTTTTCACTCTCCCTTTACCCCCCTTCTATAGTATAACAAAGAAAAATATTTGTTTCTTGTTATTTTTCTCCTTACAATAAATCTTTTAAGAGGTCTATTTACAGCAGTAATAAAATTTTGTACCCCCCAAAAATTTTTATATATATATATATGTGTGTGTATTTGGGCATAATCTTTTCATTTATGCATGTTGAATTAAACAAAAGACACATCTCCTGTTTAACAATTTTATTTTTGATCTTTTCAAGTTTTCTGGCCAACTTTTAAATATTTGGGTGAAATTCGTGGATTAGTCCACCAAAGTTCAGGTCCCAAGTACTTTTGGCACTTCGAAGTGCCATTATCAGGGGTGATGTGTTCCAGTTTTTAAAAAAATTATATTAATGTGAAGGCTGGAAGGAGAAGAATTGATGGGAAAGGTGTTATAGGCATTTTAAAATGTGTGTACTGTATTGGAAATTAATTTTGTTTAAGGATGGTTTGTATTGTTTTATGTATAAAGCTTCTAGTATTTGAAAAACTCGAAAAGATCAAAAATAAAATTGTTAAACAGGAGATGTGTCTTTTGTTTAATTCAACATATATATATATATATATATATAAATATATATTTTTAGAATAAAGAGTGCTCAGTTTTGGTGATAGAGAATATATATCTAAGTTAGAATAGCACCATTGACTCTGTGTCTATGCTATCATAACTATATATATATATATATATATATATATATATGTAAAAATGGAAAAGGAATTGAATCCGACAATATGAGGAAAAATGAGTAAAGAAAAGAAATGTAAATGGATAAAATGAATTTAATCGATATCACATTAATCGATATCACTTACACATGTGTTTCGGTCAGTTTATGTGTGTGAAAATATTTCGCACACATACAAGAATCGACCTTCATCAGAGTGAACATTTATTTTTATGAAAAAATTTGTTGGGAAAAAATATATATAAATATATATATATAAAAATATATAATATAAAATATAATATATATATAAAATATATATATATAAAAATATATATATATATATATATATAGCAACATTCTTCTATGCTCCTCGGAACATAGGTGGCAGAATTTATCACTATAAATAGTGATAAATTCTGCAAGCTATGTTCCGAGGAAAAATTAATAATAGCGTGCTATACCAACACCAGAGAACTTTTAAACCAAAGATCAGAAATTTTAGCTAAATGCATGAATAAACAGAAGTGGAAATTATGAAAAAAAAAAAAAATTTAAAGAGGATTTTTGAAAATGTTTAAGTTTGATTTTTTGAAAAAAATATATTTAAAAAAAAAAAAAAAAATTTTTTTTAAACAATATTAACAACTACAGTTATGACATATCAACATCGCATCTGTCATTCAACTTTTCAAAATGACTCAACAGCGTTCATTAACTGCAAAACTGTTTTAAATGGTCATAATTGCAACATGAACTCTTGCAGTTAGCTGTAATTAATCAATATCTTGATTAATTCAGTGGATTTAAACTTGAAGATCCTTATGGTGAAACATGAGTAGGTTATTTCTGTACACACTATAATATATATATATATATATATATATTTTGTTGTATATATATATATATATATATATATATATATATATATATATTAGGTTGTTATATATATATAAGGCATGTCTGTTGCATTCAGGAACACTTTCCAGAAATATCAAAGAAAATCCTTCATTTGATCTGCGATGGTATGTTCATCTCAATCGCATAGCTGACATGAGCAATGCCGTTCCTAGGGAATTTTCCAAACTCGTATCTATCAAGTCTTCCCTTTGATGCTGACCTGCCTTTCAACTGAACCAGTTGGATCAGAGGTTAACATTGTCTGAAGCTTTGGGATGAAGACAATAATAAAATCTCAGCAATACTCTATATTATAATATATATAAGCTTTGGGATGAAGACAATAAAATCTTAGCATACTCTGTATTATAATATATATAAGCTTTGGATGAAGACAATAAAATCTTAGCAATACTCTGTATTATAATATATATAAACTTTGTGACATTCTGCTTCTGTTGTGGTTTGGGACAGTAATTATGTTTCTTCTTTATATGTTGTGTAATTAAATGTTATATTAATTGACTTGTCTTTTTTCCTACTGACTATTTTGTGTTAGGTTACCCTCTTTTGTATAACCTAATACATTATAATGGTATGGGTGTTACCAAGGAGTTAACACCCAGTTCATTTTTGATACCCTCCTATTATTGGTGCATAGTGTAATGGTTACTGTCATAGGAAATGGACCTGATGAGATAAGTTCAAATCCCAAACAAAGATGTTTGTATTTCTCATAGTACTAATACTCTTGGGAAAGGTATGAATCCAACAATTCTTCCTCCAGCTATGCGTAAATTATAGGGCAAACTGGGCTCTTTAATCTTGGTTAGGCAACCAGTCTAGGAGAAGGAATTCAAACCTATTAAACTCTGCTTAAGAAATTGCCTTGTGTCACATCCTGCAGAAGGGATGGTAAATATATATACCTCCTATCTTAATGTAACAAGAGCATTTTAGCTGAGGCCAAAATAAAATTAGACAAAAAATGTTCATTTTACAATGTAAGTTTAATGCAAGTATATATTCATTGATATTTATAGTCACAAAAATACATTAGTAGTTTCTTTATACTATTGAAGTCAGTTAGTCTACTGTTGGTTTTAATAACAGCAGCTAAGTAGAACTCAAGCAGTGTCCAAGACAGCTGGTATAAATAGGAATCAAGAATGATCCATTCATGAATCTGGGTGATTTGGGTCATTCCATTCCTTGAGTTCTGATTGGTTGCTTGACTGCTTGATTTGAATGACATTGTGGAGTCTTATATATATATACTTTGTCATTTTGCAGTGGACTTTGTAGCATTCGAGTTTGTATTTAAGTTACAATCGCTTGCTGCCCTGTCTTCCCAGTTCGATGGTAATTGGAACTTATTCTTCATATACATTGTAATGTTTGCTATAAAAACAATCTTCATTAAAAAAAATGAAAAAAATAATAATATTTCTATTATTTCTTATGAAAATGTTTTCTTAAAACAGTAAAATAAAATTCAATACAAAATTTAGAAATGGCAACCATTTTTCTATGCAAAATTCAGTTCTTTTCTTACAAATAAATGATACTTTCTATGAATGAGTTTATTTGATACTAGTTGAGTGGCACCTTGTCAATGGATTCCATAATTTTCCACTCAATATTGCGTTATTCCATATTTTCCATTGCATGGCATGAGGAAAAAAATATAACATTAATTTAAATATTCCAAACTACAGCACTGTTAAGATCGGCTAGAATACTCAGAAGAGTCCTGAAGACCTGTGTTACTCAGCCTCCAGTGAATCATCGGCTACAACAGGTGTGAAAAAAATAAATAATAATGATAATAATAATAATATAAAAATATAAAAAATATTCTAAACTAAATATTCATATAAAAATCATAATTGAGATTGTGCCTATCTGCCTGTAACTGAAACTAAGTCACCACTGATGTCACAATTCTCCAATTCTAAATAATAAGAATAGAATTGTCTTTTTTTGATAAATAATGTCTGACAAAATCTTGGGAGAGAGAAAAACGAATCTCACAGAACTTGTTAATTCAACCTAGCAATTGCTAATTACTCTATTCACCTTGTATCTTTGCTTAGTAAACCTTTTTTACCATTCCAGACTTACTGTATTTCTTCCTATTATTTTTCTGTTAAATCTTATACCTGAGTTACAACACTTAGTTATTTACATCACATTGGAGTTATATTTATGATGCCAGAATGTTCAGCTATTAAATAAAAAAAAGTTTTGCATCTTATCTGTTATTTGTTTTATTTACTGTTAACCCCCCCCCCAAAAAAAAAAACAACAAAAAAAAAACAAGGGGAATATCATTTAAGTGTGCTAATTACATAATTTTTATCTGGGGTAGTATGGTGGATATAATAAAAATATCTATAAAGATATGAGGGTGCTTCAAAAAGTAATGCCATTTTAAAAAATTTCATGTGAAGTTTTTATAAAACTAAGGCCTACATTGAGACCCTAATGAGACTCAGAGCAAGAATCTGATGAGTAAGCCCCAACATGAAAATCGACAATGTCCTCCTTCTGCATGACAATGCTCGACCACTCACAAGGAGAAAATCGCCTTATTCGGGTGGATAACTTTACCACATCCTCCATACTCACCAGATTTAGTGCCTTCAGACTATTATCTCTTCAGCCTCATGAAAGAGAGTTTGAGAGGCAAACATAATTCCAGTGATGAGGAAGTGAAATCTGTAGTGAAGAAGTGGCTCAAAGAACAATCAATAGGAGCAGGGATACATGCTTTCATTCGAAGTTGGAATATTGCTATTGAGAGAAACATTCATAGGATTGATTTTAATGTGTTGGAGAATAAAACAATGATATTAAAGGTCAATAACACCAAGTAATTATTTATTAAACCCAGTTTTTTTAAAACCAGTATGCAAATTAACCACACCATATATTATGTAAACCTTTATTTCTTAATTATATATAAGACACATTGCAGGATTTTAAATGCACTAATAAAATGGGCTATTTTGAGGCAAATCTCAGATTTTCATAGAGACATTGTTAATGAATAAGATTTATTCTATGTATTAATTAAGGATTTTGACTATGAACTAAATACTCATTGATAAACATACACAATTCCTGGGGGTATTGTAACATAAGCAGTGATGTAGTTTTGGTTACTGACAGATAAATACTGAATGCTTGATACATATATTAGAAATCTAAACTCCACTTTAGCCACTTCCATGTTTTATTTCTCTGAATTTTTTAGATGAGGCTTGATAATTAGTATTATTAGGATTATTCGGTCTATTGTCCTCATCTTTATTGTTATCTGTACAACGTTTCAGCCAATGTGCCCTCCAGCCTTCTTCAGGTATTTCTTGTCGGACTCAGGAACCTTCTTGTCGTAATTGGGAGTCATTACTGCACTTTGAACCCAACCCCTTATTCAATCCACGGGGGTATCCTGTTCTCATTCTGCTAACAATAGCTGGATACAGGTGTCAAGCTTTGTTAATTATTATTCTATGTTACTGCTGCCCCTGACCAGGATTGAACCTGCAGCCCAGAGATAACTCTCACTTAGAACTGTAATAAACCAACACCTTTATCCACTACACTATGCTTCCAATTCCTTATTTTATATGACAAATAGTTTGTTATTTTTTTCTTTTGAATTATAGAGATTTAAATTGTAATAATCAGTAATTTCTTGCAGCAACATGGCTTCCTACTGATTATCATTCATTGAGAGAGACCCCCAACTCTTCCTGATTCATGTGAAGACATTCCTTTGGGGACAACACCAAACTTGTAATTCTTAATGCAAGCTCAGCGTTTCCTACTATGTCCGTGCCTTGACTATATTTTAAGCTAAATCAAATTTCACTAGCAAAGTATTTTGCTGAAAGCTATCCAGCTGCAAACTACTGTTTCAGCTCCCAGCTAGACACATCTCATAAATGGTTTGATAAAGTGATCAGAATGCTAAGTAGCCATACAAAGTCACAAGCAGTTATCTGCTTTCACACACTTTACTCTTTAAATCTGGCCATCATGAAGACTCTCGCATTTTTATCATAATGGAGATTCGGTACCTGTCAGCTTGTAACCAAAACTACATCACTGATTACATCACAATATGCTCAGGAATTGTGTAAGTTTATCAAGGAGTATTTAATCTATAGACAAAAATCATTAATACATAGAATAAATCTTAGTTATTAATGGTGTGTCTATGAATTTCTGAGTTACATTTACCTCAAAACAGCCCATGTTATTAGAGATATGTGTCATATATCACTAAGAAATAAAGGTTTATATAATATATGGTGTGGTTAATTTGCATATTGGTTTTAACAAAACAGGTTTGATAAATAATTGCTTGATGTTATTGATCTCTAATATTATTGTGTTATTCTCCAATGTATTAAAATAATTATATATAGAAACCAATTAAAATATAATTAAAATAAGTAAACTTTTTATATGTGTTCTTATTTAATTTTGTTAATCTTTCTAATTTAATATATTTCATTGCATTAAAACTTGAATACTTATGCCTGGAGGGTGCATATTCTTGTTAGTAATCATAACTAACACATGCAGTGCAAAGATTCTCATCCCCAAAATAAAACTAAAAAGATATATTATTTTAGTATTATTTGGATTATTCAGACTATTGTCCTCATCTTTATTGTTATCTGTACAACATTTCGGCCGATATGCTCTCCAGCCTTCTTCTGGTATTTCTTGTGAGACTTGGGAACCTTTTTTTAAACTCGGGAACCTTCTTGTCGTAATCGGGAGCCATCACGGAACTTTAAACCCAACCCTTTATTCAATCCATGGGGGTATCCTGTTCTTATTCTGCTAACCATAGCTGAGGTTCAGGTGTTAACCGTATTAATTATTATTCTATGTTACTGCTGTCCATGACCAGGATTGAACCTGCAGTCTAGAGATAACTGTTTTGTTTTTAATTTATCTCAATCAGTTGAGCATCCAGCTAAGAACCACAAACACTGTCAGGTAGAGCTGTAGAATAAGCCCACTGCACCTCTGCAAAGGTGTAAGACCATACCACCACTAATGGGGGGGGCATATGTTGCTTAAGGATTGTGGCTGAGCAGACTATGATTTACAACACTCAACTTACTTGTGCTAGAACCACAACCGCTCTGCTGGCTGGGGCTGTAGAATATGCCGACCACACCTTTGCAGAGGTGTAAGACTCCCTCACCCCACTAATGGGGCCCATCTGTTACTTAAGGATGATGGCTAAGCTGTCCATGACTTGCAACACTCTACTTTGGGCTAGACAGGGGAGAAAAGGTATCAATGAATTTGTGTCTTGTTTGTTGCTACAGTTGCTTGGCGCTTCCTGGCCAACACGTACGGTCAAATAACGGTGAAATAACAATTTCCCACTGAACTGTTCCGCTCTGTTGGCTGGGACGTTAGAATGCACCGACTGCACCTCTGCAGAGGGGTAAGACTCCCCCAATGGGGCCACCTGTTCGCCGTGGGTGGCGACCTGTGATGCTTAAGTATGGAGTCTAGGTGGATGAGCAGTCCATGACTTGCAACACTCCACTTAGAACCTTACTTAGGCTAGACGGGCGGTCAGAGAGGCCCCCTCTGATCAATTTGTTGGTCATTTAAAACCCTAATGACTATATTACTCTTATGTCAAACCCCCAACTCTTTTTATCATATGTGCTAGAAGGTGGTGGCTGAAGGTTTTAGTGTCCTGGGTATGACACTCTGTGGAGTACCCCTTCATTAGCATTACTCCCAGGTCCACTCAGACCTGGAGTGGTAGTACCTATTAGGGTCCCATCTATGGGTTAAATAGATCAAAAAATGAGTTTTAAAAAATGAGTTTTAAAAAATGTGTTTAAAGAATGTGTTTAAAAAAATGAGTTTAAAAAATGCATGACTGAAGTTTGAACTCGCTTACTATGATGTTGCACTCCAGCACATTAGCCACTACACAACAGAGACTCCTTCACCTAAAAAAAAAAGAAGGGTTTTGACTTTGACTTTTCCGTTTTATAATGCTGACAGTCATGTCCCCTAGTCACAATTGCAGACATGAGAGGTGGTTATCTTTCATATCCCCTAGTGTTATTTAAGAGACACTTAGCAAGTAAGGAATGTAATCTTTACAGTAATTTCTAGTGTTGCATTTTTAAGATCTCCCAGCAAAATAAAAAGAAAAAATTCTCAAAAATAGTGAAATTTGGCAGTAAAATAATTAAAAAAATATTCCCCCCAAAATCCTCCAGTGGGTAGAAAATTGGTGACAGAAAACAGTATATATATGTGTGTGTTTATATCTGTGTATATACATGTGTGTGTGTGTGTTATATGTGTGTGTATATACATGTGTGTGTGTGTGTATGTATGTATTATATGTGTGTGTGTATGTATATATTTATATATTTATGTGTGTGTGTGTATGTATATATAAATGTGTGCGTGTATATATATATGTGTGTGTGTATGTATGTTTTTAAATATATATATATATATGTGTGTGTGTGTGTGTGTGTGTGTAAAAAAAAGGAGGTACATGATGTAATGGTCAATCATAGGATATTGACTCGTCAACCTGAGTTCAGATCCTGGATGAGGCTGTTTACATCTCTCATAGCGTTAATACCCTTGGGAAAGGTATGCATCCAACTCCTCTCCTTCCAGATATGGGAAAAATAGTAGGCCAGACTGGGCTCTAATCTTTGCATGGTAACCAGTCTAGGAGAAGGAAAACTGAATTCAAACCTGTTAAACTCCGCTTAAGAAATTGACCTTGTGTCACATCCTACTCATGTGGATATATATATATAGCTCATATATACGTGGGTGAGTCAAAAAGTAATACCATTTTGTTCAGGACAGGTATAATTACCAACACAGGAACATGTATCATACATCAAAATGAAGCTGGTCCTCTGTAGATCACATCCCTACTTCTCCACATAGTCACCATTTCTCTCAATAGCAATGTTCCACCTTTGAATGAGAGCATGTATCACTGCTCTGTAAAATTCTGTTAACTGTTCTTTGAGCCACTACTCTACAGATTTCACTTCCTCATCAGTGGAATAATGTTTGCCTCTCTTCAGTTCCATGTAAGAGGGTTAGAGAAGCAAACATTAGGGATGTTTGCCACAGAGGACCAGTTTCATTTTGATGTATGATACATGTTCCTGCGTTGGTAATTATAACTATCCTAAACAAAATGGCATTACTTTTTGACTCACCCTCGTACTTAGGAAATGTACTGGGGGCTACAAATTTACAAAATCACAAGAAAAATTAAATCACTTTATGTACATGAATGATACCAAAAGTTTTGCCAAAAATGAAAAAGAACTGGAAATCCTGGTACAAAGCATAAGAATATAGTAAAAGTTGTCGTCGGGGCAGCCTAATGTCAGTATCAGCCAGACAGCGAGGGAGTCTATCCCCTTTTCACTAGCGCTAGACAAAGGAAATTATTTTAGTGTCTGAGGGAGAGAGTCACACCTACCATCAGCTCCTCACTTTACCTCACAGAACCCTGTGCTACTCATATGCTGAGTTGGTGAGGGTTGGTATTGAACCAGGAACCTTGTGATTTTTAGCCGAATGCTTTACCGACCGAGAGCCAGGATATATGAATGGAATTTGGCATCGTAAAATTGGGCTGATGAAAAAGTATGCTGGGTAGCCGTTTCTCGTATTTAAATATGTGGACATGGCTATGACGGGGAAACTAAAGAGAGAAACTCTATCTATTAATAGCAGCACAAAATAACACTATGATAACTAATTATGCAAAATATTTGCTAGTATAATAATTCTGAAAAAAATTCTCTGAAATATTCTGCAATGGGTAGAAAATAGGAAGTGGCAAACAGTACAGTGTGAAATTGAACCGTTATTTGACCGTACGTGTTCGTCCAGGAAATGCCAAGCAACTGTAGCAACAAACAAGACACAAATTCATCAATACCTTTTCTCCTTTGTCTTCCTTAACTTGTTTGGTTTGGTTTGGTTTGGTTTTATGGCATATCAACCTCAGTGGGTCATTTAATGCCGATAAAGTTTTGAAATAAATCAATTCTTAATGGATAATATAATTTTTTATAAATACGTTTTTTTATTTAACCCATTGATGGGACCCTAACAGGTACTACCACTCCGGGTCAGAGTGGACCAGGGAGCAATGGTGATGAAGGGATGCTTCACATTCCCCAAACCTCCAAAACTGGAACCTCACCATCAGATAGAGTTTGACGTCATTCCCAGGACATGTAGACCCTCAGCCACCCCTTCTAGCACCCATATGATAAAAAGGGTTGGGGGTTGCCATAAGGGCAAAAGGGTTGGGAAAATCATATAGGTGCTAGGGCTTGACGTAACCAGCCGATTGATCAGAGGGGGACTCTCCGACCGCCTGTCTAGCCTAAGTAAGGGTCTAAGTGGACTGCTCATCCACCTGGACTCCATCCTTAAGCTTCACGGTTCACCAACCCGGCCAACAGGTGGCCCCATTGGGGAGTCTTACCCCTCTGCAGAGGTGCAGTCGGTGCATTCTAACACCCCAGCCAACAGGGCGGAACAAGTACAGTGTGAAATTGAACCGTTATTTGACCGTACGTGTTTGGCCAGGAAGTGCCAAGCAACTGTAGCAACAAACAAGATACAAATTCATTGATACCTTTTCTCCCCTGTCTTCCTTAACTTGTTTCCTTCCCACTATTAATAGATTTAATCATGTATTCCGTCTTCTCTCACCATTAACTGACGCTATTTACACTCACTGATTACTTGCGGTGGCTTCTTTTTCCATATTAATTGGTCACTGTAGGATTGGGATAAGGTATATTTGACTTTGCGGTACATGTGTTTGCCACCCCTCACCCACAACCCATGAAAATAAGTAGTACAAATATCTCATAAGTTCATCTGTTGGTATTTCCTTTTATTTCATATTAACATTAAAAAAGCAATAGTATTCTTATAATCTAAAAAAGGCATCCTGTAGTGGTCTAATGCTAGTGAAGAGAGGATAGACTCCCTCATCGCCGGGCTGATACTGACTTTAGACCACCCCAACGACTTTACTTTTATATATATATATATATATATATATATATATATATATATATATATTTGTTCTGGAGTTCACGTATGCTTCTTTATTGGTATATCCTATGAGTAAATATATATGTATATATATACACATATATACACACACACATTTATTTATTATATATATATATATATGGAGAAAAGTAGACAAACACGGGATGTTATGGAAACTTGATGTTTATTGTTGACGGTGCAACGTTTCGGTCTCTTATTAGACCATCTTCAGGACTTGGATATAGTTCTTACTCCAATGATGGAAATTCTCAAAGTGTTTGTCTACTTTTCTCCACATACTGTCGGATTAACCTCCTCACATTTCTACCATATATATATATATATATATATATATATATATTTAGGAAAATAATCTTTGGTTGTTTTAGATGCATAAAAATGTTCAAAATCAAAATGATGAATATTGTGTTCTAATTTACCAATATTATGATATATATATATATATATATATATATATATATATATATATATGATGTTGTTATGGAGTCCACATATGTTTCTTTGTTAGTATATCTGATTAGTCTATATATATATATATATATATATATTTATATAAAAAAGGTCCCTATAGTTAACAAGCTAGTCTCGCAGATCCATTACTTCTGAAAAGTGAGTTTGATCTCAATAACAGCAGAGTGTGTGTGAATGTTTGTGTTTGCATATATATAAAGTGTGTCAAAAAAGTATCAAGATTGAAGCTGTATTTACCAAGATAGGAATGAACTATGAAGGTAACATTCATTTTTTTTTCAGAATACAAGGTGTTTCAAAAAGTACTGATTTTAAAACTGTATTTACCACGATAGAAATGAAGAATGAATGGAGCATTATTTTTTTCAGAATACATGGTGTGTCAAAAAGTACAAAAAATTTTGATACATTTTGTATATAAAAAATAAATCTATTAATAATGGAGATTCGTTTCCCTTTTTTGTCTGTAACAAAAACTATGTCACTGCTTACGTCACTATACCCGAAATCGTCATAACATGGAATAAATACAATCAAAGTTAATAGAACTTTAATAAATTTGATGATTTCATGATTTATTGTTCAAACTCTTCGACATATAATCTTTAACTTCCACCTCCTCAAGCAATATCTTTCAAAAATGTATTTTTACATCACCTGGAGGGTGTTTTTTATTTTGCTAGTACAATTTAATGTACATTTACAATGACAAATGTTATTTTTTCCTTTGAAAATATAGATTTCTAGTTTGTATTTACCTTGTATATATATATATAAACAAATTTTGGGTACAATTAATTTTATACCAAAACTAAAAACAATATCGTACTTTATTAGACTATAATCAGCCATTTAAATAGGAGGTTTAAAGAGGCGAAAAAAATCTCTACTGGTTGTAAACTTTTGAAATTGCACTGGTTGAAAGGGCCCTTAAGTCTCTTTTTTTCTTTTCACCTCTTTTAAACTTTCCATTTAAATAGTTTAATAAAAATATGATGTTTAAGATTTTGTGTTGTGTGTGTGTGTATATATATATAAATATATATATATATATATATATATATATATATATGCAAATAATGGCAATTTTGGTTTTAAGATATATGTATGTACATGTATGAGTGTGTGTGTGTATGTGTTTGCATATATATATATATATACATATATATATATATATATATAAATGTATTTATGCAAATAATTGCAATTTTGGGTTTTAAGATTCTATGTGTATGTGTGTATGTATGTGTGTGTGTGAATGTGTGGGTGTTTACATATAACCATGTATGTATATATATTTACCAAACACCTCCACACGAGCAGGATGCAACACAAGGTCAATTTCTTAAGCGGAGTTTAACTCTTTTGAATTCAGAGTTTTCCTTCTCCTAGACTGGTTACCTAACCATTGTTAAAGTCAACCCTGATATTTACCCATAGCTGGAGGGAGATGTGGATTCATACCTATCCCAAGGGTATTAGTACCATGTGAAATGCAAACAAATTCGTCCAGGAATTGAACTTGGGTCGAAAGAGTTAATATCCAGCAATGTTAACCGTTACACCATGTGCCCCCATTTATTTACTAAGCTTAGCTTAGATGTGGCACAACGCCAGAAGTATGGGGCACCCAGTGAAAATCGAACTCACTAACAATGGTTTGCAAATCTAGCTTGCTAACCATTACATATGAGGTGCCCTCATGTATGTGTGTGTGTGTATATATATATATATATATAATTGCAATTGTAGGTTTCAAGATATATATATGTTTATATATTTAAATAATTGAAATTCTGGGTTTTAAAGATTCTATATGTATGTATGTGTGTGACTCGAAACCTCGACTGTCAAGCTGACAGGCGAAGTCTCTAATCGTTACACTAGCTTGCCAATTCCACATTCTTCGAGTCACACACGGAGCAGTCTCCCATGTCTATAACCTTGCTGATGAGACCTAATAGGTTGAAATGTACATTCAGGGATTAACATTTTCTCGATTCGTTTAGCCTTACATTTGAACATATATGCCTGCCTAAAATTCATTAATTATTAACTAATTAATTTTAAAAATTAGGTACGACTTCAATTAAGCACATATCCTCCAAAAATGTCGGCTTAAAGCTATATAAAAATAAACACATTTGTTTGTTTACTTAACCTCATATATATATATATATATATATGTAAATAATTGCAATTTCTGAATTTAAGATTCAAGATAATAGCAATTTCTAAGATGTCTTTTCATGCTCAAAGTCTTTTCCTTTATATATTATCAAAAACTGAATCAAGCACAACTAATTCTGATTTAAAATCATGCTACATAAATTGTGTTTGTCTTATTTTTTAAATTATCTTATAGGAAAATGTATAGCGTAGTAATCCTGTAGATTTAGTAGCATTTACGAGAAGTACATGTAATATTATTTCCTTTTAGAAAATTCTTTCATCTTCTATTTGAATGTTCTGGTTAAATCAAACTATTTTTTTTATTGCTTACATTTTGTATTTAATGGTAGGTAAAAAAAATATCTACAATCAAATTTAAAAAAAAACAACATCTATTTATGTTTTTTAAATAGTGTATAGTTGAAGGAATCTATTTATAGAAATCAAAATAAATGATTTTTTGGTGTGTGTATATATATATATATATATATATATATATATATATATGATGTTGTTATGGAGTTCATATATGCTTCTTTGTCAGTATATCATAAGTTTATATATATATATATATAAGTCATCCACAGACACCGTGTTTTGACGTTTTAACTTCTCATCGGTGTGGCTAGACACAGCAACTACTTATGACCAGGAGCGAAATCCAACTGACTTATCAATCCTTAATCTCTCTGCCATAGACAGCTGCCATTAAGGAGTGGTGTTTTAATTTATATATCATCTCATATTTAGAAAAATAATTTTTGATTGTTTTAGAAGCATGAGAAAAATGAAGTTCAGGAACAAAATGATGAATGGGTTTTAAATCTTATCTTATTTATTTTAAGATGCTCTGTCTTTATCAAAAGTTTGTGATAGACTGACTGTCATTTCCTTGTCTATGGTCCCTTTTGGAGTCAGGTGGTGTTCTGTCTAATCTGGTGGCTGATTGGCTGTCTTTGATGTTGTTTTCTGTGCTGCCCCCTGTTTTTGTGGATTCTACTCTGAGTGGAGTGTTTGAGGAATGAGGGCTTTCTTATGGATCTGTAAGTTAAGGATTGCTTTTTATGCGGTGGGGATATGCTGAAGTATTTGTATGCATTTAAATTACCTAGAATTGAATTTAAACCTTGTGTATGTGTGTGTGTGTGTATGAAAACACACATGTACTGTCCATTTTTGTTTTTTCTTTGTTTGGTCTTTTGAGTTGATGGAAAGTAGCGATCTATCTCCAAAAATCTAAATCAAAACGTGTCTAGCATGTAAACATCTAATAACAGACTCCCCATTCACAGAACCACACACCAACATCAAGATCTCTCCCCCCCCAGATTAACTGTGACAGTGTCAATGTCATCTACAACATATTCTACACCAAATGTAATGACAGTGGATATATAGGAGAAATCCAAACAGCTTTCAGACTGTAGCGAGATGGTGATTGTCCTGATTTTTGCAAGGACTACTATTAGAAAAGGAGGAAGAAGAAATAAGAGATAGTAAAGGGTTAAAAAAAAGTGATGAACACAAAACGGTTTGTCGGGAATTTGACCGGGGCGTGACCCCTCGAATGGAGAATTGAAAGCCAACCGGAAGTTTCGAGTATTGACCGGAACCGGAAGTCACGTGGTGACGTGGAACGACGAAGAAAAATACCGGTGTCTTTTTGATTTCGGACAGCGTAGGATACAGACGGGCCTCTGGTCCTTAGTGTGGGATCACAGTAATTTAACAGTGTCCTCTCTCTCTTTCTCTCTGCCTTTCCTCCTCTCCGACACAGCCCACGAGACTAACCCTGGAAATAAAAGCTAAGCAGCTTGTGACGATACATTTCTCACGTTGTACTTTTTATCGACAAGATGACCACCACGTGCTGAACACCTTTTTAGTGTCGTGAATACGGAGGCATGTTGACAAGACCCGCTATACAACGTATATCGCTTTTGGTACTGTGAACATATATCGCTATTAGAAAGTTACATATATCCGTTTTGGTACCGTGAATATACCGCCATGTTACACAGACTAACAACCACAAACTAATTATTTGACAAGCGTCTCAATATGCACCAATAGTGAAGCACTTCAACAAACCAGGACAGAAATTAGACAACCTAAAATATTTCTTGGATGAGGCTGTTTGTATTTCATATAGTGCTAATACCCTCGGAAAAGATATGCATCCAACTATTCTATTTTATAGTAGGGCAGACTGGACATTTTAACCTTGGTTAGGCAACCAGTGGTAGAGAAGGAAAACTGAATTCAAATCTGTTAAAAGCCTAAGAACCTGATCTTGTATCACATCCTACTTGTGCTGAGAGGTTGGTATATATATATATATATATATATATATATATATATATACACACACACACATATATATGAGTTAAGAGTAAGGAAATGAATCCGACAGTATATGCATAGATAAATTATTATAAATGGAAATATTGTTCAATATTAGCTATTAAAATGATATAAAATATATTCATTTTAACAATATTGTGTGTTTTCATACTCTTTTATATATATATATATATATATATATATATAAGGTAAAATAATCCAATTGGCTGGTAAGTAAGGGATGATTCTATTTGGGATCATCAAAATCTCACTGTACAACCATACTGTATGCTCATGTAGGTGCAAACTTATAGATTCCTACAAGGATTTTTATAAATCCCTAAGAGAGCTCAATATATAATAATTAATAAATTAATTATATACTAAGCAATATTTAACTTTCAAGGAAAGAAAAACATAACAAACCGTAATCTGACTATAATAAATTTATTTCTACTAGAGATTCAATATGAGTCTAGTTTCATCAGATAGTATTTACCAAAGACTGAGAAAATTGAATAGAGAAAAAAATATTCCATATATATTCTGAAAGGGTACTTGGATAAGTATATTTCATTTTGATGAAATGGAAGCCCCATTGGTCACATACCTCCAAATGAAAATTTTGGAAGCCTATAATTTGAGTATTAGAACCTTTATTATCACTGGAATTTTCTATTATTTTAATGTAAATAAACAAAAGAATTATCTCCCTTTTATATTAAAATTTGGTTAATTTAGACATATATGGCAAAATATCACTAGAATTATAGCAACAAAAAATTGGCTAACTATATTAAAACCCTGCCTATCAGGGATATATATATTGGAAAATAATTTTGTTCGGTGACTGACAATAGGAGCTGACATTGAGCTCTGTAAATTATGAAAAGTGAAAAACTATATGTTGTAAGGAAGATATATATATATATATATATATATATTATAAAATCACATTCAGCATTGAACAACATCGTGTTTGACATTTAACTTGTGAATGATGCAACCAACTACGTAGTGTTCAACTTCACTGGAAAACTGTTTTCAACGGTCATAATTTATTATTCACTTGCCTGTAATTAATCAATTTCTTGATTAATTCATTACAATAAACCCTGAAGATTCTTTATGGTGAAACTTGAGTAGGTTATTCTCTCTCTCTCTCTC
>CM042147.1:27588717-27696217 GCA_023376005.1 Doryteuthis pealeii | reverse complement strand
AAAGGAAAGAAATTTAGATAGAAAGATAGATTGATATAGATAAAAAGATAGATAGATAAAAAGAAAGGAAAGAAATTTAGGTAGAAAGATAGACTGATATAGATAGAAAGATAGATAGAAGTTAGGTAGACAGACAGCCTGATATAGATAAAAATATAAACGGATACATAGATAGATAGATAAACAAACAGATAAAAGAAAGTTAGATAGAAAGACAGACTGATATAGCTAAAAAGATAGATAGATTGATAAGAGAGATAGAGTGATAAAAAGTTGGTTAGAAAGATAGACAGATAGATAGATTGATAAAAAGAAAGTTAGGTAGAAAGACATATAGACTGATATAGCTAAAAAGATAGAAAGAAAGAAAGAAAGATTTTCTTCCTCTTCAACACAAAATGAATTGCAATAAATCTCCATGAAGAAAATTCAAACAACAAGCAACTTCCATATTTCAACAGAGACATTATTGGATCAGTAAACTGATGTTGTACATGCAATAAAGCAGCAAATTTGTTTAAGCTTTTTTTTTCTCCCTGAGGTTAAACGGCATTCACAGAATAGTGAACTGATAGCACTAGCATTGTTACACAGTCAATACTATCAAATAATAAGTTGGCATTTCCAAAAAAATGATAACCAATTCCATTGAGCTATTGAAATCTGCTTAAAGAGTTTTGGTTCTTTTTTTTATTTCTTTTCTTTATTGCAATAGCAACATCTGCCTGTTGTATCAGTTTTAAGTTGATATTACTTTAAAAAAAAGATTGAAAATAAATAAAGTAATAATGCTATTGAACGAGAGATTCATTCACTACAATATACAGTGTCAGATGTGGGGATGCTGTATCAAAAAATTCAGCTAGCTTGACACACAGACACAGAGACAGGCACACATATGCACATACACACACATGAGCATGCACATATATGCATACATAGTTACAGATACAGTACAAGAGACAGACAATCACACACACAAACACACCAATAGACATACATACTAACATAGACAAAGATGGACACAGAGACACATACACATGCACACATGTGTGCGTGCATGTATATGCATACACAGTCACAGATACAGCCAACAGACAGCCATACATAGAGAGACAGACAGACAAACACACACACAAACAGACAGCCACATACACACACACAAATAGACAGACAGACAGAGAGACACATACACACATATGCACACACACCCACACAGTCACAGCCAAAGACAGCCATACACAGACAGAGAGACAGACAAATACACACACACACACACACACACACACACACACACACACACACAGACATAAACAGACAGCATCATACATACACACAGAAAAAAGACAGACAAATACACACATACGTAGATATGCACATATACACTTGCACACAAACACATATACACACACAAAGACATTCATACACACACACACACCACACATGTACAGACAGACTGCCACATATACATGGACTGATAACCATACATACACAAAGACAGACACACACAACACACGTACACCAAAAACAGACATATACAAAAAGATACACATATACATAGAGACAGATGCACACATATTTATACATGCACAGACACAGACATACATGCTCTTATTTGTGTTATTAGTGAAATAGATCACTAATTAAGACCGAGTCTATTCTAGCAGTGACCACACCAAGCAGAGTTTAACAGGTTTGAATTTAGTTTTCCTTCTTCAAGACTGGTTGCCTAACCAAGGTTAAATAGCCCAGTCTGCCCTACTATTTACCCATAGCTGGAGGGAGAGTAGTTGGATCTATACCTTTCCCAAGAGTATTAGCGCTATGTGAACTTTAGCTTCATCCAGGATTTGAACTCGGGTTGACAAGTCCATTTCCTATGACTAACCATTACACCATGGCCTCCACACACACACACACACACACACACACACAGACAAACAGACAGATACACTCACACATGAATAATAAAAAAAAACCCGACATAGTCGCATCAAAGAAGCAGTTATTTCAAAATCTGTGCTGGAAATAGAGGACTATATAAAATTTATCATCCCTCTTATAAAGTCAGATGTTTTGATTTGAGTCAAAACGCTTCAAAATTCTTTAAAAGGAGAAATAGAATGTTTTTGTGTCTTAAATAAAGAATTGCATGAAAATGGCATTGCTGATTTTGTCTTTGAGTGGCGTGCAAAAAGGAGAAAATAAAAATAAAAACAGAAAACAAAAAAAGAAGCATGGTCTTTGCACCTGCCACAGATTGAACAACTAATTCCTGTGTGAATTCACAAAAATGGAAACCAGTTGCTTCTTTGTTAAAAGTATACAAAAAAGAAAACGTTTATAAAAAGAAAAAAATACCCACCCAAAAAAAAACAGAAACAAAAACAAGATGTCTGCTTATAAAATAACTAAATACTTTATTATTATTAATATTATTATTATTAGTTTTCAGATCAGCATTAGCTGATGTTCTTTCACTGGAGTGTGAGTGACAGCAAATATCCTCAGATCTCCAGGATTCTTCTGAGTATTCTAGCTCATTTCAACAATGCTGTTTTCTGGATGGTCTCCATTCTTTCTGATTTCCAGATCCTCCAGTCTTTTTATTATATTTTATTATTATCATGTGAATTTTTTCAAGCAAAGTATTTATTGATCAGAGCGCCAAAAAAGGTATTATTTTACTGACATGCAACACTCGACTTTGGCCTTTACTTAAGCTAGATGAGTGGTCAGAGAGGCACTCTCTGATCATTCGTCCAGTCATGCGGGTGGTGACCCATGATGCTTAAGGGTGGAATCCTGTTGGCTGAGCAATCCATGACATGCAACACTCCACTTGGGCCTTTACTTAAGCTAGATGGGCGGTCAGTGGTCATGTAGGTAGTGACCCATGATGCTTATGGATGGAATCCTGGTGGTTGAGCAATCCGGGACATGCAACACTCCACTTTGGCCACTCAAGCTAGACTGGCGATCAGCTACGCCTGATCAATCAAGCCAATCTCTAGCTCCTATATAATTTCCCAACCTAAATTAAAATAAATAAAAAATAATAATACGGTAACAATGGTGTTGTGTGTTGACCTGTATTTTTATTCTTTCTTGAATTTTCGAGGTAATACCTCTTTATCAAAAGAATTGAACTGAAGCAGTCCAGCTATGGCATTTCTTCCCAAATGAATTTTTTTTTTTTAAAATGATGTTATTTTTTTAAATAACTGTATTCTCGTGTGAACGTGAATGCGTTTATTTTTGTTTGTACGTGTGTGTATGTTGTAATGCGCGTGACATTGAAAATGCGTGTTGGTTGTGACGTTAAGACTGTATCCTAGCACGGGATTGCACGTGTGTATGTGCGAATGAAAAAGCGTATTTGTGTTTTGTGGCCATGGTGATGTATAATATTTCGTGTTGGATGTAAAATCAATTTAATCATTTATTATTATTATTATTTTATTATTATTAAATATAATTAATATTATCATATTTATTTGTTTATTTACTTATTTATATCTAATTCAATTTATCTTTTATATTTTTATAATATTTTTGAAATATATATATATATTTATTTATTTATTTAATTAATTCAAGCAATTATGAAACTCTCTTCTCCTAGACCGGTTGCCTAACCAAGGTTAAAGAGCCCAGTCTGCCCTACTATTTGCCCATAATTGGAGGGAGAGTAGGATTCATACCTTTCCCAAGGGTATTAACGCTAAGTGAAATGCAATTACCACGTCCAGGATTTGAACTCAGTGTGAAGAGTCCATTTCCCATGACTTTAACCATTACACCACACGCATTAGGTTTATAAGTTCCTAAAATTCACACTGAATTGTCCAATTGGACACATAGCATAGTGGATAAAGGTTTTGGTTTAAGACAATTGTGACAGTTATCTCTAGGCTGCAGGTTCAACCTGGGTAAGAGTACCATAGAATGATAATTAACACAGCTTAACACCCTATACTCCAACTATGGTTAGCAGAATGAGATCAGGATACCCCCTGGGATTGAATAAAGGGTTGGGTTCAAAGTTCCGTGATGGCTCCTAATTATGACAAGAAGCTTCCAGAGTTTGAAAAGATGGTTCCTGAGTCTGGCAAGAAATATCTAAAGAAGGCCGGAGGGTACATCAGCCCAAACTTTGTACAGGTAACAATAAGGATGAGGACAATAGTCCGAATAATTGAAATAATACTAATTATCATGCCCCATCACAAAAATTCAAAGAAAAAAAAATTAAAAAACAAAACAAAAAAAAAAACAGCATAAAATGAAACAAATAAAAAATTAAAACCTAAGATTAACCAGAAAATTGTGAGCTTTTTTTTTCTTATATTAAAATATCGTTTTTCCCTTCTAATTTGAAAAGAAAGATTTTATATCGAAAATCTAAAAATACCATTGAAGAATGATGTCATTGTTGTAGAAAGTTCACATGAGAACCAAAGCATTATTCTAAAAATGAAATACAGTAAAAATGCTGATGCGAAAATGATTTTTTTCCCTGAAGTATCTAAAAACGAAATCTTGAAATAATATGGTGGATTCAGTTCTATTACTAACAATCACAGTAATCTCACTTTTCTTAGTCTGCTTCATTTTCCTCTCATGTATCAGTGAGGCATCATGGGAAATATTTCCATGTTAGAGATATATAGATTACTAAAAACTTCCAGTAATTACATGGTTTTTTTTTAATTTTCTTTTTTTTTTTATAGTTTTGGTAATCGTTTCCCTGGAAATGAAACTTAGAATTGTAAAATTAGATTTTTTCTTTTTACACTTTTTACGTTTTGGTATTTTTTTTTTATTATCTTAAATAATACAAAGAAAATGTTTTTAGTAGATCATGAAAATTTCTATATATGGAAAGGAAATAGGAAGCATCTCCTTTATGTAAATGTCTTTGGTTTGGTCTGGTTTGATTTCTTTCTTTAATGGCATATCAACCTGCCTGGGTTATTTAATGATAAAGCTATATTTATGTAGTGGTACTATCTAACCTCCAGGTGGATGTGGGTGAGAGGTTTCATACCTTTCCCAAGGGTATTAGTCTGAAAGTAAACATGTTAATAGTACTATTTAACCTAGAGCTGGGGATGGTGAGAGGTTTCATACCTTTCCCAAGGGTATTAGTCTTAAAGTAAACATAGTAGTGGTACTATTTAACCTACAGCTGGGGGTGTGAGAGTTTTTATCATTTGGGTGCTAGAAGATGGTGGCTGAGGGCCTTCATGTCCTATGTATGATGTTAAACTCTAATGGTGAGGTTCCAGATCTGGAGGTCTGGGGAATGTTGAGCACCCCTTCATCACCATTGCTCCCAGGTCCACTCTGACCCGGAGTGGTTAAACCTGTTAGGATCCCATCTATGGGTTAAATTGAAAATTTGTTTACAAAAAAAAATGAGTTTAAAATATTTTCTACCAAGCTATGAATCTTTCTTTGATAGGATGTAAAACAAAACAAAACAAAAAACAAAATGGATGCTAATCCTGAAAGTAGAGGGTGGGGTCTGAAAGTCATGTCACCCTTACAGGTTTTTTTTAGAGGTAACATAATTTAACCCAAAATTCTAGAAAATGATTAAATTCCTGAAAATTTTTCTGACAGTAAAATAATTCCATAACTCATATACTATATTATCAAAACATGGAGATGTGTGGTTTAATGGTTAGGATCATGGGAAATGGACTCATTGACCAGAGTTCAATTCCTGGATGAAGCTATTTGCATTTCACATAGCGCTAATACCATTGGGAAAGGCATGAAGCCAACTACTCTTCCTCCAGCTATGGGTAAATAGCAGGGCAGACTTAACTTTTTAACCATGGCTAGGTAACCAGTCTAAGAGAAGGAAATCTGAATTCAAATGTGTTAATCTTCGCTTAAGAAATTGACCTTGTGTCACATCCTGCTCGTACAGAGAGGTTGGTAAATATATATATTATTAAAACAAAAATAATAAAAGTAGTTGTGAAAAGACTTTCAGGCCACCCTGTAGATTAACACTTTTACTACTTTAAACTGCTCACAGTGGCTCTCCCACTACACTTAAGTACAAAAACTGATGATTAGTTCATTAAGTCTATTAACTTAATGGCCACCAGTGGCGTCCTTAAATAGATTAATGAACACAGGCCTTTTTGTTTGTTAATGAAATTAATACCGTGATCCCAGGGCCATCCCCCCAGACAACACCTGCCCCCTTGATTTAAAGGGGCAGGGCTGGGTTTATTGCCCAGTGCCAGAGGCGGCCACCATTGAGGAGGAATGCCAATGGAATCTATGCATTTTTTGCACCTGCCATACCATGAGCTTTAGTTCATGAGTAGTCTCCACATTAAATGACCTTGTGTCATACCTGCATAAGTGGGATGCGAGGTGAATATTTTAAAGTGATTTGGAATAAAATCCATTTTGCTTGTTACTAAATAGTTTTAATTTAGTAAATACCCCAAAGGGAAATAGAAATATTTAACGAGAAAAGAGGAATTGTCTAATCAGTTAATAAATTTAGTAAATACCCCAAAAAGAAAGAGAAATATTTAACGAGAAAAGAGGAATTGTCTAATCAGTTAATAAATTTAGTAAATACCCCAAAAAGGAAAGAGAAATATTTAACGAGAAAAGAGGAATTGTCTAATCAGTTAATAAATTTAGTAAATACCCCAAAAAGGAAATAGAAATATTTAACGAGAAATGAGGAATTGTCTAATCAGTTAATAAATTTAGTAAATACCCCAAAAAGGAAAGAGAAATATTAACGAGAAAAGAGGAATTGTCTAATCAGTTAATAAATTTAGTAAATACCCAAAAAGGAAATAGAAATATTTAACGAGAAGAGAGGAATTGTCTAATCAGTTAATAAATTTAGTAAATACCCAAAAAAGAAATAGAAATATTTAACGAGAAAAGAGGAATTGTCTAATCAGTTAAAATCACAGCGATAAAACTACTAGTTTTAGTCAGTTATTTTTTTATCTGCAAATGAATCAAATAATTTTTAATTAAATTACGACTATAATTAAAACCCATTATCTACACTGAAAACAACCATCGATTATGGAATTACTGATCTATAAGTAGTTTTTGAAGAACTCCCCCCATACCCCACCAAAAAACTCCACCTTGAGCAAAGAATTTCTATTCTCTTGTACTCAATGACCTTTCCTGCTATCTTTGGTGGGTGGAAGGAATCATCTTTTCCCTGTAAGCAATTTAACTAGGCATAACCAAACAGAAAATTTGTTTTGCAAAGATTTGTGCTTGTATATAGTTATTTACTAAGTGTATCTTAGATGCGGCACAAAGTCAGAAGTATGGGGCACCCAGTGAGAATCGTGGCCATTGTGCTTGTATATATAAAGTACTAGAAGTGCCTACCCAGTGTTACCTGGGTAGAGGAGGGGAAAAACCTGGTCTATTGATTTGTTTACTTTTGAAATTTACAAATGCTGGATATTTATAAGTAGAAGTTCAATGCTATTTCTATGTATATTTTAATTTTTTTATATCTTCAAATATAAGTCCTATCTTCATGATTTTTAGACAATTAGAAAGAACTGGTGGGCAGTGTCCAAGGTCCTAAAGTACCAAGGGGCTCAAGTCTTATTTTCAAAGTAGACATTAAAAGAATCCATAAGTTATAGTTTAAGCAGTGGTTCTCAACATGGGGTGCATGCCTCCCATGGGGGGGGGGACATAATTTTTAAGGGGGCACAATTGAGACTAATGAGGTGTGGATTCAAATTTTTGATTTTTTTGAGTTTTCCATCTATGAAAAGAAGGTTTCTACACTACTTTAGCTTATATATATATATATATATATATATATATATATATATGTGTGTGTGTGTGTGTGTGTGTGTGTGTGTGTGTGCATTTGTATAAGTTAAAGTAGTGTGGACATCTTTTTATTAATAGAAATCTTAAAATAAAAATAAAAAATTTGAACCTAGACCTCATTAGTCTCAATTGTACCCCCCTTAAAATCCAGTATATATATATATATATATATATATATATATATATATATATATGTATATTGTGTCATCCACAGATGTATCACATTTTCTCAGTGTAGCTAGACTTAGCAGGTTACCTTTGGTTAGGATTGAACCCAACCAATTTTTCATCAGCCAGAGTTCTTCAACATTGTATCATCAGCTCCCTGCAGGCAAGGGGTATAATCTAACTGATAAAACATATATATATGGACACTCATAGACATATATGAAGATTGTATCAAGTCCTTAGGAGAGCTCAATGCTTGACAATTATATCATTTCATACTGAGCAATATTTACAATTCCATATAAAAGAAAAAATACCCATAATAATCTTGCATGCATACAATAAAGCTTGAAAAGAATTTTAAATATTTAAATATTTAGTTGTGTCTAATATAATAAAATTTGAAAAAAACAAATTTATTTAAATCACGTTGTGTCTAATATAATAAAATTTGAAAAACCCCCAAATCAAACCTATTAACATTACACTGATACAGTTTACTCCACATCACATACTGTCCGCACTTAACCAGGCAAATAACTTTTTAACACTGACCAAATTTGTGTGTGTCTTAAGTAGTGTCTGCTACAATCCCAAGCCTGCTTCTGATTGGCTGAAACAATCTTATTTAAATTAAACCAACATACAATTTGTTATAAGAAGGTCTCAGGTTCAATTCCAGGCAAGTCACAAGTATTAAATAATATATTAAAAAATATGTCATGAAAGTTCTAATGAAAGTTTTGAAATCTTAAGACAAAAAAAATCTTACAATTAAACTTTTTATAACAAATCTAAAATTGTCACTTATTTTAAGGTCTCAGGTTCAATTCCTGACAAGTCACAAGTTAACATTTCTTTTCCCTTTTTCTTTTTCTCTCTCATGGTCTGCCATGCACCTCATAATTTTTTGTCTTTTCTAGACTGGTGGCCATCTCCCAGAACTTCATTTATTTCCTCCAGGAATCATAAATTTCTGGGTTCAAGACAGGTTGAGCAAGCATTTTTGAAGCCATCATTTTTCTTTGTTCTTCTACCAAATTGTTAACTTTACACTGATACAGTTTACTTAACAGCTCAGACCCCAGGCAAATGACTTTTTAACACTGACTAAAAATAAGATAATATAAAGAACTAATAATGATTTTAAAAATGATCTTCACCTGGGCAATGCTGTGTTACCTTGCTTGTTTCTAATATTATTTTAAAAAAATGAAAGCATTTAGTAATCGTAATTAGCTCTTTATACTATCTTATCTTTCTGCCAAATGGTTTGAATATTTTTTTCAAATTTTATTATATTACATATAACATATGATTCTGAAAAATTATCTTCACCTGGGCAATGCTTTGTAACCTTGCTAGTTTATAAGTGAATTTGTCTTTTATTGTTTTTAAATGAAAGTATTTAGTGAAGTTAAAAATGTAATTTTTTTTGTTTCCATTTTAATTTTCATGTCATATGATTTTGAAAAATTATCTTCTCCTAGGCAATGCTTTGTAATCTTGCTAGTTTCAAACTGAATTTGTCTTTTTTTGTTTTTAAATTAAAGTATTTAATGAAGTTAAAAATGTGATTTTTTTTTTGTTTCCATTTTAATCTTCATGGCTCATTAAATTTACTTAATGCAAAATTGTATTTTCATTCAATTAGAAAAGAAGAAGGAAAAAAAAAAGATAAAAAAAAAAATTGTTGTTACTGATTGGGAAATCCATTTAACAGTAATGTGTGATATGGAACATTAATTTGTGAATAAACGTTTCCATTTTGCAAAAAGCTTAGACAGAAAGATTTTTAACTCTTAAAAGACCAAAAACTGAAAACCAAAAAACAAGAAAGGATTATAAACACGCATTCAATTGAATTTTCTATGAAATTTTCTTTAGCAAAACTAACTTAAAAGCCACCTTCGGCAAACATTCTCCAGTGTCACTTCCTATTTATTCATATTAGCCAACCCCTCCGTACGAGCAGGATGTAACCTAAGGTCAAATTCTTAAGCAAATTTTAACATTTTAAAATAGGTGCAGCATGTGACACAAAGTCCATTTTTAAGCAAAGTTTAACATTTGAATTTAGATTTTTCCTTCTCCTAGACTGGTTGCCTAAACCAAGGTTTAAGAGCCCAGTCTGCCAAATTATTTACCTATAGCATTCATCAGTGTCACTTCCTATTCATACATATGAACCAACCTCTCTGTACGAGGAGGATGTGACACAAGGTCAATTTCTTAATCAAATGTTGAATGTTTGAATTTAGAGTTTTCCTTCTCCTAGACTAGCAGTCTAACCAAAGTTTAAAAGCCCAGTCTGCCCTACTATTTAGGGATGATAGTTGGATGCATATCTTTGCCAAGGGTATTAGGGCTATGGGTAAATTTTTAAGTAGAGTTTAACAGATTTGAATTTAGAGCTTTCCTTTTAGAACAGTTGCCATACCAAGCTTAAAGAGCCTAGTCTGCCCTACTATTTACCAACCCTTCCGCACAAGCAGGATGTGATACAAGGTCATTTTTTAATTACAGTTTAACAGATTTGAATTCAGAGTTTTCTTTCATTGTAATTGCATGTATTTACTAATTCTTCTGCACAAGCAGGATGTGACACTATGTCAATTTCTTAAAAGGGGTTTAAAAAGATTTGAATTCAGAATTTTCCTTCTATCTAAGATGATGTATTTACCAACCCTTCCACACAAGCAGGATGTGACACAATGTCAATTTTTTAAGCAGAGTTTAAGAGGTTTGAATTCAGATTTTTCCTTCTCCTTGACTGGTTGCCTATTCAAATTGAAAGAGTCTGGTCTTTACTATTTACCAAAAGCTGGAGGGAGAATAGCTGGATTCATACCTTTCCCAAGGGTATTAGCACGATATATAATACAAACATCCTAGTCAAGGATTTGATTTTTTAGTTTTTCATCATTATGCACAAAAAGCATCTCCATTGATTTTTAATGATAAAAGTATATATATATATATATATATATATTATATATTATATATATAAGAGGGCAGTGATTACAGCTGAACATCAAAGACAGGTTGAGATATGGACACCCCTGACCCATAAAAAACAGTGGCTACTGTAGCCAGCCAGTCTAACAAAAATCCTTTTAAAAGAAAGATGGAATTCTTTTGAAATATTGGAATAATGAAATAATAGTAAATGGAACTTAGTATATATATATTTACCAACCACTCCGCATGAGCAGGATGTGGCACAAGGTCAATTTATTAAGCAGAGTTTAACAGGTTTGAAATCAGAGTTTTCTTTCTCCTAGACTGGTCACCTAGCCAAGGTTAAAAATCTCAGTCTGTCCTGCTATTTACCCATAGCTGGAGGGAGAATTGGATTCATACCTTTCCCAAGGGTATTAGCGCCATGTGAAATGCAACAGCTTTGTCCAGGAATTGAACTCGTGTCAATGAGTCCATTTTCCTATGACTCTAACCATTAGACCACATGTCTCCATAAAATGGAACTTAGTATATAATATCCAATTCAGTTTTTTATTTATTTTCATTTATTTCCTTCTCCTAGACTGGTTACCTGTTTGTAGAGGGCTCTTGATTCAGCCTTTGGCTCAACAATGACACTTCATGCATTGAGCTAATATTCAATTTTATTAAACTTCAACTATATTTTTCAACCAATTTTCATTAAAACAATTTGTCTATTTGGAAATTATTGCAAAGTTGAATGATTAACAACATTTTTAGTTTTCCCTCAGTACAAATAGCTTGCTTCAATTCATACATAGGTCCTTAGTTTCCATACAAACAATTATTTCTATTTCATGGGTGACTTTTCCTAGATCTTGCAATTAATTTTGGACCAAGTAACCAGTAAGCACCCCCAAATCATCAACTTAATGAAAGGTTCATATTTTATCTCATCACCGGTAAGTTTCGTTTTCAAATATTTGAAAATAAATGAACAGACAATTTTTGCAATTATATTGTATCTGACAAAAACAAATTTTACAAATTGTGCGATACTATTTCTGAACAACATCCTTTTATTAAAATAAGCATAACATATTTTGTAAATAAAAACTGTATTTTTATTCAAATTGCATTTCTCTGTGCGGATGCAGGATGCTGCATAGAGGACCTCCCGAGAATGATGAGCGATAGGGACGGATGGAGAGAGATTGTCATGGATATCCATGCTGAAAGCGCAACATGATGATGATGATGATTTTAGTATAAAAATGTCTTGCATCTTTTTTTAAATCATCGTAAGTGTTGAAAAATATTCATAAATTTCTGATTAAAAAAGTATTTATTTAAAAAAAGATTTTGCTATTGAATTTTAATTTGATTATGTGTACCAAGCATCTATTTATTTAATTTATTGTGAGTTCAACATCTCCATAAACTTCTGGTTAAAATCATTTGTTTACAAACATTTGGAAGAGGAAGTTACCGGTGATGAGTTAAAATGTGAACCTTTCAATAAGTTGATGATTTGGGGTGCTTATTGGTTACTTGGTCTTTAATTTTGATTATTCTCAAATTCACTTCCAAGCAATAAAATTGTTATCATACAAAAAATTGTCAGAAGAAATCATGTAAAAAATCACCAAAAACAATTAAAATTTGTAAGTCCCCAATTTCAGGATTACAGGTTTTGGATTCAGCACAGAATGCTTTTAATTTCCTCACACCCCTGAATTTTCATGGGTCTCATTCAAACCAAATATGTGCATCCCAGGATGCACTAAATCAAAAAGCTATCAGTATCACTGACTCTTTGCCTACTTTAAACCACTCACAGCGGTTCTCCTGTTTCTATGCATACCACACAAAATAAATAAAAAACTGATGGTTAGTTCATTGTAATTGAGCAGAAGGATTCAGATTATAATAATAATAGGACTTGGTTTGAAAAGAATGAGTTCTGATAGGTAGTGAACTTTGTAATATCCCAACATACAGGTAAAAAATACCAAGAAAATTTGGTACAACCGAGAGGGGGAATTTGGAAGGCACAGAGTTAAATTAATATCATAGCTTTTCAATAAGTTCCAAATAGACAAATTATATAATTGTTTTGATGAAAACTGTTAATTGTGTGAAAAATAAAGTTGAAAATAATCTGATTTTACTGCATGTCAAGGTTGTTGGTTATTTCATGCCAATGACGATTTTGTTTTATTCATTATTGATGGGTATTCAAAATTATTTTAAAATTATTTTTTTTAACTCAGATTAAACATATCCGCGCAAATTACTATCAAGCTAGAAAACCTGAAAGACATCTTTAAGAATACAAACCCTGAAAACATTTTAAATTTTATAAAAAAAAGCAACCTTTTCAACAAAATATAACAGAACATAACCAATTATCTCCATAGAACCACTACTTTAAAGTCTGAAATCCAAAATAACCTTTTTGGCATTAAATGACCCACAGAAGTTGATATGCCGTTAAACAAAACTCAAACTCAGATTTTGAGCTCATTTTTTAATCTATTTAACCCATAGATTGATAGGACCCTAAGAGATACTACCACTCCAGGACTAATGGCAATAAAAGTGTACTCCATACGCCCCAGAGCTCCTGAATTGTAACCTCACCACTAGATGTGATTTAATGTCATACCCAGGACACTAAGACCCTCAGTCACCACCTTCTAGCACATTAGAAGATAAAAAGGGTTGAGGTTTGCTATTTGAGCAATATGGTTGGGGCAATCATATAGGTGCTAGGGCTTGATATGACCATCCGATTGATCAGAGGGGAGCCTCTCTGACTGCTCGTCTAGCCCAAGAAATAGCAAAACATAGAGTGTTGCCTGTCATGAACAGCTCAGCCACCAGGATCCATCTGAAAGCATCATGGATCACCACTCACAGCCAACAGGTGGCTCCACTGGTGGGCTAGGACAGAGGAGTAGCTGGCATATTCTACAGCCCCAGCTGACAGAGTGTGATATGTTGGACTATGGCCTCTAGGGAGTAAAGTTTTAAAAAAATGTGACATACTGACACACTGACATTTGCATTCATTATTAAAAAGATTATAGATTGAAATCAATCTTCCCCTATCCGTATGTGGTTTGTGATAACTATCTTACCAAATAAAGACGCGACATTATACCTCAAGTTGCAAGCCAATACCCGACTAATTACGTATAGAGGGAAGTGCTAAAATAATTATAGTGTTGTTATATGATTAACACCTGATTTTTGGTATGAAAAGACGTAAGAGAAATTCACAAATACACCAAGTTGGAGTCAAAATAAAAATAAAAAAATAACACAGGTGAAAAATGTTGATTTTTATTCTTTAGACATTGTGCTTTCAGCAAGGTAAAAAAAAATAAAAATAATAAAAAACAAAAAAATTTTTTTAAAAACCCCAAAGAAAATACAAAAGTAAAAATTATATTTTTAAACATTTTCACTTAAAAAAAAAAAAGTTAAATTTCTGGAGGCAGTTTTAATTTGAAATCTTTCAATCAATATTCTTTTTTTATCATTTTCATTCTGTGTGTATAGAGTATTAGTATGAAGGCTTGCAAGCTCTGAGATTTTTGCTTTTGGGTCTTCATTGGGTAGAAACATTGTTTCAGTTGAATAAAATACAGTGAGCTCTAAAAAATTTGATATCATTGATATACAAAGTGTTTTGGAGAAATTTATAACATTTTCATATGGAATGAGATCTATATGTATAGAGTATTGGCATGAAGGCTCACAAGGTCTGAGATTTTGGGTTTTCTTTGGGGGGAAACATTGTCTATGTTGAATAAATTATAGTGTCAATCAATGGGAAAAGATAAAAAAGAAGCTTGTCAGACAAGAAGTGTCCACTGAGTTCAACAAAACATGAGTAAAAGTAAAAAATGCTGTCAAAATATACTTATATGTATATGAGGTTAAGTAAACAAAAAAATGTGTTTATTTTTAAATGGCTTTAAGCTGACAATTTTTTTGGAGGATATGTGCTTAATTGAAGTCATACCTAATTTTGAAAATTAATTAGTTAATGATTAATGAATTTAGGCAGATATATATGTTCAAATGTAAGGCTAAACAAATCGAGAAAATATCAATCCCTGAATGTACATTTTGACCTATTAGGTCTCATCAGCAAGGTTATAGACATGGGAGACTGCTCCGTGTATATGTATATATGTATATGTATAGATAAAATGATATGAAAACACACAATGCTGTTAAAATGAAAATATTTTATATCATATTCATAGCTAATATTGAACAATATTTCGATTTATAAAAATCATCTTCAGAGCTTGTTTTTACTCTGGACTCATCAAGAGAGGAGCTGAAAATAATTTGAATTCAAAACGAAAACATTGATGTTCCAAAAAGTCATGCGATCGTTTCTTCATAAACACATCCGCTACGCATTTCTCGTCAGCGACATAATGTATATCTTAGTGTAACATTTTTTGAAAAAAGAAGACATATTACAAATTCAACAATAGACAAATTCTTTTTTTTTCAAACAGAAAGAGTTTTAACCCGTTCATGGTAGACCTGCAACGGATTTTTTCAAGAAAATAAATTTTTGTATATATATATATATATATATATATATAATATATATATATATATACATGATGTTGTCCATGGTTCTTTGTAGGTATATGTAATGACACAGGGTGCAACACAAAAACATCAAAGAAAACCAGCCAACTAACGATCAGGCAGACACCATATGAAACCAAATAAAAGAATACAGATAAGTGAAAAATCAGTCAGTCTAAAATTAACCTTTGACAAAAGGGGAGGTACCTCCAAAATATAAGGAAAATAAATAGGATAAAGAACATAATATTAATCACTTTGATTTATATTATGCTTTCTTGTCTTCTACATAGATTTTTCCAAGATTCTATGACAAACAAAAGATTTTCCCAATATATATATAATATATATATATATATATATATATATATATATAAATAAAAAAATCATTTATATATATTCTATTTTATTCTATTTTCCTATTAAGTTATATTCAGTTGTCAGAAAAACTTTGAAATATTGGGAAAATAAAGCAAAACCAAGGGAAAAACAAAAGTTATATATTAGAACTCTGTTTTTTGTTCTATTTTCTGTTCACTTTTTATATATTTCCTATGCTTCCAATATTACCTAAAATGTTCACAAGAATAAAATATTGATACACAAATATATATATATATATATTACATGGGGATTTCTGTGACCCTGGATTTCAGGGAATAAAAGAGAAAAGGAAAAGGAAAGGATAAGAGAATAAATGGGAGGTGGGAAGAAGTAAGCTAGGGATAACCATATACAGTTAATATATATATATATATATATATACATATATATATATACATATATATATACATATCTATCTATCTATCTATCTGCGTATTTATATCTATCTATCTATTTATATATATATATATATATATATATATATATATATATATATATATATATATATGTATAATAATTTTAGAAAATATTTATATTTGGAATATATATATATATTATATATATATATGGTTATGCATGTAACTGTGAAAATTAGAAGTAATAAAAAGCAAGATAGAGAATCTAAAAATAATACAAACTAAATTTTGCAATTGAATTGAATTTATAAAATTGTGTTGCGGATTTATGAGAAATAAGTGAAGAAAAAAAGATAAAAGCCATTTCATTTGTAATTTTCAAATTTCTAATTTTATTTTCATTTAATCATATTTCCAATTAGCAAAAACTGCACCTGAATTTTCAGATATTTTCATGTGTGAATATCTGCGTTTATTTATAATATGAGTAGGTGGCCACCATTATATACTAATATCATGTAGTGATATTTACTTTTAATGAGAAAAATATGTTATATATACTAGCAACAGAAAACACCCTCTGGGTGTCGTAAAAATTAATTTTTGAAAGACATTGCCTGAGAGTGTGGGAGTTAAAAATTCAATGTAAGAGAGTTTGTATAATAAGTAAGCAAAATCCTCATATTTATTAAAGGAATAAAAAAAATAAAACAATTTGAAATGAAAACTGAAACCCGTCCTTCTCAGATAAAATTGTGTGCATGTAATACTAAACAATTATTTTGAATATTTTCCACATCAATTTTCCACAAAATCGTAGGTATTTATTTATTTGTAAACTTCTTAGTTAACTTCTTGTTACTGTAAAAAAAAAAGGACGAGAGTAAAAAAACAATTTTTAAAATTGCTTACTCAAATTTTGGGTGTATACAGTAAGATATATATAAGAATATTGTGACGTAAGCTATGATGTAGAGCTATGACATAGTTTTTGTTACAGACAGAAATACAGCCAATCTCCATTATTTATAGATGTATAAGAAAGTCCACCAACTGATAGTATACCTCTCAATGCTTAATTTACATTAAGTGATAATTTAACTGATTGTTAATTCTAATTTATGTTATAAGAACATATATGTTCAATTTATTTGATTCTGTCAGTTTGTTTGAAATATGTCTTCCATTGCATGGTATTAGGGTGGGACTTTGGGAATGCTATGGCAAAAAGATTAACATTTATGAGGTTTTTGGTTAAGGAAGAACATAAGGAAAAAAAGGGAACGTTTTACTGAAAATGACCAGTGAAAAAATAAAAAAGTAATTTAAAAAAATGAATAATCCAATGGGTCAGAGAGGCAAGGTGGCCAATCCCTTTGAATAAAAATGTTTTTATTAAAGGTAGAAAACCACCCAGAGTGAGACCATCTGGTGAACTAATTTCTGTCATAACTCCCCTCCCAAAAAATGAGGAGAAGAACTGTAATCAAAACCTTCCAGGATTTCCCAGAAAAATTCTATATTAAGCTTCATGACTTTTCTGTTTACAATTTCCAATAAAGTCAGCAGTCTGCTGATACTCATAGTTATAACAGATACCTGTGGGTAGAAATAGATCTATAATCGCAAAATGACTGATTTTTAAGTTTTCTTTATCAATGTATATATATATATATATATATATATATATATATATATATATATATATATATACACACACATAAACTCACACAGACTTACACATACACACACGCAGAGAATTTAGAAGATACCATCAGAAGGGACAGATCCTACCAGCAAGCTAACAGCTCCAGACTTAGCTTCCAGAAATTTTCTGAGGAAGAGATCTTTATCTCGAAATATTAAGAATAAATCAAAGGTAAACAAACAACATCATAGTTATTTCATTTTTCTTTACACTTGCATTGTGATAGCCTTCAAAACCAACCACCAAACCAATATAAACACAACGCTTCAAGCAAATTATAAAACTCTTATATATATATATATATATATATATATATATATATATATATATTAAAGAACTCATAACATTGTGGGAGTACCTTTATGATATGATTTCAAACAGTCTCTACATGTTCACCATCCCTTTACACACTTTCTTGGTATCTCCCCTTTGGTTATTAAAAATATGTTAATATTTCTATAGGAAAATTAGAAAAGTGGAACTGATATTATAGAGAACACCTGGGGAAGATTTCAATAACATGTTGACAGTGATAGTGAACTGATGGAAACTTTAAAATCATAATATCATAAAGAAAATCCTATTGCAATATTAAGATTTTTCTGAAACACCATATATATATATATATATATATATATATATATATATGTATATATGTATGTATGTATTAGGAAAAAATAACAAAGAAGATTTTAGTTTGAAAGCATAATAGACTATTTCAGAAGACCTAGAGGAAATGAGGAAAGTTTTAGAGTAATCATGATTTACAGAGCTCAATGTATCCTCTTATTGCTAGAGTCACATAGCAAATTCTTCATTCTATATCTGATGATGGGGGACTGGAGTGTTACAATGTCTCTAGGTTCTATGAAATAGTCTATCATAGTCTAGAAAACAAAAATGTCTTTGGCATAAAATAACCCAATAGGTTGACATGCCGTAAAATCCAATCACAACTCCCAGGTCCAATCTGACCTGGAGTGGTAGTACGTTTTAGGGTCATTTAATCTGTAGGTTAGATCGAAGAAAATGTGTTTTTTAAAAAAATTGAGTTTTGAAAAATATTGAGAACCCATTAAGAATGGAAAAAGCAAAAACGTCTTTGGCATAAAATAACCCAACAAGTGTTGACGTACCATAAAACTCAACCAAACAACCAGAAGATTTTTGTACACATCAACTTTTTTTTGACCATCCCCACTTGAAGGACATCAATGTTTTGGCTGATGGATGGCACACTCGCTCCGAATATGACGCTTGATAGGCAACTACTTAAGATGGCCCTTCAATGCACTTGGCATTGGTGGGATTAAGTTATATGACCTCAGCTATCGTGCAAAGAGATCAAGATTTTCTGCATCTGCAGAAGCACTTGTACTTCGCGATACACACACACACATATATATATATATATATATATATATATATATGTACCAATGCCTCTGCATGAGCAGGATGCAACATACACACATATATATATAAGCGTGTGGTGTAATGGTTAAAGTCATGGGAAATGGACTCGTCACCCCGAGTTCAAATCCTGGATGTGGTAATTGCATTTCACTTAGTGCTAATACCCTTGGAAAGGTATGAATCCTACACTCCCTCCAGCTATGGATAAATAGTAGGGCAGGCTTGGCTCTTTAACCTTGGTTAGGCAACCGGTCTAGGAGAAGGAAAACTCTGAATTCAAACCTGTTGAACTCTGCTTAAGAAATTGACCTTGTGTCATATCCTGCTCGTGCGGAGGGGTTGGTGTATATATATATATATATATATATATATATATATATTATATATATATATATACAAGGTGTGTCAAAAAAGTATGAGATTTTTTGTACTTTGACACACCTTGTATTCTGGAAAAAATAACGTTCCATTCATTAATTTTTCAGAATACAAGGTGTCTCAAAAAGTACAAAAACTCTTGATACATTTTTGACACACCTTGTATATATATATATATATATATATATATATATTATATAATGTTGTTAAAAATAATTAACTGAGTAAGTCGGAGTTATGAATGAATATAAAAGTGCTCATATGTCTGTAGAGCTGGTTTAGTAAAATGATATAGTCAGAGTGTCTACCTGGGTTTCACCGCGAGGATCATCAGGACTATTTTTGTGGAATTAATTAGATTATTAAAACAAATGGAAGTAAACAAAATGCATGACAGGATTATATATATATGAGAGAGAGAGAGAGAGAGAGAGAGAGAGAGAGAGAGAGAGAGAGAGAGAGAGAGAGAGAGAGAGAGAGAGAGAGAGAGAGAGAATTATGAATAAATTTAAACTGAAAGCGTTTTTAATCTAAGTTTGCTCTACAGTACCTGCTGTTACTAAATGATCACTCAAATGCATAAAATACATAGTTACTAACTTCTCTGCATGAGCAGGATGTGACACAAGGTCAATTTCTTTAGAGGAGCTTAACAGGTTGCAATTCAGGGTTTTCCTTCTCTTACTCCTTACCTTGGCATGGTTAAAGAACCCTTTCTACTCTACTATTTACCCATCACTGGAGGGAGGGTCGTTGGATGCATAGTGCTATGTGAAAGGCAAACAGCTTTGTCTAGGATTTGGACTCGGGTTGATGAGTCCATTTCCTATGAACCTAACCATCACACCATGTGCCCCCATAAATGTACTTTCGATATATATATATATATATGTATAACACTAAAAGTGGAGGAATCATATGTAATTAGGGAGATAATATTTTATTATGTAATAAAATATAAAATAAAGGGGGATACACGAAGACCTACTCTGTGCAAACAAACTCCAAATACTCTCTCTCTATTTATTGGGAGACACTTCTAACCCTGTTTCAACCTAGGGTTCATACATACCCCCCCCCCTTTTTTTATTTGTCCCTCTCTGGCTCACCCCCATTCGTTCTTATGAATTTTTATATCTGACTTTTATTCGTCGCCGGTGTATACACTTGAAAGTACCGGTAGAAAAGGCCTTCGTGTATCCCTTTATTTTATATTTTATTCCATAATAAAATATTATCTCCCTAATTACATATGATTCCTTCACTTTTAGTGTTATATAAATTCTCCTGTACCAAAAATCTATTCATATATATAATATATATATGAATAAATGTGCAGTATACCATGCCATAGTTCTCTCAACCCTCCTGTATGGTGCGGAAGACTGGACAGTATACACAGCGGATGCCACAGACTACATGTCTACTACATGTGTCACTTGCGCAATATATTAAATATCAGTTGTGGCAGCATGTTTCAAACAGGACCATCCTGAACTGGACTCCCTGGTATGCACGACATACGTGTCCAGAGCAAACTGAGATGGGCTGGCCACTTAAACAGACTTGGGGATGACAAACTGTCAAAACAGATTCTGTATTCTCAACCGAGAGAGGGATCATGTGGAATCAGTAGACCAAAGTTCAGGTACAAGGACAACATCAAGAGAAACCAGAGCCGAATAAATTGGAGGAAAGAATTTGTATGTTGTCATCATTGGATACGATGGACAGCAAGTAATAATGATAATATGAATAAATATATATTATCTTTGGAGGGGATATACCCGACAACCACCAACTAAAGTGTAAATGCAACACTTTCCTATAAAAGGGATGAAGCACTCTATGGCAGCCTTTACATACATACAGATGTGTGTATTAAAACAGTTAAAATCCACTTCACATTCTGTAGGTGACGATGGTTGAGTGATTAAGCTGTCTGACTGATGCTGAATCAATCGGGTTTCTATCCTGGCTGTTGGTAGTTTATTAATGTCTAGCCACACTAAAGAGACTTGATAAGTCAAAACACAGTGTCTGTGGATGACTATTATCTTTTATATATATTTAATTGCATGGAAACTAATTTGCTATCAAATTGGTTTGTTTAAATTAATTGCTCTGTTTAAACCAGCAAGTTTAAAAGAGCATGAAACCAATATGGTAGCAGATTAGTTCCCATGCAATTAGTAATATATACAAAAACTAACTTATATTTATTTATTATTAATATTGCTCTATCACAGATATTGAGCACTCTCCTGATAATACAGTATTATAATAATACATAGACACGTGGGAGGCTTGTGCAGAAGACTGTGCAACCTGGCGCCTCCTCGTCAAACAAGGAACAAAAAGAAGTGAAGAAGAGAGGAAAAAAGCTGCCACAGAAAAGAGAGCTAAAAGAAAGGAGAAACAGCCGCACCCCCAACACCTACAGAAAGCATCATCTTTTGTTTGTAGCCACTGCACCAGAGACTGCCATTCGAGGATCGGACTGTTCAGCCACTCACGTAGCTGAAGAGAGAGAGAGAGAGAGAAGAAGAAAAAAAAAATACGCCATTGTCTAAAATAGATGGAAGGTTGCCAACCATTTATTTATTATTAATATTGCTCTATCACAGATATTGAGCACTCTCCTGATAATACAGTATTATAACAATATATATTGGCTAACTACTGTCTCATCAAGTGAGATAGTCTTAACCATACACTGTGGTAATATATATAAATGAATAAATAAATAAATAAAAATAAATAAATATATATATATATATATATATATATATATAAAATTCAGTACACCCATATTTTCAAGCCAGTATATACACTTTTACAGTGATGCACACTAAAAAGAATAAAAACACATTCACATTCAACATACAAACATGAATATACACATGCCTACATTAAACATGAATACATATGTATACATACACACACACACACACACACACATGTGCACACATATACATATTCAGTTGCTAAATACACACTTGAGGAAGGATACTTTTCAGTCATATGGAGGCAGTAAAACATATAGAACCGTATCAAATGAATATTGCATTGAGATAAAATCAATTTTGGATTTAAATTTCTTGATCATCTCAGGGCAATTTCATTTCACATTTACTTCATGAAAAAAAAAAAAAGAAAGAAACGTCTTTTATAGAACATAATCGCATGATCTTAAACAATTTTTTTTTGTCTGTATTCCCTCCTCTTTCCCTTCTCCACTCTCTCTCTCTCTCTCTTTCTTTTGTTTCTGCGATATTGTACAGCGTGTTGCCCCTGGCTCTTTTATTGGTAATAAGTGAATGTGGTGTTGGAACAAACATCTTTGGATCTTCAGTTCTCAATACAGATTATAGCCAGTTAGAAATTTTTCTATTAAATCGAACCAAAAAAAAATGCACCTTCTGGGCACAAGTATTTAACTTTTAATTTAATTAACTATTATATTGAATTAGAATGTAATGAATTAAATATGAACACAAAAAATATTACACTTATTTTACTTTATTCTAATTGATTTAAATATAAGATTATATATAGAATTGCTTTTAAAGCATTTGACAATAAAACAATAATATTAGAAATCAATAAAACCAAGTAATTATTTATTAAACATGTTTTTGTTAAAACCGATATGCAAAGTATTCACACATATACTATGTAAACATTTATTTCTTAATGATATATAACACACATTACAGGATTTTAAACACATTAATAATATGGTATTGTGTCTGGTAGTTTCAGCCACTGGACTGTTAATGTTGTTGATTTAAAGGGGCAGGGCTAGGTCTATTGCCCAGTGCCTGAGGTTCACCCCTTGAGGGGGAATGCAGATGGAATCCACGCATTTTTTGCCACCCCATGAGTTTCGGTTTGTGGGTGGTTCCACATTAATAGGGCCTTGTGCCTGAACTGCATATTTGGGATGCACAGTAAATACCATTAATACCATGGGAAATTCAGGGCCTGTGTGTCTGGTGGCTTCAGTCATTATCTGTTAATGAAATTAACAGTGTGATCCCAGGGGCCATCCCCCCAGGTAACACCCTCCCCCTTGATTTAAAGGGGCAGGGCTGTGTTTATTGCCCAGTGCCTGAGGCATCCCCTTTAGAGGGAATGCCGAGGGGATCCACGCATTTTTTGTGCTGCCATATCATGATCTTCAGTTTGTGAGTAGCCCCCAGAAAAATGGAATCTTGTGTCTGACCTACATGGTGGGAAGCGGGAAATACCCATAGGATTGCTTTTGATATGTTTGAGAATAAAACAATAATATTAAAAATCAATAGCACCAAGTGAATATTTATTAAACACGTTTTTTAAAAATCGGTATGCAAATTATTCACAACATATACTATGTAAAATTTATTTCTTAATCTATCTATACATATATAAAGGGCAGTTGTGTATATGTGTATATCTGGAGCAAACTTCAAAGTAGATATATATATAGATTCACTATCACCAGGACTTGGTTTTTGAGTAAAAATAATGAAGATTTTATTTATATTTAAGAACATATTTAAAAATTAAAATTTGTATAGTAACAGAAGGTAATTGAATTAATCACCTCAATTATATTGCATTTTTTTAAAATTGTAAATTATTGAATTAAAATTTCTTACTATATTGTTATATATTTACATGGGGATTTTATGGGGCATCCAGTGAGGATCTAACTTGTGATAAGTAACAATGGATCTGTGAGACTAACTTTAAAAAAATCTGCCCTCTACCCAGGCAACGCCAGGTAGCCACTTCTAGTACATATATAAAGGGCAGTTGGGTGTATATGTATGTCTGGAAGAAATTTTGAAAATAAAACAATTAATGACAAAGTAAATATATAGACACGTTAAGTATCATCAGGGCTTGGTTTTTGAGCAAAAATAATAGAGATTTTATTTATAATCATGAAGATAATTAAAAAATAAATTTTAAATATCAGCATGGATTTTTTTTTCATTTAATATTTTAAATAGTAGACATTAACATTTCTTTTTAGAGTAGCTGGATTAATGCAACGTCTATTTTTTTTACATAAGGATTTAAATGGGGCATCCCATGAGGATTCAACTCATGATTCAGTAATAATGGATCTGCGGGACAAACTTAAAAGAATCCCAATCTACCCTGGTGAATAAGATGCTAATGGTAATTAATATTATAGCGATTGTTTACCTCTATTTGGATTGATGTGAGGTCCATAAGAGTTATCTTTCCTTACTGCAGGTCTTCAACAGTAGAGGGCTAGAGTATTTAAGTGGGAGCCTGGGAAAATCTAATTCACTTCCTCTGGGACCGGCAACCACTTCACATGGTTTAGGCGCTTGTGCCTCTTACCCTTAAGTGGGAGTTTTAGACCCCAACCAGCATTCAGTAAGTGACATTCCTGCAGAAACTCTGTATCACTTCTTTAGGACGTAAGTTCTACATTCTTCATAGATATGTTTATGTATCTGTTGTCTATATATTGCTGTACCTTTTGTGATGAGAATATGTATTCCTGTCTTGAATGTATCTCTCATGTGCTCATGAATTAAAGTTTATATTTGTTAATATCTTATAACTTCTTTCTCAGATTAATTTATGTACAATTGTGTACCCACGTTGGAAGGTTACTTTAAGCCTTCCAACTTATTATAAAAAATTTACATCTTATAATATAAAGTAATGATAATAAGGTTAATAACCATTGAGAATATAACATAAATAACTAAGGGAATTGTGATGTTGGGGGTGATGTAACTTCAGTTATCAGCTCCTCACTTTACTGCACTGTGCTATACATACGCTGTTGACAAGGGCTGGTATCCAACCCAGAACCTTGTGATTCCTAGTCAGATGCTCTACCAACTGAGATAAACCGGATTACCCTAAATTACAAAATCTGATTGGTTGGTTTGTTGGTTAGTTTAATGGCATGTCAACCATTGTTGGGTTATTTGGTGCCAAAGTCAGCTATATGTTAAATATTTTTCAGCCACATTTATTCTTTTGGCCAGACAGAGAAACAGGAGGTTGTGAGGAACGTAATGTCTATTTTGTAGAAATGAAATAGAAACCATTCAGACATAATGAACATTAAATTTATTAGCCAGAAACAGAATTACCATTATTAGCCTTTAGGAAAAGGTCTCATTGAGACTAATTATTTGAATAGAACTAATGTACTTTGCTAGATTAATATCTTAAAAGGGACATCCTGAGTTGTTATTCTGTTCTTAGAATATTGTAGACAATTGAGAATACAAGTAGATCTTCATTGTAGACAGTTTTTAGTTTATATTTTAATGTAAATATCTGACTTTGGAGAGATGTTTTATTCTTGGAGAAATATTTTTATAGTTATCTAAGTTAATGAGGGCCGGTGTATCAAACATCAGTTTTGGTACTTTGCTTAGGTTTGGTGGGAAAGCTGCTTTGAGAGGCTTAAAGTTGTCAAAGACTTAAGTCATATTCTTACCTGGAATAGATGAAAAGTAATTAACGACGTGATCCTAGCGATCCATCACCCTAGGTGACACCTTCCCCCTCGATTTAAAGGGGCAGGGCTGTGTCTATTGCCCAGTGCCTGAGGTGCCTCCCTTGAGGGGGAATGCCAACAGGATCTACAGATTTTTATCCACCTACCATCCCATGAGCTTTGGTTCGTGGGTGGTCCCATATTGAAATACCTTGTGTCATACCTGCATAAGTGGAATACGAGGTAAATACCCATAAGTTATAAGTTCTACCACCCATCTTCATTATTCAGAGTGAATAAGCCGGGGAAGTTTGAGCGCAAAGAGTATCAAACTTATTCGACAAATTTGTCTGTATTTTTTAGATGAGGCTTGATGTGAATAATTTCAATATTTTGGACTGATGTCCTCATCTTTATTGTGGTATGTATTAACATAATGTTTCGGCCAATGTATCCTCCAGCCTTCCTCAGGTATTCCCTGTGTATCCAAGCATAATAATGATCCAACCTGGGAAATCATTTTTAATTGTTTGACAGTTGATCAAACAGCCATCAAAGAACTTTTGAAGATCTTATTTTAAACAATGACATCATTGTTTTTGCAAGCCTATCATTCCAACATGTGTCACAAGAAAAAAGTTATTCATTTGTTGTATCAGCACAAGCAGTGATGCTGGAGTGTCCTCTCCATTTGTAACAATGGAACTACGTAGCCTGGGCAGGTTTATATGGAGGATTAGCTGCTGCCCAAGTAGCAGGTCCTCCTTCTCCACATTGCCGCTGTGGTCCAAACGAAAGGTAGAGAAACCTATGCAGTTTGGCAACGATAGTGTTGCAGGAGTTGCTGGATAGCGCTGAGTTCAGCATCACACCACTTAGGGACTCAAGCTCCGAATTTAATTTTGGGGTTTACTTCCCTAGCCTATTCTTGGTATGAGGTAACGCCGCTAGGCAGCACTGGTTTCATAATAGACTTTTCCTTGTCCTAAGATGGATTGCCAACCAAGGCTGAGGAGCCCCATCTACTCCATTTTTTACAGGGATTTATGTGAGTAGTACCCCAATCTCACTACTATCAGTGTGGATAGCCGTTGCCTACCCTGGAGCTCATCCACCCTTTTTACATCTTTTGTTTTTGATGAGGCTCGGTGTCCACACACCCAATTCACCAGAAGTCGGCTATGTAGCAGGTAGTAAAGATCTGTTCAATCCTGACCCAACTATACATATTTCTGAACATTGACCGTTGAAACGAAACAGACGAGAAAAAGAAAACAAAAAACAACACTATTCTATGAAATGGAAGTAAACAATATTTAAAGTTTATTATTATTATTATTATTATTATTATATCACTACTACTACTACTAATATTATTATCACTAATACTACTATTATCATTTGTTGTTATTGTTGTTATTATTATTATTATTATTATTATTATTATCGTTAACTGTTTAAATTGATAAAGTTAGAAGCAGTTTTTATGTATAAACGATTGAAATGAACATTACAGTTAAGACGCATCTGTTCCGCATGAATTTGTTTTTAATAAAATTCTATAATTAAAACGTTAAAAAAAAATGAATAAATATATATCTAAATAAATACATACATATAGTTGTCGAAAATTTATTTATCTTTACTTTTTTTTTTTTTACATTTAATTTAATGTTTAAATGTGAAATACAATGTGCTGTATCTGTTATGCTATACATGTGTAAATTGATTCAGAAAGAATTTGTTTATTTGTATTTCTTCTATAACTCGAGATACAAAATCCAATGATTTTTAAGGGAACACCTGAGGAAGGTTGAATGATAGAGTGTCCAAAACAGTGTGTTTATAATTACCACAACTCCTAAATTCTGCTTGGGGAACTTGGAAGAGTGCTTTTCATATATTTTCTATGAAAACTACTATGAAAACAGACATTTAGTAGAATGGGTGACCCATATTATTAGATTCAGGGTTGAGGCATGAGAAGCAAAATAAAAAATTCTAGTAAAAAACAAATTATATATACAAGGTGTGTCAAAAAAGTATTGAGATTGAAGCTGTATTTACCAAGATAGGAATGAACAATAAATGTAATGTTCATTTTTTTTCAGAATACAAGGTGTGTCAAAAAGTACAGATTTTAAAGCTGTATTTACCAAGATACAAATGAAGAAAGAATGGAACGTTAATTTTTCAGAATACAAGGTGTGTCAAAATGTACCGAAAATCTTGATACTTTTTTCTCACACCTTGTATAAAGTCTTCTAGAAGTCTTCTAGAGGGGAGATTTGTACAAAAAAAAAATCTAGGGTTAGAGATTGGTAAAAGAAAAAAGAAAAAAATTCAAGAGGGAGTGATTTGTATAAAAAAACAAAAACAATTAGGGGTATAGATTTGATTGAAAAAAAAAAACCAACAGTTTTTAATCAAGAGTCCAGATAGTTTTTAAGGAATAAATAATTAGTTTTGTTATTGCTCAAGAAAATTTCATTATTGACAAATAAATTCATTCATTGTATGTTTTTTAAATTAAGTTACCTATTTTTCTTGTTAGTTTTCTAGAAGTAGAGATTTGAACAAAACAAAAAAGAGATTTCTAGGTTTAGAAATTTGTAAAAAACAATTCTAGTCGGATAGATTTGTACAAAAAATCCCAGAGTTAAAAATTTGTAAAAAATAAATCTATGAGTAGAGATTTATAAAAAAATGTTTTTGGGAAGAAGAGATTTACAAAAAAAAGAAAAAAACATTCTAGAGGGAGAGAATTGTATAAAAATAATAAAATTTCTAGGGTTTGTAAAGAAAAAAAAAGCAATTTCTAGGTGTTGAGATTTGATTGAAAAAAAAATGAGTTCTTTTGTCCAAAATCCCAGATTTTCTTTCAAGGATAGATTAATAAAGTAATTAATAATCTAATAAATTAATAAAAGTTATGATTTAAAATTATTTATAAAGTATAAAGTAATAAATAGATAAAATAATTAATAAAGTAATAAAAGTGATTATCTATAAAGTAATAAAGTATTAAAGTAATTAATAAGTTAATAAAATTATCAGTTTTGTCATTTCTCTTGATGATTTCATTCTTGACACATAAACTCATTCATTGTACTAGCAAGAATAAGTTTTAATCTAATGAAATATATTAAATTAGAAAGACTAACAAAATTAAATAAGAACACATTTAAAAAGATTACACTCATCTCAATTATATTTCAAATATTCTCTATATAAAATCATGCATAGGATTGATTTTAATAGGTTGGAGAATAAAACAGTAATATTAGAGGTCAATAACACCAAGTAATTATTTATTAAACCCGGGTTTGTTAAAACCAGTATGCAAATTAACCACAACATATATTATCTAAACCTTTATTTCTTAGTAATATATAAGACACATTGCAGGATTTTAAACGCACTAATAACATGGGCTCTTTGGAACCTGTGTGTCCAGTAGCCAAAGCCACTGGACTATTACTGTTAAATTAACCCTGGAAACACCTGGCCCCTTGATTTAAAGGGGCAGAGCTGGGTTTATTGCCCAGTGCCTGAGGTGCCGCTCCTTTTTGGAGGAATGCCGATGGGAACTACATATTTTTTGCACCCACTATCCCATGATCATCGGCTTGTGAGTGATCCCACTTTAAAAAGACCTTGTGTCGCACCTGCATACATGTGATTTCCTGGTAAATACCCTAATAACATGGGCTGTTTTGAGGTAAATCTAACTCAGATTTTCATAGAGACATCATTAATAAATAAAATTTATTCTATCTATGTATTAATGATTTTGATTGACTATAAATTAAATACTTATTGATAAACTTATACAATTTCTGAGGCTATTGTAAAGTAAGGAGTGACATAATTTTGGTTACAGACAGACAGATCTGAATCTCCATTATAATAAGATGTCATTTGTTTGAGTTAATTTCCTCATTTTTCTTGTTAGTTTTTTTTTTCACAATGTTTTCAGCAGGAACAACCAAAACATTGTGAACAAGAAAGAAAAAAACAAAAAAAACAAAAACAAACATTGAAGATAAGGAAATTAGTCTGACCAAACCAAATACAATGATTCAAACACATATCTCATAAAATTCAGACAAGAAATAAATTTATCCTTAGAAAAAGTTTTATTCTATCACCAAAAACATAACATAATCTTCTCTTTAGTTTTAATATTAACTAACTAGCTGCAGTACCTGGTAATACCCTGGAAAAGTGGGGGTTCCTGTAAAACCTCATTTTCTTTCAACACGTCTTATCCAATATTAAATGTGCCTCGCCTAGGAGCAATGGCTTATATTTAATTTACACTATAATTTAATGACTCATTGCAGTACCTGTTTGATGTTTATAAACTATTCACTACAAAACTTGTTCTATTCAAATAAAGTCCTATCATTATCATAACCTGAGTCCTTCTGCTGCATTATAATGAACTAACCATCAGTTTTTGTACTTTGTTTGGGTAGTGGTGGGAGAGCTGCTGTGAGCAATTTAAAGTAGGCAAAGAGTTGTCATAAGTTCTTCTTCCATCCAACTTTCATTATTCAGAATGAACAAGCCAGGGAACTTTGAGTTCCAACAATTAGTCTGTATTTTTGAGATGAGGCTTGATGTGAATAAATTTGATGTTTTGGACTGTAGTCCTCATCTTTATTGTGGTATGTATCAACACAACGTTCCGGCCGCTGTATCCTCCGGCCTTCTTCAGATTTTCCCTGTTTATCTGCGTATTGTAATAACGCAACCTGGTAAATCCTTTTTAATAGTTTGACTGTTGATCAAACAGCCATCAAAGAACTTATTCAAATAATGACGTCATTGTTTTTACACACCTATCATTCCACCATGTGTCACAAGAAGAATCATGATCATTTAGAAAAAAAAATTGGTGTTTCCTGCACAACTCAAGGTGTAAAATCCAATGATTTTTAAGGGAACACCTGAGGAAGGCCAGAGGATACAGTGATTGAAACATAGTGTTTATACATACCACAACAAAGAAGAGGACAACAGTCTGAAACATCAAAATTATTCTTATTCAATAAACTTATGTATCATACACATGAGATTTTTTTTCTGTTAGTTAATTACTGAAAGTTAGGCACGTGTATTATCCATTATGGGTGTGGTGGAAGAGCTGCTGTGAGTGGTTTAAAGTAGACAAAGAGTTAAGTTATAAATTCCTCTTCCATTCAGCTTTCATTATTCAGAGTGGATAAGCTAGAGAAGTTTGAGCTCAAAGAGTATTAAACTTATTCAACAAATTTATGTGTTATACACAAGTGATTGTTTTTCTGGAAATTCATTGCCAAACGTTGGGCATGTGTATTGTCCATGAATGTGTTGTTGTACATGACTAATCATGGTAGTTTCTTCAAACTTTAGATCTTTTGTGTGAAGAAAGAAACAGAATAAGCCAGGGAAGTTTGAGCTCAAAGAGTATCAAACTTATCCATAAATGTGTCGTTGTACATGACTATTTATTGTAGTTTCTTGACACTTTAAATATTTTGTGTGAAGAAAGAGATTGTTTTTTTCCGAAAGTTCCTAGCCAAAATTTGGGCATGTGCATTATCCATAAATGTGTTGTTTTACACAACTAATTATGCTAGTTTCTTCAAACTTTAAATCTTTTGTGTGAAGAAAGATTTTTTTGGGGGGAAGTTCCTAGCTGAAAGTTGGGTGTGCATATTATCCCCGAATCTGTCATTGTACATGACTAATTATGGTAGTTTCTTTAAACTTTAGATCTTTTGTGTGAAGAAAGAGACAGAATAAGCCAGGGAAGTTTGAGCTCAAAGAGTATCAAACTTATCCACGAATGTGTCGTTGTACATGACTAATTACAGTAGTTTCTTTAAACTTTAAATCTTTTGTGTGAAGAAAGATACCAATCTTTCAATTTGAGTACAAGTTCCTAATTTCCTTTCTTCTTTTTTCTTTCTTTCTTCCCATTAGCAATAAAAACTAAAAAACAAAGAAAGTTTTTCGTTTGAAATCCAAACTAAAACCTAAAAAAAGAAATGTCAGAGAAGACATTAAAAGCAATCTGTAAAACTCTGATTTAATTAGTATTGAAAATCGGTGTTTGTTATTCATGATGAATGTCTGTTAGATGGCCGTGTTTTGAAAGGCAAAACAAAGCAAACTCCGACTTATGTTAGTGTCAAACTGATTTGTTTTAGAGAAAACAATTATCATCCGCATCATCAGTATTAGATTATCTACCACCTCCATCACAGTCATCATCACCACTTTGGCTATTTTCATGATCTTAAGCCTCCTATGGGGAACCAATGAAACTATTATTGCATCATCATCATCATCAGCATCATCATCATTAGATTATCTATCATCACCAACAAATCATCACCACTTTGGCTATTTTCATGATCTTAAGCCTCCTATGGGGAACCAATGATTTATTTTAGAGCACAGAATCATCATCATCATTAGATTATCTACCATCACCATCACCATCACCATTATCATCACCATCATCATCACTTTGGCTATTTTTATGATCTTAAGCCTCCTATGGGGAACCAATGAAACTATTCTTGCATCATCATCATCATCATCATCATTAGATTGAATTATCTACCAGCACCATCACTATTCTTGCTTCCTACACCTCCACCTCTTAACCATTATCATAATTTATTTACCATCCCTTCAGCTATTGTCATTATTTTAAGCATCCTATTAGCAAGCAATGTAAAATATTCTTACATTGTTATATGGAGGCACATGGTGTAATGGTTAGAGTCGTTGGGAATTGGACTCGTCGATGCGAGTTCAAATCCTGGATGAGACTGTTTGCATTTCACATAACGCTAATACCTTTTGGAAAGGTATGAATCCAACTCTCCCTCCAGCTATAGGTTAATAGTAGGGTGGACTGGGCTCTTTTAACCTTGGTTAGGCAACCAGTCTAGGAGAAGGAAAACTCCGAATTCAAACCTGTTAAACTCCACTTAAGAAATTGACTTTGTATTCCATCCTGCTCATGCGGAGGAGTTGGTTGGTAAATATGTATATCATGTATATCATCATTATCATCACCATCATTAGATTATCACCATCACTTATCTTGCCTCCTCCTCATCATCAATGTCTTTATTGTTTATCTACTATAATCATCACTTCAGCCATTGGCATTATTTTAAACATCATATTGGCAAGCAATAAAATATTTTTTGGGTAATTCCATGTCAAATCATCCAGGCCATGTCACCCACCCCTTCAATTTTTCTGAAATTTTGTACAGGTGTGGACTGTTAAAGTTAGACATTCCTCAAAATTTGAGCTTCTAATTCCAAGAATTGTCAGAGTTATGTCGATTTTTAGCTATCCAAATTTGATGGGGTGTGTGAAAAATGGTGACTTTTTGTAATCTATTTTTGCCTATAAAATGAGTTCTAGAGCTTCCCTACTCCTAAAAATTAGTTTATAAAAGCATTTTTGCCTGAGAAATCCAAAAATGCTATTGGAAAAGTCTGGAATTTAACCAATTTTAAGTTAGTGATGATTTTGATTTTTTCATAGCAAGATCAATATCCTGATATGGCACTACATCTATGTCAAAGATTTTTTTCTATTATTATTTCATATATATTGAACATTATTTGTACTAAAAAGATAGTTTGATTTTTGTAGAAAATTTCAGAAAAATTGAAGAGGGTGGGTGACAATTTTACTTTTTTTCTGGATGATTTGACATGGAATTGCCCATTTACATCATCATCATCATTAGATTATCTATCATCACCATCAATGTGATTATTCATGACATTTTTATCAGTTAAAATTAGATAAGGGAATCTGACTGACCAAAAATCAGTTGGGTTTCGCTCCCAGTTGGAGGTAGTCTGCTAAATCTAGCCACACTAAGGAGATGTGATACATCAAAACACGGTATCTGTGGATAACTATAATATTATATATATATATATATATGTGTAAAAAGTTTGTAAAAAAAACAAGATGTTAATAGTTTTGCTGACAGAATCTGTTTCGACCATATAAAGTGGTCTTTATCAAAGGCGAAATAAATAGATCGTTAATCACAAGGCACAAAACGCTCTCGATCATGGCCGGAATAGGTCCAACAATACAATAGATGAAGATGGAAAATTTTTAGAAATCTGCAATGATGACAAATTCGCTGTCTCTGGTGATATAATTTAAATAATTCCAATTTTGTTTTTTTCTGTAGACAGTATTGTACTGTTGGACCTATTATATTTTTTAAACTTCTTTTTGTAGCCAGAACATTTTCCTGGACTTTTTGATACTTATATACACTTTTACTGCAAAATCTTTTGAGTTTTTTAATGATGAAAATGCTTATAATTTTTAAAAATAAAATTTATTTTATTTTTAACATAAAATACGCATTTTTAAAAATTTTTGAAAATTTCGGTACTGATCGAGAGCATTCTGTGCCTCGTGATTAATGATATATTTATTTCGTCTTTCCGTTTACAATGTTGCTTTGATAACGACCTCTTCATATGGTCGAAACAGATTTCTGTCAGCAAAACTTTTAACATCTTGTTGTTTTTTCTACAAACTTTCTACACATATTGTCGGATTCATATCCATTTTACCTTATATATATATATATATATATATATATAATTTGATTATGTGTAAACTTTGTTCTTGTGAACATTGTTTTTTGTTATTATGAAGCATGGAAATGAACAAGTGAACAACAAAAAAATAAACAGAAAAAAAAACAGGGTTTCAATATCGAGCTGTTGTTCTGTCCCTGATTAAATTTATTCCAATATTTCGGGTGATCCTTCACCCTTTTTCAATATTTTATATCTTTATATATATATATATATATGTAATAAAGGATAGAAGATGTGTTGGTTGAAACATTGTAGTAACAGCAACAGATGTATGAAGAATGAAGTCCATTTGTCCAAATCTTGGCATCTTTTAATGTTTCTTCTCAAAACTTATTGCCAATATTGGCGATGATGTTGAGATTCCAAATCAATTTAGTTGACAGTAATTCTAGTTGAAGTTTCTTTCAAAACAGAATGTAATTTTTTTTCTTTTTACAAACAACAAACTTATATTCTATCGTCTTATTCACTAAAGAAAAAAAAAAAAAATGAAGGGAGACAACTCAAACTGATGGAACGTAATCATATTCATTTTGATAGATATCAATTATCATGAGCCAAGTCGCTTTTTCAAAGTTGTTTTTTTTCCATATTGCTATAAAGAAAATTCTTTCAATTTTTTTTAGTTTTCTTTTTCAAAGACATTATATCTCATTAATTCCACTGGACAGCATTTTATTTTTTCACTTTAATTTAATAAAAAAATGACTGGCCAAAAGTGACAGATATTTCTATCAAAAATGATTTTACCACGGAAATATATTTTTGATGTGTGTTGTGTGTGTGTGTATGTTTATAATATATATATATATATATATATATATATATAGTTTTTAAGGTGTATATAGAAATAACCTACTCAAGTTCCACCATAAAAGATCATCAGGGTTAATTGTAAGGAATTAATCAAGATATTGATTAATTACAGGCTATTCCGCAATTGCCTGTAATTAATCAATATCTTGATTAATTCCTTACAATTAACCCTGATGATCTTTTATGGTGGAACTTGAGTAGGTTATTTCTATATACACCTTAATACTAAATCTGCTCTACTAACGTAATGAGCATTTTATATTCTTTTTAACCCTGACTTATTCGGTTAATATTTGTATCAACCGTTGATATTGCGATTAACTTGATATGTTGTATATTCTTTCTTCTAGCATCTGGACTTCGTCTTGGGGACTTTGTATCTGGTCCTCCATTGGAGATTTCTCTTTATCAGAAGCCCTGTGTCATTGGTAGTTTTTAGATAATAACCCAAGACTTCAATTTGCTTTAGATCATATTTTATTCCGAAATCCCCACCAGACTACCTGCGCAGATTGTGACGGCAGTGCGCTTAACACAACTTAGGACCTTCGTAGTTTGGCCGATACTGAACTAAACTCTCTTTCTAATCTAAACCGGAAGAGGGTCTTCTCCACCGATTCTCCCCAGAAGGAGGATCAGACTGAGGTCAAGCCAAGTCACTCAATCCTTCAAGGCCGCCAGCTGTAAATTATAACAGCCATTTTGGTTTCTACACTTATGGTACATAAGTGTTAGGAATCTAATAATTATGTAACAGATATCCTATTCCCCGGTAAGTCATCTTCTTTATCATATATATATATATATATATATATGCATGCACACAAAAACACACATATACACACAGAGGGCTGGGTTTACAAGAGGGAAAAGTGGGCAATTACCTGGTTCTCAGATATCCTAAAAATAGTTTCCCTTATAATAATATTTGATAGGACGGTGTGCACAAAATAAACCTCTTGAGAAACAACTGCACAAAAAATTATAAATTTACAATGAACTCAATTTCCCAACCTTTAGGCATAAAATAATCCTAGATGAGTTGATATCCCATTAAAATCAATCAATCAATCATCTTGTAAGACAATCTGGTGTTAGTGTATTGATTGATAAAGTTTAAATAAAAAATGATAAAATAATAAATAGAATAAAACAAAATAAAAAAAAACAAACTTTTGTTTAACTGTCAGTGCCAATGAAAATAAAAAAAACAGCCTCTGCAGTCCTTGCCAACCCACTGGATAACACATGCATTTTACAGACTTCTAAAAGGGGTAATCTTTTCTCAGTAAATTTTATAATAATAATTCATGGGTTTGATAAAAAAAAAATTCTACAAAAGTAGTAATTTGGAGCTTTAAACCTAATGTCATTTTTCCCACCCTTTGTTGCTTAACTTTTCTACATGTTCTTGGAACACCTAGTGTCTGTTTTATGGTTTGGGACAGGAACTATGTTCCCTCTTAGTATTTTGTGTAATTAAATGTTATATTTAATAAATTGACTTATCTTTTCCCTTCCTAATATTCTGTGTTAGGTTACCCTCTTTTGGATAACTTAATGTATTATAAGAGTACGGGTCTTAGGTATGAGTAAACACACCGCTAATTCTTAAACAGGGGTAGTTTTCTCCCTGAAAGAAAGAAAATTATACCAAAAAAATAAACTTGAATTTTACCCCATAAACTCATCCCTTAAAGTGATTCCCAATCCATTTAGCAACAAACTGTTAACTTAATGTTAAAGTGAAATACAGAAAACTAAAAGAGGAATTATTTTATGAAAAATTGTTTATCTTGTAATCAAAAATGGAGTATTCTTTTCTCTTGTTTTTGAATTTCTTTATTTTTTTTTCAGTTTATTTTGATTGTATATATGTAAACAAATATTGTATACATTGGATTATGAACGTAACTTATAAATAAAGGATTAAAAATGTTGTATCAATCTTTAATCCATTGCAAGTTATTTTTAAATTAAACTGTGGAGTTTCAGCAAGTGCAAACTTCAGAAGTTTTGGCAGTGATTATTTCATTAACATTAACTAGCAAATATATGCACCGTCTGGGAGGAAGTATTTAATTTTTCATGCAATGACATTATATTAAATTTGAAAGGCTAATGAAACTAAATAAGAATGCAGATAAAAAGATTCAAAAACAGAAGGGGTATAATCAAAAAAAAAAAAAAAAAGAACAACTGAAACTTAATTTTCCATCACTTCCACCTTTCATTGCTAATTTTTTATAATTTAACTATTTAGTTAAAATAAGAAGTAAAGAATACAATTACACTTATTTTTTCTTGTAAGAGGTTTCTTTTAAGATTTATCCCCAAAATTTTTGCTCATATCCATTAAGATAAAACCAAACAATTAGAAATCAATAATACCAAGCACATATTTAATAAAATAAAATTTTTGATATCAATATGCAAATTAGTCTTCCCATTCACACTGTAAACTGCTATTTTGTTGGATATATAAATACAATTGCATGTTATTAATGTGTTGATATGGTCAACAATAATAGTAATGTATAACAATTTTATTAATAATTGAGGTTTAAATAAAAATAAAATCATGGAGAGTTTGATGTAAATAACTAAGGGAATCGTGGCTTGAGTAGTAATATAGTTTAGGTTACAGATAGAAAAACACAATCTCCATTATGATAAGAAATATCAATATTAATATTAAATTAATAGATTTATACATTGGCATGGTGTGTGTAGGAGTAGGAATAAAGAAAACAATATATGAGCTTATAGTATTTATTTTTCAGTATGGTAACTAAAATAAGATTATATACATATACATACACACAGTGACACAGACACAAACACACACACTTATATATAACAACTATATATATATATATATATATATATATATATTCATTTAATTATTTTTTTGCCCTCATATTCAACATCGCATTTTTTCTCTCCAGACCGTCAGACATACCTTGAGAAAGGGTGAAGGTTCACCCGAGATATCAGAATAGACTAAACCAAAAACAGAGCAACGGTTGAATATATAAAAAATCTGATTTTTGTTCTGTTTTTCTTGTTTTTGTTCTTATTTCCAATGCTTTAAAAAGACTAAACAAACAACGTTCACAAGAACATAACACACACACACACACACACACACATATATATATATATATATATATATATATATATAAGTATATTTTTGGCAGCATTTTCTCTTTTAAATATGTTTGGTTGAACTCGAGTGACACAAAATGATGGCCAGACACCTTGAAAGGATTGAACAGAAACTCGTACGACATGAATTGTCACTCAAGTTCAATCAAACACACACATATATATATATATATATATATATATATATATTATATATATTTATTTATATAATGGATAAAAGTAACCTACTCGAGTTCATCGATTGATTCTTCAGATAAGTCCCATTCCAACGGGCATGTATTGTACCAACTGAGATTAATCGAAAACTCGATTAATTCAACGGATGTAACCCTGAAGAATCAATCGATGAAACTCGAGTAGGTTACTTTTATCCATTATATATATATATATATATATATATATATATATATATATCATACCATAATTTGTCCTCATGAAAAAAAAGGAACCTGGAACCTTGTGGTTCCTACAGCATATGCCTAGGAACCACAAGGTTCCAGGTTTGATATTGGCCCTCATCAACTCAGCACATGAGTAGAACATCTTAGATCTGTGTGGTAAAGTGGGGAGCTGATGGTAGGTGTTGTGCTCCACCTTTTCATCTAAAACCAAAAACCATGTTTTTGTTATTTCTAGTATAACATTACACTCCTATGAAACCAAAAATGTGTTGTTTTTTTATGGGGAGGGGGGTGTAGTGGCTAACGTGTTGGACTGAGAAATTGTAGTCAGTGAGTTCAATCTCCAGTTGTTCTATTGCGTTCACTTTCGGACAAATACATTTGGGAAAGGTAGAAACCCCCTCATCCCTCCTCAGTGTTGAATAGTATCACTACTGTTCTTATAAACCATACCATATTCCTGGACGAAGCCGTTTGCATTTCACATAGCGCTAATACCCTTGGGAAAGGTATGAATCCAACTCTCCCTCCAGCTATGAGTAAATTTCAGGGCAGACTGGGCTCTTTAACCATGATAAGGTAACCAGTCTAGGACAAGGAAAACTCTGAATTCAAACCTGTTAAATTCTGCTTAATATCCAGGTTAGCTCAGTCGGTAGAGTGTTCGGCTAGAAACCACAAGGTTCCTAGTTCGATACCGGCTCTCGCCAACTCAGCGTATGAGTAGCACAGAGATCTGTGTGGTAAAGTAAGGAGCTGATGGTAGGTGTGGCCTTCCACCTCAGATGCCAAAACAATCTCCTTGGTCTAGCGCTATTGAAAAGAGGATAGACTCCCTTGCTGACTGGCTGATACCAACTCTAGGCTGCCCCGACGACTTTACTTACTTTATATTGACCTTGTGTCACATCTTGTTTGTGTGGAGGGGTTGGTAAATATATATTGGTATAATCTTCTTGTTTCACTAATTTTTTTTTTTTTTTGAAAAAAAAGGGAAAAAATAAACAAAAATCAGTGAAATGGCAAGTTCATACCAATAAGACCAGTGTATGGTCTTTGAATTAGTAAAAATCAGATTGAGGAGGCAAATAAATGCCGATATAAATTCATATCTCTACCACCAGCTCTGCACTTTACTGCACAGATCCTTGTACTACTCATACACTGAGTTGACGAAGGCAAGTATCGAACTAGGAACTTTGCGATTTCTAGCCAAACACTCTACCAACTGAGATATAAATTTATTCATGTATATATATATATATATATATATATATATATATATATATGCATATATATATACACATATATATATGCATATATATATATATATATACATATATATATGCATATATATATACAGAGAGAGAGAGAGAGAGAGAGAGAGAGAGAGAGAGGTTTGCATTATATATATACACACATATATATATATATATATAATATAGAGATCAATTTGAGTGCAGTCTAACAGTAACAGAAAATCATGCTTCACAACAAATGTCAAATTCACCAAAATTTCAACATAATCTCGTTTTTGTCAATATATTTAATTCAATGGTGGATATTAACTGTGATAGATGTCATCTTATGGATTTATTGACCTACTCTAACTTCATATATATATATATATATATATATATATATATATATATATATATATATATATATTATTGGGATAGTATCAAGTGTTTCTTTGATAGGATTCAACCATCATTAAGAAATCAAATGTACATATAAAGACTTGCATGTATATTTTTAAATATACAGGGTATACCCAAATTGAGGTTTAAGGACTGCCTCAAGGACATTCTGAAGAATGCTGCTATTACTGTGGAGGACTGGTAGAAGCTAGCTTGTAATAGACCTAGCTGGAGAGCCACCATCTACCTGTCTGTGAAAGAATTTGAGTCCAACCAAATTAAACTCCAAAAATTGAAGCGAGCTATTAGAAAGAGTGATTTTCAGTCCAGTAATAAAAGTGGAGATGTTCCAACATGTAGTTCATGTGGACGAGTATGTCTCTCCAGGACTGGCTGGTGAGTCATCTGAGAAAACACAAGGATACAGTGTCAAATGCTACTGGCACACAAGTATGAAAAAATAAAAAATAAAAAGAACAGCAAATGATCTAACTCATGCATGAGTTGACAGGTTATTATAAATAAATGAATAAGTGGATACCTTGGTAATGATATAAATTTATTTTGTCATTGGACAAAAGTGAAAAAAAACCCATAATATGCAAAATGGGACGATCATACCAATAAAACCGGTGTGTGGTCTCAGAACTAGTGAAAATCAGATTGATAGGACAAGGAAATGCCAAAATGAATTTATATCTGTACCAAGGTATCAATGTATTCATTTATATATATATATATATATATATTATATATATATATATATAGAGAGAGAGAGAGAGAGAGAGAGAGAGAGGGAGAGAGAGAGAGAGAGAGAGAGAGAGAGAGAGAGAGAGAGAGAGAAAATGATGAATAAATAAATAAAAGGTTTAGCTTTTAATTTTTTCCATTGGAACAATCAAATCATTGTTTCAATGGAAATAAATAAAAGCTAAACCATTTATTCTTCATTTATTCATTTATCAACGCTCTATCACAGATATTGAGCACTCTTCTAATAACAGTGTACGTTGGATTACTACTGCCTTTTCAAGTATAGTAGTGCCAACCATACACATTAATATATATATATATATATATATTATATATATATATATATATATATATATATATATATAGATATATAGATATAGATAGATAGATAGATAGATAGTGTTTTTAAAAGAAATGTTAGCATTTTTATGGTAGTTCGTTGATGATGTGATATTAAAGTGTCCCCCTGCTCAACATCTCCGTCAACACGTTATTGGAAACTTCCCCATGTGGTCTCCATAATATCAGTCTCGCTTTCCTAATAAAGATACTCTTATTTAAATATTAATATTTTTCCATCAAACTGTGAGAATGTGTTAATAGGGATGACAAACATGTGGAGACTGTTTGGAATTATACCATAAAAGTATTACCATAAAGGGAGATGAAATGTATATAATGACCCTGCATATACTATATATATAAATATATATATTTATATGTGTGTGTGTGTATGTATATATATACATATATATGCATATTTGTATATATATGTGTACATATACATATGTGTATACACACATATATATATATATATATATGTATACATACATATATATGTACATACAAATGTATATCTATACATATATATGCACATACAGATATATGTTTACGTATACATATGTATACATATATATATATATACATATATATATGTACACAAATATATATGTGCATACATACATATATACGTATATATATATGTGCATACATATATATATACATATGTGTGTGTGTGTACATACTTTTGTATAAACATATGTATATATGTGTATACACATATATATGCATATATATATACTATATACATGTGTGCGTGTATGTATGTTTGTTGGTATTTACCTAACCCACTCGCCACGTGTAGGATGTGACATAAGCATGCAAGTATGAGCCATCTCATAATAGTTGTTAAGCTCAATTCATAGGGAAGCCACTATATATATATAAATATATATATATATATATATATTATATATATATATATATATATGTACACATAAAATTAGATAAAGAATGGAGATATATACACATGTGTCCAGTAAGAATCTGTATGCTTACTTACCCTGTTTATATGTGTACATTCACACACACACACACACACACACACACATATATATATATATTAATTTATTCTTAATTTATATAATTAAATTATGAATTATATATATATATATATATATATATATATATATATATATATATATATATATATATATACGTTTAAAAAAACAAATGGCTTAAAATTTCCGACTGCAATTTCTTGAATCTTCAGGGAATTTTCTCTCTTTCTCTCTCTCTATATATATATGTATATATATATGTGTGTATACATATATGCCAAGTACATAGAAATGTATATCTATACACACATATATATATATATGCACACACAGATTATGTATACACATATATGTATGTCTATAAATATATGTATACATATATGTGTATACAAATATATGTGTATATATATATATATACATATATATGTGTGTATACATACATACGTATATACAGATATATATATGTGTACATACTTTTGTATAAATATCTATATATATGTATACATATATATATTTATATATACATATGCATATATGTATACATATGTATATATGTATATATACCGATACTTATGTATATGTATTCATATGTATACACATACAAATATATCTACATATTGATATATTTGGAGGATATGTGCTTAATTGAAGTCATACCTAATTTTTGAAAATTAATTAGTTAATAATTAATGAATTTAGGCGGGCATATATGTTCAAATACTTTCATATTGATATATATATATATATATATATATATATATATATACTTACATGTGTATGTATGTTTGTAGGTATTTACCTAACCAGTTTGCTATTGGTAGGATGTGACACAAGGATAAAAGTATGGGGCATCTCACTATTCAGTAGTACTAGATCTATGAGTCAAGCTTGTTAACATACTAGTTAGCAAGCTCAACTCATAGGGAATCCATATATATATATATGCACACGTGTTCAGTAAGTTATGCATACTTACCCTTTTTATTTGTATATATATATATATATATATATATATATTTATATATATGTATACATATGTATACATATATACATGTACATACAAATGCATATCTATACATATATATACATATAAATATATGTGTGTATTTGGGCGACATTCTTTCATTTATACATGTGGAATTAAACAAAAGGCAGGTTTCCTATTTAACGATTTTATTGGTGATCTTTTCAAGGTTTCTGGCCAACCTTTTTAATATTTGGATGGAATTCGTGGATTAGTCCACCGAAGTTCATCACCCCTGATGATGGCACTTTGAAGTGCCGAAAGTACTCGAGATATGAACTTCGGTGGACTAATCCACGAACTCCATCCAAATATTAAAAAAAAATAATTCCATATGTATAAATATAAATATATACATATGTATGTATTATATATATATATATATATATATATATATATATATATATATATATATATATATATTATATATGTATGTATTTATTTATATGCATTTATATATATATTTATTTATTTATTTATATATTTATATATATATTTATTTATTTATTTATATGCATTTATATATATATATTTATATATGCATTTATATATATATACATACATGTGTGTGAGTATGTTTGTTAGTATTTATCTAACCCACTCACCACGGGTAGGATGTGACACAAGTATAGGCCATCTCGCTGTTCAGTATTAATGGATTTATGAGCCGAGCTTGCTAACTATTAAGTTATCAAGCTAATAGTTATCAAGCTCAGCTAATAGGGAAGCCCTTATATGTGTATATATGTATATATGTATGTAGGTATGTACACATATACTTAGACAAAAGAAAGGGATATATATATATACACACCTGTCCAGTAAGTATTTGTATGTCTACTTACCTTTTCTTGATTGATTTTTTCACATTAATATCCTGTCTTTTTGCTCTAACAATAATCATTTTGGCTTATTTTTCGTCTTTTTGTTCACGTTTTTTTCTTTATTCTTTTTTCAATTTTGACCACCTTTCTTCTGATTAGTATCAAACAAACACATATTGGGTTGACTGGTAGGTATTGGCCGATGTAACTCTTACAGCATCGACACTTTTCTTTCTTTCTGGGCCATGTGACATGCCAAATAAAAATCCAAGTGCAAAAAAAGAAGGGGAGAAAAAAAAGAAGACAAATCCATCCATTGAATATCCTTCTGGAGAGTCCTGGATTATGTCCAATTTCAAGTTCTTAGTAATCCTCTTAAATTTTTTTTTTCTTCTTTGGTTTTATATTATTTTCATGATTGGTCTGGAACAGAGAGAGAGAGAGAGAGAGAAGGAGAAAGAAAGAGAGAGAAAGAGTGATTAAGAAAAAGAGAGAGAAAGAGATAGACAGAAAGAAAGAGAAGGAGAGAGAGAGAGAGAGAGAGAGAGAGAGAGAGAGAGAGAGAGAGAGAGAGATGTAAAGAAGGATGAGAGAGAGAGAGAGACAGACAGACAGACAGACAGAAATAGAAATAGAAAGAAATAGATAGACAGATATAGAGAGAGTGAAAGAAACTGAGAGAGAGAGAGAGAGAGAGAGAGAGAGAGAGAGAGAGAGAGAGAGAGAGAGAGCGTAACAGGGAAAAATAGAGAGAATGAAAAAGAGAAAGAGAGAGAGGAGAAAGAGGGAAGAGAGTAACAGATAGTAACAGAGAGCAAGAGAGAGAGAGAGAGAGAGAGAGAGAGAGAGAGAGAGAGAGAGAGAGAGAGAGAGAGAGAGAGAGTGGGGATAGGGATATTAGTCTTTAATGCCCGTTCGGTCAGCCAACCCTGGCTGTTTATGTCCAATTGCTCGTATGGCTCCGTGGCAATTATGATTTAAGTCTCTTACTCGAAAGACCCCATTTTCCCACCGGACGCCCCCCTCTCACCCAATCCTTTTTTCTCTCTCTCCCCCTTAACTTGTTTCAAGCCACATTTACTCCCTGTAGGCCCTGCCCTGATGGATGGATGGTATGGACAGGCACCTGATCCATTCTTCCGTTTAGACGTATGCACCGGCAATAGATCGTGCACTCAAGTCTGTTCGGGGCAATGGAAATACAATTTCCAGGATGACGTAACTTTAGCAATTATGTAATTACCTCAAAAGTAAATTATTTTATTAATAATTAGCAAAACTAACCACCTACTTTTCACCATTGTAATCACAATCATCGTCATCTACATCATCATCATCATTGCCATTGTTTTCATCATTATCATCATCATTATTATCATCATGTCCTCCTTAGGATACTAAAAACCATAGTGTGTACCTACTATGACTTGAGCTGTTTCAGTCACATACCAAAATATTGCAAAACTGTTGATTCATCCTAGTATCCTAGTGTGCTTTTTATTGATTGATATATACACCCCCATATATATATATATATATATATATATATATATATATGTATGTATAGTGTGTGTGGGATTGTCACTGTTTCAGCTTTTACTGGAACGTTGTGCCAAATGCAGTATTATTGGTAGAGTGCTCAATATAAAATAGAGCTGTTATATAATATAATAAAATAAATATATAAAGGTTTTACATATCTATTTATTTGGTGACAAAGGAACGTTCACGACCATTTTGGTTTCATGCGATAGCAATCGTCAGGTGGATTGCTATCGCATAAAACCAAAATGGTCGTGAATGTTCCTTTGTCACCAAATAAATAGATATGTAAAACCTTTATATATTTCTGTTATTATATTATATCATATTATATATATATATATATATATATATATATATATATATATATTGTGTGTGTGTGTGTGTGTATGTATATATATACACACAAGCACACTTATATATATATATATATATATATATATATGGGAGTAAATTGAGGAAATAGATTTGACAGTATATGGAGAAATGTAGACAAACATGGGATGTTATAAAGGATGAATGTTTATTCCTGGTGACAACGTCGAGCTATAACGTTTTGGTCTTTATCTGACCATCATCAGGACGTGAGTTGAGATCTTGCATTAGGGAGTTCAGTTCTGCTTCTTGAACTCCCCGACATTGCTTTATTTAAAGACTAGAAACGGTTACCCGGCATCACCTGGGTAGAGGGGTACAAAAAATAGTCTCGCATTATTCTGGTTTATTCTGAATCAAGTCATTTGATAAACAATGGACTCGGGTTGCTTACAGTACCTGCTCTTGCTTAAGTGATCACCCAACAAAGCATTGAACAGGCTCATCGCTGCTTAACTTCGGTGATCTAGTGAGAATCGGTGCTTTCACTGTGGCGTGACCACATTTGATAGATAGATAGATAGATATGATTGGATGGTTGGTTGATTGTTTTTAAGGCATTGCAACCCTTGGAACGACAACGTTTTGGGGTTTGATACCGGACCCTGCCAACTCAGTGCACGAGTAGCACGGCTTGAGCTGATTGTAGGTGAGGCGCTCCACCCCAGGGACAAAAACAATCTCCCTGGTCTAGCGCTAGTGAAAAGGTGATAGACTCCTCGCAGTCCGGCTGATACCAACAATAGGCTACTCCACTGATTTTGCTTTTGTTTATTATCATGATGATGATGATGATAATGATGATGATGATGATGATCATCATCATCATAGATTTATCTAAAGATAGATCTATTATTTTTTTTCGGATCTCACTCTTTTAATTATCACAATCATACCGTGTATCTTCTCTCCGTTCATTGACCTCCCTCCCACACACCTCCTGTGGATTTGATATGCCATCTCCTTCAAATCGATCGCCTGTTGCATTCCTCCTTTTCTTACATTGCTTTACAATTCCCTCCCTCCCTCTTCATTCTCTACCTCTTCCCGCACCTCATTCTATCCCCCCACTCTCTTTTCTCTTCTCGTATTTTGCTCTTTCTCTTCCTATTCCCTCTTCTAATTGTTATTCTCCCATTTATTTTCTCCCTCATTCTTCTACTTCATTTCACCTTCCCCCTCTATCCCTCTCATTCTCTCCCTCCCTGCTGCTCTTTTTCCTCCCTATTCCTTTCTCTTACTCCCTCAACCCAGTATCCTCCCATTCATCTTCTTCCTCATACTTCTTCTTTTCAACTTCCACTTTCTTTCCTCATTCTATTCCTCTCTCACTATCTCCACTCCTTTTCCTCCCCCCCCCTGAGGGTACCCATTCATCGCCTATTATTCGCATATTAATCTCCTATTACTATTTTGTTTATCTCGAACTATAATATCTCGAAACTTGTTAACTTCTTGAAAAACTTTGATGTGGTAAACTATGAGCAAGATGAATAATTCCACCAAGATTTGAAATTCATGGAGGAATGGTATCAAAGTATATGATGGCTAACTATGGAGCATAAAGGGGAACTGTTCACATATTGAAAACTCTAGAAATTTTTTTTTACCTTAACTACTTATACACAATTTGACTTACAGTAACAATATCCTTTGTATGAACAAGATGAATTTGTACAAAAATTATAGTCAAGCAATTGTTTATCATTTTCCATTGTAATTTTAAAAAAACATTCTATAAAATAAGCTCAAATTTTTCACTTGGAGTATTTTAATGTTTTTTGAGGCCAAGTAAGGGTATTCTGTTAAAGTTGATGTCATAGAGAAAAAATTGGTTAAATGTTTGGATTCAGAGTCCAAATGTTTGTCAAAAACAAGTCTCAGATTTAGCTCAATAAAATTTATGATGCCCAGTGTAATATTTTATACTCTGTAACTTTTATCATATTGATTCATGGGCTTAATAGAAAATACATTTGAAAATTGATCCGCAGTTCATGACTATGTTGAGTTAATAAAAACACGTTTATTCCTGTATGTGGTGTTAAGTGAGGAAGAGTCTTTCGGTGATTGAATAGAGAAAATACGTGATGTGCGCAGAAGTTTTTGGTGCAAAATACCAAAAGATCAGATAGAATCCGGACCAGTTCCGGGATGCATGTCAACCAGAGATTCACCCCAAGAAACTACTAAATCAGAAGATACCAGATATCCTCTCCATCACACCGATAAATCTCTCAAACTTGACTGTATAAACAAAAAGGACTTTATATTGTTAGTCATTATTTTGTTCTTAAATAAACACACACGCAATGATATACATGTATAAGCTTCTGTGTATTCATGTGTGTTATAAATGTGTATGTGCACATATCAACATATGAGAAACCTGTATCTCATTATTCAGCCACACCTGAAGTCTTGGCAAGAGATTTAAGTTACTTATTACATTTAAAGAACAATGCATTAGTATTTCTTTATACTTTTGGCGGTGAACGCAGATGTGATGTGATTCATGGTTGAACTGCTCTTCAAAATGCTTCAGCCCCCCCCTAATAATGTAACCATTTGAGTAGATCAAATGGTTACATTATTAGAGGGGCCCTTGGGTTATTAAGGGTCGAAAAAGGATGTTAGTAAAAATAAGTTGTGGTGGAAGAAGAAGGAAAGAAATGTTTTGAAAAACAATGAAAAAGAGAACTAACTGAGAACAGGGGGGGGGGCGACTCGAGACCACGAAAGGTCTATTAAGGCAGACACCACGACGCAAGAAAGCCTGTCGAAAATAGAACAACATCTCTTTCTATCTGTCATCCTCTCCAAGCCGCCAGCTGACAGGCGAATGACAAGCTTAGCGTATCTAATTTAAGCGACTCTGTCATTGTAACCTTCTTTCTATCTATCTCTCTGCGTTGACAATTGCTAGAATTTATTACAGCCCCCAAAAATAAACATTTGTTGAAAGAAAGTGCAGGCTTGTTGTTAATCGGGAGAGGGTTTACCACGGAAGGAGTTGAAGGGACGTTTCGCACAGAAGGAAACGAACCCACATTTAGGAAGATAAAAGAGCGCTAACGTAACAAAATGTTTTGGGAACTTTTTAATGGCATGACATTTTGAGGGAATTTATTCAAGCAAACCATGAAAAATATCACAAATGCCTCTTCAGTTATATGTGAACCACTTAGAATATTGAGATAAGTTCCACTAAGACTTCATTAATAAAAAAAGTAAAATCGTCGGGGCGGCCAAATGTCGGTATCAGCCGGACAGCGAGGCAGTCTATCCCTTTCTACTAGCGCTAGACCAAGGAGATGTTTTTTTTTGCGTCTGAGGTTGGGCGCCACACCTACCATCAGCTCATCACTTTACCGCACAGATCCATTGGCGAAGGCCGATATCGAACCAGGAACATTGCGATTACCTCGCCAAACGCTCTACTGACTAAACTAATGTCACCTTTATTTCTTTCCACCTTACTTTCTCACATCTTTTCTATGTTTGCTCTCCCTTTCTCTTCCAATTCCCCCCCCCTTTCTTTTCTTATTACTCTTCTTTTTTTTCTTTCTATCTATCCATGTAATTCGACTCTCCTTTAAGTTTTTCATCCATTAGACAACATTTTACTTCTTTCTACAGAATATTTTCACCTCTTTTAATGCAAAATGATATACTTAATTCTGAAAGATAAAAATACTTTCATTTGAATCGGTCAAAATCATCGTCTTTTTCATTAGAGTTAGACAAAGACAATCTACAAAGGCTTTTATTCTATTAGGACATTTATTTGATACATTTATGTATCTTTCTATTTTTCTATCTTGTATTATTTCTGTTTGAGTTTGCTCTTACAATAATGTCTATTTGTTATCACTTTAGTCGGGATTTGTTATATATATATATATATATATATATATATATATATATATATGTGTGTGTGTGTGTGTGTGTGTGTGTGTGTGTGTGTGTGTGTGTATTTGGGCAGCATTTTTTCATTTACGCATGTTGAATTAAACAAAAGACACATCTCCTGTTTATCAATTTTATTTGTGATTTTTTCAAGTTTTCTGGCCAACTTTTAAATATTTGGGTGGAATGCGTGGATTAGTCCACCAAAGTTCATGTCCCGAGTACTTTATTAAATTTCTTTTAATTTATCTGTGAAATAATTATACATCGATATTTGTTTTGTTTAAAAATGTGGGGGGTGGGCAAACTTTAAAACTGAGATTTCTCCATTAATTATTACATCAGCTTACAAAACCAAGCTTGTTATTAAATGGATATTTTTTTAGAATTTAAAAATATGAATTTTAAAACTAAAATTATGGGCATTATATTTTAAATAAATTTTCATTGATTTAAAACACGATATACTTAAAATTCTATGGAAGCCTCGAACCGATATCATCACGAATTACTTCCCTTGGCTTCTAATATCATATCTGAAAATTATCCTATAAAAGATAATAAATAAAGGGGTAACTAAATGATGTTAAGGAACAAACAAAAAAGGAGTAATTTAAAGGGGAAAAACGGAAAGAAAAAGTAAAATTTTGTTATAAAGATAGAAAATTTATAAAAAATTATAAAATGTAAAAATTAGTATTTTAAAGGCAATGAAGGATTTGTAAATTATTTAACTGGTAAGCTAAAATATAAAATAATCAAAATGGCACTAAGATTTATTTTAATATTTTAATTAATTAATAAGATAAATTAAATAAATTAAAAGTAATTCAAAAGCAGAACAAATATCGATATAGAATTATTTATCTAATCTTTTAAATATAATTTTCTTTTAGATTATCTGTGAAATAATTATATATCGATATTTATTTTGTTTAAAAAGGCGGGGGATAAAGTTTATAGTAGAAGGAAGTAGAATTATAAACCAATTATTACAATTTCGGGCTTCTGTATCTTCAAAATATTTGTCGGGAAAATATTTCACAACCATCGGATTCATTTGTCATTCGACAACAATAAAACATCGGACACTATTCGGCTAAAATGTTTCCAGCATGTGAGTAATTTTTCTGCACAGTGTATTTAATATTTTTTTGTAATTGATTTCTAAAAAGAAACTTTTTTAAGTATTTTGAAAAAAAGAAGAAAAAAGAAATACAAGAAAAAAATCTATCAAAGCAAGGAAGAATATAATTTTCATAAATCTCCGATGACAGAATTCTTTGTCATGGGGTCAGCTATGTTGTTATTACAAATAAACCCATGTTAACATATTAGTTGTTGATGGAGGATTCTTTTTTATACTACAATTGTAATGTACAACAATAAAATACAACAAGACTTTGGCACAGACAACGTATTAAAAGATGATCATTTCCAATGTAGAAATACTGGTAATTTTAAATGTATGCAGAGATTCTGATAGGCATGCGTCCTACATCATAAAAAATAAACACATAAAAATCTAAAAGGACGCAGTAAAATCGTATCCATGTGTCCCAGTTATTTTCTTTTTTTTTTTCTCTCACCATTTTAAGCTAACTGTAAATACATTTTAATAGTTTCTTAGAAACGAATTACACAAGATAGGTTACCAGGTAGGAGTTAGACAGCTTAAGTTGGGACCCATAAATTTTCCCGGGGACTCATTCAAAGCAAATATATAGGTCCCAGGACGCACTAAATTAAAAAGCTATCAACATCACAGTGTACAGGTCGCTAAAAATGTGTAAATAAAATTTTAAATCTTTAAAATTAAAAAATTAAAAAATAGTATTTTAATTTAAAAAAAATAGATCACTAAGTAGGCCTTAGCCTATTCTAGTAGAGGAAAACTGAATTCAAACCTCTTAAAACTCCGCTTGGGGGGTCGACGAGTCCATTTCCTACGACTCTAAACACCACACGCCTCCCTCACAATGTTGGCGGCCTTTGATAACTTAAAGTCAAATTCTAAATTTTGTTTGCTCCCAACAAAATAACATTTATCTCTGCTACGGACCTGCTATAATACTAATACTGATAACAGAAATAATATATTCACAGATATTCAAAGAAAAAAAATTGGAATATCAATAATTTTCTATTAATAATAGAGATTCGCTCTCTATTTGTCTGTAACCAAAACTGCGTCACTGCCTACGTCAATGCCTACGTCACATTACCCAAAACTGCGTCACTGCCTACGTCACATTACCCAAAATTGCGTCACTGCCTACGTCACATTACCCAAAATTGTCATAACATAGAATAAATACACTCAAAATTTGAACATGCAATATTAGATAGTCCTCATTGTTTAAAAAAAAACAAGTCTTGATAAATAGATGCCCGCTATTATATAATTACATATAGATTGTTTTATCTTAATATATATATTTAAAGTTATCAGAACTAAGTTTCCATTTCAAATTGTTTTATTTTTTACTCCTTTGATGATTTTACTTATTTATGATATAAACTCTCTGACATTGAATTTTTTAACTCCCACTCCCTCTGCATCAGGCAATATCTTTCAAAAATTTATTTTTACACCTCCCGGATGGTGTTTTTTATTTTTTTATTTTGCTAGTAACTATAAATGCAATAAAACAAGCAAAATTGTCTGATTTAAAAAAAAAAAAACTAATATTCTAATTTTAGTCTCTTTTGAGAAAATGCACTTTATTTTCAAAAGGAAAAAAACAATCTTTCCGTTCATTTTTCCCCCAACTCTCATTTTGATTTTAAGCACTCTCCATATTTGGAGTTAGAAAGTAAAAGGAGACGCCATGATCAGTTATTTGATTATATATGCGTTTTTGATTACGATACATTTTCTTTAATTCATCCCCCCCTTCTTATGGTTCTTTTCATTTGGGTTAGACGCGACGTTTTGATTTTAAGTGTTTTTAAAAACAATAAGTGAATCGAATCAAAAATATCAAAAAACAATTAATGAAAGCCCGTTACGATTTATTGAAATACTTTATTCAGGAAAAGACAACTCGTTACCATTTTCAGCCAAACCGAATTTAAATTGTTGAATAATAAATGTTAAAAATCAATTTAATTAATCTAAATTAATTTTGAATTATTATCTCGACTGTTTAAAACTGCTTTTAACTTTAATTATTCCGTAATATAAATTTCTAACAAAATATTGATTAGCACAAGAGAAAAATAATTAATTATTTTTTTCTCAAACCAAAACAAGACTTATTTTGAACAAGCATGCAGAGTAAGACGTAAATGAAGACTATTTTGAAGGCTACATTGAATATCTTTTTTTTTTTTTTAGATACTAGATTCGTACAACAAAATCAATTCTGAACACTAGGGTAGGTCGATTTTTCACTTTTAGAAAATATCACATCGTCCATCTATGTGAAAGTTTTGTGTTAGTATACTGAATACTGACAAGAAAAATTAAACCTTTTACATGTACCGTTGTTAGAGGAAAGCAGAATATCAAAAGTGTCGGTGGTGATGGGGGGGTCACATTTTCAATTTGAATTCTATTTATAATATTTAATTCGTTTCATTTTAATAAAATAAAATAACATTTCTGATGTAAAAATTGAAAGCAGTAATTTTTTAACCTATTTCTAGGCTAAATTTTGTGAAAACGAATATTTTTAGTGCATTTTAGTAGACGATCTTTGATGTTATTTCCTCAAACATTGTTGCAAGTAAAAGATCTAATTTTTGGTATCAGTATTTAGTATATTAACACACAACTTTCGTATGGACAATTTGATATTTTTAAAAAGTGAAAAATCGACCTACCTTACTGAACACACAGTGAAGAAAGAACTTATTTCGGTGCTTCTTTGGTATGTGATTTGCGTTTGATGAAATTTATTTGAGCCAGTGAGATTTTATTGATTGATTGATTTTAACGGCATGTCAACCCGTATCTGTTTATTGATGGAAAAGAAGGAGGAGCTCTCAAAGTAGAACGAGAAGAGACTCTTTGGTTTGAATTCAGAGTTTTCCTTCTCCTAGACTGGTTGCCACACCATGGTTAAAGAGCCCAGTCTGTCCTACTATTTATCCTTAGCAGGGAGAGAATTGTTGAATTCGTATTTTTTCCAAAGTATTAGCGCTATTTGAAATGAAAACAGTCACGTCCAGGATTTGAACTCGTCTCGCCGTGTCCATTTACTACGACGGTAACCATTACACCACACGCTTCCAACTTGGAATTCTATCTACCTAACCCTATCCCTAATTTGCTTATTTTTTTTCTTTTCTTTTCTTTTTCTTTCTTTCTTTCCTAATTTGCTTAAATTCTTTTTTCTTTTCTTTTTTTTTTCTTTCTTTCTTTCGTATATTCCTTTTATTAATAAATTATGCTATTTTTTAATCATATATTAAAAAAAAATTGGTTTATATTTAATTTGTCCATAAGTTCAATAAATTATTTTCAAATTTATATAATGCTAATTTTTTAAAATAAATGTATAAAGATATCTTTTAGTAGCAAAGTTAGTAGAGTGGCTTTTCGTCGGCATTAGCCGGGAAACAAGGGAGTCTATCCCCTTATACAGCGCTAGACAAAGGAGTCTATCCCCTTTATACAGCGCTAGACAAGGGAGACTGTTTTGCGTCTGAGGTGGAGCGCCAAACCTACCATCAGCTCCCCACTTTACCGTATAGATCCAATCTGTGCTACTCATTCGCTGAGTTGGTAAGGGCCAGTATCAAACCCTTGTGGTTCCGAGGTGGATGCTCTACCGATTGAACTAAACCGACCCATGATATATTTAAATCACATACTAAGATAAAATTTGATTTTTGTAGATCGCGTTGGCACATAGATCGCATACCAAATTAGCACCGGTATTTCAATGGCTTTAAAATCAGGTCACCCCACAACCCCACGTGACATAACACCAACAACTATAAGTGCAAGGTACGACAAAAGACAAACAAAGAACTAAAACAAAAACAAAACCTTCGTTAAATCAATACATAACAAAAATTTAAATAACTGTGTTGGGACACAAAATAGAATTGTCTCCCTTGTGAGATAGGTGGTGGGGCTTCCCATATCACGTGTCCGTTGGTCACGCGACAATTCAAGCCTTTGGTCCTTTTTCTTTCTTTTTTAACACCCGCCTCGGAACTAAACAGAAGTGAGTCCTTTCTCGTTCCCCGTGTGACTATGCAAATATTATGCAGACGTTGGATGGTGAGTATGCTCTATCATAGCCATCCTAAAATCAAGAAGTAGTAGTTACAGTAGTCATTCTAAATATCAAGTAGTAGTAGTAGTAGTTGTAGTATTAGTAAAAAGTCGGCGGAATGGCCGATCGTCAGTATCAGCCAGACAGCGAGGGAATCTATCCCCTTTTCATTAGAGGTAGAGAAAGACTATCTACAAAGGCTCTTATTCTATTACGACATTTATCTTATACACGTATACCTTTGTATTCTTCTATCATGTTTTGTATTATTTCTGTTTGAGTTTGCCCTAACAATGATGTCTGTTTGTTATCACTTTAATCGGGATTTGTTTTATATATATATATATATATATATATATATATATAATATGATAAAATAAATATATAAAGGTTTTACATATCTATTTATTTGGTGACAAAGGAACATTTACGACCATATTGGTTTCATGCGAGGCAAGGTGAAGATGTTACAAGGCAACATGAAGATGTAATAAAGGTACATCTTCGCCTGACGATTGCCTCGCAAGAAACCAATATGGTTGTGACTGTTCCTTTGTCACCAAATAAATAGATATGTAAAACCTTTATATATTTATTTTATTATATTATATAACAGCTCTATTTTATATTGAGCACTCTACCAATAATACTGCCTTTGGTACACCATTCCAGCAAAAGCTGAACAGTGACCATCCACACTATATATATATATATATATATATATATATATATATATGGTAAAGAGAAAGGCTTAAAAATCGGTCATTTTGCGGTTATAAATATATTTCTGCCCACAGGTATCTGTGTATACATATGAGTTTTATCAGACCCCAATCCTAATGTGACTATGTACATGCATCTCCGCTTTATCCCCAAAGTACCCGAAACCAAATCAAAACTAGTAAGTGCACCCAACCGTTTTCTTGTTACCCTTCGTTGTGTTCTTCAGAACAGCATTGGGTCCTTTATGTGAGTTGGGATTAAAACATTTTTTATCCTTTTATCTCAATGTAATTAAATATTGTTATCTTCATATATATACGGACTTTGTCTTTTCCCTACCTAATCTTCAGTGTTAGGTGATTATTTTGATAGCGTAATGCATTATTATAAGGAGTGCAGGTGTTAGCTTCAAAGTAATATCCGCTAATTCTTATAATTAAAAATTATCATTTTTGTTATTAGGGTTAGAGTCATATCTTTATAGAAAATTAGATATTTTTAGCGAGTAAATTATATTTTATAGAGTTTAAAAAAAATTAGATAGTCACTCGATTACATTAATTGGGCAAATAAAACATTTTGTAATATTTCGTCACGTTGTAAATTGAAGGGGAAATTGCGGTGCATATCGTATAAATGCGTCCTGGACTCCCGCCCTAAAAACGCTAAACGGTGCCTGCAGAAAAAACAACCCACGCTACGATTAAACTCCCGAGCTGTTTGAAGGCGTTTTCCCCTAAAAGTTAATGTGATATGAAAGCGATATCCCCTCCCCCAATCTTTTCTCGAGAAGTTAATGTAAATATTTAAACCTCCCCGAAAATACCGAAAAATCATAGATTTCTGAAAAAATTTTTTGAATTAGAATAAAATGAAAATACCCAAAAAAAGATATTTTAAAGCGGGGGGGGGGGATAAAATATTTACTTTTACTTGCCGATAAAAAAAACCCCTGGGTGCTGGCTTACTTTTAACGCCTTCAAAGTTATTTGTCGAAAAAAACGCCTTCAAACTGCTAAAAATATTCTAATGAGGGAGAGGGTTAAAATATTTACATTTACTTGTCAAGAAAAGACTTGGGCGGAGGGGAAAATATTACTTTTATATCGCATTAACTTTTCGGGAAAAGCACCATCAAACAGCTAGGGAGTTGGTTTTTCAGCAGGCACCGCTTAGCGTTTTTAGGGAAGGAGTCCAGGACGCATATATATACGATAATACCCGAAATTGCTTTATTTTATGAGAGCATTCTGATAAAAGTTTTTTTTCTACGTTACGGTTACATGCATGCAGATATAATGAGAATATTAATGAAAGAATAATATTAATGAATGTTAAAGAAAGGGAGAATGATAACGAATATTATGAAAGAAAGAAGTGAAATGAAGAAAGGAAGAAAGGAGGAGGAAAAAAGTAAATACAGCTGGAAAGAAAGAAGAAGGAAGAAACAAAAAGAAAGAAGTGTATTGAGGGAGAAAGAAAGAAAAGAAAAGAAAAAATAAGGAAATAAAGGAATAATCATGAGAGGAGAGAAAGAAAAAAGGAAAGAATGGAGAAAAAAAAAGTGAGAGAGTAATAGAAAAAGAAAGAAAGAAAGAAAGAAAGAAAGGAAGAAAGAGGAAGTAAGAAAGAAGTTAGAAAAAAATAAGGGAATAAAGATTGAAAGAAGAAAAAAGAAAGAAAGAAAGAAAGAAAAAAGTAAATAGAATAAGAAAGAATGAAGAACGGAAGAAAGAAAAAGAAAGAAGTGAGGTATGAGAGAAAGAAAGAAACGGAATAATCACTATCATCTCTTCACCGCATGAAAGTGAAAAAGTGGCTCAAAGAACAGTCAACAAAATTTTACGGGGCTGGAATACATGCTCATATTCGACGGTGGAACATTACTATTGAGAGGAACGGTGACAGTAGAGAAGTAGGGATGTGATCCACTGAGGACCAGCTTCATTTTGATGTATAATATATGTTCCTGTGTTGGCAGTTATACCTGTCCTAAACAAAATGACATTACTTTTTTTGACTCACCCTCGTACAACTATAGAGAACGTTATGTTGTATTTTTGGTGACTGAACAACACTTTTTATTATGATAATGGTCTATTATTCTTATAATAGTTTGCGAAATAAGCCTTCTAGGCGCATCCAATGATGGCCTTATTTGATGAGACATGTTTTGATAGAGAATGAGGCTGTGCAACAACCGAACTTTACAGCAACACTTCCAAGAAAGACGCACAACAAAACACGTGACGGGGAAGGGGGTGCTCATTTTTGATTTGTAGAATATGGTTGGTCGATTTTTCACTTTTGTAAAATATCAAATTGTCCATCTATGCGAAAGTTGATTGTTGATACTGAATACTGAAATCAAAATTAGTTCTTTTACTCGCACCATTGTTTGAGGAAATAGCATCAAAGATCGTTTACTAAAATGCACTAAAAATCCTCGTATTCACAAATTTAGCCTAGAAATTGGTTAGAAAAATTACAGTTTTCAATATCTAATTACAGTTTTCAATATCTAAATCAGAAATATTTCATTTTATTGAAATAAAACGAATTACATATTATAAATAGAATTAAAATTGAAAACGTGTACCCACCCCCATATCACCCCCGACACCTCTGATATGTTGCTTTTTTACCTCATTAATTTAAGCTGTAATAGACGATCTTTGATGCTATTTCCTCAAACAATGATACAAGTAAAAGATCTAATTTTTGGTATCAGTATTCAGTATACTAACACACAACTTTTGCATAGATGAACAATTTGATATTTTAAAAAAGTGAAAAATCGACCTACCCTATGGTAGAACATTTCATTTAAAACGGAAGATACTTACGAGTTTCATTTTTAACCCCGATATCTAAAAAATAAATAAATAATAAAAAATAATAAATACATAAAAATTAATGATAAAAAAATTAAGCAAACAAACAAAACAAAACAACTGCAGATTTAATTGGACATTTTTTTCTTTTTTTTCTTTTTTTTTTGCACAATCGTTTTTGTGTGTTTGTGTCCTTCAGGAACTCTTTATATACGTATAAAATTGGAATTGTTCTTTATATTAAACGTAAAATAAAAGCCGTAAAAATATAATTTTCTATCTATCATTAACGTTTTAAAATATTAAAAAAAAAACAAGTTGTGCACATTTTTGTCCTTTTTTTAATACATCTCTATGTACAAGGTGTGTCAAAAAGTATCGAGATTTTTAGTACTTTGTACCTTGTATTCTGAAAAAAATAACGTTCCATTCATTCTTCATTTTTTATTTGGTAAATATAGCTTTAAACTTGGTACTTTTTTGTCACATCTTGTATTCTGAAAAAAATAATGAATGGAATGTTATTTTTCAGAATACAAGGTGTGCCAAAAAGTACAACAATTTCGATACTTTTTTGACACACCTTGTATTGTCAGTCCTTATTCCAAACAGAACCTTTTTTTCTTGCTTATTTTCAATAGAAAGTTCGTTAAACTTTAACTATCAAACAATTCTAGGATTTTGATTGATTTTATTTGTATTCTTAGATGGTGTATTGTCAGTCATTATTTTAGCTGAACCTTTTTTGTTTATTTTCAATAGAAAGTTCGTCAAACTTTAACTATCAAATAATTCTAGGATTTTATTTAATTTAAATCGTATTGTTAGAAATGTACAAATTCACGCACCTTGCAATAATAGGGATCACAGGAAATTCTTTAAAAAATCAACAAAAATAAACTCGATTTTAACAAAACTTTCGGTATATGAAGAAATAAAAGAACAGTTTTTATTTTTAATAAATGTTTTCTCTAAATTAAAAAGGCTAGGTATTTTTCTTTAGTTAATGTTTCGCCCATAGATCCCTCATATAGTGAATAAGTTTCTTCGTAATTTTTTTGTGTCTAAAAAGGAATTTTACATTTTTAGAAAGAGAATTCAATGTCGAAAACAAAATAAATCGATATTTTGATAAAGTCGGTAGTAGGATGTTATAAATTTTGAAACTTAATTCTCGTGAATAAGATGAAATATTTATCTTTTTTTTTTTTTTAAAATCGGTAGGTTATTTTCTAAAGAATATGATATTTAAAAGGAGTTTGTCTACTTTTGCTTTTTTTTTTTTATTTTAGAGATGTTTTAGAATTTATAAACGCAAAATATTCTTCCATTCACCGTCTGACAAATGCGAATTTATTCAATTAAAGAAAATATTGTACTGAAAATATATTGCTAAAAATAATGAGATTCCATTTTGATAATCTTTATAAAAATATTGAAAATAATTTTTGAAGTAAAAATTGTCTTTTTTGTTACGGGAGCCGTTTACATCACAATATTTGTATCTGAAACTGTCCTCGAGTGCTGACTGCTGCTCCTGATAATGTGGTAAAAATGATAATTATGGTCTGTCATAGAAAATAACCCATTTCTTATATTTTGGCGGGAAATACATGAAGAATGAACAATTAATCAAAATGAATTAAAACAAGAAAACGTACGTTATTTGTAACAGATATCTTTTTTTCTTTTTTTAACACATCAACTTGGAATTGTTCTTTATATCAAACGTAAAAGCAAACAGTAAAAATATAATTTTCCATTTTTATTAACGTTTTAAAATATTTTTTAAAAAAGTTGCACAGTTTTTTTTGTCCATTATTTTGTCCATCCTAAGTATTGTCAGTCCTTATTTCTAGCAGAAACTTTTCTTTTTCAATAGAAATTTTATCAAACTTTCACAATCAAACAATAAAAAAGTTGTCGGAGTGGCCATTTGTCGGTATCAGCCGGACACCGAGGGAGCCTATTCCTTTTTTCGTGAGCGCTAGATCAGGGAGATTTTTTTGCTGAAGTAAGCACCACACCTACCAGCAGCTCCCCACTTTACCGCACAGATCAGATTACCAAATGTGTGCTAATCATGCTCTTATTTGGCAGGGACCTGTATCGAACCTAGAACCTTGCAATTCCGAGGCAGGTGCTCTACCGACCGAGCTAAACCGGTACAAGGATTTTTTTTTTTCGTATTTTTAGATGGTGTTATGTCAGTCATTATTTGTAGCTGAACCTGTGGAAGTTTGCTTTGGTTTAGTTTATTTGTTTTCAATGGCACATCAACCATCGTGGGTTATTTAATGCCAAAGTAGTCCTTGTAGAGGAACAGTAGTGGTACTAAAGCCATAGCTGGAAGGGATGAGGAGTGTCCATACCTTTCCCAAGCGCATTAATATGGATCACAAATTTCAAACTAGTCAAAAGGAAAACTATCCTTTTTGTTTGATCAGGTTTGGTTTGGTTTGTTTTAAGGCATATCAACCTTTTTGGGGTTATTTAATGCCGAAACATATCATTTTGATAAAAGTTTCTATGTTTCAAGTTCTTAATATCTTCAAATTGGTATAGATAATTTTCCTTAACTTGATTTGGATTGGTTTGTTTAATGGGATATCAACCCTGTAGAGTAGTTGTACTAATTGACCCATAGCCCCCCTTGAGGGGTTCATTTTCCCCCGTGGGTATTAGTCCGAAAATGAACTTAATAGCACCGCTGGAGTTTGAATTCACTAACTACAACAGGGGAGGCAGAGAAAAATATTTTTCGTGGGTAGACAAAGTTTAGAATTTGGCCTTAACTTATCAAAGGCAAGTCACGTTTAAAGCACCTGTTTATGCTAGGTCATCGAAGTTAAGCAACAATGAGTCTGTTCAGTACTTAAATGGGTGACAATTTAAGCCATAGCATGTATAGCTAGAAATCGAATATCAAAATGACTTGATTCGGCATTAAATGACCCGAAAAGGGTTGATATGCCGTAAAACAAAACCAAAAACCAAATTAAGTTATCAAAGTTATCGTGGTTAGCGGTAAGTGTATTCAGAATTGCCAGCCCCTCTAGATTGGAAGAAAACAATAATGCTATGAAATAATTGAGAACCGTCTGTGTTACAAATAAAATAGCTTTTCATCTTTTGTAATGTCTACAGGGAAAGTTAAAGTTAAAACGTTTCGGTTTTTTTTAACCTCCATCAGGATGCAAAATGTATTGTCTAAACAGTGATGGAAATTTTCAAAATGAAACGAGAGACGAGAAAGTGCTAGACAACTAATTGTCCCGATTAAGGTTAAAAAAAATCGAAACCTTTTAACATTGACCATACCATCTATGATGACTATCTTTTTGGAATACATTGTTATATATATATATATGGGTAACTAGGTAATTTGGTGATGGAAATGATTCTAAGCAGGACCTCCTTAATATAGAAATATCAAAATTGATATAATCCATGTTGGGAGGTCAATGTATAAAAATTGGGGAATTATATACAGAGCAATATATCTAATAAAGGCCTAAGTATAAGTCATATCAACAGTTTTAAATTTATATCAACCGGCTTCTGCAAACTGTTATATCAGTAGATATACCAGCTTTTTGTTTATATATATATATATATATATATATATATAATTTCTAAACTCCGACAGTATATAAAAAACTCCCGGCTTTATAGTTTGTAATTACACAAGGCAAGCTCGAAAAAAATCATCTGCATCTCTTGAAAATAATCAGATGGTACTATAAAATGGCCAAAAGAAAAACATACTGTAAGAGTTGCATAAGTTAAATATACTAAAGTGCTTAATACAAAAAGTAGAGCTAAAAATAATAGAGTAAGAATAATCCTGATGATCTGTTCGGAGAACCCTGGGTAGATATTCCTTGACTCATTAGTCTTACTTTATTATTGTCATTATATATATATTTATATATATATATATGCTTGCTTAGACATAAAGTCAACGGAGTTTGATGACTTACTTTCTCGCCTATCCGATTTCCAAACCAACTAGAACGGGGCTCTCATTAAACTAGAGAGCCACGTGATCATATTCGTCTGGGAAAGTAGGAGTAGAATCTAGGGAGTTGAGACCTGAGATTTCTTATGGCCAGATGTATTTGGTGTCTCTGTAGCTTTTCTCCCATCGCGCTGTGGGTCAAGAATGTATTGGGAGAATTGAATAAAAATGTGTGCACGAAAATAGGTCTCCGTGTTTCCCTAATCGTATAAATAATGACCCGAAAAACAGCAATAAAAAGCAAAATAACATGTTAGTCAAAATCAATGCTACTACCACGACAACAACTACTACTACTGCTGCTGCTGTTGCTGCTAATACTCATAATAATAATAAATACATACAGCAAACTGGCACAAAAGGAGTACAAGAGTAGGTATGATTGGGTGGGAAAGGTATTAGGAATTGTACTAAAGACTAACACTTGGTCATGCTGACAAATAGTATACGTAAAAAATAGAATGTCTTAGATCAGGGGTCACCAAACTACGGCTCGTGGCATTTTATCAGACACGCAGATGGTACTTGAATTTGTTTGTTAAAATATACGAAACACGAGACGTTCTAATACTATTTAAATTTGAATATCATGTTAAGCTTACTAAATCTTCATAGACTTGGCTACTGTAGGTAGGTTACAAAATTTCATGTGTGTGAGCATTTGTCTTGATTGGATGTAGCAATTCAAAACCAAACATTAACGATATCTTGAAAGGCAAACTTCAGTTTCACAAATCTCACTGAACCTTTCTGCTAATGTTGTGTTCTTTGATAATGTTTTGAAAATAAATATGTTGGTTAAATTTGTTTTTGTGCATCTTACGCCACTCATCGATAAATATAACATGGAAAAATAAATATTGTTTTACATCTTTTTCTCAAAACTTTCGTTATTGAACACAATAATAATGTGGCCGTGCTATTCAATTATCCGGCCCAACGTGAAAAAAAGTTTGGTGACCCCTGTCTTAGAACATAAAAAATATAAAATTATCTGGGACTTTGAGATACAAACGGATTATCAATTCCGATCAGAAGACAAGAACTAGTTTTAATCTGTGTCAGGTCGTTCAATGCGCTACTGGTACTATGTAACCCAGTACTACCTATTTCATAGTCGGATCATCGGCGACTAAACCGGTAACCCCATAGATTTTGTCTGAGAGGAGGGTTGCAGGACAAAAGACAAGACCTGTTAAAGGGCGGAGGAAGCTCTTTGCGAAACGGTCACCCAGCACATTATTTCTAAAGCCCAACCCCACCTCATCGCTGCAAGGCGGGGTAAACATGGTAGACAGAGCCATGTTGTCGGGAACTTAATGAGAAGGTCGCTTCATTATTACTTGGGTTTACTGAAGGATATTTTGCTTTGTGCCATTTATAGTTTTTAATTGTAACTCAAGGCGAACTTTTCATTTTAATCTCCAAGTCAAAATGCTTTGGGTGACAGACTTACGTCGGACCCAGCCACGGCTTTGTTCCAAATTGACCTTACATCTGCTTTCCCTACCACTCTTCCACTCTTCGCCTCGTGACGTCTCTTTACCAGTAAGAAATCGATCGTTGTGCTGACCCATCTCAAAACTTTTCATGTTGCTGGCTTTTTCCATTTTATTATGTTACAGGGAACATCCAGTGGTATTAGGGCCACAACCCAGTCAAAGGGGCTCAGGTGAAAATTCCAAGTGGCGTCTGCACCAAAAACTGGCAGTTGCTTTTTGTCCTATAATCCCTGTGCCAACTGTATAATCCACGGCAAACAAGAATGTCTGTTTTGGGGATCGCTTGCGTACTTCCTATTTCCATCTTTGACTTTCTATGATTCAATCAATGGAACCGGCTTAATCCAACCCGGATGAAAGTTGCCACAAGACAAGAATACAACGATGAGGCTCCAGTTCTTGAGCTAAGGGGTATGTGGAGTATCCCTTCAGAAACCATCATCAGGGGATTGGTATATTGCAAAAAAAAAAAAAAAAATTAAGTGTTCGATTTATACCGGTGAATTATTTTGCAATAATACACGATGCCTCGATGATGGTCCATAAAGGAACCGAAAATACTAGGAAACAAATTAGTTATAGCAAATTTATTAGACAATTTTGCCTGGATATTGTATCATCCCTTCGGCTACTGTAAATGATTGAAAACAGAATATGTAGACAAAAATGCCTGTATTATTTAACTACATATGTCTGAATGAAGACATACTGCACAATAACTCTCTCTCTCTCTCTCTCTCTCTCTCTCTCTCTCTCTCTCTCTCACACACACACACACACTTATATATATATATATATATATATATATATATATATGAAAAAATAAATATTCCGTGGTTTTCAACAATACTTGCCGAGATAATATATATATATATATATATATACATATATTATATATACATATGTGTGTGTATGTGTGTGTGTGTGTGTGTGTGTGCGTGTGCGTGTGATTTATCTATAGAAATAATTTACATATAAATACTAGACAACTCAGTGACCCGTTGGATCACCTTTCGAGGGAAAAATATTGTATTCCGGTCCGACCAGAATGGAAATAAATTTTTCTGAATGTTATTGTTGTTGCTTTGATTCGGAAATAAGAGAGAGGAGAGAGAGAGAGAGAGAGAGAGAGAGAGAGAGAGAGAGAGAGAGAGAGAGACCATCTGTTTATTAAAGAAGAGAACCACGTAGCAAGTTGAAGGTTGGGTTAATTGAAAATGTTTTTTTAGATGATTATTCTTCTATTTCCTATTGTTATTCACCCCCCAGCCTCATTTCACGTATATATTCTTTTTCGGTTCTGCCTTTGTCTTTGTCATATACCATTGTTAAGATCGGCTAGAATACCCTAAAGAGCCCTAGATACCTTAAGAGACGTATTGTCAATCAATCAGACACCAGTGAAAAAAACACCGGCTAACGCTGGTGTGAAAAAATCACAAGGAATGATATAATAATAAAAAGAATAGTAAAGGAATACACGAGTAGGTATGACTGGGTGTGAAAGGTAATCTACTTGGAATTGTGCAAATTTGATCATGATGAGAAATTGCATTTACAAAAATCAGATTCTGTCCTTGAAAACAAGACACATGAAATACTTTTGGACTTTGAGATACAGACGGGTCACCAAATCCCGGTCAGAAGACCAGGCAGTCTTAATTAACAAGATGAGAATAACTTGTCGTCAAGTGGATTTTGCCGTTCCTCGGAGTGAAAAAAAGAAAGCAAAAATGATAAAGAAATACTTGGATCTTGCCAGAGAGATGAGAACGATGTGGAACATCAGGGTGACTGTGATACCAATTGTAATTGATCACCCCCCAAAAAACTAGAAAAGTGACTGGGATGACTTGATATCAGGGGAAGAATCGAGACCATCCAGACTGCAACACTTTTAAGATAAGCTAGAATACTTAGACGAGTCCCGAGGTGAAAAACGTGCATGTAATAATAACGATAGACGGGCGGTCGGAGAGGCCCTCATCTGATCAATCGGCTAGTCATGTCAATCCCTAGCACCTATATGATTGTCCCAACCCTTTTTATCATATGGGTGCTAGAAGGCGGTGGCTGAGTGACTTCATGTCCTGGGAATGACGTTAAACTCTATCTGATGGTGAGGTTCCAGTTCTGGAGGTTTAGGGAATGTGAAACACCCCTTCATCACCATTGCTCTCTGGTCCACTCTAATCCGGAGTGGTAGTACCTGTTAGGGTCCCATCTATGGGTCAAATAGAAAAACATGAATTTATAAAAAAACTGCGTATCCATTAAGAATGAATTTATTTAAAAACTTTGTCGGCATTAAATGACCCATTGAGGTTGATATGCCGTAAAATAAAATAAACCAAACATAATAATAATAAGAAGAAGAAGAAGAAGAAGAAGAAGAAGAAAAAAGAAAAAAGAGAACTTAATATCTCGTGGATTTTTAGGTTCCTGTGGATCACAAAATAAAGATGAAAGAAGACGAAAATATAGACAAAATACTTGGACCTTGCCAGAGAACTGAAAAACTGTGGAAAATGAAAGTAAACGTCATGCCAATTGTAGTTGGTGTCCTTGGAACGTTCCCAAGGGTGTCGAAAAAAGTCTGGATAAATTGGAAATCCGAGGAAAAATCGAGACCATCCAAACAACAGCAATTGTTAAAATCGGCTTTAATACTAAGAGGCGTCCTGGAGACCTGAGAAGACTTGCTGCCAAGCAGACTCCAGTGAAAGACTACCAGCCAACGTTGGTGTGAAAAACGTGCAAGTAAGGGAAATAATAATAATAATAATAATATGATAATGATATTAATGATGATGAAGATGATAATAATGATAATGATAATGATGATAAAGGTTTACAAAACCAGTATATAAAAGGAAAAGTCCGCATACCAATTAAATGTTCAAATCTGTTATCTTTGGAATTTAAACTTGCTTACGACAATGTTGCAGAGCTGCACATTAACCACTACGCCAAGGACTACACTTTCTAATAAATTATCGGAAGAGCGTGTAGCTTAGATAAGTGAAACTTGGATTTATATTGCGAAACTTTATCTTTCAAAATTTCAGGTTTTAGACCGGCCCTGCTTTAATAAAAGTACAAGTGGATATACCACAACATGATGATTTAATCGTTACAACGTTTGATATGTTTACTTAAGAGCTATTGCGAAATTGTTCAATAAGTAAAAATATAATAATCTTGATTTAGCTCTCTCGCTCTTTTTTCTTATTTTCCTTCTTTTCATCTTTTCATTATGTTCGATTGAAACAGATTAGCGTTATTGCTTCCGCGTTCACATCCCCTCTCTTTCTATCTTTCTCCTACTCTCTTTCTTTCCTTCTTAATATATTTTTTCTGTGTAGCATGTCCTTTCCTTCTTTATAAAAAATGGAATGGTCCATTATTTAGCCGAGGTGACGACACTCATAAGAAATAAGAATTCAGCGGATAAGCGACACCAGATAATGAGTATCTACATCTTGGGCGATTTGGACGGTTTGATTTTTAATCAGCAAGTGCTGCAAGATAATAACGGATTAAGGAACGCCAGTATTAATATAAAAGTATTGCACCCTTGATATATATATATATATATATATATATATATATATATATAAGATGAATGAACATATATATATAGAGATTATATACACTAGCAAAATAAAAAAAACCCCTCCGGGCTATGTAAAAATACATTTTTCAAAGATATTGCTTGAGGAGGTGGAAGTTAAAAATTAAATGTCGGAGAGTTTGAACCATAAATCATGAAACCATCAAATTTATTTAAGGAGTAAAAAACAAAAACAAAAACAAAAAAACAATTTGAAATCGAAACTAAGTTCTATTAACTTTGAATATCTATTAAAATAAAACAAACTATATATGAATATATGATACCGGGGATGTATCTATTAAAATTTGTTTTAAAAAATAACGAGGACTATCTAATGTTGCATGCTCAAATTTTGAGTATGACGGGTATAATGACGTAAGCAGTGACGTAGTTTTTGTTACAGACAAAAACCGGAAACGAATCTCCATTATTAATAGATAGAATAACAGGTCTAAAATCAGTTCGTCCTAAAATTGGATCTTTTCCACGCATACCGTATCTGTTTAGGTGTGGTAATCAAAGGCCCTATTGAGAATTGCTCTGACCTGAATGATAATAAATGTCTAAAATGTAGCAATTAAGAAACATATAAGGAACTCAGGTATAAGGAGTAAATAAAAACTGTCACAGATTTTACGACCGGAATAATGGAGTCATGAATTTTTTTTTTTTTACACTCACAAAGAAAAAGGATATGCTACACAGAAAAAATATAAAAAATATTTACTCAATATTTACTTAGAAATATATTTCAAGGGTGCAATACTCGCTGGTTAAAAATCAAACCGTCCAAGATTAAATGCAAAAATATAAATACTCATTATCTGGTGTCGCTTATCCGCCGAATTCTTATTTCGTATGAGTGTCGTCACATCGGCTAAATAATGGACCATTCCATTTTTAATATAAAGAAGGAAAGGACATGATACAGAGAAAAATATATTAAGAAGGAAAGAAAGCAGGGGGAAAATACAAGAGGTTGGTGCGGGGAAGCGATAACGCTAATCTGTTTCAATCGAACATGATGAAAAGATGAAAGAAGGAAAGAAAGAAAAAAGGATGAGAGAAAGTTAAATCAAGATTATTATACTTTTTACATATTGAACTATTTCGCAATAACTCTTAAGTAAACATATCAAATTTTGTAATAATTAAATTATCATCATACTGTGGTATATCCAAAGGTCCCGCTAGTAGAACATTAAATTCTACGTTGCAACCAGTGTCCTACACCTGCAAGTGTTTTTCGTGAACGCGGCGCTATTTAAGAATGCTTTGATAACAGAATGTCAAGTGCCCCCCCCCCCGCCCCAAATCTGTATTCTTTAACAAAGCCGCTAATAATCCAGGGACGGTCGAAATTCACCGAAAGAGCCAATCAAATACTTGACTGTAAACATTTGGTCAAAGTGGCCGCCAGGTGGAGCTGAAGATTGTCAGTCGCCTGGTGTGGGATTCCGGTACCGAGACATTTTGAATAATGCCACTAATTTCTGGAATTCGAACGGGACGAGCCGGAATTGCCGTTAGACATTCGCAGAATCGCTTAACAGAATCTAAAGACCAATAAACAAAGAATTCCTCATCTTGGTTGTTACCGTTCCACTGTTTCGACCGTACTAACTTCCGGCCCTCCTCAAGTGCCTGTCGTTGGTGGTAACCTTGAACGAGGAGGCGCGCTCAGCGTAACAATTATCGTCGTAAGGAAATGGAGTTCAAATCCTTTTACAAAGGAAAACTCTTGGTTTAGGTCAGTCGGCAGAGCGTCTGATTAGGAACCAGAGAGTTCCTGGTTCGATACCGGCCCTCGCCAAGCGTATGAGTAGTACAGGGATCTGTGCGGTAAAGTGAGGAGCTGATGGTAGGTGTAGTGCTTACTCAGACGAAAAAAACAATCTCCTTGGTCTAGCGCTAGTGAAAAGGGGTTAGACTCCCTCGATATCTGGCTGATACCGACTTTACTTACTTTTTTAAAACCCCGCCTAAAAATAGAACTTGTGTCACATCTTACTCGTGCGAAGGGGTTGGTAAATGTATATATCAGGTTGGTGCAAAAGTAATGTCCGAATTTTAGATGTAACTTTTGTTATCTATCAATAATGGAGATTCACTTCCGGTTTTTGTCTGTAACAAAAACTACGTCACTGCTTGCGTCACACTGCCTAAAATCGTCATAACAGAATAAATACACTCAAAATTTGAGCATGCAATGTTAGACAGTCCTCATTGGGTTTTTTAAATAAGTTTTAATAAATACATACCTGGTATTATCTATCTATATATAGTTTGTTTTATTTTAATATATATTTAAAGTTATCAGAACTAAGCTTCCATTTAAATTTTTTAATTTTTTACTCCTTTAATAAATTAATTTTATTTTTTACTCCTTTCATAAATTTGATTATTTTACTTTACTTATGATACCAACTCTCTGATATTAAATTTTCAACACTCATCCTCTAAGGCAATATTTATTTTACGTCGCCCAGAGGGTGTTTTTTTTATTTTGCTAGTAGTTGTAATATAATTTTGTGACTAAACTGAACTATCATTTATTTTGATATTTTATTATATGATATCCAAACTGATATTTTCTTTCAAATTATCTCTGTTCTGTTCATATTTTTCAGAAAAATTGGTATCCATGTTTGTCCCATCCAAAGATCAGGTGATAAATGTTTTACTCTACGAGTTTCATAAGTGTGTTAATACAAGTGCGTCAGCAAATCTATTCAGAGCACTTGTGGGGAAGATGTAGTGAATGAAAAAAGTTGCAGGAGATGGTTTTCCCATTTTGATGAACTTAAGTTAACAACAAGAAAAGAGACTGAAAATGAATCGGATTTACATTTCAATTCTAAACTTACAGAATTTTACAAGCGAGGCATTTATAATCTTGTTGAAAGATGGAATTTAGTTATTGAAAGTAATGGAGAGTTTGTTAATGAATATTTTCAGAGTCATTGGCTTATTCATTTTTTACAAAAAATCGGACATTACTTTTGCACCAACCTGATACGTTGCTTTAATGGAAAAGACGATCAGGCTGAAAGCATCGGTTCTCTCTTGTTAAATTATTTTGGTAGTATAGTTATTTACTAAGCGTAGCTTAGATGCGGCACAAGGTCAGAAGTATGGGGTACCCAGTGAGAATCGAACTCACAAACAATGGTTCGCTTGCTAACCATTACCCCACATGAACTGCCCCTTATTTTGGTAGGATAAAGTGTGTTGAAAATTACAACTTGTATTTATAAACACTTTAAAAACAGCATTAGCTGAATCGGCCAATCAAAATTCTCAAACATGTATTTGATTTACTATTTAAAGGCGTTGATAAATTGCCGCACAATTGCTCGCCGGATATAAAGACGAGCTGGTGAGGATTATAAAAAACTCTCTAAGCACGGACCAACTGATGAGGATTATACAATTCTCTAACACAGATTAGCTGACAAGGAGAAGACTGATAGTGTATCTTTCTACTTCAAGAAAGGATCAAACTTTATGTCACAAGAGATATTACTGTAAAACTGCTTTCACCTACAGCCCTAAAATGACCCACACGAATCGTAATGCCTCTAGATCGCTGAAGTTGAGCAGCGATGAGACTGTCACTACTTACTTATACGGCAAGCAACTCGACACCTGTGTGCCTGACTAAGCGAATCTCAGTAAATAACCATAGAGACAAATAAGATGCCAAAGACAAACGAACTAGGAAGAATAAACTAGTACAATACGCCCTCTACGTAGGGTCAGCAGAATGGGACCAATCTACCCCCGTGAATTGAATTTTGGTTTTGGTGATAATTTTCTCACGTGACCTAAAAATGTTGTCACGTGAGTTAAGTTTTGTATCAGATGTGTGAGGAGACTACTATAAATTAGTGGTAACTTTCAAACTACAGATGTAGTTGAAAGAAACTCACCTGATGATCGAAGCGTGAAACTCGGAGTCTTGGGTTGATTTTATTTTTATTATAATTTTCGTGTCTGTTCCCTGTCGCCGGCTTACTGATTTTACAACCGGTTTAGAATTTTTTTCCATAAATGTAAACTCTGCGTTGTTTGGAATTAGCTTAATATGGCAAAAAATATTTTAATCTGTCAAAAATATTTGTTTTGAGGCTATTTAAAATGACGGCAGATTAAACAGAGAGATCAGTCTTGAACAGAGGTTTGTCATCAAATCTTTGGTAGCCGAGAAGTGCAAACCATGTGAAATTTACCGAATAATGTGTGATGTGTATAGAGAAACATTTTGAGTAAAAAATGTTTACATATGCGAAAAATTGTTTAAATAAAACCGAAATAGTATTCAAGATGAAGACAGGCCCACAATGATGGGCACAATGTGAATGGTGAATTCAGTTAATGTGCTCATTGCAGCTGACAGAGCAGTTGCAATAAAGGGCACTAGAAGGACATATAGGTATACCACAGTATGGTAATTTAATTATTACAGCGTTTGATATGTTTACTTAAGAGCTATAGCGAAATAGCTCAATATGTAAAATGTATAAAAATCTTGATTTAACTCTTTCTCTCTCTCATTCTTTTTTATTTATTTCATTTTCATTCGTAGGTAGAACATTGCCATTGAGAGAAACGATGACTATATGGAGAGGTAGGGATATAATCCACAGTGGACCAGCTTCATTTTGATGTATGATACATGTTCCTGTGTTGGTAATTGTACCTGTCCTAAACAAAATGGCATTATTTTTTACTCACCCTCGTATAATGCAGCACTTACACTTAGAACGGACAAAGCATTTGTTGTAGGCAAAGAGTTAAATTTCAATACACGTCCACAAATAAGTATTTACCCAACCCTTTCGCCACGGGTAGGATGTGACACAAGGTCACAAATATAGTGCATCAAACTCGCTATTCAGTTGTAATGGATCTGCGAGACTAACTTGCTAACCATTACACTACGATAGGAAGCCCTCTGAACTACCCAACCCGTTTATCACGGGTAGTATGTGACACAATGCTACAAGAGGGTTTGAGAGGCAAACATTATTCTAGTGACGAGGAAGTGAAATCTTTAATGAAGAAGTGGCTCAAAGAACAGTCCACAGAATTTTACGGGACAGGGATACATGGTCTCATTCGAAGGTGGAACATTGCTATTGAGAGAAACTGTGATTATGGAGGAGTAGGGATATGATCAATAAAAGACCAGCTTCATTTTGATGTATGATACATGTTCCGGTGTTGGTAATTATACCTGTCTTAAACAAAACGGTATTACATTTTGACTCACCCTTATATCTATCTATCTGTCTGTTGATAAAAGTGAGGATGAAACACACACACACACATATATATATATATATATATATATATATATTATATATATATATATATATATATATATATATATATATATAGAGAGAGAGAGAGAGAGAGAGAGGAAGCGCGTGGTGTAATGGTTAAAGTCATGGGAAATGGACTCGTCGCCCCGAGTTCAAATCCTGGACGTGGTAATTGCATTTTACTTAGCGCTAATACCCTTGGGAAAGGTATGAATCCTACTCTCCCTCCAGCTATGAGTAAATAACTGGGTAGACTGGGTTCTTTAACCTTGGTTAGGCAACCAGTCTAGGAGAAAAACATTGAATTCAGACCTGTTAAACTCCGCTTAAGAAATTGACCTTGTGTCGTATCCTGCTCGTGCGGAGGGATTGGTGTATATAGCAATAGATTATGGTATTCCTTATCTCACTTAGTGAGTCAGTGGTAGACTAATATTTGCGGTATTATTAGGAGAGTGCTCAAATAGAGCAACTATATAATAATAATGAATATATATATATATATATATATATATATATCAGTTTGTGTCTATATATTTAGCTACGTGGATATTTTACACTCATGCCTGTTGGTGGACTGAAAACAGAGCGAATGGAGATATAATTCATTCTAGGACGGCTGAATGAAATGACGGAAAGAAGTCGGCTATGGCTGGGTTAAGTGCTCCTCCATTTTGTTCGCTCTGAGAACCGGGTACTGAGTGTCTGACATAAAAAGGCGGAAGTACCATCTTCATTACATTATTTTCAGCCATATGCAAAGTTAAGTAAGTTCCCATCTTTTTATCTATATACCTACTTCTTCAGCGTCTTGTTGTTCAGTTTTCTTTTTTTGCTGGGGGGGGGGGGGGGCTCTTTTTTTTCTTCATATTTGTGACTCGATAATTTTCTTCCCAACAAAAATGAAATCTCTGGTTTTATTCTAATTTTATTCCCGCACGGCCATTAATGAGGTTTTCGCATCACATCATGACATATTCTATACTACAAAATAAACGTGTGTGTGTGTGTTTTATAGACGCGAAAAACGATGAACCGATTTTCACCAGAATTGGTCTACATATGCGTCTGAATCTGTCTAAGAAAATGAATTTAATAAGCATTGATAATAAATACAACCAGTATTTGTTCTACCTCATTTTTCTCCCATATATATATATATATATATATATATATATATATATATAAATCGTACTTAGGAGACGTGATACGTCGAAACAGAACTGTCAGTTGATAACTATATATATATATATATATATATATATTGAAGAGAAATGATGTCTTCCTATTGAAATTTAATATGAATTGTTCAATTATAATTTGTTTATTGCTATAATCAATCATATTTCAAACTAACTGAAGTGCAGCCCCCACACACACATATATAAATATATATGTATATATTGAAGAGAAATGATGATGTCTGTGTATCTATCATCTTCCGCAAATAGTGTAGCTCTCTTAACAAGTGAAACCATTTTAAGCCATCCTGTCGGAGATAATACGTCTATCGCTCCACTAAGCAGACGCGACCATTCAGGTCAATATATTTATGGAGAGAGACACATCGGGAAAAAAAAGCACGAAATCGCGCGCGTATACGAACGAATCGATATATGCGTATGTCTTTCCATAATCATCCATACATCAGCTTCTAATGTGACAGTCAGACGATTCTGAGGCTACGAATTTGAGGGCTTGTAAAGACAGAGTGATCACACGCTTTTCTGGGCTGAGTGACGTGTATTAAACAGGGCACAGATATTAAGCTGATTCATAGACGCCATCTTTGTTGTTGTTGTTGTTGTTGTTGTGGTAAGGAAATTCTTTCAAGGCTCTCTATATTCATCCAAAAGATCTCTAAAAGTAATACCTCTAATCTACAAGGGCATTCCCAAAAGTATAGTGTCTACTTACCCGGCCCTCGGGGCGGGATCCAGTGGCTTCGGCCCTGTACCGGCCAAATAATGTTAACAGCGTTAATCCCAGAGGGCTATCCGCCAAAGCAATACCTACCCCCATGATTTAAAGGGTGGGTCTGGGTTTATAGCCCGGTGCCTGAGGCGCCTTTTGAAGGGGAATGCCAATGGGATCAACGCATTTTTTGCACATACCATCCCATGAGGCTCGTGGGTGGTCCCAAGACCTTGTGTCACACCCGCGTGCCTGGGATGCGCAGTGGATACCTAAAAGTAAGGTATCTAAAGCACTGCTAACGCATGGAAAGTATTCGTGCAGCTATTGGCAACACTGTTGGGTTTGTTGTGCATGATATCGGATACCCTACACATGCCTCACTGCCACGCATAGTTTTGGGTTAAAAGAACCTGAAAACAAAAATAATCTTAAAGAGTCTTTCTGAGAACCGTGTTTTCCCCAAAATAAGACCCTCCGAAATATAACACTAGAGCTGATTTTCAAGGGATCTCGAGTGTTTGCGTTGCATGATGGATTGTGAAGAATGCTTATTTCTTTCATCTGTCTGCCGCTCTCAACTAGGGCTTCAAGTAAATCATCCTGAAAAATCACGCTAGGTCTTATTTTGCAGATAGGTATTATTTTCGGGGAAACAAGGTATTAACCCATTGCTGGGGAGAGCACAGATGATTTCGTTTGGTTTCTTTGTTTACTGAAATATCAACCTTTCGTGGGTTATTTAATGCTAAATACATCCTTGTAGCAGAACTCTAATGGTACTATTTAACACATAACTGAGGGGGATAAGGGGTTTCATATGTTTCCCAAGGCTAGGTATTTATCCAACCAGTTCGCCACGTGAAGGATGTGACACAAGGTGGCCAGGATTTGAACTAGGGTCGTCGTTTTCATTTCCTTCAACAATAATGTATGATAAGCACACGCAAAATAAATCAAAAGAATTTTAAAAAATAAGTGAAAATACTGAAAATACCAGGATAAGCCGAAAGGTAAGGTCTCCAAAGCGCTCGGAACGCAGGGAACGTGTTCGTGCAGCTACTTGCAACAATGTTGTGTTTATTGTGCATGCACCTACTCTTACTATGTCACCTTAGCACTAACACTTACTATATATCTTGGGCATTATTTCTTAATATGTTTACTATTAGGCACTAATAATAATAGTAATAATACTATTACTATGTCTCCTTGGTGCTAACTCGTGCTATACTCCCTTGGCACTAACTCTTGTCTCCGTGGTACAAACTATTATATGTCTCCTTGGTACTAATCCTTACTACCTCTCCTTGGAAGTAACTCTGTCTCCTTCGCACTATCTCTTACTATGTCTCCTTGACACTAACTGACGATGTCGCATTGGCATTAACTCTTACTATGTCTCCTGCATCAACTCTTGGCACTAACTATTATTATGTCTCCTTGGCACTAATTCTTACCATACCTCCTTTCCGCTAGCTGTTTCCCTGTCTCCTTAGTTCTAAGTCTTACTATGTCTCCTTTCCGCTAACTCTTACTCTGTCTCTGTCTCTGGTTCTAATTATTCCTATGTCTCCTTGGAACTAACTCTTACTATATCTCCTTTCCCCTAGCTCTTACTCTGCCTCGGTTCTACTTTTACTAAGGAACTAAGCTACTAAGTCTTTCTATGTCTCCTTTCCGCTAACTTACTCTGTCTCCTAATTCTTCCTATGTCTCCTTGGAACTAGCTCTTACTCTGCCTCGGTTCTACCTTTACTATGTTTCCTTAGCACTAACTATTATTATGTCTCATTGGCACTAACTCTTACTACATCTCCTTTCTGCTAGCTCTTACTATGTCTTCGTACAAGAATATGTATAGGTTAATGCCTGATCATGTGACATGAAGTGAGACGAACGATTGGTTTATGAAATCTTAAATCATTATGTCATTTTCATCTGCTGGTCTAATTTCCGTCGTGCATCACACACGCATGCGCAATTAAGCTTCTACGTTTAAGCAGACAAAAAACCCAACACCAACCTCTTAATGATTATTTTTAACTATTAATATTTTTTAGTTTTGAATAAGAGTAATTCTGCTAGATCAAAGGTCGGCAACCGGCAACTCTCATGCAACACGCAGCTCTATTTATTCATTTGGCATTTCTCTTTTCTTAACTGCTTTGAAAAAATATCTTAAAAGGGGGAAAATACATGGTTTGACTAATGGATATTGAGTAATCACAGAAATATTAAATTGAAAGATTATTTGATCACGCTTTGAGCAAATTAAATTCTCTCTGTGTAAATCTTATTTCTACGATCGAAAACTTAATAGACGTACTAGAAACTTTTGAGAATATTTGAAAAATTGTATATGTTAATATATAGTAAAAAAAAAGTCGCCGGGTTGGCCTAAAGTCGGTATCAGCCAGACAGCGTGGGAGTCTAGCCCCTTTTCACTAGCGCTAGACCAAGGAGATTGTTTTTGCGTCTGAGGTGGAGCGCCACACCTACCATCAGCTCCTCACTTTACCGCACAGATCCTGTGCTACTCATACGCTGATTTGGCCAGGGCCGGTATCGAACCAGGAGCCTTGTGTTTTAAAAACTAACGCTCTACCGACTGAGCTAAACCGACCCGTGGAAGAACGATAAATAGTTGATCATTGTTTCCTCAAATTGTAGTGTAATCACGGTGCCATAAAAGGCTTATATAGTATTGTGGTAGGCCGGTCGGTTAATAAGTCACAAGCAGCGAACATTCAACATAGGTAAAAAAAAGTAAAGTCTTAGGGGTGGCCTAAAGTCGGTATCAGCCCATCAGCGAGGGAATCTATCCCTTTTCACTAGCGCTAGACCAAGGAGAGTGTTTCTTGCGTCTGAGATGGAAGGCCACACATACCATCAGCTCCTTATTTTATCGCTTCGTGGTTTCTTTACAGAGAGAGAGAGAGAGAGAGAGAGAGAGAGAGAGAGAGAGAGAGAGAGAGAGAGAGAGAGAGAGAGAGAGAGAGAGATAAGGTTAAACTGTTTTATTATAAATCACGTTCGTTACTACTATGCGCGTTGTACGCTGATAGCCGAAAGACATCACAACGGAACCCCAAAAGCCAACGTCTGTCCGCCGAAAACAAAAGACAAAAAAACAAGTTCCCTTTACTTTTGTTTGTGGTCCCGGAGGCTGGAGAAAGACATATCAACTTCCGCTGAAAATTTGGGACTTCCGTTTTTTTAAAAAAATCTAGTTCGGGGGTCATTGAGCAGTCACTGGCTGTCATACGTTGAGTGCTTAGAATTCTAAACTTTATTTTCTTTTTGTTCTCTTTCTCCAGAAATCCGATTACCGTTTTCTTTTCAATCCAAATTCTCCGTAGTTCATAACAATTATGCTACACATCCGTATAAGACGAACAAGACATGCTGGATACTTCTGGAGAAGAAAGGACGAACTTATGTGACGTTATACTGTGGAAACCAGCACATGAGCACATCAGTGTTGGAGGTCTGCAAACACCTACATCGACTAGCTCTACGCTGATATTGAATGCTGTGCAGAGGAACTCTCGAGGGCAATGAGTGAATGGGGCGGTTGGCGAGAGATTATCATGGATATCCGTGCTACGAGCGTGACATGATGATGATGATGATGTGGATGAAGATAACAAAATAGCCGATAGCAACAATCAACTCCATTCATTCCTCTTATTAAGAAATCCCCAATAAAAATACACACACACGAATGCATGCACACAAACCCACGCACGCACACACACACAATATCTTAAAAAAAACAGCAAACAACAACAAAAAAAGAATAAACAAACAAATGACGAAATATTTTCTGAATGGCAACGGAAAACGTCCTTCATATCATTCCTCTTTACGGATATCCCCAATAAGCGCGCATGCGCACGCACACACATAACAAAAGATAGAAACAATCATTAAAGACATAATTCCGAAAGTCTTAAAAAATTAACCCCCTCCCGCAAAAAAAAAATCCCAAAATTAAAGCACTCGGGCGCGCGTGTTAAGGACATACGTCACAAGATCTAAAAAGAACAGCAAAAAGAACCCCAAACACACACACATAATCACACACATACGTTAAAGACCTACGTCACAAAATCTAAAAAAAGACAGCCACCCCCACTCCCCAGACACACACACACATACGTACACACACACGCGTGTGTAACCCTCATAAAAACACAGACACATACACACGTTAAAGACATATGTCCCAAGATAAAAAAAAACCAGCAAGAAACCCCCCAAAAAACAATACGCACGCATGCGCGCGTTAAAAACATACGTCACAAATCCTTAAAAGCAGCAGCCCCCCCTCCCACCGCCAAAAAATCCCTCAAACAACAAAAAACAACAAAAAAAAGACACATACACGCAAATCCACCCAGACACCACCCACCCGCACATACCTAGACACACGCACGTGCGATTCAGGGAATATCGAAAGGAGACGACACATCAAAAACGTTCTTTTGTGAACGTAAGCCTTTGGTTACGATGAAAGCAAGAGACGAGACCAACAAGTCCCGTGCAAAAAATAAACTATGAAGGTCATAAATATGTAAAAAATCTACTTACAGAACTGGTAACTGTCTGGTAGCTGTTGAAAAAGAAGAAAAGAAAGAACCTATTAGTAAAAAAAAGAAAGAAAAAAAGAAGTGAATATATTTGGAAAAGGAACAATGGCATTTAGTATACAGCAGACAATCAATGGGATAGACTTATTAGCCGTGTGGTTTTTTAATGGATGTGTCCATATCTATCCTCGCCAAACTTTAAAAAATTTATACATGACATTTTCTCCCTTTCATCTAACTCTATTTAAAGCTGATTGTGTGTGTGTGTGTGTGTGTGTGTATGTGTGTGTGTGCATGTATGTGTGTTGTGTGTGTATGTGTGCGTATGGGTGTGCGTTTGTGTATGTATGTCTGTGTTTTGTGTGTGTGTGTGTATGTGTATATGAGCTGGTGGACTCAAGCTTCACATGAAAGTTCACAGTAATGGGTATACAACACCTGTCGACTCAGTCAACACCGGTCGTTATGTGTGCCAGATATGTTCGAAGATAAGCAAGAGTTTGGCAGAATTTAAAAGTCATAAACGAGCTCACAAACGGACAATGAATGAAGGAGTGGCAGTCGTCTGACAAGACGTTGCGATCAATATATGAGTGTGCTTGCGCGTGTTTGAGTGTGTGCGTTTGAGTGTGTGTGTTTGCATCTGTTTGTGTGCGATACTTAACATAGCTTAACACTTTTAACCGGTGATGGATAATAGAATGAGAATAAACTACCCCAGGTGGATTGAATAAAGGGTTCGGTTTTTAGTTCCGTAAATGTTCCCGATTATGACATGAAGGCCCCCGAATATGACAAGAAGGTTCCCGATGTCGACGAGAAACACCTGAAGAAGACCAAAGAGCATATCGACCGAAACGCTGAATACTTTTTAACCTCGACCAGATCCAGCTAGATGCATTTTGCACCGTGGTCTGAAGATGATGTGAGGCAATTTTCAAACAGCTGCCAGTGATTCCTATTTTTGAAAGAAACGAAATGACTGAGTGTCCTAGAAATCCGCGACAACCAACCTCAATAGGAATCACATGGCATGTCCAACCCTTTTCCACGCAGTCGGCACGCAGTGACTCGTAACGGTTCTTCTTTCGCTCGTGTGCTTCCTCCCGGTTTTCTTCCCACAGTACGGTTAATTCGACGAGGGGGACACTCTTTTTTGTGTCAGACCACGCTACAATGTCTGGGCGCTTATCAGTTTGAAGTATGTGAACTGGAAATTGTAGGGGTGTCTTGAGATCCACTGAAACCTTCTAGTCACCAGCTCCATTCAGCAGCTTCATGTTTGGAGTTTTTTGTTTCTTCACGGGGCATTCACCTTCCTTGTGAAACTGAATGTTGGATTCCCGGGCTCTGACAGGCTGTTGGTTTGCTGCCTCCCATTGTGTTCTTATCAACTCCGTGACCACCTCCAAAACCTTCTTGTGTCGCCACGTGTACATCTGGCGCGATTGTGGACATACAGATAATACATGACGCAAGGTACCTCGAAATCGAAGGAGGAATGATATCGCCAGTGGTTCCATCGAAATTAGAGATTTCCACGATAATTTGATTGGTTCGATATCCTGCAACGTGTGTTATATATCACTAAGAGATAATGGTTTACATAATATATCGTGTGGTTAATTTACATACTGGTTTTAACAAAACGGGTTCAATAAAAAAAAGGTACTTGATGTTATTGATCTCTAATATTATTGTTTCATTCTCCAACGTATTAAAATCAATCCTCTGAATGATTTTATATAGAAACCAATTAAAATATAATTAAAACAACTGTAATCTTTTTTAAATGCGTTCTTATTTAATTTCGTTCTAATTGTAATATAATATATTACATAACATATATATATATATATATATGTATATATATATATATATATTATGAAATATATTAATTTCATTACATTAAATCTTAAATACTTACGCCTAGAGAGCGAATATTTTCGCTAGTAAAAAATAACGAAATAAAAAAAAGAAAAATAGCTAAAACAAATTGCAAATTCATGTGTAGCGAAGTGCACAGACATGTAAAGACTAAAAAGAAGAGATGAGGTATTTATTAAGTTGGTGCGCGATTTGTTCGCCCGGGCATGAATGATGTCACCTTGCTAGTCATTACTGCTATTGTCTTCGTGTTAGGAAATGTGAAGCGAATAGTGAGTCAGTAAAAGCGAGTATAATGGCTGGACAATATTAATGAGTTTCTTTGATGTGATGTGTGTATAGGAGAACAAATTGAAAGTGTTCGGGCTGTGTTCACGGATGAGGAATATTGAGAGGCGATTCCTAATAACCAGAATCTCTCGCAGAAACCATTTTCCCTCTTTAGCATCATCGATTTCTTTATCAAACGATTCCTTTGCTAACAGTAGCAGATCGATATTAAACCTGGCTGTGAACAGCCTCTTCGTGTTCACACCCCAACCCATTTTGTCTCGTTTTGGGGGTTGGGATACCTGGCTGTGCATAGCTTATTCGTGTCCACACCTCACCCATTTTTTTTTTATCGTTTTGGGAGTTGGGGGACGTGGCTGTGCACAGCCTCTTCGTGTCCCCACCCGATTAATTTTTTTCTCGTTTTATGTGTTGGGGAGGGCTGGCTTTGCACAGCTTTTTTTCAGGTCAACACCTAATCCTTTTTTCTCGTTTTAGGGTTGGTGAACCTGGTTGTGCACAGCCTCTTCGTGTTCAAACCCCAATCCAGTATTTCTCGTTATGGGAGTTGGGGGACTTGGCTGTGCACAGCCTCTTCGTGTCCACACCGACCCTTTTTTCTCGATTTCGGGTTGGGGATATGAATGTGCACAGCTTCGTGTCCACACTCCGACCCATTTTTTCTCGTTTTCGGGTTGGGGAACCTGCCTGTGCACACCATTTCGTGTCCACACCTCAACCCTTTTTTTCCCGTTTTGGGTTAGGTAGATCTGCCTGTCCCATCCTCTCGAGTCAACACCCCAACCCATTTTCTCATTTAGGGTAGGTGTATTTGCCTCAGACCCCTTGTATGGGCTGGCACAAGGCCTCGTTTTAACGTGGGCCCACCCACAAGCCGAAGCTCATAGGTGGGAAAGAACAATTGCGTCGATCCTCACATTCCCCTCAAGGGGCGCCTCAGGCGCTGGGCAATAAACCCAACCCTTCCCCCAAGGGGGCAGGTATTGCGGGGGGGGGAGCCCATGTGATCGACGTGTTATTTGTACTTTACCGGTCCAGTGGCCGAAGCACACTGGACCTCCGAGGAGACTAGGCAAGTATAGACTCCTCTCCCCTCTTGCTGGTATATTTTGGCTTGAAAGGGTGCAAGTGTATGTGTATACGTTTTGTCTGTCTTATTTTCGAATATATTTTTTAGTGTTAAATTGTGTTTTGTTTAGTTGTGTTCGAATTGTGTCTGATGAAAAGTGACAATTTCTGATGGTTTGACAGAAGAAAATCTTGAGTTGTTAATACCGAGCAGAGGAGAAATGAAAGGAAAATGGAAAAAGAAAATACAAAAATGATAGGAAGAGTGTGACGAGTAACGCAAAGAAAAAGGAGAAAGAAGGAGGGAAGAGAGGGAGGAGGAAGAGAGAAGATAAGGGGAATTTATAGATAAAGATAGAAGAAGAAGAAGAAGAAGAATTAAAAATCGCGAAGGGTTCAGAAAGAAGCAGAAAGAAAAGGAAGGAAGCAAGGAAGTAGAATGTAAGGAAAATATTGAGTAAAAAAAAATGTTCTTGTAAAGTAACCCACACACACACACACACACACACAATATATATATATATATATATAAGTGTGTCCAAAAGTATCGAGATTTTTTGTACTTTTTGACACACCCTGTATTCTGAAAAACATTAACGTTCCATTCATTATTCATTTATATCTTGGTAAATACAGCTTCAACTCGGCACTTTTATAACACACCTTGTATATATATATATATATATATATATATATATATATAACTCCCACCAACAGGAAGGGAAGGGTTAGATACGTGCATATATATATACATGTACATATTCATATTCGTACAGAATTTGGTTAATTAATGCATGAAGAAGATATCAGAAGATCTGAAACGTGTGTCGCAAATGTTAAATAATAATAAAATTTTAAAAAAAAAAAAACAATCCATTTTCCGGACCTTCTTTTTTATAATATAATCTTTTATATATGAATATTATATATATTATATATATAATATATATATATATATATATATATATATATATATATGAATTAAACATTTTTTGAAAAAACAAATGATGTTATTAGTTCGCTGACAGAATCTGTTTCGACTTTTAATAAAGCGGTCTTCTTCAAGAGCGAAATATTCATGATGGAGAGACGGAATAAGTAAACCGTTAAAAACAGGAGGGGTACAAACGAACGTTCATGTTCGGAGCCGAAATTTTTTTAAATATTTGAAAATGCATATTCTGTGTTAAAAATAAAAATAAATTTTATTTTAAAAAATCAGAAGCATTTTTAACGGTTTACTTATTTCATCTCTCCATCATAAAATATTTCGCCCTTGATGAAGACCGCTTTATTAAAAGGTCGAAACAGATTCTGTCAGCGAACTAATAACATCATTTGTTTTTTCCTAAAAATGTTTAATTCATACTGTCGGATTCACTTCCATTTACTTCATATATAATATTTAATATATATATATATATATATAATTAATAGGTTGAAATGTACATTCAGGGATTGAATTTTCTCGATATGTTTAGCCTTACATTGGAACATATATGCCCGCCTAAATTCATTAATTTTAACTAATTAATTTTCAAAATTAGGTATGACTTCAATTAAGCACATATCCTCCAAAAATTGTTAAAAATATAAAAATAAACACATTGTTTGTTTACTTACTTCATATATATATATATATATACTAGCAAATATATGCACCCTCCGGGTGCAAGTATTTAAGTTTTAATGTAATAAAATATTCTGAAAATTAAAAAGATTTGAAACCTGGAACAACTGAAACTTACTCTTCCATCACTCTCGTCTTTCATTGTTATTTTTTCTAATTTAAGTTTTAGTTAAAAGAGGAAGTAAAGAATAAAATGACAGTTATTTTTTCTTGTTAATGGAATTAAGATTCATTGAAGAGATTTTTGCTTATATTCATTAAAATAAAACCAAACAGTTAGAAATCAATAATACTTATTTATTAAATTCGATTTTTAATATTAATATGCAAATTAGCCTTCCCGTTTACACTGTAACCGCTATTTTGTTGTATATATAAATATAATTACATGTTATCAGTATGTAGACTAGTTAACAGTATTAATAATGTAAGACAATTTTATTAATAATTGAGGTTTAGATAAAAATAAAATCATGGAGAATGTGATGTCAATAATTAAGAGAATTGTGACTTGAGTAGGAATATAGTTTCGGTTACAGACAGAAAACACACAATCTCCATTATAGATATATATATATATATATATATATATAGATATATAAGAAGAGAGATGAATGCATCAAAATAGTAGAATGACAAGAAGTGAATCTAAATAAAAAAATAAAAAAGCAAAAGAATTTTAAAAAGAACTTATAATCACGCAAGTGTCAAGTAATAAATATTCTCCCCAATTCCCGCTACTTTTTCATTGTTACTTAAATTTCCTTCAATTCTTTTTTCCCGAGAAAAAAGAAAAAGAAAAAAAAAAGAAGTGAAATACAAAAACTGTTAACTAAATAACAAGTGCCAATGTGAAAGAAATCCGAAGAACACTAATATCCTTATTGTGTTACAAGTGTTACCAAATTGTATTCGATCTTTTCAATATCATTTCCTCGTCTTCTGTTATCGCACAGCTAGACGATCCACTTTCTTGCTGGTTCCGTAGCGTTCCCGATGCAATTCTGCTACTTGGATTTAGGAAGAGGTGAAGGATTGTAATTAGCATTGCATCTGTATTAGGACCGGTTTAGCTCAGTCGGTAGAGTGTCCGACTAGGAACAACAAGGTTCCTGGTTTGATACCGGCCCTCACTAACTCAGTGTATGAGTGGCACAGGAATCTGTGCGGTAAAGTAAGGAGCTGATGGTTGGTGTGGTGATCCACCTCAGATACAAAAAGAATCTCCTTGGTCTAGCGCCAGTGAAAAGGGAATAGACTCGGCTGATACCGACTTTAGACCACCCCGATGACTTTACTTACTTTAGGGAGGCGCGTGAGGTAATGGCTAGTGTCCTAGGAAATGGACTCGTCGATCCTAGTTCAATCTTGGACGAGGCTGCTTGCATTTCACATAGCACTTATACATTTGGAAAAGGTATGAATTCAATTATTCCCTCTCTAGCTATGGGTAAATAGTAGGGCAGACTGGACCCTTTTACCTTGGTTAGGCAACCAGTCTCAGAGAAGGAAAACTCTGAATTCAAACCTGCTAATTCTATGCGATTTTCAAAATTTTGGTTTGAGAATTGTATAGGCGAGAAACTGCCAGTAACCAAGCGTCGTCGCTGACATTAACTGTATATATACAAATGATTTCCTTTGTTTATTGTATTTTGAAGGTATTGTTTTATTCATTATATTGAAGTCATATATATTCACACACACACACACATACATACATATATATATATATATATATATATATATATATTTATTTAAGAATGGAAATGAGTAACCTACTCGAGTTTCATCGATAGATTCTTCAGGGTTACTTTTAAATTAATCGAGTTTACGATTAATCTTTGGTGTTATAAACATGCCCGTTGGATTCCAACGGGCATGTTTATAACACCAAAGATTAATCGTAAACTCGATTAATTTAAAAGTAACCCTGAAGAATCTATCGATGAAACTCGAGTAGGTTACTCATTTCCATTCTTAAATAAATTTATGCTCTACATTGTATTGAGCACTTTGTATTTGTTTTTTCTCAACCTTAACCTCTGGATATTGTGCGCTTCCAACGATCGTTCTTATACCCACCGGTAAGTTAATACTTATACATATACAAATATATATATATATATATATATATATATATATATATATATACATACAACTTCAATCTAATGAATCAAACAATACGTCCAGAATACAATGGACAGAGGAAATCCTCCTTTCTTAAGAGGAAGAAACCCCACAACGCTTGGCTTTATATCAACAGAAATATACAAGCATGGATTCCACTCGAGTAGACGCGTCAATTCTTAACTGGCCTCGATTCAAGTTTGAATTCTTGCCGTTTCATGCCGACCACTTCATTACATTCAGAGAAAATATCATGTCACCTGAAGATGATCAGTGACATTAACAGTTTAGAGATTTTATTAAATAGAAAGAGTAAAAAATAAAAAAAATACAAATAAAAAAGCAATAAGATAACTGGATGGAGATCTCGTGAGAAAGAATAATTTACTTTCATGCCAAAGAAGAAGAAGAAGAAGAAGAAGAAGAAGAATGGGAAGGGAGGGGGGAGGAGAGGAAGAAGAAGTTTATAGAAAATCTTGAGTTGTTAATACCGAGCAGAGGAGAAATGAAATGAAATTGGAAAAAATACAAAAATTATAGGTAGAGTGTGACGAGTAAGGCAAAGAAAGAAGAAAGGAAGAGAGGTAGAGGGAAGAGAAAAGGTAGGGAGGAGGTTATAGATAGATAGAAGAAGAAGAAGAAGGAAGGAAGGAAAGAAGAAGAGAAGGTAGGATTTCATAGATAGATAGATAGATGGAAAGGAAGAAGAATAATAATAATAAGAAGAAGAACGGGAAGGAAGGAAGAAGAGAAGGGAGGATTTCATAGATAGATAGATAGATGGAAAGGGAAGAAGAAGAAGAAGAAGAAGAACGGGAAGGAAGGAAGAAGAGAAGGGAGGATTTCATAGATAGATAGATAAATGGAAAGGAAGAAGAAGAAGAAGAAGAAGAACGGGAAGAAGGAAGAAGAGAAGGGAGGATTTCATAGATAGATAGATAAATGGAAAGGAAGAAGAAGAAGAAGAAGAAGAAGAAGAAGAAGAACTGGAAGGAAGGAAGAAGAGAAGAGAGGATTTCATAGAAGAAGAAGAAGAAAACGGGAAGGGAGGAAGGGAGGAAGAAGGAATGGAATATTTCATAGATAGATAGATAGATATAAAGGAAGAAGAAGAAGAAGAAGAAGAAGAAAAGAAGAAAGAAAGAAAGAAAGAAAGAAAAGGGAATATAGAAGGAAAGAAAGAAGGAAAGCACTGGAAGAAAAAAAAAGCAAAGAGAGATTAATTTGGAAGGAAAAAGAGAAAGAATGTAAAGTGACACAGAGAAGGGGAAATCGTAAAGTAGAGAATTCTATAGCGATTGTGGAAAGTTACCCGACAGTCATTGGCGGTTAGTAACCTTTTTACTTGACCCCTTAAAGACGCGCCATTACAGACACGTAGGATTTAGTTCCAGATGCGAGCCGGCACCGTATCAGAGAGGATGTCTCTTAGAGTTTGCAATTCACCCGCGGCGGAATCATGGGCTGGGTTTTGAAATAAAACTTTATTAAGAAACAATCAAGTATTTTTTGTTAATTGAATATTAAAAACAAGAGGTGACAGCCAGAAAAAATCAACAAAGGAAATCAACCCTTAAAAGAAGCCCAACAGATCAACAAGAGAATGGCGACCGACGAGCAGTAGCCAGTAAGCAGTAGTGTAATAAGTAAGACCTCCATCAATTATCTATCATATCTATCTACCCCCTCCTGTCTCTCTCTGATTATATACACAGTAAAGGAGTATATATAACAATAGTAATGGCGAATTAGTAAAAGGCTCCCGATCGGTTAGTAGACGACGCCTACGAATTAAAGACGTCTACAGGAGAGTTAAGAGGATATGCAATATTGACACAAACACGTGGGAGGTAGATGCAAAAAATAGAGCGGCCTGGTGCCTCAACGTTAAGCAAGACACGGAGAAGAGTGAGGCGGAGAGGAGAGTAGCCTCGAACAGAAAGAGAGCCAGAGAGATGAGAGAGAAAGAGCCAGCAGCCAGCCAGAAAGCATCACAGTTTGTGTGCATTCAGTACATCAAAGACTGCCACTCAAGAATTGGCCTGCAGAATCACTTGCGCAGATAGATAAATTTTTATTTAAAAAAAATTTTTTTATTCATTTTTTTCTGGACACTACGCCATCGCCCTTAGTGGGCAGAAAGGATCCAATAATAATAATAATAATAGTAATGGATCTGCGAGACTAGTTTGCCAACTAGTACATCACTATGGGAAGCTCAGGCTGTCACAACAGCGTATAAATTTATATTGGTGAATTTGATTGGTCGCTAAGTTGCTGCAGATACTGAATAATCAAACGCCATTTTGTTGAATTTATTGATTACCTCCCTTTACGAGGAACCTTAATCGCCAGGGATTACACACGTGAGCGTGCAGATATATGTTAGCTTTTTTGTTTTTTGTTTTTTGTTTTTAGATGGAAACTGATTGGTAAGTTGATCAGCGTAATGTTTTTGTTTTGTGCCATTTGTCAAGCATTGGGGACAAGCGAAGGTATTAAGCTCCGGCTCAACTATCCGACAAGAGGTCAATATATTTGTGGACATATGTCTGAGTCAGTTAATAGACTTGCTTCAACGATTTGCCGGGGCTGATCAATGAGCCGCACTTCGTCGTCGCCGCCGCCGCCGTCGTCGTCGTGTGCAATAAAAATAGATCCGCGCATGCGCGACGGATCAAAGTATAAATCGGCCGACGCTTTAAAAACGACGAATCAATGGCGTGGATCCGTTAACAGGTTAAGTGATGGATCAGAAAAGGGGGATTATGGAACTGATCCAGGAATTAACCGTTTTCTCCTTTTTTTTCTCTTTCTTTCTTTCATCTTTCTTTCTTTTTGCTTCTTCTCTTTTCTTTCTTTTTTCCTTTCTTTTTTTGTTGTTGTGTGTTCAACGATGAATAACGGACAATGACCCTGATCAAATCTAGCTTTTTCTCCAGTGGTTATAACAAGGCGGGAATGGAATAGGAAGATAAAAAGAGACCCACCCACCCCAGCCCACAAAGAATTATCGGCCAATTAGGATATCTTTCAGATGGTAAATAATTATTTGTAATTGCTTGAAAATTATCGACTTCGTGGTAGTTGAGAATCAATTTATGGATCACGAACTTCAAACTAGCCAAAACAGCTTGGATTTGTACGACAAGGAGGAGAACTAATGGTAGGTGTGGTGCTCCATCTAAAAAGGAGATAGCCTCCCTCACTGTCCAGCTGATACCGATTATAGGCCACTCTGCTAATTTTTTTTTTACATCATACGAGAAAATATAGTTCCTAATCTTGGTTATTTAATCAGTACAAGTATATTTTTGGTTTCTTTGTTTAATGGCATATGAATCTTCATGGGTTATTTAATACCAAAGCATCCTTGTAGAAGAACAGTAGTGGTACTAAACCGATAGCTGGGGGGAGGATGAGGAGTGTTCATATTTTTCCTAATGGCATTAATTTGGATCACAAATTAATGACTAGCCAAAAAGAAAATTATCCTTTTTGTATGGTTGGGTTTGGTTTGGTTTGTTTTACGGCATATCAACCCTTTTCGGATTATCTAATGCCGAAACAAGGCATTTTGATAAAAGTTTCTATGTTTCAAGTTCTTAATATCTTCAAATTGGTATAAATAATTTTCATTGATTTCATTTGCTTTGGTTTAGTTCGGTTTGGTTTGTTTAATGGTATATCAACCCTGTGGGTTATTTAATGCCAAAAACTGTTACAGTGGAGATAAAAGTTGCTACTCAAGTTTCCTTCGCAGGTATAATTTTTATAGATAGTTTCGTGGAGGAATTTTATATCTGATTAAAAATTTTCAGTATATACTTTATTTCTATCAATAAACCTTTTCGTGTAGTGGTGTGTACCGTAGTTACAGTACCGAGAAGACATTTGTACCGTGTTGCCTTTTAAAATCGGTACGGTTCTTAAACAAAGAAACGGAATCATCGAAGCTCAACACAAGATACTTTCAAGAAATGACTATATAACCACAGATCTAGCTTTAATAACATAAAATATATGCATATCACCACTCTTTCTAAAAATGTCTGGGATATCAAAAATAAATACGGTATAAATCCTATCGTAAAATGGGAAAATGTAAATAAAAAACTCGCCGATATAGGCCAGGTGATAAATCTTGTATTTTATGCTCTGAAACAATTAGGGAGTGCATGCTATAACACTAAAGAGTTATTAAACCAAAGGTTCGAAATTTTTAATAAATGTTTACATAAGCGCATATGGCCACTTAACAACTACAAATTAAAAACGTAGGGAAGCTTCTTTTTAAAAATGCAAACGTATCTAGAGGTATCAAAGGTGAATTCCTCGTATCAGTAACAACCACGTCCTTAGCTTCTACCTAGCCGTATTCTATTGTGTTTATGTCAGTCAGAATCTAGCTGCTTCTATTTTGCATACGGGACTAGATATTTACCACGTACCTAACGCGTACGGGTTAGGTACATGGCCCTATTAATGTGGTACCACCCACGAACAGAAGCTCATGGGAGGTGGGTTAAAAAATACGTTGATCCCGTCGCCATTCCCCCCTCAAGAGGGTGCCTCAGGCACCGGGCAATAAACCCAGACCTGTCCATTTAAATCGAGGGGGCAGGTGTTGCCTGGGGGGATGGCCCATTGAGATCAATGTTGTTAACTTTTGCGGTCCAGTCCCCAAATCTATAATGATCTAAATTACATGATCTAAATTACAAAGGGGGTGGTCCCCATTTTTAGCGTCTATTTCCAATTCGTCCATCAGCCAATCCCCCCTCTACCAAGCGACCCCCCCCCCGAGACCAAACTCATATTCGGTGACAGAGTCGGCGTTCCTAGAATGTACTGACGACGTTGTGACTAGCAATCGACCTATCTTGATAAAGATGAAGTAAAAAAAGAAGTAATTCCGGCGAGGCGGCCTGATATTGGTATCAGCCAGGCATCGAGAAAGTCCATTCCCTTTTCACCAGCACTAGACACAGGAGATTGTTTTTAGCGTCTGAGGTAGAGCGCTACACCTACCATCAGCTCCTCACTTTACCGCACAGATCCCAATGCTACGCATACGCCGAGTTGGCGAGTGTCGTTATCGATTCCTTGGCTGACAGATGAACAATAATGGAATTATTGCCCCGCTCATAAAGGCAGCCATTTTAACTGACTACATGCAACCAGTATCATCATCATCATCAGCAGCAGCAAAGATTGACGACATCCGTGATTTTCGCGAATCATGAATTCTACGTCTGTTTCTGTTTTGACACACCTTGTATTCTGAAAAAAATTAATGAATGGAACTTTTTTTTAGAATACAAGTTGTGTCAAAACGTACAAAATCTCGATACTTTTTTGACACACCTTGTATATTACTACCAATGACAGAGTAAGGTCGATACGAATTGGCACCAAATTTTGTCGAGGATTTGCCTGCACGAGGCTGAAGACAATGGGGGATTTCTTAGAGATTCCAGTTTCTGATTTTATATTCAGAACGAGGTCGTTGGAGAAGCTGGTCATTAGAGATGTCGTGTGTTGAACGATGCATTTAATCCAATTTTCTTCATCGTCTACTCATATTCTTTTCTCTAACTCTACTCTCTCTCTCTCTCTCTCTCTCTCTCTCTCTCTCTCTTTCTCTCTCTCCTAACTTAAATATGCATGCTTCTATTTATATCTAGTGTCGCCGCTCTTACTTTTTGAATGCATTGACAATTACGGAACTCTGGGGAATGTGGAGTACCCCTTCATCACGATTACTCCCAGGTCAACTCTGACCCGAGTGGTAGTAACTTTTATGGTCCTATCAATGGTTAAATAGAAAAGCATGAGTTTAAAAAATATGTGTTAAAAAAGAAAATTGAGTTTAAAAAAAAATGGGTACCCATCAAGAATAAGGCAAAAGCGTATTCGGCATAAAATGACCCAACGTGTTGAGATGCCGTAAAATCCGCCCACCAACCAACCAACCAGCTCTTTCGCTAGATAATCGCTAGGAATGTTGGGTAACAATTAAAACAATTATAAATAAAAGAATCACAACCTCACCAGACAGTTTTTGACAAATCATCATTAGCCATTCTAACACATTAGATAAAAAAGGATGAAAGTCAGCCATGTGGGTGATATGGTTATAGGGTTATATATGGTTATACGTGACCAGCCGATTGATATGAGTGTACATTACCGACGGCCTGTCTAGCCCAAGTAAGAGTCAAAGTTTACATTTATTTGTGATGGGGTGTTATGATTAACAACAACCAAGCAAGACAAACCCCACAAAAACCGATCTAGGTAGGATATCCAAGATCACAACTCAAAAAATAGTCCTTAACACACACAAACTTGTGTGTTGCATGACATGGGTTGTGCAGCCACCAGGACTCCATCCTTAAGCATCACGATTCACCAAAATGTCGAAAGACTTGTCCGGTATTATCTTTAGCAAAAAAAAAAAAAAACATAAAATAAAATAAAAAAGATTTTTCCATATTCCTATATTCATCTATTTAAAACAATGGTTTAACTAAGCAAAACTTTATATATAGCTATCTGTTATTATACTAAAGCTGAGTAAATCAATGATTGTTTGCTAAAGGCTTTTTTCCTATTTAGTTTAATGACACAAAATACATACCAAAATATTCCTTAGATTTGGGATATAAGTTATGTTGGTTAAGTTACACGTGGTATAATGGTTAGCAAGCTAGATTTGCAGACCGTTGGTAATGAGTTCGATTTTCACTGAGTGCTCCATACTTCTGGCTTTGTGCTACATTTAAGCTAAGCTTAGTAAATAACTATACAAAAAAACTCTGGGCATCCTATATGGTGTAATATCAAGCTAGATTTGCAGACCATTGTTAGTAAGTTTCGGTTTTCGATTCCGTTGAGCGCCCCATACATCTGGCCTTGTGCCACATCTAAGCTAAGTTTAGTAAATAACTATAAAGAACATTTCTTAAAGTTTTAGATGTTTCTCCACTCCTGCGTCTTTTAAGAATTTTGATTTTAACGGAAGCGTCAGTGTGGAAAGTTCTGTAAAATTGGTAAAAGAATATTGGCGCCATTTTCTTCGGCTACCAAATGTTTAGTATAGAGAGTGTCTAATAAATTTGTAGTTTATATGTACTTCTGGAGCCAAACACTTGCTGATCAGCTGTAGTAGTAAGTAAGTAAAGTCATCGGGGCGGCCTAATGTCGGTATCAGCCATGCAGCGAGGGAGTCTATCCTCTTTTCACTAGCGCTAGACCAAGGAGATTATTTTAGCGTCTGAGGGAGAGCGCCACACCTACCATCAGCTTCTTACTTTAGATCCCTGTACTACTCATACGCTGAGTTGGCGAGGGCGGGTATCGACTAGGAACCTTGTGGTTTCTAGCCGAACGCTCTACCGACTGAGCTAACCCGGGGCGTGTTCTGAGCACGACGTTAAAATGCATTTAATGGTGAAGTTCCAGTTATGGAACTCTGGGGAATTTGGAGTACCGCTTCATTACTCCCAGGTCCACTTTGACCCGGAGTGGTAGTTTATGTTAGAGTCCCATTATATGGGTTAAAGAGGGAAATGAGTTTTGAAAAATGTGTGTTAAAGAAAAATTGAGTTAAAAAAAAAGAATATTCAATACCCCTCAAGAATGAATAAAACAAAATGTCTTCGGCATAAAATAACCCAACAAGGATTAATATGCCGTAAAATCCAACCTACCAATCAACCAACAAAATGAGGCAAGATTGAATAAATGTATTAACCCTCTTACCATTGTAATTAGATTAATGAGATTAACAAGTTTATAAGTTGTTATTCTAATTTATGCTCTCCAACTTTAATTCTAATTTGAGGCACGTGGTGTGATGGATATCATCACAGGAAATGGAAACGGCGAGACGAGTTCAGATCCTGAACGAACCTGTTTGCATTTAACATAGCGCTAATACCATTGAGAAAGGCACGAATCCAACTAATTTCCCTCCAGCTATGGGTAAGTTAATGTTAACCTTTAACCCTGGTTAGGCAACTAGTCTAGAAGAAAGAAAACTTAATTCAAAGCTGTTAGACTCCCCTAAAAAATTGACTATGTGTCGTATCCTGCTAATGTATAGAAGGAGGGGGTGTAGTCAGATGCATGTTTTTCTCAATAGTATTAGTACTGTGTGAAATGCAAACTGCCTCATCCAGAATTTGATCTCTGGTCGACGAGTATATTTCCTACGACTCTTACCATGACACCACGAGCCTCATAATGTATATATATTTAAGTAAATTTTCTACTACTACAAAAACGGAAACGCTAGAGCGACAATCGAACACACACACACACACACACACACATATATATATATATATATATATATGTTATTTTTTAAATTTTTATTCTAAAATACCGAGATATTCTGATCTTCAGTTTTGAAATCTCAAATATAATTATCTTTACTAGCAAGAATATACACCCTCTGGGCGTACGTATTTAAGTTTTAATGTAATGAAACATTAAATTGGAAAAACTAACGAAATGAAACTAACTAATGTGATGACATATATTAAGTTAGAAAGACTAAATACGCATATAAAAAGATTACATTTATTTTAATTTTAATTGGTTTCTATATAAAAATCATTTGATTGATTTTAATACGCTGGAGAATAATATTAGAGATCTATATAAAATCATTTATAGGATTGATTTTAATACGCTGGAGAATAAAACAATAAAATTAGAGATCAATAACACCAAGTAATTATTTATTAAACTCGGTTTTGTTAAAACCAGTAAGCAAATTAAACACACCATATAATATGTAAACCTTTATTTCTTAGCGATATATAAGACACATTGGAGGATTTTAAACGTATTAATAACATGGGCAGTTTTGAGGCTAATCTAACTTATATTTCCATAGAGACATCGTTAATGAAATAATATTTATTCTATATATATTAATGATTTTGACTATGAATTAAATACTCATTGATAAACTTACTTCATTCCTGAAATGACTGTGACGCAAGCAGTGACGTAGTTTTGGTTCCAGACAAATAGAGACCTAATCTCTATTATTTATAGATTCAGTCATCTGTCAACAATTGACCTAGGTACACTTCATTGGACCATGTGACCTTGAAAATGAAAAACATGTCCTTTCTTAACGAGATCAAAAAGGGGTGCCTAAAGCTAATATGGTCCGATTCATTGACTGGTGAATGTTCGAGGAGACGTAGACGATTGAGGATTTCATGATCCACAACGAAAGGTAAAACGGTACAATGACCGGAGACCTTTATTTATGCTTTAAAAAAATATTTCCTGTTTGGTTGCCTTTGCCAAGATGTTGTCAAACACTTTCGGAAAATTGGCGCATCCGATTGAGAGGAAGGCGCTGGACTGCTTCCATATTCGATGCAGGGAATCTGGAAACTGGTGGCATTCCTGCTTGGGTACAGGTAGTTTAACGATAACCATTTTCTTTAGGCTGCTTTCCAAACCAGAATATTAACGGTTAGAAGATTAATTGCTGTCGGAGGCAAGTAGGGTAGCATAATCCATGAACAGAAGATATGTATCATGTTTTTAATGTAGATCCACGGGTCGCTGTCACTTAACACACACACACACACACACACACACACACACATATGTATGTGTATGCATCTATGTATATGTGTATTTAGGCAGCATTATTTCATTTATACATGTAGAATTAAACAAAAGACACGTCTCGTGTTTAGCAATTTTATTAACGATTTTTTCGAGCTTTATGTCCAACCTTTTTATATTTGGATGGAATCCGTGGATTAGTCCACCAAAGATTTTTATCCCAATTACTTTCGGCACTCCGAAGTGCCATCATCAGGGTAATGTGTTTGTGTTCCAGTTTTTTTTAAGTTAGTAGTAGTGAGAGTAACTAGGAGGGGAACTCGTAGAAATTATATTCAGGGGTGTGGTGGCTGGAAGGAGAATTTAGTAGGAAAAGTGTTATATGTTATATATGTTATATATTATATATATATATATATATATAAATATTTAGACAACCCACAATAAATAGAATTAATTATGAAACGAGCGACAATATTCTAAAATGATTTAAATAGATAGAACCATTTTTTTACATCACGGTCGTCTATCTCTATTATACATTAAAAAATAAACCACCAGTGTTATTTAGTGTCACTTTAACGATAAAAACAAAAGAATAGTTAAGACAAATAATAAACAGCCTATATAATCGTTCAGAAAAGGACCGAAAGTACTTGGTTTCTAATAATAACTCTTTCAGGCTTTTCAAGATCATAGCATCTAAAATTTTTTTAGGAAACTTAAAAGAAAAAAAACAACAACAATTAGAATTACATTATTTCTATCCAAATTTTTTGAATATATATATATATATAATATATATATATGTGTGTGTGTGTGTGTGTGTGTGTGTGTGTGTGTGTGTGTGTGTGTGTGAAGTTTTGGTGCATTATATAAAATTGTAAGGGCCTATATATCTAATTAATGTAAAAAGAATATATATATATATATATATATATATATATATATATATATAATAGGAATATTTTTGTAGATTTTTATTTTTTGAATTGTTCTTCACAATTTCTTCACAAAAATGTTTTTCGTATATATATATATATATATATATATAATCCAAAGATCAGGTGATAAAATCTTCCTTATGACGTTGTAGTTTTTCAAATGTCGTAATTTGCAGAGCTAAAATAAAAATTTAAAAAATGAATAAATAAATAGATAATATCCAAAGGAAAAAAATGGTCTTTCGCTGGAATTTGGAATAATTTGATTTAACAGGGAATCTTTAAAAAATGACCAACAACAGAAGATCAGTTGGATAAGATGTTGATTTATGACCGACAGTTAAATTACATTCAAGGGTTTTTTTTACAGAGGGGAACACAGGACAACAAAGATATTAATCTGTTATCAACTGACTTTAGAATAATAAAGGAATCACCATTTTGCATCTTGGCAACAGCTTGATAATTTCTCTAGTTTCCCTGAAATAGTCTATAATGCTAAAAATCTAAATCTTCTCTTATTTACCCTAATATATATATATTTTTTATTTTCTTATTTTTTAATTTATTTTTTAATTTTATTTTTTGAGAAGCAAAATTTTTCAGTTGTGCAATTCAAATAATCTGATCTTCCATCTGATGAGACTGATTTTGGGAGCTATATTAAATCAACTTAGATTTATATAGGCCCTAATTTTGGTCGAAATAAATTTATTTGGAATTACGGTGTTGAATTTTTTTCCTTTCTATATATATATATATATATATATATATATATATATTATATAATAACACAACGCTCTCCTATATAAGGGATGGGCACTATATGACGGCCTTTACATACAAAGCGGTGTGTGTATTAAAACAGTTAAAATCCCTTCGCAGTCTGTAGATGATGACAACCTGGCGGTTAAGGTGTCTGACTGACAATTAACCGATCGGATTTCAATCACGGCTGTAGGTATCTTATAAATGTCTAGCCACACTGAAGAGACTTGATAAGTCGAAACACGTGTCTGTGGATGACTATATATATATATATATATATATATATATATATATATATATATTAAAACTTTAAAAAAAGATATGCGAAAAGCACATTATTTAATTATATATTGGAGGAAAAGAAAAAATAAACCCGGAAAACAATAAATCCTCTAAAATCGAATAGAACTTGATAAAGATAAAACAATATGTGGAGGAAGGTAGACAGAGCAGATTGTCTTGAAAAAAGATTAAAAATCATTTTCTCCGTGCAAGATTACCCGTTGAATAAGAGTTCTGAATCGATAAGCAAATGCAGACACATCAACAAATATTATTTTAAAAGTTTGTTGGCTTCATATTCAAAACGACTAAACACATAAAAAAATAGTCGGTTATTCTGGGAATTATATTTTGCAAATTCTATCAGCAACTCTCACGCCTTCAACGTCATTGATAGAGGAGTAGCAGGGTTGGCGTTTTTAGAAAATAAATATGAAAAGAATTTGAATAGAAATAGGAAACATATTGCACCTCTGATGATCGGGTACTGCGCGGGAAACTAGCAGTAACACGAAGGAAGTGTTTGTAAAAGAAATCCGTTTTTTTATCGACGTTTTTCATCGATAATTTTTAACGATTTTAACATTTCAAAACGTGTACGTGGGATCCACTACTTGTTGTTAACACTCCTCACACAAAAACTTAAAATTTCATGCATGTATCTAGTTACATGATTGGTTGGCAAATTGATTGGATTTTACGCCATGCCACCAGGGTTCCATCCTTAAGCATCACGGGTCGCCACCCCCATTAGCCGGGTCTTACCCAGCTACTGAGGGGCAGTCGGTGTATTTTAAAGCCCAATCTATCTTGTTACATTAATGCGCACTTAACATAACAATTATCGTCGTAGGAAATGGAATTGGCGACCAGAGTTCAAATCCTGGACGAGTTTGTTTTTATTTCAATTTATGTATGTATGTATCCATATGTTTCCACCCCACCCACCCATATATGGATAGAAATAAAGGCAAATAAGTTATTTAAACTTTTTGGACTGCCAGTCTATGAAAAGAAAAAAAATGAATTCGAACCAGTTGTACACCGCTTAAAATTTGAGCTCGTGTCACATCCTGTTTATGGTGGAGGGGTTGGGTAAATATATATCTGTATGGTTCACCAAACTCCGTAAAGTAGTTAAATAGCCTGCTTGTCTAATCTGTTAATCGTTTTTTAAGTGTATGTTTGTGTGTATCGATCGAGAAGGAAAAGAGAGAGAGAGAGAGAGAGAGAGAGAGAGAGAGAGAGAGAGAGAGAGAGAGAGAGAGAGAGAGAGAGAGAGAGAGAGAGAGAGAGAAGTAAAGAAAATCAAATTATTATCTAGAGAAAGAAAAAGAGATAGAGAGAGAGAGAAAGAGAGAGAGAGAGAGAGAGAGAGAGAGAGAAAGAGAAGAGAGAGAGAGAGAGAGAGAGAGAGAGAGAGAGAGAGAGGTCAATAAAAAGTAATTAATTAGAGAAAGGAGAAGAGACTGAGAAAGGGTATGTGTGAGAGAGCGAGAGAATGGGCGAGATAGATAGATAGATAGAGAGAGAGGGGGGAGGGAGAGGCAAGTAAAAGAAAAGCAAGTTATTATCTAGAGAAAGAAAAAGAGATAGATAGATAGATAGATAGAGAGAGAGAGAGGGGGTCAATAAAAAGTAATTCATTAGAGAAAGGAGAAGAGACTGAGAAAGGGTATGTGTGAGAGAGCGAGAGAATGGGCGAGAGAGAGAGAGAGAGAGAGAGAGGGGGGGGGTTAAGATAGACATAGAGATGGAAATTTACGCAAATCAGTGAAGGAAACTTAAAACTCACCAGGAAAGTGTAACAGAAATCTGAATCAATTATCCCCGTTGCTTTTCCTGATTAATGAATTGCGAAATTTTGTGTCACAACAGGAAAGATTTTCGTGCAAAGGTCAAGGTGATCTGTCGCTTCGTTCTGTTCCTTCCACTCTTAACCGAATTTCTGGTTCTCGTTTGAAGAAACGCCAATCACATAAGAAGACGCAGTTTCTTATTTTTAGCAAATTTTAAAAATCCGGAACTTTCCTTCATTAACCCTCGTACCTCTGTCAATTTTGAATATAAATGCGTTAGCAAACAGCCCGTTGACCTGTAGGTCACGTTTTAATCGCAACCCGTGATTATAAATATCCTTTTTTATTTTTTTTTATTTTTTAGAAAGGATTGAAGTATTCTAATTAGCATCTCATTATTGGCGGAGTTATATTAAGAATTTGGAGGTATTTACCCAAACCGTCCGCCACGGGTAGGATGTGACACAAGGTCACAAGTATGGGACACCCAACGAGGATCGAACACGCTTTTCAGTATTACAGAACTGCGAGACTAGCTTGCTAACCATTAAACTACGATAGGACGTCCTATATTATGAATGGTGGTGCGTGGTGTAATGGTCAGAGTCATAGGAAATGGACTCGTCGATGCGAGTTCAAATCCTCGACGAGGCTGTTATCATTTCACGTAGCGCTAATACGAAGTTAGTATACATCGCTGATGAGACTTAATTTGGCAAACGATTATGCGATGTTAGAACATTGTAATAAAGTTGAAACAGACTGTACGATGTTCTAGCATCGCATAATCGTTTGCCAAATTCACTTGTCATGGTTATTTTCTAGAATTATCGAATTTTATACGATATACGCATTGTAATTGCCTTCAAGCAAATATATATATATATGTTTATAACACAACATGCTTATATATATACAAGATGCTTCAAAAAGTATCGAGATTTTTTGTACTTTTTGACACACCTTGTATTCTGAAAAAATAACGTTCCATTCATTAATTTTTTTTTCAGAATACAAGGTGTGTCAAAAAAGTACCAAGTTTAAAGATGTATTTACCAATATAGCAATGAAGAATGAATGGAACGTTATTTTTTTTCAGAATACAAGGTGTGTCAAAAAGTACAAAAATCTCGATACTTTTTTGACACACCTTTTATATATGATATAAGTAATGAGGATTTTAATATTATACCGCTAGCTTTTGCCCTGGTCCGAACCCAACATTATCAAACTGTATAAAAATGTTTTGATGTCTAGGTACTTAGCATGGGTTAATGTTTTGAACGAGTCGATGAGATAAATGCCGACGGGACTATTTTGAAGTTAATTTACCGTTTATCAATTGTTCATTTTTTTTCTTGGTAAATGCAACTTCAGTCTCTATATCTTTTTGAATACATCTCGTAGGATGTTTCTTTTAAAATTTAAATTTCATTTCACAATCTTTGCTGTACACTCAGTTAAAAATCTTCAGATCATAAAATTAGATAAAAATCTCTGCATTTTAATATTAATAGCATTTGAACATTGGTTTTTGCGATTCTTCTAGTTGCAAACTTGATTATTCACAATACGGCCACCATTGTTGTTGTTTGCTGAAAAGTTCGTATGATTAAAAACTGGTTTATTATTATTATTATTATTATTATTGAAAACTCTCTGTATCAGGCGAACTAAAAAAAGATGCTAAACCCTACTGCGATTATTTATACAATGGTACATTTACTTACTGGTTGTTTTACTGTTATGTAATGGGTGTGACGTGGTGGCCTGAGGTGTGGAGAACGGAAAAGTTTAAATGATGATGTCCGCAAGGATGTGTGGCATAGTTTGATTGGATGAGCGAATGGTACATGACGAAGGGGAGAAAGGAGGGATGAGAGGCATGAGTGTAAATAGAGCCTGGAAGAATGCGTGACCGGAGGAAAACATGAAATTTCTTGCTCTAGGCGGTTGTAATCTGGGGGAAATAGAATACTCATGAGTGAAAAGAATTGGCCTTTGTTATTACTAAAATCACCAAATGGCACAAGGCGAGATAACACTCAACCCCAAGTTGGTGTCCAGACTCCATGACATCATAAAACTGCAACAACCGAATAGCAGTCCAATAACCAGGATTCCACCCTCTCCAATGTAGTACCGGTCCAGAGATAAGTATATTGACTATTTCTTTATCCGCACATTCCCGTTAGAAGGAAGTGCCGTAATGTTAAGCACGTAGACAAATCCCCTCTTTTCGGAAATGAATGCAAGATGTAATGAAGAGTTGACACGTCATCATCTCAGCCATTCCGAGAAGGAGAGAGTAAAGTAAACAAACGTTTTAAACTCAACTCTTCATTCCGACAAGGAGAGTATTGTGTTACATTATTAAGGCTAAATAAGGCTTTAGAATACCCCAACTAAACTTCTGCTGAGGGTAAGATCTTTGAATGGAAATGCTACTTTTTTCTTTTTAGCAAAAGAAAAAGAAAGAAAAAAGACATGATAATATTTGTTGAATATAGCAACTACCAGGAGCATATTCTATCGTATGCAAAAAAAACCTTCAGGACTATCACACTCTTTCTACGAGGGTGAGTCAGAAAGTAATGCCATTTTCTTTATTGAATATGAAGTTTTTTTTTTATTAAACTAAATTCTACATTGAAACCCTAACAAGGCTCAGAGCAAGAATCCGACGAGTAAGAGCCAACTTGCCAATTGACAATGTCCTCCTTCTGCGTGGCAATACTCAACCACACAAGCATGAGGACAAGGCAGAAAATCGTCTCATTCGTGAAGACAACTTTATTGCATTCTCCATACGCGCCAGATTTAGCGCCTTCAGACTATCATCTCTTCAGCTCCATGTAAGAGGGTTTGAGAGGTAAAACATCATTCCAGTGACGAGGAAGTGAAATCTGTAGCGAAGAAGTGGCTCAAAGAACAGCCAACAGAATTTTACGGGGCAGGGATACATGCTCTCATTCGAACGTGTAATATTGCTATAGAGAAACGGTGACTATATGGAGAAGTATGGATGTGATCCACAGAGGACCAGCTTCATTTTGATGTATGATACATGTTCCTGTGTTGGTAATTATACCTGTCCTAAACAAAATAGCATTACTTTTTGAAGGTGGAACATTGCTAGTGAGAGAAATGGTGACTATATGGAGAAGTAGGATGTGATCCACAGAGGAACAGCTTCATTTTGATGTATGATACATGTTCCTGTGTTGGTAATTATACCTGTACTAAACAAAATGGCATTACTTTTTGACTCACATTCGTATTATTATGAACAGGTAGTCGTAAACAGGTTGATAGACGGCCGCGGGAGATGAAATTAGATAGGGAAAGAGCAGCTTCACAGCTTATCAGCGATCGGTTCTGGAGTAAAGGAAGTAAGTTATCACAGCTTCCGGTTTCTGGGGCGCGCTAACTACTACTAACAATTATATGGTTCAACCAACGGTATACAGTCATTTACCCCAAGGCAATTCAGTTCATTTTGTTACCTAACGTTAAGGGCACAAGAGAACTGAAGAATCCGTAGTCCTCTGTGTTACGATTTTTGTGGCCATTTTTAGGCTGCAAGAGCGCTTTACAGAGTAGATCCTTTTTGTTCCTTTGTGTTATGTACAATCCTTTGGTTGTTCCTTCGTGAAGAATCCTTAAATAGCTAACTAACCACGTATTTGAGCGTGTTGATTGGCTGGCTTTAATCCACGCGGCCACGCTGAGTCTATAAGTTTAAGTGGTGGTCTCCAGTACAACTTATAATACAAAATATTCCAACATAAAGAGCTCAACTCAACCATGAAAATGCTTTATATTTTCAGATGAAAAACAAACAACAAAATCTTCGAATAAATGTTACATAATTTCATAAGCAACTTATGATTAATGTTTGTACCTTTAGTATTTTGAATAGGATCCGTTAGATCCAGAATGACGGAGTACAGTGAAAAGTTACTCACTGGTTATTGACGGGTAGTAGCCTTTTTATTCGATCCCTTGTAAAAAGCACCATTACAGACGCGTGAGAATTAGTCAAATGCGATAGAGAATTCAGAGCGAGGGGTACTGTTGGTCGTTTGCTCTGAGCTGGTCTTCTCGGCGGATGAATATGGGCTGGGTTGTTTTTTAATTGAGTACCCATCAAGAATGAATAAAACAATAACATCTTCGACAATGACTCGATGTCCTGGCTATGACGTTAAACTCTATCTGATAATGAGGTTCCAATTCTGGAGATGTAGGGAATGTGGAGTATCCCTTCATCACCATAACTCCCAGTTCCACTCTGACCTGGAGTGGTAGTACCTGTTAGGGTCCTATCAACGGGTTAAATAGAACACACTTGTGCCAGGCGCTTGTAATTAAATTTCCCTACCATTAACACAAAGGAATTGAACTGTAAATATCAAGAGGACTTTCTTCTAATTAATATAAAACAAAACAGGTATATGAAAAGAAACAGTATGTTAGCTTCTTTATTTTGTTTGTTATTTTCCTTTTACGACACGTGAAGCACACACACACACACACACACACACACACACACACACACAACATGGAATCTCTCGTCGACGCATACGGGTTCATCTAATGAACAACCCACATAGTGTTCTGTTTAGTGGTGTTGAACCATCCGCACTTTTTTGGCACAGTCGATAGGAAAGAATTGGTGCAAGAAATGCCACAAATCCAATCATAATTTGACCTCAGGCTTTTCAATTCAGTGTTTTCCTTCTTCTAAACTAGTTACCTATCCAAGGTTAAAGAGCTCAGTTTGCCCTACTATTTACCCATAGCTGGAGGGAGAATATATGAATTCATACCTTTCCCAGGGGTATTATGCTATATGTAATACAAACAGCCTTGTCGAGGATTTTAACTCCGATCGAAGAGTCAATTTCTTACGACTCTCACCATTATTCCAAGCGCTTCCATATAAAATATACTCTCAAAATACACATATACAAATACACCTAAAACCGTGTGTTGCATTTTGATCCATTCTTTTTTCTTAAATTTGAAAAAAGACAAAAAAGGGTCCCTTTTATTTATCAGATTAAAAAAAAAGCAAGAAAATCTTCAAATGAATAAATAAATAACATTTCCCAATTTGATTACGTCCGTTAAAGACATTGTTTTCTTAAGGATTTGCCAAAAGAAAGGTCCCTTCTATTTTTCAGATTAAACAAAAGAAGAACATTTTTAAATAATAAAAAAAAATCACATTTTGATTACGTCCGTTAAAATCATTGTTTTCTCAAATGTTCCGGAAAAAAACTCCCTTTTATTTATTAGATTAAAAAGAAAGAAAATTATTAAACAAATAAAAGTCACATTTTGATTACGTTTGGCAAAGCCCATTAAAAAAAAAAGGGTCCTTTTATTTTTCAGATTAAAAGAAAGAAACTTGACAAATCAATAATAAAAATCCCCTTTCTGATTACATCCGTTAAATTCCATTGTTTTCTTAAACATTTGAAAAAAGGTCCCTTTTCTTTCATTCTCAGATTGTAAGTTATCTGATTCAGGTCTAATCTATAACCTACAGGGGAATACCAGAAGTATATATATATATATATATATAATGAGTTTTAAAATCCGTGTTTAAAAAATTAGATTAAAAAGTTGAATACCCATCAAAAATGAATAAAACAAAAACGTTTTCGGCATGAAATAACTTAAGGGTTGATCTAGCGTAAAAAAACCCAACCAACCGGAATTCGAACACGGCTCGCCTAATCCGTTTTTCGCCCCGATAATATCTACATTACTCCAGAAGGTTAATTAATTTTGTAATGTTATAATATATAAATATATATATATATATATATATATATATATATATATATATAAAGAATGCATAAAATGCATGAAAACTAGGGTGATGGAAAATTACATGCGATGAATATATACATACACTCATAGATATTTATTCTTATACACTAGCTCTATCACTGATATTAAGCACTCCATTTATAATACCTAAAACATCTGAGCTTGTGATAACCATATACTATATACTATATATATATATACATATATATTATATATATATATATATATATATATGAACGACAGTAAATAAGAAAGGTGTTTGCATAGAAAAACGCTCAATGCTATAATAGCAGAGTAGTTTAAAATCCTAAAATATATGATTATGGGTCTGTATTATCGTAACTCATGTGTCACGTGTATTACACAATCCTCAGACGGTAGAATAGTAAAAGGTATTTGACAAGCGTTTGTATATCGTGACGTGATATGTATATATTTGTTGTTAGCATCTTTTCGTTTACAAGAGACAATGGTGTAGTGTCCAATTTATATATCTATCAATAATGGAGTATTAATAATAGAGATTCACTTCCGGTTTTTGTCTGTAACAAAAATTACGTCACTGCTTACGACACATTACCCAAAATCGTCATAACCTAGAATGAATACACTGAAAACTTTGAACATGCAACATTAGACAGTCCTCATTGTTTTTTAAAACAAGTTTTAATAAATACATGACTGATATTATATATCTATATATAGTTTGTTTTATTTTA